>QXEO01000247.1:4530426-5730426 GCA_007115705.1 Dactylis glomerata | reverse complement strand
CATAATCATAATTTATACCTGACTTCCTACCTTTGTCGTTTTCCCATCCCTCAGCATTTTCTTGAATATGGTCAAGAAGATTCCACTTAGCATCTTCATTCATATGGGTAAATGATCCAAAACAGGAAGCATCCAAAAATTCCTTTTCATGAAGAGTAAGCCTCGCATAAAAGTTATCAATAACAATATTACTGGGGAGCTCATGATTGGGACATTTGAGCATTAATAACTTCAATCTCCCCCACACTTGGGAAATACTCTCTCCATCATGAGGCCAAAAGTTATATATTCAATTACGATCTTTATGAATTTCACTTGGAGGATAAAACTTGGAATAAAAGAGGGGTACAATTTCCTCCCAAGCAATAGATGGACCATCTTTCAGCAACCGATACCACTCCTCAGCTCTGCCTTTCAGTGATAAAGATAATAGCTTCCTCTTGACCTGGCTCGGTGAAATACCTGCACACTTGAACAACTCGCATAATTCATGTATAAAGAGTAAATGATCCCCGGATGGACAGTTCCATCTCCTGAATAGCAGTTATCCATAACACGTTCAACAATTTTCATAGGTATTTTAAAAGGATCTAATTGAGCAGGAGGTGGTTGTGGTTCATCCACATCCGCAACAGTGGTAGTAGTTTTCCCAAATAGGAACCCAAATGGAGAACTCTCCATAGCAAAATAAAATAAAAAATAAAAGATAGAAATAAAAACAATACTCACAGTGACGGTTACCTTTACCAATTCCACTCTTCAATAGCGCTTCACTCCCCGGCAACGGCGCCAAAAAATAGTCTTGATGACCCACAAGTATAGGGGGTGTATCGTAGTACTTTCGATAAATAAGAGAGTCGAACTGAACGAGGAGCAGAAGGTGTTGACAAGTGGTTTTGATCAGGGATTCACTGTAAATACTAGCAAATGGGTTTTCAGGGGTATTTGGTAATACAAATAAATAAAGTGCGAGTAGATAAAAGACAGTAGTAATAATTGCAGCAAGTGGCCCAATCCTTTCTTGAGCAAAGGACAAGACGGTTGTGTCACTTATGATGACCAAACGTTCTCGAGGACACACGGGAGTTTCTGTTAAGGGCTTTCACTTCATGCCGCTAAATAATCTTTATTGGTTTGATAAGTGTTATGGGGGTGAACCTGTGCTAGCGTACTACCATTACTAGGATTAATACACACTTGTGATTATACCCCTTGCAAGCATCCGCAAATACAAGAAAGTAATTAAGATAAATCTAACCACAACCTTAAACTCTAAGATCCTACGCTCCCTGGTGCAATGGTTTCCTAATGGAGGTTTAGGTTTCTGTCACTCCAGCAACCCCACAATTAGTAGCCAAATACACAATGCATCTCACTAGGCCCATAAATGGTGAAGTATCATGTAGTCGATGTTCACATGACACCACTAGTGAAAAAATAGCACCACAACAAATAAATATTAAACCATTAAATATTACTTAACATAATTCCACTACTAACATCTTGACTTCTCCCATGTCCTCAAGAACTAAACGAACTACTCACAAGATATCATATGGATCATGATCAGAGGTGAAATAATGGTAAATAACAATCTGAACTTAAAACTTAATTCAATGGTTCCACTCAATAGCATCAACCACAAGAGTAATCAACACCGGGAAAGTTTCCCCTAAGAATTTAACAAGATTCAACTCAAGATGTTACAGCGGGATGGCGTGGTGATGGTGGAGATGAAGGTGCTGGTGATGGAGATGATGATGATGATCCCGATGAAGTCTGATGCGATGGTGATGACGATGGCGACGATCTCCCCTCCCCGGGAAGGAATTTCCCTGGCAGATTCCTGCCTGCCGGAGAGCTTTTCTCTCTCCGGTGTTTTCCGCCCCGCAGAGGTGGCGGTGTCTATCTCTGAGCCCCCCTTCACTTAGGTTTTCGGGGACGATGAAATACGTGAAGGGGCAATGGCAGAAGTGGGCCAGGGTGGCCTCACCACAGGCCAGCGTGGCCAGGGGTAGGCCCGCGCCCCCTAGTGGTGAGCCCGCCCTGTTGCTCCTCTCGCCTCCTCCTTCTGGCTTCTTCAGTCTTCTGGTAAAATATAATTTCTTGGTATTTTTCTGGAATTTCCTTATCTCCGAAATATGGTGTCTTGACAGTCCTTTTCCAGCAGAATCCTGACTCCGGCAGCAAATCCTCCAATAATCATCAAACATGTAAAAACAGAGGAAACAACATAAGTATCTTCTCTAAATGTGAAATATATCAATGAATAACAGTAAATTATGATACAAAATAGTGATGCAAAATGGACGTATCAAAGATGCTGCCACTACTCCTTCTGTTAAGGCTACGGCCGCCGATGAACCTTCTTTGCAAGAAGATGCTCCAGTGGCTAAGTCTCCAAAAGCTCTTGTTAAGAAGGTCGCCTCTACTCGTGGTTCCAAGCGTTTGAAGAAGTCGACAGACGCTGATGCTTCCCTCGACACCCATCGGTCCACGAGCTCCTCTGACGATGTGCGTGTTGATCCTGGTATTTTTGCTTTGTTCCTTGCGTGATCTTCCTACTCACTTGTTTTCCTGGACAGATCTTGATGAAGAAGTTCGTCACTTTGGGCACTGAATGTGTCGAATATTTGAAAGCTACTCGAGCTTCTCAAGGTAATCTTCTTTCTTGTGCTTTGCTTGTATCGAGTGCCTTTCTCTGTTTCTTTATTCGACTTTCTTTTCCCTTCGGTGTGCTGCAGATGCTTTGTCGGCGGCTAACGCTCACATATCGTCTTTGGAAGCTGAACTCAAAGCTTCCAGAAAAGCTTTTGATGCTGCCACCGCTGCCAAAACTGTTGCTGAGAAGTCCACTAAGTCAGCATTGGCTAAGGCGAAGAAAGTAGAGAAAGCACTTTCTGATGCTAATCAAGGTCGCGTCCAGAGGGAGCAGGCCGTAACTGAACGCCTGAATAAGATTTTGGCTCTTGCTGGAGGTGAATATCATGCTTTTTCCCTTCTTTATTGGTTTGCCCATTCTCATACTTACTCACATATGCTGTCCCTTTTGTTCTTTAGAACATACTGGGGTGTCTTTGGCACCCTTACAGCCGGATGATGATCCTCTACTGGCCGCGGTTAACTTGCTGGAGTCGTACTGGATATCTATCCAGGAGATCTTTGAGCTGGTTAGTCGCGTGTTAACGCGGATTTTTGTCGGGTTGTGGCCCAAGCAAAAAAGCGGATGTGCCAGATGCTGATTTGAAGAAGCTTGCAAAGGCGTTTGACACCCCCGAAGACCCTATCCTTCTGATGAAAGGGCGCTCCATGAAGCGAGGTGCGGAGGGGGCCATTGCGCTTACTTATGCACATGGCAAGGAGGTAAACTGGGAGAAGGTGAGCTCTTCCCGCGGTCGACCTCTTTTGGAGCTGCGGGTTTTCTTTGAGAAGGCGAAGAAGTACGCGCCAGGCATCATATCGATAATTTCTCCTTCGGTGGCTTCTTCGACCTCTGCTACGCCGACTTCTTCGACTCCAGCGACAAGTGGATCGATGCCTCCTCCCAATGCTGGTGCTACCTCTTCTGCGCCTACTTCTGCCACAGAGCCTGCTGCTGAGGTGGCTTAGACTTTAGTATTCCTTCGTAGCCTTCACTTCTTTTGATGTAGTAAACTTTATTTATATTTTGCCCGAGAGTCAATTAGGGGGCCTGTACTCGTTGTAAATACTTTTCTTTTATGAAATGTCGCGCTTGGACTGAGTTTCTGAGATATTGTCTTTTTCTTTCTGTTGGTTCCAGCCTGCGCATGTTGGTGGATCTTCGGGTCGTGATCGGGCTTCATCTCCTGCTAATATCTTCGACTCCGGAGCTTCTTCGCCTCCTCGTCCTTCTTGTCAATGTATGGAATATTCGCTAAGGAGTTTAGACCTTGAGGGTCATTTTATCCTTGATGAAACGCCAGGCGAAGCTTGCTTTGGACAAGGCCAGCAAATCTTGCGGCTTTATGAAGCAGATATCCGTACTTGAGGATAAGGTGTTGGGTTTGATGGCCAAAATCGCGCATCTCGAAGAATGTGACTCCTTTCTTATTGGTATAGTCGAGTCCGTCTGTGAGATGTTACGATGTAAGGTTCCTTGCAGCCTTCCTCTTTTCCCTTTTATTCCACTGTTGCTGGCTAATACCTTTTTGTTATCTCAGGTACTTGCCTGGATTTTGTTGCGGAGACACGTCAGGTTTATGAGCAAATTGCAGCTCTCGAGAAAGCATCAGAGGGAATCGACAGTTTGTGGTCTGATCCCCGCCACCGTCGTGCCATTGTGCATCTTCAGGATCATGCTCAGCACATTGGAGAAGCAGTTGATGGTTGTCAAAGATCTTTGACGACCATGTATTCTGTCATGCTCCCTCACAATCCTCTACCTGGAAGCTTTCCGCAGCTACTCGACACTTTTAGATCTAGTCAGCGAATTCATCGGCTGATAGAGCTCAACTTGGTGGCTGGCGCCAATTTTGCTCTTGGGTGGACACGTAAGTGGCATCCGAGGCTCAATTATAATTCTATGTCACTGAGTTTTCCTTCAGGGGGAGCTAGTTTGCGAGTTCATCTGGAGGCTACCCTTCAACCAGTAAGAAGGATCATAGCTAGGTTGCTTCGAGAGGATGCCGCATTTTTCCGCGAGCATCATTATTTAGACCCCCTAGGGGTGGACGATTCTGATAACCCAATGTTATGATGCTTATGTTATATGTGTACTTTGTGTATAGAACGCGAGAATTTTTGTTTTCTAACTTCTTTCGTCAGAAATTTTTATTCTCAGGGCGTTTACCTTTGTGAATTTTGGTGTGTTTGCCGCAAATTTTTTTTTAAGACGCGTAAACTCGAATAGGAGGAACTTTGTCTTTATTTATACTTATAATGTAAGATACATAGGGTGACCCAAGAGATCCGGCCAATGACCTGTGTTCTGGATCTAGAGGGCATTGCCCTGGAACAGCTCGTGGCTTTTACAGCCTTGTTTTTCTACTCTATTCTTTGACGTACTTTGTCGCCTATGTCGCCGAGGTCTTCTCTTCTTCTCCTGTAGGTTTGTCTTGTTCTGACGGCTGTACCCGCGGTTTTTTCACCTCTGGCTCTGTTGGGTGCCCTTCGAGTTGTTGCACGGCTCCTGTAGTTGAGCTTTTTGCCTTGTCTTTGGGTTCTCCGTAGTTTGCCATCATGCCGAAGTTTTGAGCCATCTTGTGGAATTCCTTGTCGTATAGATCTGAGAGTTCGAAGCTTCCTTTAACTGTGATTATTCCCTTGGGAACTGGCATTTTGAGTACCAGGTACGTATAGTGAGGTACTGCCATGAATCGCAAAAACGTGGGTCGTCCGAGGATCGCGTGATATTGTGATGGCCAGTCCATGACTTCGAAGTCGAGCTTCTCTCTTCTATAGTTTTGCCGATTTCTGAAGCAAACGTTGAGTGCTATTCGACCAAGTGGATAATTAGCGCTCCCTGGGACGATTCCGTGAAAGGAACAGTCAGTTGGTGATACGTCTCAAACGTATCTATAATTCGTGATGCTCCATGCTTGTTTTCACACCATTTGCTTAGTGTTTCGTTACACTTCATGGCGTTTTTATGCATTTTCCGGAACTAACCTATTAACAAGATGCCACAGTGCCAGTTTCCTGTTTTCTGCTATTTTTGTGTTTCAGAAAAGTTACACAGGAAATATTCTCAGAATTGGACTAAACAAAAGCCAGACATCCAGAAATTTACCGAAGCTTCTAGAGAACCAAAGAGGAGACAGAGAGGGGCCACGAGCCGGCCACACAATAGGGTGGCGCAGCCCGGGCCCTGGCCGCGCCGCCTATGTGTGAGTGATACGTCCAAAATGTATCTACTTTCCCGAACACTTTTGCTATTGTTTCTCCTCTAATTTGTGTGTTTTGAATGCAACTAACACGGACTGACGCTGTTTTCAGCAGAATTGCTCTGGTGTCTCGTTTTTGTGCAGAAATCCAACTTCCAGTAAAAATTCGGGAAAAATCATGAAAAATCCTATTTCTCTAGAAGACCCACGGAGCCAGAAGACAGGAGGGAGAGGAGGCCTGAGGGCCCCTCACACACTGGTGGCGCGGCCTAGCCCTGGCCGCGCCACCCTGGCGTGAGGAGGCCCCAGCCATCCTCTCGGCCTCTCCTCTCGCCTACATATACCCTCTGACGACATAATATCAGGGAGACGGCGTTTTTCCCAGATAGACTTCCACTGCGCCGCCGCCATCAGAAACCGCGATTCGGAACCATAAACTCCGTTCTAGCAACCTATCGGGATGGGGATTCGGAGGAGATCTTCATCACCATCATCACCGACGCTCCTCCATCAACCATCCATGACTCCCCCATCCATGTGTGAGTAATTCCCCCGCTGTAGGTGAGGGGATGGTAGGGATTGCATGAGATCGTTCATGTAATTTGATATGAGATTGTTAGGGCATAGTGCCTAGTATCTTTATTTAGTGCCTATGACATTGTTGCAACTTGTTGTGCTTAATGCTTGTCACTTTGGGCCCGAGTGCCATGATTTCAGATCTGAACATGCTATTATTTCTATGATGATACTTGTTGTTTATGGTCTTACCTACAAGTTGTATACACATATTGTTGTCCGGAACCCGAGGCCCCAAAGTGACAGAAATTGGGATAACCGGAGGGGGTGGCTATGATGTGAGGATCACATGTGTTCACCGAGTGCTAATGCTTTGCTCCGGTACTCTATTAAAAGGAGTACCTTAATTACCAGTAGTTTCCCTTGAGGCCCTGCTACAACAGGCTGGTAGGACAAAAGATGTCGTGCAAGTTTCTCCTTGTGAGCACGTACGACTATATACGGAACACATGCCTATGATTGTTTGTACTAGGATGCTTTATCATTATTTATCTGCAATGCCCATGTCTCATTGATTTCATGAATTATCTTATCCATGCAACGCCCGTAATCCATCCCTATGCCTACAGTATTTGTTCCTACTGTTTACTACTGTTACTATTACCGCTGCTATTTTACTACTGCTGTTACTGTTTCACTACTGTCACCACTATAAAACTGTTGCTACTGATAAACCACTGCGAGCAAGACTGTTTCCAGGTGCAGCTGAATTGACAACTCATCTGTTAAGGCTTACATATATTCTTTGGCTCCCCTTGTGTCGAATCAATAAATTTGGGTAATACTTCCCTCGAAGACTGTTGCGATCCCCTATACTTGTGGGTCATCAAGACTATTTTCTGGCGCCGTTGCCAGGGAACATAGCTTTATTTGTAATCTCACTTGGTATTCATATTGTTCGCTACAATTCTTTCATCATGGGTAAACCTCGTGATGGAAAAGTTCCTATATTGCCATCCACTACAAGAAGAGGTACGACTCTCAACACCTCTGTTGCTCTTGATTCACCATCTGTTATGAGTAAGTTGCTTACACCACCACACCCACACGCTACTGCTACTACTTCTGCTGAGATTGAAAATGCCACTGATAATTTAGATGATGCTTCTACTGTGCTTGATGAGAGTGGTTCACTAGGTTCCTTTTTAGATGCTACTATTGCTAGAGCTAAGTTGGGAAACACCACTGTTACACCTGTTAGTTCACCTGAGTCTAGGGAATGTCCTAGTGATGATTATGATGATGATGCTTATATTGAGCTTAATGATGATTTTATTGCTGAAGCACGTGCTGCTCGTAATGCTGGTAATGTTAAAGAACTTCTTGCAAGATGCTCTGTTAGATATAATTTGTCTCCTGATCCTAAGTTTGCTACTTCTCCCATAAATATTAGAGACAAGGATTATGATTTCTCTTTGGATTTATCTTACATATCTATTGTTGAGAAAACCCCTTTTTGTGGTACTAAAGATGAGAGTGCTATGGGGCACATGAATGAGCTTTCTACTTTGAGTAATTTGTTTTCTGATGATATTAAGCTCCGCACTTACTTTGTTGCTAAGATTTTTCCTTTCTCATTGAAAGATGCTGCTAAAACTTGGTTTAATAGCTTGTCTCCTGGATCTCTTACTAGTCCTATTGCTTTGGTTAATGCTTTCTTTCAGAAATATTTTCCTGCTAGTGCTCAACATGCTGCTGTGCAGAAAATCTTTGATTTTGAACAGGGAAAAGGAGAGATATTGCCTGAATCTTGGACAAGGTTTTGTTCTTTAATTAGAGCTTTGCCTAAAGAACCATTACCTAAAAATGAACTCCTTGATATATTTTATAATGGACTAACGGATGAATCTAAGTCATATTTGGATAGTTGTGCTGGTTGTGTTTTCAGGGAAAGAACTCCGGCTGAAGCAGAAGAATTAATGGCTAAAATAAGCTGGAATCATGATGATTGGACTTTAGTTGAGCCAACACCAGCAGCCACCCCTGCGCCATCTACAGAGCCTACACCGAAGAAGAGAGGGATGATTGAATTAAATGATGAAGTTATGAAGGAAGCTAAGAAATCTCTTAAGGAGAAAGGTATTAAGGCCGAAGATGTGAAAAATTTACCTCCTATAGAAGAATTATGTAAGCCAATCCCTCACTCATCTACTATTGAGGTACACTCTCTCCAATGCTTTGATGAAAGAGATATTCCTTATACTAAACCTCCTGATCAATGCTTAGATGAATTTGATAATTTTATTGTTAAGCAAGAAAATTTTAACAGAATGGTGCAGAATCATTTGTTGGAAAATTCTAGAGCTATTAACAAGTTGCAGGATATTGTGGAGAGAACCGCCAATGATGTGAAGATACTTGTTAAACATTTTCAAATGGTTCAAACACAAATTGATCAGCTTACCAAGGTGCAAAAAGACTTGCTAGTTAATGCCGCAAGAGAGAAGCAAGCATGTGAAATACGCACGAGAAGTGGCGCTGCTACTCAAGATCCATTATATCCTAAAGGACATCCTAAGAGGGTCGAGCAAGATTCTCAATGAACTGCAAGTGATGATATTCCTTCTAAGAAGAAGAAGAAGAAGCATAAAACAACTGCAGAATCCTCTGATGCAGGTAAAGATCCTAACAGTGTTTCTATTTCTGATGCTAAAACTGAACCAGGAGATGCTTCCGATAAAGAAGAAGATAAAGAAGAAGTTGAAGAGGAGCCAGAAAAGATTGATAAGAATGCAAAGTACACCAAAGAAGACTTCATTGCCAACAAGCATGGTAAAGAGAGAGAACCTTGGGTTCAGAAACCAATGCCTTTTCCTAGTAAGAAACACAAGTCCAAGGAAGAAGAACACTACAACAGGTTTTGTGAATGGATGAGACCTTTATTTTTGCAAATTCCTTTGACTGATGCTATTAGAATGCCTCCTTATGCAAAGTATATGAAAGATATTGTCACTAACAAAAGGAAAATTCCTAGTGAGGAAATTTCCACTTTACTTGCTAATTATTCTTTTGATTGTAAAGTTCCGGAGAAGCTTGGAGATCCAGGTATACCTACTATTCCTTGCTCCATTAAAAATAACTATGTTAGAACTGCTTTATGTGATTTGGGAGCTGGAGTTAGTGTCATGCCTTTTTATCTTTATAAGAGACTTGATCTAGAAAAATTAGTATCAACTGATATATCTTTGCAGATGGCTGATAAGTCTACTACTATTCCTATTGGTATATGTGAAAATGTTCCTGTTCAAGTTGCTAACAGTTGTTTAATATTAACTGATTTTGTTGTGTTAGAAATGCCTGAAGATGACAATATGTCTATTATTCTTGGGAGACCTTTTCTAAACACCGCAGGTGCTGTTATTAATTGCAATCAAGGAAAAGTCACTTTCAATGTCAATGACAAAGAGTATACGGTTTATTTTCCCAAGAAGATTGATAGGAAGAATGCTCTAAATTCAATTAAGCATGTTGAGACCATCAAAGTTGGTCAAATCATTTGTTCAGAGCGAAAGCCCAAGGAAGAATATAAAATTGTTATGATTGGGACTATACCTATCAAAGTTGAGGTAACATAAGCATTTAGTGAAGTGCAAAGTTTCGCCTCATATAAAGTTAGTTTGGGAACAAGACTTGATCAACCTTGTTAACAAAGTGATTTTATATGAACGAAACTTCGTTTTCACCGCATCCACTCCACCTCATTTGTATTTACTTTCATCAAATTTTATTCCTTTAGTTTAGTTGCATGATTAAGAGTATCTCAGAGTTGTTGCATGCTTAGTTTTGATTTGCTTAAAATCATTTTATCTTCGTTTTTCTGAGTTTTTATCGATATGCCAATTTCTGAAAAATCCTCGAAAATAAAGTTTCTCGAAAAATTCCAGAAAATTCTTTATAAATTTTTATGTCAAAAATGGGGCAGAGAGACACCTGGGAGGCACCAGGAGGGGCTGGCACGCCACCTCACACATAGGTGGCGCGGCCCAGCCCTGGCCACGCCACCCAGGTGTGAGAGGGCCCTACCTGGCCCCTCACTTATCTCTTCTTCCCCTGCTCTTTCTCTCTCCCGAAAATAACGACACACTCAGCTCAAACTCGAGTTCTTGTTGTTCTTCACCTCGATTTTTTGATCTCCTTGCTCAGCCCAACATTTTTGCTGAAATTTGGAGCATTTGTTCTCCGGTATGTGACTCCTCCACTTGTCCAAGTAGATTTTCTTTTGGTAAAGTATTTCTTGAGTATTTTAGCATTGTGGGTGAGAGGATAAATGAGTATGCATGCTTGTTCTATTGCTTAGAATTGTTATTTTGATGCATGTTAGCTATCTAGTAACCCACTATAGTAGTTTTCTACACTTGCTTGTCTCAAAATCATATTTTACGAGGTTTGTCAAAAATTTCAGAAATGGAGGAGAATGCATATCAACTCTCTCAACATGAACTAGAAGTGCATGAAGTTATGAAAGTTCACCGTGAAGAGAAGGTCTTCCCCTCACACTATCCATGCTCAGCGTTCATGAATGCTGCTGGAATTCTGCAGGATTTTCAAACCTTACTCTCTAATGCAGGATTAGAACATTTTGTTGAGGGTGAACCTCCCCAATATGTTAAACTAACAATGTCTGTGGTGCAGGATTTCAGATTTAGTTGGTCCACTTCTAACCCCATGGTTCATTATAAAATTTATAACAAATCTGTGGACTTGCCTCTTGATGTTTTCTGTACAGCTATTAGAGTACCATAGTGGGGATCGCTCGAGAAGATAAGGGGAC
Source organism: Dactylis glomerata (assembly GCA_007115705.1). NCBI lineage: Eukaryota > Viridiplantae > Streptophyta > Magnoliopsida > Poales > Poaceae > Dactylis > Dactylis glomerata. The sequence continues at coordinate 5,719,236 of QXEO01000247.1, read as the reverse complement.
AGCCTAGGCCATTGTTAGAACTATACGAGGAAATTTGTCAAGGAAGAAGCTTCACAGGAGAGGGTGGTAAGACTCGAAATATTCATTTCCCATCCATTCGATATTTTGCCTTCTTTATTACCAAATGTGTTCTTGTTAGGAAATCTGCAAGTAAATTGTCTCTCCATGATCTAGCTTTTATTGCTGCTGCTTTAAGGCATGATAGGACTTACCATTTGGGTGCCTTAATAGCTTTCCGTCTTGATATTAATCGTGAGAAAGGGGGAATCTGTGGGGGACTTATAGCTTCACGCCTATTAGCTTTGTATGGTGTTGTGCCTCATTTTCTAGATCTGCAGTTCCCCGAGGAGAAACTTGATCTTAATTCTATGATTCATCATAAGTTTATTTCTCCTCCTGCTAGTTTGATTAATTTAACATTTGAGCTAACCTTTTTCAAGAAGACTACCTGGAGGGTAGTAAAGACTGATCGATCAGTCCGTTTGCCTGCACCTCTTTTGTTTAACCTTGATCGTAGGAATGGATGGTCGCTTACGGAAGATGGGCTTGATGCGTACGTAGAGGAGCACCCGCCGCCTGTGCACGATGAGGAGGGCGCCGAGGAGTCGGGACAGCCCTCCGACATTGCGAACTTCCCATATGAGCAGCCTTATTATGATTATGCGCCATCAGCTTCATCTTCATGAGAGCCGGGGTACGATTACACCTATGATGAGCCACCAGCCTGGGGCAGCTATCAAAGTCGAAATTGATCTCCACTTAGGCCAAAAGCCTAAGCTTGGGGGGAGGTACGCCGACGATTCACTCATCTACATATTATATTTTGTCGGACCTTTGTATATCCATGTTTCGCCTTCTTTATTGTTCTAGTTCTTACTTGAGAGAATTCCTTATTTGACACTACCTTAAAATCTGGTTCCCTATTTGACACTAAAAATTATTCTCTTCCCTATTTGGCACCAAGTCTAATTTTTTTCCCTTATATGACATCGCCATTGGTTCCGTTAGGCTTTTCCGTTAAGTGGGACAAAACTACCCCTGAATCGTGTTGTATAAAGTTCCACAATATTTGGTATGTCTGGCGTGTTGTCCATGTTAGACCAATTAATAGGAGTAGCAAATGGCTGACATGGTTACGGTATCATGCACTGTCTCCAGCTTTGAACCGATCTCGATCGACCCAACTTGAAGGTGGGTAGTGTTTTTCTCGCAGGCTGCAATGTGCAAAGCTGGGTACTCAGTTTGATTATTTTCAGTGGAGAATCAAGGAGACGTGAACGGCTCTTTTTCGAAATGGCTCTTGGCCGTGCATGCTTTGAATCGAAACTCGTGGCGAGAGCTCAGATATACATAAGTTGATTGATTCGCTTGACGTGCAAACCTAGCTAAGTTACACGGGCCACTTTAGGTACAAAAGCTAAATTCCCACCATGAATGCTGATTTTGGAGCACTACTAGATAGATATACGTCCAGCAGTAGCAGAATACTTTCTTTTTTGAAACGGCCAGCAGAAGAATACATGGCCTGATGTGCAAAGCTTTTTTTTGGTGAGGAAGCAGAATTCCCTTACGTCAAATCTGGCTATAGCTAACTTTCGCTTGACCAGAACCCACGGCAAAAAAAAAACATGTGAACTTGGCGAAGGAAAAAAACGCATACATTATTGTTGGGCTACTGCTAGTCTTTTGAGTTAAGCACTTTCGTGGTAAAGCTAGTGCTACATTTGCACGTGACCATTCTGTCGTAAGGTCAGACTCGATCACACAGGCTTAACTCGTTGTATGTATAGAGCTGGAGGGCAATTAATTGAGATGGCAAGAATATATATGCACCCTATTATCGTGATTGTCATTTATGTAAAACGACTAATTAGGTGTGTACATACACAGTCAAACACAGCGAGTACGGGTCTCATTAGTCATTTAACCATGACCAAATATGTCACAATAATGCACCAGGGGTATAATCGTCTTTTTATGCCATGGCTTAACACCGTTAGTGCTGAAAATGAACTAGAGTGTCATATAAGGCAAAAAAATTAGGCCAAGTGCCAAATAGGGAAGAAAATACTTTGTAGTGTCAAATAAGGAATCAAATTTTTAGCCAGTGTCAAATAAGGAATTCTCTCTTCTTACTTCTGCTTTCCAAAACACAAAAAGACCAAAAATATTTCCGTTGTTTCTCTATTTGGTTCTTTAGTTTTCTACCTTTGGTTTGCTTTACTTGCTATTTTTGGTTTGATATTTGGAAAATCCAAAAATATTTTGCTTTGTTTGCTATTTCCTTCTGTTCTTGTTTCAAAAATCGAAAACCCAAAAATATTTGTTGTTCTTCTTCGGTTTTGTAAAGTTTGTTGCAGAGCTCAGTCTCCCGTTACTCCATTGGAGCTTGGTATTCACTTTATATTATTCAAGCCACACAAGTGAAGAGCAATAATAACGACATATGACAATCTGAGACGTGGTAAGAGGCTGGTATGAACTCTATTTGTTTTCATTTTTGTACATATACTCATCCATGTGGACGTGCTTAGTCGGTTCATGTAAGGTATATGTTATCTAATGGATGCTTTGTAGTTCTTGCTTTCATATGATTAGTTTCAATTTACTATTAGCTTGTAGCATGTCATGTAGACGCTTGCATGCATTGTTTTATTCATAATATGGTACGTTATTGTGGTATCCACCTCTGAAAAGCTTCATTTGAATCGACTTGGCACATGCTCAAGCATGCATATGACTAAATAAAAAGTCAATTAAGCCTCGGTGATCTAAATTGCCTCAGAGTTCTTGTATTATTTTTATGCCTATATTAATTTTGTTTTGTCGCAAGCATGATTATGATAGTTATTGCTCTCTCGATTGTCGCTTCCCAGTCTTTTGCTAGCCTTCACTTGTACTGAGTATGAGCTCTACTCGTGCATCCAATTACCAAAAACCAAGTTTTCCAAAGAGTCCACTATAAATTCCTATGCATGGTATTTGTAAGCCATTCCAAGTAAATTTTCATGTGCTACCATTCAAAACTTTCAACTACTTCTCATTTTGTGCCACTGTTTTTAGCTCATGGGGACGTAGTGGTCAGAATTGCTATCTTCCATATTAAATTAAGTACCCCTCGACTAGGCAGCTTCATCTGCTCGTCATTAATTTTGCAAGGGAGCTGGTCAGACCATTATAATCTTATTCTAAAAGAAAGAAAAAAGGCACTCCTCCAATGGAATGTGAAAGTTGGTGGGCACCCGATGGAATCGGTTAGCCATGGTTTGAGAAAGAAAAAAGGTGGGGAGGAGTGTCAAAGCTTTATAAAAGAGCACCAATGTGCCAAAATTTCAAAGAACTCGGAACCGCTCTCACTTGTTTATTATGGAAGATAGCAAGTCCCCATTGCTAGTCGTTGACATAGAACAACCACCTCTCAAAAGAAATTTTTATCCCTGTTTTACAAATGAAAAGCTCTAGCACATGTTAAATCACTGCTTCCCTCTGCGAAGGGCCTATCTCTTACTTTTATGTTGAGTCTTCATCTTCTAACTTTTAAGCACTTCTTGAGAGCATAGCTGTTATTCTTAGTGTAATGTGCTTGTCCTAGAACACGGTTAATTGTGGTATAACTTTGATGCTTGTATCTTTGATATCTTTAACTTCTAGTCTTCCCTTGGACTTCAGAGGTGCCTCAGCATTTATGTTTTGCTCCACAAATAAAGGCAAGCGGGATACCACTCTTTCATATCATTTATGCATATTACAATCTTGTAGCTTCTTATGTACTTGTTACTTGTTATTAGTGCATTGGCACTCTTTCATAGCTTGCTTCACTATGAGGTGACATTAGTTGCATATTTCTTATTATGAATTGCCTGAGTACTTGATCACATAGTTAGTATATATACATCATATGAGCAAATGTGTTCGTGAAAGTTTCTTTTATCGCTCTCAGTTGTTAACTGAATTGCTTGAGGACAAGCAAATTGCTAAGCTTGGGGGGAGTTGATACGTCCAAAACGTATCTACTTTCCCGAACACTTTTGCTATTGTTTCTCCTCTAATTTGTGTGTTTTGAATGCAACTAACACAGACTGGCGCTGTTTTCAGCAGAATTGCTCTGGTGTCTCGTTTTTGTGCAGAAATCCAACTTCCAGTAAAAATTCGGGAAAAATCATGAAAAATCCTATTTCACCAGAAGACCCACGGAGCCAGAAGACAGGAGGGAGAGGAGGCCTGAGGGCCCCTCACACACTGGTGGCGCGGCCCAGCCCTGGCCGCGCCACCCTGGCGTGAGGAGGCCCCAGCCATCCTCTCGGTCTCTCCTCTCGCCTACATATACCCTCTGACGACATAATATCAGGGAGACGGCGTTTTTCCCATATAGACTTCCGCTGCGCCGCCGCCATCAGAAACCGCGATTCGGAACCAGAAACTCTGTTCTGGCACCCTGCCGGGACGGGGATTCGGAGGAGATCTTCATCACCATCATCACCGACGCTCCTCCATCGACCATCCATAACTCCCCCCACTACAAGGAAAATGCTAACTTACGACCCTCTATTTTCGTCACTAGATCGTCATGATAGGTCGTTTATGACGATCTTATGACGAAAATAGGATGGTCAAAAGCTGAGCGTCGCAAATGAACCATAACGACGATTTTGATAAAATCGTCATAGCCGCCTATGACGATATTGGATCGTCATAACCTTTATGACAATACAATATCGTCATTAGCGCTCTAGCCAGGCCACGTCGGATCCTACGTGGCCAATCTGACGTGGCAACATTGTGACGGAATGAAATCGTCGTAAATCAAATTCAGCCCAGTCCATTTTAGTCGTTTATGTGGGCCAAGCCCATCAATTCAGCCTTTCTGTGTTATTTTCTTTTCAATTCTGGACAGCTACCTGGACCAAGCCCAGTTTTCTTTTCATCTCTGGAACGCTACATGGGCCAAACCCAGTATATCAGCCTATTAGTTTTAGGGCCTTGGTCTTTTTACAGCCTCCATATTTTCTCGTTTTAGCCTTCCGATTTCTGGGCCTAGCCTTTCTACAGTTCGTTTATTTATTTATTTCCATTTTTCTAGACAGTTCAGTGGGTCCCAATTGTCAGATTCTTGACAATGGATCCTAATCATCAGGTTAAAATTTCTTCACAGATAAGTAATAACCAATATACCAATCAGGAAGGAGAAAGTGAACACATGAAAAACTTTTAAAAAACAGCCAAAATCAGCTTATTACAAGATATTTCACACTAGTTCACATCAGAATCAGTTGACCATCCAAACCCTGGAACTAGAACGCTGCTGAAGAAACTAGAGATGGGCCAGCAAACACTCCGCAAGAATAACACTTCTGGAGGCTGCACCAACTTGCGGTTCTGGGCAGCACCACTATTCCATCGTGTCCCACTGCTAGTTTGCTAGCACGCAGAACTTCTTCAGGTCAACCTACATTACGAGGTCAATCAAATGAATTTATGCATCTGTAAAATAGCCTACAATCAATGAAACTTATCTTTGCATGCATGAACATAAACAGATAAAAGAGATAAAGTACCACTCCAGTCTCGTGATTAACACATCACATGATGATTCTTGACTGAAATCTAACAGATGGTGTCTTCTCAGGGTAGTCATTGTCACAGGATAGCTTCAGCTAGTCGATGCGACCCTCATGGACAATCTGCGAGGTTGAGTAAGATTCAAGATATTAAACTACACATTTCAAAAGCTGAAAGAAATAAGAGAGGAACAACATAGAAAAATTTCTTAGAGCAACCTTTACAGCTTATAGATTTTGATACATTAAGAAATAATATTATAAGAATGGTGTAAACTGGGAGCTAGCTGAAAAACTGATACCATTATAGTTATACCTAACCCCTTCTGCATATGTTCAGTCAGCCATGTCCACCAATAGAACAATGAATGAACTATAGTGATGCCGGCAGTTTTTCTTTTGCTAGTTTCAAGAAATATGTGTGACCAATAATTGTACTACTCAAGGTATCTATATCACATGAGTATAAGTTCATATCAACTTATCAGCATAGACAAGTCTTCAACATACTTCAAGTACTAATTACTTATCACGTCCCCTATTGTATTCAATGATGTTCTGAATTCTAGTCTAGCATTCAGAACTTAGTTAGAGCAACCAATGGCAGAGTGTTACCAGAACCATGTTACTAAAACCAATACTGCCAAGTAATTGAGAGCAATCGATAAATACTATAATATTGAATAACAAATAGTACACATAATTCGCAGAAATGCATGCTGATGTATAAATTGAAGAGTTTAAGAAATTAAATAATGGAAATGCTTTTCTGACGTCCACATATGAAACGTAGACACTTGTTCACTTTATTAGCTATATTCAGTTACAGATATGCTCTGTAGAAACAAATTTCCCTAGCCATAATATTAAAGTCACAAGACAAGTAGTATGGATAACAAAGAGGTCAGTTTATGATGACGCTCTCCCAAGTGATGTCAGGTTACAACAAACAACAGTAGTATAAATCTAGCCTAATGAGAATATCAGATCATGTTGATAGTCCTTTAAAAAAGGACATCATATGTCCCCATACGGAAATCTGAATATTAGTGTGCTGTACAACACAATGTGTGTATCCGTCCTTCAGAACTACCATGCCATGTTTTTTCTTAGTACACAGATATTTTGCTTTAGTTCTTTCTTGTTTATAGATAAGCTCCGTAGAAATAATTGTCACTTCCTGCAATTTGAAATTGTATACAAGAAAATGTAGAGTGCGAGAGAAATATAACTAGCCCTTCTACAGGAGAGCATATATATGCTATAGGAAAATAATTGTATTCGAAAAATTGATTTGGAGGCCAAGCGACCTGAGGCTCTGTAGTCTGTATCCTATCCATGTAGAACGCCTCGGATTCTGACTATGTCCGTATTTCACATCAGCTAGCCCATCGTCTATTTTCAATCAACTGAAAACATGTGTCCTTTTTAGTTAAACAGAGAAGTTAATAAACTAGCAACATATATTTTTCTATATATAAAAGGAAAAGGCACTAAAGGCAACATATTTTTTTCATTTCACAAGATAAGGGCTCAGCTAATACAAAATCAGTTGATAAATATAGGAATACCTAGAATCAAATTTCCAGTTGCAATGTGTCGTCTCGTCTACATTTGCAGCTCGTCAGGTTTTCACTCACATTGAATTACACCAACCCCTGCCAACCTATTCCTCCCAGCACTTACCATAGCGTTCTGCCCAACATTTGGCACATCGATCCCACGCATCTTGTTCCAAGATTGTCAGAACTGTTAGTACTAACTACTACTAATTAGTATTCCTAATCATCAGTCCTATCTACTAGTAGAGCAATGGCTCGATGGCAAACAGAGAGGAGAAAATGGAGGAATGGAGGACTTACCTTCAACACGGAGATGAAGAAGGTTGCAGATGTGTCACCACGGTTGGGGACGCGGCGGTGACATGAGGAGCAGCCTGTGTTTGAGGTCGTGGAAGACGACGCCGGCGGAGATGCCCTCTTCTCATCTCGATCTAGCGCTCCAGCCGATGCGGTTGATGGTCTGGAGAGGAGGACGAAACACACAGTTAAAAGATAGAAAATAGCAAAACCAGGAGTCCATCAAGAGTAAACGAGAGGGGAGGACGAATTGTTCTTGCAAACAACCGGCGAGGAGAGGTCGTCCTCGTGCAGGCCCCACGACGACCACGTCGTGATGGGAAGGCGTTGAGCGTGCGTAGACGGCGAGATGCGGAGAAGACGGATCTGAGAGGGATCTGGGCACCTGCTGGTCTGGACGTCCCGCACCAGAGAGCGGCCACTGCCAAGACGGTTGGCAGGGTGCCAGAAGCTCAGCTCCTCCTCTCCGTCTCGTTCACGAGCCCGATGATCCAGGCCGTCGTGGGAGGCGGAGGCGGGGCCGTGGGTCACCAAGGGAGAGAATGTGACCGCGCGTGGACGGGGAGCCAGACAAGGTGGGGATCTGGATCTGGGAGGCGGCGGGAGCACTGGAGGAGCCGTGGGTCGTGCAGCGAGGGGAGGGGGAGAGTTGTTAGGGTTTCAGAGGGGAGTGGTTGGTGCGGAGTTAGGGTTTCCGTGGGGAGCGGGTTGGATCGAGTTGGTGCGGATTTTCGTCCATTCCAGTGCGTTGGATCAGCCCAGATGTACGGTACAGATGGGCCTATACGAGACGATCCGTGGGAAGGAAGGTACTGAGTTCTGATTGGCTGTTAGGTTGTCTGTTTTGTGCATTTTTTGTTATTTTTGTTTTAAACCTTTTCAAATTGGTTTTTTGTGAAGCATCTACCAAAATCATGACATACTTTGTTAAAATTACCTCATATTGTACGCATTTGTGCCTCTTAGGATGTCAAACGATGTTCATTTTGGGTGTTTTTCTTTTCTTTGCATAAAAAGTTCATTTTCTATTTTCCAAGTATCAAAAATGGGGTTTTTTGTGAAACAACTACCAAATATTTAAAGTTGAATTGGACCACAAGAATTTAATAAAATAATATATGATATCTTATGCACAAATCATCAACTGTTTGAGTGTCCAATTATTTCCATACATCTCTTATGAAAAAGACAAACTTCTGTCCAATCAGTTGGAAATGGGTCAAATTTGAACTACAGGTGCCTCATAGTATGTTCATGATTTTTCCCAAAAATCATTTTTAGCTTCACAAGAATATATTTAATCATAGATCCAATGATATTTTCGCAAAACTCAACCCCTAGCTAAGAAGGGTCATGCCCGCCGTTTTGAGCGCACTTTGAATCGAGCATAAGTAATTCAAAAAAAATACAAAAAATACAAAACCTTCACATTATGTCATGCTATAGGAACTAGTTGGAAGGAAAAATAAAAAAGTTGGGCTAACATAAATATTATGGAAAACCTTTCTCAAAAATGAGCTACCATGTACATAGTTTCATGGCTTTCAAGCCAAATGAGTTAGGTCAAGACCAAAACCATGACATAGTTTGCTCAAATGAACCCATATCGTGCACATGTGTGCGACTTGGGATGGCAAACAATGTTCATTTTTAATGTTTTCCTTCTCTTTGTATAAAAAGTTCATTTTCTATTTTCCGAGTGTCAAAAATGGGGTTTTTTGGAAACAACTACCAAATATTTGAAGTTGAATTGGACCACAAGAATTTTATAATATAAACTTTGATATTTTATGCACAAATCATCAACTGTTTGAGTGTCCAATGATTTCCATACATCTCTCATGAAAAAGACAAACTTCTACCAAATCAGTTGGAAATAGGTCAAATTTAAACTACAGGTGCCTCATAGTATGTTCATGAATTTTCCCAAAAATCATTTTTAGCTTCACAAGTATATATTTCATCATATATCCAATGATATTTTTGCAAAATTCAACCCCTAGCTAAGAAGGGTCATGCTCGCCGTTTTGAGCGCATTTTGAATCGAGCATAAGTAATTCAAAAAAAATCAAAAAATACAAAACCTTCGCATTATGTCATGTTATGTGAACTAGTTGGAAGGAAAAATAACAAACTTGTGCTATCACAAATATTCTGGAAAGACCTTCTCAGAAATGAGCTACCATGTACATAGTTCCATGGCTTTTAAGCCAAATGAGCTAGATCAAGACCAAAACTATGACATAGTTTGCTCAAATGACCCCATATCGTGCACATGTGTGCGACTTGGGATGGCAAACATTGTTCATTTTTAGTGTTTTCAATTTTTTCGCATAAAAAGTTCATTTTCTATTTTCCAAGTGTCAAAAATGGGTTTTTTTGTGAAACAACTACCAAATATTTGAAGTTGAATTGGACCACAAGAATTTTATAATATAATATATAATATTTTATGCACAAATCATCAACCATTTGAGTGTCCAATGATTTCCATACATCTCTCATAAAAAGACAAACTTCTACCAAATCAGGTGGAAATGGGTCAAATTTGAACTACAAGTGCCTCATAGTATGTTCATGATTTTCCCAAAAATCACTTTTAGTTTCACAAGTATATATTTCATCATAGTTCCAATGATATTTTTGCAAAACTCAACCCCTAGCTAAGAAGGGTCATGCCCGCCGTTTTGAGCGCATTTTGAATCGAGCACAAGTAATTAAAAAATCAAAAAAATACAAAACTTTCGCATTATATCATGTCATGTGAACTAGTTGGAAGGAAAAATAACAAATTTGGGCTATCACAAATATTCTGGAAAACCCTTATCAGAAATAAGCTACCATGTACATAGTTCCATAGATTTCAAGCTAAATGAGCTAGTTTAAGACCAAAACCATGGCATAGTTTGTCCAAATGACCCCATATTATGCACACGTGCACAACTTGGGATGGCAAACAATTTTCATTTTTAGTGTTTTCCTTTTCTTTGCATAAAAAGTTCATTTTCTATTTTCCAAGTGTCAAAGCGGGTTTCTTTTGAGAAGGAAGTACATAAAATAAATATTAAAATTGCACCTCCAAAATCTTGAAAAATAGTAGACCTCATTTTATGTACAAACCACCGGCTGGTTGTGTGCCCAAATCTTTTCATGCACCTCTCATGAAAAAGACAAACTTTTGTCGATTCAGTATAAAGTCGGGAAAATTTGAACTACAACTACATCATGGTTTGCTCATAATTTTTTTAAAAAATTCTTTTAATGTAAAAATGTAGCTATTTCATCATAGATCTAGTAAGAATTTTGTAAGATTCAACGCCTATCTAAGAAATTCATGTATGTCGTTTTGACCGCATTTTGAATACACCATAATGGCATTTTAGTGATTAAATTTTGTTTTCTAAATTTATTTGTGGGGAAAATGATTTAATATTATTATTATATGTAATATACTGAATTTATAAAGTTTGTTTGAATTCATTTGGCCTTGTTTTGATTCTTATTCAAATCTTTTGTGTTAAAATCAGAAAAGAAATGAAAAGGATAAAGAGAGAAAAAAAACATCATTGATGCTATGGGTAGAAGCGGCCCATGATTTGTCCAGACCGGTCTAGGCCCAACATTCACTGAGATCCTATATTTAAAAGGCTATTGCATGCATTGGTATCACAAAGGACTTTGTAGCCCGGTGGTTGTGGGTTGCAAGCACGGGGGCTGTGGTCACGGGTTCGAGTCACGCTTCATGCGTCGGTATATTTGTTTTGCTGCTTTAGCCAGTAGGGCGGGGCCAGGCTGGCAGGTTTGGTGGGGTCACCTCGTCAGGTCGGGGAGGGGCCATGTTGGCAGTTTTGGTGGGGTCATCATGTCAGGTCGGGTTGGGTCCATGCTGGGTGGGGTGAGCATGTCAGTTGGTACGCTGGGCCGATTCGGTCACAAGTAGGGGTTTGTGCAGGCTAGCGGGGTTAGTGGGGCTACCATGTCAGGTTGTAGTTGAGTGGGGTCAGGCTGGTGGGGTGTGCCACATGTATAGGTAGATATGACATGTAAGCAATAATTGACATATAGGATGACATGTAGACAAAGTTGCTGATGTGTATAACAAATGATTTTGTTATATCTTTATTTAAAATGCTACGACGATTCAAAATGGTCGTAAACAGCTATAAAAAAGGTCGTAAGTTGTACCGTCCAGCTTATGACGATTTTATCTAGTGAAATTACGACATTTTTAAGTTAAATCGTCGTAATTTACAAGGCTTTTAGCTATCCCAACCGGCTTACGACCATTTGGTATAGAATTGTCATAAATCTATGACGTTTTTATTTGTGGTCACTACGAGAAGGTCACAAGCTGGCACATTTCTTGTAGTGCCCATCCATGTGTGAGTAATTCTCCCGCTGTAGGTGAGGGGATGGTAGGGATTGGATGAGATCGTTCATGTAATTTGATATGAGATTGTTAGGGCATAGTGCCTAGTATCTTTATTTAGTGCCTATGACATTGTTGCAACTTGTTGTGCTTAATGCTTGTCACTTTGGGCCCGAGTGCCATGATTTCAGATCTGAACATGCTATTATTTCTATGATGATACTTGTTGTTTATGGTCTTACCTACAAGTTGTATACACATATTGTTGTCCGGAACCCGAGGCCCCAAAGTGACAGAAATTGGGATAACCGGAGGGGATGGCTATGATGTGAGGATCACATGTGTTCACCGAGTGCTAATGCTTTGCTCCGGTACTCTATTAAAAGGAGTACCTTAATTACCAGTAGTTTCCCTTGAGGCCCTGCTGCAATAGGCTGGTAGGACAAAAGATGTCGTGCAAGTTTCTCCTTGTGAGCACGTACGACTATATACGGAACACATGCCTATGATTGTTTGTACTAGGATGCTTTATCATTATTTATCTGCAATGCCCATGTCTCATTGATTTCATGAATTATCTTATCCATGCAACGCCCGTAATCCATCCCTATGCCTACAGTATTTGTTCCTACTGTTTACTACTGTTACTATTACCGCTGCTATTTTACTACTGTTGTTACTGTTTCACTACTGTCACCACTATAAAACTGTTGCTACTGATAAACCACTGCGAGCAAGACTGTTTCCAGGTGCAGCTGAATTGACAACTCATCTGTTAAGGCTTACATATATTCTTTGGCTCCCCTTGTGTCAAATCAATAAATTTGGGTAATACTTCCCTCGAAGACTGTTGCGATCCCCTATACTTGTGGGTCATCAGTGAGACCACCTCGGTACACTTCTGACGCTGCCCCTTCGCCTATAAAGACCCTCCGACGGGAAAAACCTAAGGACCCGATCAATTTTCCAGAAACACATCGCGATCCACCGCCGTCATTGACCCGAGATCGGGAGGGTCCAGAAGCTCTTCCCTGCACCCTGCTGGAGAGGGGAATCGCCACCGGAGGTCTTCTTCATCGCCATGCTTGCCTCCGGCACGATGAGTGATTAGTCTACCTTGGACTATGGGTCCACATCAGCAGCTAGTTGGTTGTCTTCTCCACCGTGTGCTTCATGTTTAGATCTCATGAGCTGCTTTACATGATCGAGACTACCTTTATGTAATTCTACATGTTGTGTTTGTTGGGATCCGATAAATATTGGTGTTATGATTGAGTTGATGTGCTGAATATTATCTTATGTTATCTCTATGTTGTTTATGATCTTGCATGCTCTCCGTTGTTAGTAGCTATCTTGGCCGAGTAGATACTAGTGACTCTAAGAGGGGGTATTTATGCTCGATAGTTGGGTTCATGCCTCTATTTAATCTGGGGGAGTGACAGAAACCTCTAAGGTTGTAGATGTTCTATTGCCACTAGGGAGAAAACAACATTCTTATGTCCAAGGACATATGCTTTGTTTACATTACACACTTTGCTTAATGCAATTATCTGTTGTTCGCAACTTAATACTCAAGGGGTCCTCGGATTGATTCCCCGCGAGTGGATTATTAGTCATAGATGCAGTTGGATGGCGGTCTATGTATTTTGTTGTAATGCCCAGAGTAAATCTCATAGTGATCCTCTCGACATATGCATGTTATCTTTGTTCTATCAATTGCCCAACTGTAATTTGTTTACCCAGCATGTCATTATTTATCTTATGGACAGACACCACTAGTGAACTATGGACCCCGGTTGACGAGGGGTTAACTCGACAAATGTCCTAGATGAAGGACTTAGGATCGGGGAGATAGGGCGTCGGATGAACTCGAAGGTAAAGTTAGTCGAAATAGGTGTGTATCGAAAGTAAACTTGGGTGTTCAACCTGGCTTGCTTTTCAATCTGCCCTACACCGTCCCCTCCTGGCCCCTATATATAGGTGGCCAGGTCTCGAGGATCGGGTAGGGTCTGATACAGATTACAAACATCGACATACGGTAATAACTCGTATTCGACTGTCATTACAATTGGGCCTAGCTATACGGGCCTCAGGGGTACTCAACCAACGGGCTCTATTAACTATACCCTTGTCAGTAGCCCCTGAGATTCTACCAGAATTGCAGATTCAGGTTGAATCTCTAATCTTTAAATCTTCGACTTGATCAATTCCTCGACTTCTTCTTATCTTCAAATCTTCGACTTGGTCTTTGCGACTTATTTTCATGATATTCTTTCGCAAGGGGTTTTGATGAACAAGCCTAACAACTCTGACGGATCAAGAGGTCAGTTAACTGCCGGAACAGATACTTGTCACCTACTTCAAATTCAATCCCCTTGGACTTGAATTCGGGATACCGGTCAAACCCACTCTTTTGCCGCATTTAGGACTTACAAAGAATGAATCCCAGTGGTTCTCAGGGTACCCAGTGCGTCCACCAGGATTTTCTTCGCGTCGTAGACACGGATACATACCAGCAGAGCGCATCCATGTGCGTATACCAGGCCACACAGGACGGATCCCGGGGTCTTACCTTCGTGACAAGTCACGGCATTCGAGTCGTGTTGCGATAACATAACTCGAGAATTGTATGTCGCAGTCAAATTTTGACTGAAAATATTCAGGTTTCTTCAACCATAAAACTCGCTCCCGATGGGAGTAACACTCCTATACTTCTCCAATCTCTAATGCTTAATCAATAAATATCGTCGGGTGCGCGCTCAGCGCTCCCGATGGGAGTAGCCCCCGAGGCTATAGTCGAAAGAAGAGTTTTTCGAGTATAGGCTCAAGAGATAATGTACCTCGTCATACTTCAACTCGAAACACTTCAACTCTAAATTTCTTCAATTCGAGATACTTTCAAGAATACCTTGTCGTCGAGTTCGAATTCACCTTTTCAATGAAGAACTCCATTCGATATGTTTGAAAATACCAACCCCCAAGGCTATAACCAAAAATCCTTCATAGATGATCTTTTTTGTAAGCTCGGCATTTGTCGGCGCCATCCTTTTACCTTTATATATATATTCAATGACATCAATGAAGACGTGGCTCTTCATCAGTGCAAACCGTTTTATGGGTAGTACTGTAACTTTTCACGATTTTTTGACCGTTAGTAGGCTGCACGATTTTTGACCGTTAGTGGGCTGGCGTTTCCGATCTTTACGCCACGTCTCAGCCCACGATCCTTCTCCCAGAAGGTATATAAATGACGTAGTGGGGAATCGTACTGTTTACCAGCTCGTTCCCTCCGCCGCCTTCATTGCCGATCTCCTCTGCCTCTTCCTCTCTTGCGGAGCCCCCAAGCGCACTGTTGTGCTGAATGCGCGTGAAGCATCTGGCCACCAAGAGCGATATGGCCAAGTCCTCTGCCACCAACTGGGTTCGCTCCACCATCACCAAGAAGGAGGTGGAGAAGGCCACGGCGGACGGCCTCATCGCTGCTGAAGATTCCATCAAATTTCCCAGTACCGAACGGATCCCGAAGCCCCCGAGCGGTTACCGGGTAATGTTCCTTGCTTTCCTCCTCCGCGGTTTGTCCCTTCCTGCCCACGAGTTTCTTCGTGGGCTTCTATTTGTTTACGGTGTGCAGCTCCATCAGCTCACACCAAATTCACTTTTGCATATTGCTTGCTTCGTGACTCTTTGCGAGTCATTTTTGGGCATTGAGCCCCATTTCACTCTCTGGAGATCAATCTTTCGACTCCGCCCCAATGTTTCTCTGGCAAGGAAACCCGAACTGGGCGAAGCCGTCGTTTCTGTGCGCCCTGAAGCGCAATACCTTGAATTTTCCATGGCCGCATCTGTCCAAGGGTGGAGGACCAAGTGGTTCTACATCAAGGATCGCAAATCCTCTCCCGAAGATGAATTCGGCTTGCCTCCCTTTGACGCTTCTTAGGAGGTGAAGAAATTGAAGTCATGGGACTCACTTCCCTCAGATGCAGAAGTTGAACAAATTCTTCCTCTTCTATCCCGCATTCAAGCTCTGAAAACAGGCCTAGGAGGTGCCTTGTCGGGTATCCAACTCATGGCGTTTTTCATACAACGACGAGTTCAACCCCTACAGCACCGCCTCACCAAGCTTTGGACTTACTCTGGCTTAGAAGACCCTACTCGCATATCTGAGAATCTGATGTCGAAAGAAGATGTCGACAAGCGAGTCAGGAATCTCACCAAGCTCACCAAGGAACATTCAGTTGCTGATTTGACTGCAGATTTCTTCGACTCCGTGCACCCTCTTCCTCAGGTATGTATTTTTACGTCCACTTTTTCTCAAACTTTTGCTTGTTTCGACTTGCATCATTATTTGACTTTGCACTCTGCTTACTTATTTATATACAGGGTCACCAATTTCTTGTTTCGCGTCCTCCTCTTCCAGAGAAAGGGCCCCTTCCGGCTGATCTAGCCTCCCCTGCATCTGAAGCCCCCGAGGCTGACGAAAGTCAGGACGGAGATGATGTCGAAGATTCAGAAGAGGAAACCAGCTCATCGACATCGACTCCTCCTGTACTTGCTGAAGATGTTGGTGTCGACAAGAAAAGGAAACGTGTCGACGAAATTGCTTCATCGAGTTCTGCAGCGGCTGGAAAAATCCCCGCTCGTGCAGAAGATATGGAGTACTTCGACATGCTTGCATCGTAAGTGTTGTAGTCGAACTTTTCAATTGCCTTGTTCTTGCCTTGTTTCCATAACTTATACCTTCTATGTAGTGATGACGAAGAGCCACCAACAGATGCTACGGCTGTTCCACCACCTTCTCCTGTGACGATTGATGAGCCTGTCGAACCAGATGTTGCGCCGAGGGCCACTAGGTCCGGCGTGAGGAAGGTTCCTCAAACTCGACAGTCGAAACGCTCAAAGAAGGCCAAAGAAGCCGAAGTTTCTCTGGAAGCTCACGCGTCTACTGTTTCTTCTGATGATGTAAGTAATTCTTCTTTCCCTTCTTTCCTTTCATGCACTTCTACTCTTACACACTTCTTTTATCAGGCCTTGGTGAAGAGATTTATCGCCCTGGGAACGGAGTGCGCGGGGTACCTAAAGGTTGCGAAAGCTTCCGAAGGTACAATTTTAACGTCCAATCACCACTTGTCTTCTGCACTTCATCCTTTGTTATCTATCTGATTCTCTGCCGACTTCCTATGCAGCTGCTTTAGCAGCCGCCAATGCTCGAATTGCTTCGCTGGAGGCAGAGCTCAAAGCTTCGCAAAAAGCTTATGACGTTGCGACCTCTGCTAAGGCCATTGCTGAGAAGTCGCGGAAATCTGCGCTTGCCAAGGCGAAGAAAGCGGAAAAGGCTTTAGCTGATGCCAACAAGGAGAATGCTCAGCGGGAGCAGGCCGTGGCAGAGCGTCTCCACACCATGTCTACTGCTGCCGAAAGTAAGTTCTTCGACTTGTCTTCTGTCTTCGTCTCCTGTTGCACTGGTGTATTTATTGACACTTGTCTCTACTTTTTCTTTACTATTGCTTAGAATTCACAGGGGTATCTCCGTCATCCCTGCAAACGGACGATGATCCTCTTATGGATGCGGTTAACCTACTCGAAGAAAACTGGATATCTATCCAGGAAACTTTTGAGTTGGTTAGCCGCGTCTTATCACGGCTGTTCACTGGTTTGTGGCCGAAGAAAAGGGTGACAGTTCCGAAGGACAGCTTGGCTGAACTCGCCAAGTCCTTCGATACTACTGAAGACCCCACTCTCCAGCTGAAGGGGCTGTCCATTAAACGCGGCGCCGAGGGTGCTATTGCGCTTTCTCTTGCGCACGGTACGGACTTCGACTGGGAGAGGGTTAGCTCCCCTCATGGCCACACCCGTGACCAGATGAAGGTGTTTTTCGAGAAGGCGAAGAAGTTGGCACCTGCATTGTTGACAACGATTTCTCCTTCGGCAGCCTCTGCGGTGCCTGCTGCACCACCTCCAGCGGCGAAAGATCCGGTGCCACCGTCGACTTCTAGCGAGGAAGCTGCCGCGCCCCCTTCTACCACGGATCAGAATGCTGAGGTGGCGTAGACTCAGCTTCTTTGTAGCTTTTTAGTTTTCTCCTTTTGAATGTAAAGTGCAACCCGAGAACTTTAGCCATAGGGTTGTACTCTTATGTAAATATATCCTCTTCATATGAAGTTTTATGCTGCCTCTCTGAAATTGTGTCTCTTTTCTTTTCTTTTGTAGTCGATACATGTTCCTGATCCTTTGACTCATGGTTCTGCTCCTTCCTCTGCCCGTGGATTCGATCCTCAGATTTCGTCGACTCCTAGTCGATGCAATCAATGCGCAGAATATACTTCGAGGATATCTGACCTTGAAACTCGCCTATCCTTGGCCAAACGCCAAGCACAGATGGCTATTAAAAAGGCTAGCCAGGCCAGTGGCTATATGAAGAAAATCTCTTCCCTTGAAGAAAAGGTCTCCAGCTTAATGGCGAAGGTTGTTCATAATGAAGAGTGCGAGTCCTTTATTCTTGGCATTGTCGAGTCTGCTTGCGAGCTGTTGCGATGTGGGTTTTCTTTCGACTCCTTCTTTCATTGTTTGTGCGCTGCTGCTCTTGTGACCTCTTTCCCCACGGTCGGCGCCAATTGACGAGGGGTTAACTCGACAAATGTCCTAGATGAAGGACTTAGGATCGGGGAGATAGGGCGTCGGATGAACTCGAAGGTAAAGTTAGTCGAAATAGGTGTGTATCGAAAGTAAACTTGGGTGTTCAACCTGGCTTGCTTTTCAATCTGCCCTACACCGTCCCCTCCTGGCCCCTATATATAGGTGGCCAGGTCTCGAGGATCGGGTAGGGTCCGATACAGATTACAAACATCGACATACGGTAATAACTCGTATTCGACTGTCATTACAATTGGGCCTAGCTATACGGGCCTCAGGGGTACTCAACCAACGGGCTCTATTAACTATACCCTTGTCACCGGTCCAATTTCCTTTATATTGCTATCACCTGTTTACTTTACTCGCATACTACTATTGCTTTCCACTCGATATGCTCATTCCTTTGTTTACAGCAAACTGGTGAGATTGACAACCTCATCGTAAGTTGGGAGCAAAGTACTTCATTGTGTTGTGTGCGGGTTCCGCGTTGCAGCTGGCAAAGCAAAGCACTGGACGAGGCGCCTTATAAATTGTCCAGAGCTATCGCGAAGCTAGCCAGCATCACCTTCTTGAGTTTGGCTTTTTCCTGGATACGATTAAACCTTGGTTTCTTACTAAGGAAAAATTTGCTACTGTGCTCATCATACCTTCCTCTTGGGGTTCCCAACTGGACGGTGAAAATATATCAACATCGTGCCGCATCAAGCTAATTTTCTGGCGCCGTTGCCGGGGAAAAAGAAGACTTCTGCAAGAGGAGTTTTGCACGCACATCCTTTATTTTGTTTTAAGTTTTGCTTTACTTTATTTTACTTGCATCGTTTTATCAAAAAACACAAAAAAATAGTTTCCTTATAGTTGTTTTTACTTGCCTGCTTTATTGAACCTTGTTATGAAAGAGCAATTTTCTAGTGCTAGTACTGATGATGCTGCAGCTCATCTCAACAATTTTGTTGAGCTATGTGAGATGCAGAAATATAAGGATGTAGAGAGTGATATTATTAAGCTTAAGTTGTTTCCTTTTTCTTTGAGAGGAAAAGCTAAGGATTGGTTGCTGTCTTTGCCTAAAAATAGTATTGATTCATGGGCTAAGTGTAAGGATGATTTTATTGGAAGATACTATCCTCCTGCTAAGATTATAGCTTTGCGTAGCAATATTATGAAGTTTAGCCAGTTTGGTAATGAACGTGTTGCTCAGGCTTGGGAAAGAATGAAATCTATGATAAAGAATTGTCCCACTCATGGACTGACTACTTGGATGATTGTCCAAACTTTTTATGCTGGACTGAATTTTTCTTCAAGGAACCTATTGGATTCAGCTGCTGGAGGCACTTTTATGTCCCTTACCTTGGGCGCCGCAACAAAGCTTCTCGACAATATGATGGTAAATTACTCTGAATGGCACACCGAGAGAGCTCCACAAGGTAAGAAGGTAAATTCTGTTGAGGAAACCTCTTCCTTGAGTGATAAGATTGATGCTATAATGCTTATGCTTTCTAATGATAGAACTCATGTTGATCCTAATAATGTTCCTTTGGCCTCTTTGGTTGCTCAAGAAGAGCATGTTGATGTAAACTTCATTAGAAATAATAATTTTAACAACAATGCTTATAGGAACAATTTTGCTAGTAATAATTATAGGCCGTTTCCTTCTAATGGTGATAATAGCTATCTTGGTAGATCTAAAATGCCTAATGAAGAAAGAATTTTAGAACTTGAAAAGGCTACCAAGAATTTTATGCAGGTGCAATATGAGCAGAACAAGGCCTTCACCAAGACTATGGAGGAGCAATCGGCTCTGTTGAGGACTATTAGTCATCAACTTGAAAATTTAAACAAGGCTATTCCTGAGTTGCAAGCTAAGGTTTCCAAATCTGAAACCGATATTTAATCCTTGTCTAATGCGCAATCTTCTCTGATTAACAGAATGTCCGCTAAGCCTAATCCTTTTGCCACTGCTAATGCTATCCAAGTTAGAATTGATGAAAATGTTAGGATGCTAGCGGAATTGCGTGCTAGGTGGGAAAGAGAAGATGACATGGCTAGGAAGATGAAGGTATGTACTATTACTACCTCTAATGATGTTGTTCCAAATGCTAGCAATCCTCTTACTTTGATTGGTGTAGAGAAAACTCCCACTCCTTGTGTTAAAAAGCCCAAAACTGCTAAAACTTTTTCTCAAAAGAGTGCTGAAATTTTTTGGAATGTGGGAGATGATAGCTCTATTGCCTTTAATGATTTTGATGTTGATGGCTGCAATATATCTGAAGTTATTTTGTTCTTGCGAAAGCTTGCTTTGAGTCCCAATGCTACTCCCTCCGTTTAGAAATATAAGATGTTTTAGCTTTGTGAAGTGAGTGTATCTAGACATGTTTTAGTGTATAGATTCAAGCTAATCTATACACTAAAAGATGTCTAGATACACTCACTTCACAAAGCTAAAACATCTTATATTTCAGAACGGAGGGAGTAGTTCTTTAAATGTTGCTTTTACTAAGCATATTACCAATGCTCTTATGAAAATTAGGGATGAAAAGTTGAAGCAAAAAGCTTCTGTTCCCAAGAAGTTAGAAGATGGTTGGGAACCCATCATTGATTTGCATGTTAATGGTTTTGATTGCCATGCTTTATGTGATCTAGGTGCTAGTATTTCTATCATGCCTAGAAAAATTTATGATATGCTTGATTTACCACCACTTGAAAATTGTTATTATGATGTTCCTATTGCTGATGTTGCTAAGAAGAAACCTTTGGGAAGGATTAATGATGTTCTTATTATGGTTACGAATAACCTTGTTCCCGTTGATTTTCTTGTCATGGATGTTGAATGCAATGCTTCATGTCCTATTATTTTGGGAAGACCCTTTCTTCGAACTGTAGGTGCCATCATTGATATGAGAGAAGGCACCATCAAATATCAATTCCCACTCAAGAAAGGTATGGAACACTTCCCTAGAAAGAGGAAGAAATTACTTTTTGACTCTATTCTTAGAGCAAATTATGAGCTTGATGCTTCATCACTTGATATTACTTGATTCGCATTTTCTGCGCCTAGCTCAAAGGCGTTAAAGAAAAGCACTCTTGGGAGATAACCCAATATTTTACTTTCTGTTCTTTTTCTTTTATTTGAGTCTTGGAAGTTATTACTACTGTAATAATCTCTCCTTATCATTTTTATTTTGTTTTTGTGCCAAGAGAAGCCTCTAATTTGAGTGAGGTGAGATTTGGGGATGTTGCTGTCCTGAAACAGATTTTGGTGCTGCACCGTACAAATTCATGAAAATTCTCAGAATATCTTTTGGACCTGAGATTTCTTGTGCATATGCCCCAGGTTATATCCAAACTTTAATTAGTTTAACACTTTTTTATTTGAGCAACAGAAAACCCTCTAAAAATTCGACCTTTGTCAGTTGTTCTGTTTTGACAGATTTCTGCCATTATTTGTGTTTGCCGCTCGATCGCTTTCTTTTTGAGATCTTTTGTTCACGGAACTTTTGAGGAAGTTGCTACAGTAGTATATGCTTTATATGTGGTGGTTTTGAGTTGAAACCTGAAGCAAAAAGGGGTTGATTCAATATTATGTTTACACTAATGTTGCTAATAGAATTGTGTTGAGTTTTGTATGAAGGAAGTTTTCAAGTGTAGGGATTGGAGAATGATGAGATGAGTTGAAGAATGGACAAAAGCTCAAGCTTGGGGATGCCCACGCGCCTCAAGAAATATCCAAAAGGTACAAGCGTCAAAGCTTGGGGATGCCCCCGAGGCACCCTTCTTCATCGGCAAAAATCAGGTCACCTTTCAACACACTATATTTTTATTGCTTAATGCACTATGCGTTTTTCTTGGAGCGTCAGTTGTTTTAGTTTTCAGTTTTGTGTAGTTTTGTTTGCTGCAATAAATGGTTGGACCCCAAGAAATTTCTTTTGGAGAAGTTGCCTTGCTCTTCATTTGCCAAGAACATTCCGTTTTTCACTCTTATCGTTTCAACGAGTGTTCTCTTTTTCTGCTACTGCATTTAGTTTTTGTTTTTTGCCTTGATTTGTGTTCAGATCTTGTTATATCTTTGCATCAAGGTGTATTTTTACCTCTGGTCCATGTTGGTTTTCATCAAAAGAGTTGTTTTAAAAAGATTCGAATGGTGTTGGAAAAGAGAAAAAGTTTCATGCAAAAAGTGGTACAAAAAGGAGCTTGTGTAGATGATTGCTAGTTTGTTGGGGAACCCCAAGAGTAAGGTTTTGATGAATATAGCAGCAAGATTTCCCTCAGTTAAGAAACCAAGGTATGTCGATCAGGAGAAGAGTAGACAATATGACTAAAGGTGATGCTTGATAGCCTAGTGACACTCCAACAAGGGCGCCGTTTCATGATCAAAACGAGTTAGCGTGTCTTCAGCTAGTAGCAACGTGGAACCTGCACACACACAACTAATACTTTGTTCCCAACTTGCGATGAGGTTGTCAATCTCACCGGTTTGCTTGAAACAAAGGTTATGAGCGTATCGAGTGGAAAGTGATAATACTATGCGAGTAAAGTAAACAGTGCGAGTAAAGTAAACAGGTGATAGCAATATGATGGAAATAGGACCGGGGTCCACAGTTCACTAGTGGTGTCTCTCCATAAGATAAATAACACATGTTGGGTAAACAAATTACAGTTGGGCAATTGATAGAATAAAGATAAACGTGATATGTCAAGAAGATCACTATGTGATTTACTCTGGGCATTACAACAAAATACATAGACCGCCATCCAACTGCATCTATGACTAATAATCCACTCACGGGGATATCATCCGAACACCCCATGAGTATTAAGTTGCGAACAACAGATAATTGCATTAAGCAATGTGTGTAATGTAAACATAGCATATGCCCTCGAGCATATGAATGTTGTTTTCTCCCTAGTAGCAACATCACATCTACAACCTTAGAGGTTTCTGTCACTCCCCCAGGTTAAATAGAGGCATGAACCAACTATCGAGCATAAATACCCCCTCTTGGAGTCACTAGCAACTACTCGGCCAAGATAGCTACTAACAACGGAGAGCATGCAAGATCATAAACAACATAGAGATAACATAAGATATATTTCAGTATAGCAACTCAATCATAACACCAATATTCATCGGATCCCAACAAACCAAACATGTAGAATTACATAACGGTGATCTCAATCATGTAGGGCAGCTCATGAGATCTAAACATGAAGCACATTGTGGTGGAGACAACCATCTAGCTACTGCTATGGACCCATAGTCCAAGGTAGACTACTCACTCATCGCTCCGGAGGCAAGCATGGCGATGAAGAAAACCTCCGGTGGCAATTCCCTTCTCCGGCAGGGTGCCGGGAAGAGCTTCTGGACCCTCCCAATCTTCGGGTCGACGGCGGCGGCGGATCGCGATGTGTTCTGCAAAACTGATCGGGTCCTCAGGTTTTTTCTGTCGGGGGGTCTTAATAGGCGAAGGGGCAACATCAGAAGTGGCCCGAGGTGCCCTCACACATAGGAGGCGCGGCCATGGCCTGGACCACGCCGCCCTGGTGTGTGGGGCCCTCGTGGCCCCCCTCCAACTCCTCTTCGGATCTCTAGAAGCTTCCGGGAAAATAAGACTTCAGGAACTTGTTTCGTCCAATTCCGAGAATATTTCCTGTGTAGCACTTCTGAAACACAAAAATAGCAGAAAACAAGGAACTGGCACTGTGGCGACTTGTTAGTAGGTTAGTTCCGGAAAATGCATAAAAGTGCCACGAAGTGTAACAAAACAGTAGGCAAATGGTGTAAAAACAAGCATGGAGCATCAAAAATTATAGATACGTTGGAGACGTATCAAGCATCCCCAAGCTTAACTCCTGCTCGTCCTCGAGTAGGTAAGTGATAACAAAAGAATAATTTTTGAGGTGACGTGCACCTACACAATCTTGATCATATATGTAAGCATTTGTGAGCTGGGATCATAAGAACTTAAAACATGGGCATGAAAGATATAATCTTGACAATAAAGACTTAGCAACCATGTTGTAACATGAAAATGAACACAAGCAAAAGATCATGAAAATGAAACAATGAAAGTCAAACATGTCTTCAAATCATAAGGAAAAACATACAAATGGTTTTCAGCTTGTCCTTCATAGAGAGCAAAACATAAATGCATAGGACACCTTTAAGTTTAAGAGGGCGACTAGATACAAATAATTTAAGAACAAGTGAAACCAACATCATGAATCAATCAATGAAAACTTTGGGACAATGCACATTATACTAAGAATGACAACTATGCTCTCTTAATGGTGCATAAAGAAGGAAGGTGGTGACTCAACATAAAAGTAAAAGAAAGGCCCTTCGTGGAGGGAAGCAGTGATTGCAAGTTTTATAAACCTTCAAAAATTATGGTACTTACTAGCTTTGAGCTCTCATTGCCCCCATCATAAGCATCTTGAATGGTTAAAGTTAATGCGAGAATAATTATGATGCATATGCTTGACAAATCATAAGTCGAAAACCTCGTGTCCCGTGAATACGAGTACCCAAACCTCATGCTACTCAACTTAGAGTCCCAAGCAAGGCTCTTGTCATTGTAAGTATATGTGTATCATCGAAAACCGCCAACGGGGTACCTCCGTGCCCGATGACATGGAACAAGCCCACATCAAAATGACAGGACAAGCAGACAATGAACACCTCGACATTTCTTTTATTTGCCATTTGTTTAGCTTTTTATTTTGAGATGCGTCGTCGAATGTCCACCATGGGTATGCTGCAAATTTCCACCATGAATTATGCATGGCTTAGATTGGTGGCCTAGGCGTTTCCCTAACACATATACAAACTCCATGATCCCCACAAGATTCCCAATTCATTTCACACCACGGGCATCCATAAAGAAAAGATCACGATATCAACTCAAATAAGAAGTGCAATGTTGAAAGCTTGCCCCATGACAGCATGGATGGGCTAGTATCCAACTTACAACTTGCAAGCATAACAACTCAACATAAGAGACCACAATGTCAAATTTTTAAGAACAAGGAAAAGTAAAAGTGTGCCTTTCGGTTCGTGAGAGCTTTACTGACCAATTTTCGCATAACACTGGTAAGAGTTTAATTTGAAGAGAAAATAAAAGCAAGTCAAATTTACTTGGAATAGCAAATTGCTAGTAGGTATGTATGGTGGAAACTTTGGAAAACTTTGGTTTTTAGGAGTTGGATGCACGAGTAGAGCTCATACTCAGTACAAGGCGAGGGCTAGCAAAAGACTGGGAGCGACCAACTAAGAGAGCAATAATGGCCATAATCATGCAAAGCGATAAAGCGACATTAAAAGATGCATAAGATGGCATCAAAAGTCAAAAACTAAATGATCATAGAGGCTATTGGCGACTTTGTAAGAGTCTAACATGTGTGAGCATGCGCCAAGTCAACCTAAATAAAGCATCAAGGAGATAACCAAAATAATGCTTCCAAACGATAAAAACAACGCATGATTTTTTCAAAGGCTCATTAAGCAATCTTAGTTATTTGAGACAAGTCATGCTACAGCAAAACCACTAAGCATACTATCAAAAAGACATCAAGCATGACATGAAAAAGCCTAAGCCACAGTCTACACAAGCTCCTTCCTGTACCACTTTTTTGCATAAAGCTTTTTCTCTTTTCCAACACCATTTGAAATTTTTATAAACACCTCTTTTGATGAAAACCAATAAAGATCAGAGGCAAAAATACACCTTGATGAAAAGATATGACAAGGTCTGAATGCAAATCAAGGCGAAAACAAAAACCAAAAGCAGTAGCAGAAAAAGAAGAACACTCAGTTTTTGATAAGAATGAAAACTAGAGCGTTCTTGGCAAATGAAAAGCAAGGCAACTTCTCCAAAGGAAATTTGTTGGGGTCCAACCATTTATTGCAGCAAAAAAAACTAAACTAACTAAGAAAACTAAAACAACTGACGCTCCAAGAAAAACACATAGTGCATGAAGCAATAAAAATATAGTGTTTTGAAAGGTGACCTGATTTTTGCCGATGAAGAAGGGGTGCCTCGGGGGCATCCCCAAGCTTTGATGCTTATACTTCTTGGATATTTCTTGGGGTGATGCATGGGCATCCCCAAGCTTGAGCTTTTGTCCATTCTTCAACTCATCTCATCATTCTCCAATCCCTACACTTGAAAACTTCCTTCATACAAAACTAAACACAAATCTATTAGCAACATTAGTGTAGGCATAACATATAATCAACCTCTTTTGCTTCAGGTTTCAACCCAAAACCACCACATATTAAGTATATACTACTGTATCAACTTCCCCAAAAGTTCCGTGATCAAAAGAACTCAAAAAGAAAGCGATAAAGCGGCAAGAATGAATATTGGCAGAAGTCTGTCAAAACAGAACAGCTGACAAAGGTCGAATTTTTGAGGTGTTTTCTGTTGCTCAAATAAAAAAGTGTTCAACTAACGAAAGTTTGGATATAACCTGGGGCATATGCAAAAGAAATAGCAGGTCCAAAAGATATACAGAGAATTTTCACGAATTTTTACGGTGCAGCACCAAAAACAGTTTCAGGACAGCAACATCCCCAAATCTTTACCTCACTCAAATTAGAGGCTTCTCTTGGCACAACAATAAAATAAAAAGGATAAGGAGAGGTCATTACAGTAGTAATGACTTCCAAGACTCAAATAAAGGAAAAAGTACTGAAAATAAAACATTGGGTTATCTCCCAAGAGTGCTTTTCTTTAACGCCTTTGAGCTAGGCGCAGAAAATTGCGAATCAAGTAATAATGAAAGAGGCATCAGGATCCACTATAGGAATCTTTTCAACAATGAAGGAAAATGTGTCCAAATGAGTTTTCAAAGATCCTTTATGATCACTTTTTGGTACACTGCTTTCATCAAAAAAGTTTTCAGGACAAATCCAACTAATTTTTTTTATCCCAAGCATCGTGAATTCCTATAAGTTTATAAGGTATTGGCACTCTAAAATCTTCATTGGGTGTACCAACAACCACAACAGGCGAGCCAAGCTTATTAAATTTCTTAAAAACCTTCCTAGCCTCAATAGCAACATCTCTAAATTCTATGCGCAAAGTTTCCAAGATAAAAGCTTTCTTTTCGGGATCCTCAATTTCATGAAGCTTAAGGAACATGTATTGCATAAAAGGATTAAGGCTAGCAAACCTTGCTTCCAACATGTGAACTAAATAAGCAGAAGCAATCTCATAACTAGGATCTAGGACAACCAAAGACTTTTCCTCAACTTCTTTATGCATACTAATGTGATTAAAGAACTCCTCAATGTTATCTTTCCCAATAATTGAACCACTACCTACTGAGAGGTCCTCCAAAACATACTTAGGGAACAACATAATGAACTAAAAGTAAAGAAATAACAACTACCAAGGATTCTAATTTTTTTGGGTTTTTGATATAAAACGATGCAAGTAAAAATAAAGCAAAACTTAAAACAAAGTAAAGGATGTGTGTGCGAAAAACTCCCCTTGCAGAGGTCTTCCACTTCTTCCCCGGCAACGGCGCCAGAAAGAGCTTGATTGCTAGTTTGTTGGGGAACCCCAAGAGTAAGGTTTTGATGAATATAGCAGCAAGATTTCCCTCAGTTAAGAAACCAAGGTATGTCGATCAGGAGAAGAGCAGACAATACGACTGAAGGTGATGCTTGATAGCCTAGTGACACTCCAACAAGGGTGCCGTTTCACGATCAAAATGAGTTAGCGTGTCTTCAGCTAGTAGCAACGTGGAACCTGCACACACACAACCAAATACTTTGTTCCCAACTTGCGATGAGGCTGTCAATCTCATCGGTTTGCTTGAAACAAAGGTTATGAGCGTATCGAGTGGAAAGTGATAATAGTATGCGAGTAAAGTAAACAGTGCGAGTAAAGTAAACAGGTGATAGCAATATGATGGAAATAGGACCGGGGTCCACAGTTCACTAGTGGTGTCTCTCCATAAGATAAATAACACATGCTGGGTAAACAAATTACAGTTGGGCAATTGATAGAATAAAGATAAACGTGATATGTCAAGAAGATCACTATGCGATTTACTCTGGGCATTACAACAAAATACATAGACCGCCATCCAACTGCATCTATGACTAATAATCCACTCACGGGGATATCATCCGAACACCCCATGAGTATTAAGTTGCGAACAACAGATAATTGCATTAAGCAATGTGTGTAATGTAAACAAAGCATATGCCCTCGAGCATATGAATGTTGTTTTCTCCCTAGTAGCAACAGCACATCTACAACCTTAGAGGTTTCTGTCACTCCCCCAGGTTAAATAGAGGCATGAACCCACTATCGAGCATAAATACCCCCTCTTGGAGTCACTAGCAACTACTCGGCCAAGATAGCTACTAACAACGGAGAGCATGCAAGATCATAAACAACATAGAGATAACATAAGATATATTTCAGTATAGCAACTCAATCATAACACCAATATTCATCGGATCCCAACAAACCAAACATGTAGAATTACATAACGGTGATCTCAATCATGTAGGGCAGCTCATGAGATCTAAACATGAAGCACATGGTGGAGGAGACAATCATCTAGCTACTGCTATAGACCCATAGTTCAAGGTAGACTACTCACTCATCGCTCCGGAGGCAAGCATGGCAATGAAGAAGACCTCCGGTGGCGATTCCCTTCTCCGGCAGGGTGCCGGGAAGAGCTTGTGGACCCTCCCGATCTTCGGGTCGACGGCGGCGGTGGATCGCGATGTGTTCTGGAAAACTGATCGGGTCCTCAAGTTTATTCCGTCAGGGGGTCTTTATAGGCGAAGGGGCAACGTCAGAAGTGGCCCGAGGTGCCCTCACACATAGGGGGCGCGGCCAGGGCCTGGGCCGCGCCGCCCTGGTGTGTGGGGCCCTCGTGGCCCCCCTCCAACTCTTCTTCGGATCTCTGGAAGATTCCAGGAAAAATAAGACTTCAGGAACTTGTTTCGTCCAATTCCGAGAATATTTCCTGTGTAGCACTTCTGAAACACAAAAACAGCAGAAAACAAGGAACTGGCACTGTGGCGACTTGTTAGTAGGTTAGTTCTAAAAAATGCATAAAAGTGCCACGAAGTGTAACGAAACTGTAGGCAAATGGTGTAAAAACAAGCATGGAGCATCAAAAATTATAGATACGATGGAGACGTATCAGTAGACTGCGGCCTAGGCTTTTGCATGTCGTTCTTGATGTCTTTTTTATAGTATGCTTAGTGGTTTTGCTGTAGCATAACTTGTCTCAAATGACTGAGATTGCTTAATGAGCCTTTGAAAAAAAATCATGCATTGTTTTAATTATTTGGAAGCATTATTTTGGTTTTCTCCTTGATGCTTTATTTGGGTTGACTTGGCGCATGCTCACATATGTTAGACTCATACAAAGTCTCCATTGCCTCTATGTGATGGGTTCGTAGCATAGAAAACAAAAAATTTCCTACGCAAGAACGCATAAACTGGCCAAGATACTCTACGAGATGGTAGCAACGGATACTAACCCTCGACGACCGTAAGCGGGGATTACGTTCCCGCACAAACGTTGACGATGGAGAGTTAGTGAAGACGCACGTAGTCGACGTAGTTGTTCACTTGACGTAGTCGACATCGTGGTTCACTTGACGATCTCAAGATCGTGTACCCGGCGCCACAAGTGGCAGCGCCCCCGTGCTCGGTCACACGTACAGCTCGATGTCGACTCCTCCACGCCCTCGGTCCAGCGGGGCAGCGGAAGAAGGGATCCGCCGGACACTCCTCCACACACTTCTCCAAGTGTATGAACTATGAACTACAATTCCGGCAGAGCTTCGCTAAGCCAAGACGGAAGTGGGCAGCAACTATGCAAGGGAGGGGAGGATCAAGAAGTGTGTGACAAGGGAGAAAGGGAGGGGTTTATATAGAGGAGGAGGGGCAGCCAAGGGGTGGCCGGCCAAGGGGTCTCCTCCTCTTCATTGTCCCCTCTGCATTCCCATTATGGTGATAACTCCCTCATCAACATGAGGTAACCCCCATTTTAATGCATGACATTCATGCTAATTAAAATTCACACTTATTGATTTAATAAAACATTTTTATTTCTTTAATATTTGTTAATTCATTCAATTAACAAACATTAACAAATACACCCTCGAGTTATTTCGATATCCGAAACAGTTTCGGTGCTTTTCTGAAATAACCCTTATGCTGTCCTGTAATTCAATCGGAGTATCGTATCCACTCAAAAACGACGGCGAACCTTAAGTGTGTCACCCTACGGTTCGTGAATAACGTGGACATGATCGAGACTCCTCTCCGATCAATAATCAACAGCGGGATCTGGAAATCCATGATGACTCCCACTTACTCAACGATGAACTAGTGATCGTGTGAACCAGTAACGAACATAGTTAATTCCTTTTGTCTCGCGATATTATTACTTGTCCGAGATCCGATCATTTGGTATCAACCATACCTAGTTCGATCTCATTCCCGACAAGTCTCTTTACTCGTTCCGTGATAATGCATTCCCGTGACCTAGTCACATGCTTGCAAGCTATTCCAATGCAATATCACCGAGAAGGGCCCAGAGAATATCTTTCCGTCATCCGGATGGACAAATCCCATTCTTGATCCATGAGCCTCAACTAATACTTTCAGAGTACCCAAATCAACCTTTATAATCACCCTATTACGGTGTGACGTTTGATATCATCAAAGTACCCTTCTGGTATCAGTGATTAACATGATCTCATGGTCTAAGGATTAGAACTACTTCGCATGAGTTTGATATAGCAATGAACTTGATGACTTGATCGTTTTGCTATTCATACTATGGGTGTGAGTGTTCATCACATCATTCTTCTAATGATATGACCTCGTTATTAACAACATCCAATGTTCATGATCAGGAAACCTTGATCATCAGTTAATCAACGAGCTAGTATAAAAGAGAGGCTTTACTAGGAACCTTTTAGTTTATTAATCACACATGTATTAATGTTTCCGATTAATACAATTCTAGCATGAGAAATAAACATTTATCATAAACATGGAATATGATAATAACCACTTTATTATTGCCTCTCGGGCATATTCCCTTCAGTCTCCCACTTGCACTAGAGTCAATAATCTAGTTGATACTTGCGTATATAACACTTATGGCTTTCACGTGTTATCCGTACGCGTTGCAGTGGTTAATCTGATCTCCAGATCTGACACTTTCAGTTCTGTGTGTATTTGCATGTCTTTGCGTCTCTACGCATCACTCATTCTCAAATGAGACAGTTGGGTATAAATTTGGTCCTTAGGTGAGACCTTAGTTCCTTTAGCTAAAATCATGTTGTCACTATTGTCGCACAATAGATCTTCACAGTAATAGCCAGCTTGGAACTACACCTAGTTTGATAACAAACTTCTTGACACAAATGCCCTCTTTTGCTACTTCTAAAGCAGCCATATACTCAACCTTTGTTGTAGAATCCATCACAATGTCTTAACTTTGGAACTCATCCAAATCCATCATGGAACTTCCTTCCATTACATTGTGCCACCTAATGTATAGCTAAAATTGAGATAAACTTAATTTGTATCTTGTGACAAACTTAGTATCAATGTAACACTTTACAATGAATTATGTGTCACTTTGTCATGCATAATATATATCCTTAGTCCTTCCAAAGCACATAAGAATATCTCTACTATTGTCCAGTGATCATCTTATGACATTTATCACTCTGGTATATGCTCATAACATTTAGAGCATAGGACATATCTGGATATGTACATATCATGGTATACATGATCGATCAAATCATTCATGTAGCTTCACTCATCAAGTATTAAAAACACCTGAATCTTGTTTCAACCTCTTCCATGCGACTAGAACTTTTCTTGTCGTTTCCATATTGAACTTCATTCAATATTTCATCTATGTACTTTGGCACAACCATATTGGTACCTCGATCTATCTATATAGAGACCCAATATTTTGGTTTTGCCTAAGTCTTTCATTGAAATCTAATTTTAATGAAATTCTTAACCTATGCCAATAAAAGATACATCATTTCCAATTAACAATATGTCTTCTACATAATGTACTGAAAATATGTCTCAGCGCTCCCACTTAATTTCTTGCAAATGCAAGCATATTCATCGTATCTGATGAAACTAAACCTTTTAATTATTTCATCACGGTGAATATTCCAACTCCGCGATGCTTGCTTCAACCATTGAAGTTTGCATGCCTTTTAGCATCCTTTGAATTTACAAAACCCATTGGACCATGTCATGTACATGTCCTAGGTAACCATTCTATTAGAAGAATGTTGTCTTGTTTGTTCAACTAACATATACCAAACTTGGCATATGTAGTGGTTGCTACAGTAATCCTTCCAGACAAAATATCGCTATGAAAGATCAAATCTTGTCATAGTCAACTCATTGAACACAATCGTAAACTCTTTTAACGATGTGTCGACTATTTCAAAGATGTTAAACATCCATGTCTGTCTTTATAGATCCAAATACGTTCATTAGGCTTCATGCCTTTTGAGGGTCTTCCAAGTTCATAAACTTGGTTTCTCGTGTATGGAACTATCATGGATTTTATGGCTTCTAGCCATTTGACGGAGTCAGGGCCCATCATTGCTTCTTTGCATGCAGTCGGTTCATCATTGTCAAACAATAATGATTCATTCTCAAATCTAACTATTTGATTGTTACCCGACTCACGCGGTTCAATAGGAACTTTGATCTATGTGACCACAACCTTTGAGGTACGACAGCCATGCGTATTGTGGCCGCCTCTGGGACACTTCCCAGCGCTGCGCTACTCAGCACATATAGCTTAGGTTCAACAACCTAATCAAAGTTCTATTGTCCTCCCACTTGTCTTTTTGCGAAAAATTCCTTCTCAAGAAACTTGACGTTTTCGGCGACAAACACTTTTGTCTTAGGTGTTCTGGAGGAATACCCAACATTTACTTTGGGATAACCTATAAAGACGTATTTATCTGACTTTGGTTGTAAATATTTTACATATGCATAGCATACCAAAATTTTAGAAAAGACAACTTGGGTTTTATCCCATGCCATATCTCATATGGTGTCATTTCAATGGATCATGATGGCGCTCTTTTCAGTGTAAAAAGCGGTAGTCTCTAAAGCTTTATCCTTAAAATATAATGGCAGTTTTATAGACGACACCTTTGATCTAACGATGTCAAACAAAGTTCGATTTTATCTCTCGAACACTCCATACTCCTATGGTGTTTCAGGAAATACAAGTCTATGGAACGATTCCTCAACTTTGAGGTGTTTGCTAAACTTGTAACTCAAATATATTCCTTTATGATCAGATCATAAATTCTTTATTCTCTTGTTATAATGATTTTCCACTTCATCTAGAAATACTTTGATCATTTTTCAAATATTTCATACTTCTTCCTTATTAAGTAAATATACACATATATCTACTCAAATCATCGGTTAAAGTAAATGAAGTTCAAGAATTCACCACACACGGCTACACATAATGGACTATATACATCAACATGTACAATATCCAATAAGTTAGTCGTCCGTTCTTCTTTGGCCTTCAAACGGAGTTTTAATCATCTCTAGGAAATTTTCACAAGCGTCAATTGATTCAAAATCAAAAGACTCCAAAATTCCATCAACATGGAGTTTCTTCATGTTTACTTTCCAATATGATTTAAACGATGGTGTCACTCATAAGTGATCTTCTAATCATTTGTCTTGCGACATTTTTAGCATCAGTGTTATGGATGTGATTTCTTCAACAAGATAAGCGTTCATCCATATTTTATGAATGCGGTAATAATTTGAACAACCATTGTTCTCATAATACTAGAACAAAATAACAATTATTCAAACAAATCTTGAAGGCTAGGTTTAATTCCAACGAAACACAATAACACTTTATTTGTTTTCGATGAGAATCATCCCATATTCATTTGCTAGTTAATTAGGCCGTTGTAGTTCTTGTATTGCGTTGTTCTGTATGACATTTCATACCAACCAATTTAGTATCAAATACCCAAGAACCACATTGTTTTAACAAGCAACGAATACACCCATAACATGTATATCTTCTATATACCTGAGCTGGACATTTCCAGTCTTTTCTTTTCCGCCAGAATAAATTTTGGATTCTCTTTTAGCAATTCTTTTCCTTCCAGAAGAATCTATCAACATCAATAGTGGCACCATACACATGGCACATAGTTCAAGGCATGATTAGTCAAACACTAATACCCTTGGACTCGCACTTTGAAGTAGATCACCATTATCAAATATTTGGCGTTCTTCCAAATTCCATTCTTTAGTAATCTTTTAGTGTAGTAAACATTTTACCTACATCTTCCATTCATCCTATCATGACAACTTTCATGATCAAGCTACTATAGCTCATGAGGACGAATTGCGAGTATAATATTAGTTCCTAAACCTTTTAGGAGATCTGGACGCCTGGCGTCTCTAATCTTCGCAAATTCTCATACAATACGAGAACATGTGTCTTACTAAATTATACTCTATCACTTTGCAACCAAACATTGTTTCAGATATCACAATATCTTCCACACATGATAGTTTATGAAACAATTCTTTCAACTCCTAGATAACCTTGATACTAAAAACAACTTTTGAATATCAAGGATCATGGAGGCAAGTGTGATACTTAGATACTAACACTGGAATTGTTACTCTTGATTTAATACTACTTATTAAATTTTATCGAGTAACAAGGGTTTGCTAAAAGTTTGCAACAGGACTTTAAACTTTAGATTGACATTCAAACAATACGATACCAGTTCGTAAAGTTAACATCCAGAATTCTATAGTTCTATTATCTCAATTATAGCTAATCGCAAGGTAGTAAACGGATGCCAATAACTACAACAAACTATGCAAATTCACTTTGATTTAGTTCATGATAAATAGAGTTCTATAATTCAAAATTACTAAATGAACTCCCACTTAAAAACAACATCCCTCTTAGTTTTCTTAAGTGATTACACGAACCAAATTCACTATACCGCAACCGATCATCACGTGCAACGACATAGTTTCAAAGGCGAACATCACCATGTTCATCATATCAACCATATGACTCATGCTTAACCTTTCGGTTTGTGTTCCGAGGCCATGTCTGTACATGCTAGGCTCGCCAAGTAGAACCATAACATTTGCGTGTGTAAATCTGTCTTACACCCGTCATATGTGAACGTAGAGTCTATCACACCCGATCATCACGAGGTGTCTCAAAACGATGAACTTTCGTGACGGTGCATGTTATGGGAGAACACATTTTATCTTGATATTTATGTGAGAGGGATCATCTTATAATGCTACCGCGCGATCAAATCTAAGCAGAATAAGATGCATAAAAGGATAAACATCACATGCATATATAATGTGATATGATATGGTCCTTCATGCACTCGATCTCCATCTTGTGCGTCATGGCATAATCTCCATCATTCCACCGGCGTAGCACCAAGGTCCATGGTGCGCCACCTTGGTTGTCTTCCTCCATTACAATATATCACTTGGATATATATATATAAATAGCACGCAAGTCATTTAAATGTAAAGACAACCATATGGCTCCTGCCGGTTGTTTATAACTTACAAAAAGGATCATCGCATACAATTTGTAACATAAACAATTTGACCATATCACATCACATGCCCTGCAAAAACAAGTTAGACGTTTCTAATTTGTCTTGCATATTTTACGTGGTTTGAGGCTTTCTAGGAAGAACCGTTCTTACCTACGAATAAGAACCACAACGGTGATAAAAATATTATTAACAACTCTTTGTAAAATAGATCATAACTATAGTGGGAGAAACGTGCACCCGCAAAGCCACATATGCCGAAGCATGTCAAGTGTGGGACAAGTCTCGTGAACGTGGTCACGTAAGGTTAGTCCCGGGCAGCTTCAATCTCACTATGCCACTATGATCCAAAATACCAAAAAATTGCAATAACATGATCATCAACGCCCACATCCACATGTGTTCTAACCGTGCATACCAACTGCGCATAGAGATGGCTCTGATACCACTGATGGGTTCGTAGCATAGAAAACAAAAAATTTCCTACGCAAGAACGCATAAACTGGCCAAGATACTCTACGAGATGGTAGCAACGGATACTAACCCTCGACGACCGTAAGCGGGGATTACGTTCCCGCACAAACATTGACGATGGAGAGTTGGTGAAGACGCACGTAGTCGACGTAGTTGTTCACTTGACGTAGTCGACGTCGTGGTTCACTTGACGATCTCAAGATCGTGTACCCGGCGCCACAAGTGGCAGCGCCCCCGTGCTCGGTCACACGTACAGCTCGACGTCGACTCCTCCACGCCCTCGGTCCAGCGGGGCAGTGGAAGAAGGGATCCGCCGGACACTCCTCCGCACACTTCTCCAAGTGTATGAACTATGAACTACAATTCCGGCAGAGCTTCGCTAAGCCAAGACGGAAGTGGGCAGCAACTATGCAAGGGAGGGGAGGATCAAGAAGTGTGTGACAAGGGAGAAAGGGAGGGGTTTATATAGAGGAGGAGGGGCAGCCAAGGGGTGGCCGGCCAAGGGGTCTCCTCCTCTTCATTGTCCCCTCTTCATTCCCATTATGGTGATAACTCCCTCATCAACATGAGGTAACCCCCATTTTAATGCATGACATTCATGCTAATTAAAATTCACACTTATTGATTTAATAAAACATTTTTATTTCTTTAATATTTGTTAATTCATTCAATTAACAAACATTAACAAATACACCCTCGAGTTATTTCGATATCCGAAACAGTTTCGGTGCTTTTCTGAAATAACCCTTATGCTGTCCTGTAATTCAATCGGAGTATCGTATCCACTCAAAAACGACGGCGAACCTTAAGTGTGTCACCCTACGGTTCGTGAATAACGTGGACATGATCGAGACTCCTCTCCGATCAATAATCAACAGCGGGATCTGGAAATCCATGATGACTCCCACTTACTCAACGATGAACTAGTGATCGTGTGAATGAGTAACGAACATAGTTAATTCCTTTTGTCTCGCGATATTATTACTTGTCCGAGATCCGATCATTTGGTATCAACCATACCTAGTTCGATCTCGTTCCCGACAAGTCTCTTTACTCGTTCCGTGATAATGCATTCCCGTGACCTAGTCACATGCTTGCAAGCTATTCCAATGCAATATCACCGAGAAGGGCCCAGAGAATATCTTTCCGTCATCCGGATGGACAAATCCCATTCTTGATCCATGAGCCTCAACTAATACTTTCAGAGTACCCAAATCAACCTTTATAATCACCCTATTACGGTGTGACGTTTGATATCATCAAAGTACCCTTCTGGTATCAGTGATTAACATGATCTCATGGTCTAAGGATTAGAACTACTTCGCATGAGTTTGATATAGCAATGAACTTGATGACTTGATCGTTTTGCTATTCATACTATGGGTGTGAGTGTTCATCACATCATTCTTCTAATGATATGACCTCGTTATTAACAACATCCAATGTTCATGATCAGGAAACCTTGATCATCAGTTAATCAACAAGCTAGTATAAAAGAGAGGCTTTACTAGGAACCTTTTAGTTTATTAATCACACATGTATTAATGTTTCCGATTAATACAATTCTAGCATGAGAAATAAACATTTATCATAAACATGGAATATGATAATAACCACTTTATTATTGCCTCTCGGGCATATTCCCTTCACTATGATCATTTAGTTTTTGACTTTTGATGCCATCTTATGCTTCTTTTAATGTCTCTTTGTCGCTTTGCATGATTATGGCCGTTATTGCTCTCTTAGTTGGTCGCTCCCAGTCTTTTGCTAGCCCTTATTTTGTACTGAGTATGAGCTCTACTCGTGCATCCAAATCCTAAAAACTAAGTTATTCCAATGTGTCCACCATACATACCTATTAGCAATTTGCTATTCCAAAGTACATTTGACTTGCTTTTATCTATCCTTCAAATTAAACTCTTTTGGTGTTACGCGAAAATTGGTCAGTAAAGCTCTCACGAACCTGATGGCACACTTTAATTTTCTCGCTTTAAAATTTTGACATTGTGGCTCTCTTATGTTGAGTTGTTATGCTTGCAAGTTGTAAGTTGGAAATTAGCCCAGCCATGTCGTCATGGGGCAAGCTTTCAACATTGCACTATCTTTCATTTGAGTTGATATTGTGATGTTTTATTTATGGATAGTCGCGATGTGAAACAAGTTGGGAATCTTGCGGGATCATGGAGTTCTTATATATGTTAGGGAAACGCCTGGGATGCTAATCTAAGCCATGCATAATTCATGGTGGAAATTTACAGCATGCCCATAGTGGACATTCAACGACGCATCAAACAATAAAAAGCTATACCAATGGTAAATAAAAGAGATGTTGAGGTGTTCATTGTCTGTTTGTCTTGTCATTTTGATGTGGGCTTGTTCCATGTCATCGAGCAGGAGGTACCCCGTTGGCGGTTCTCGATGATACACATATATTTACAATGACAAGAGCCTGCTTGGGACTCTAAGTCGAGTAGCATGAGGTTTGGGTATTCGTACTTCATGGGACACGAGGCTTTCAACTTATGATTTGTCAAGCATATGCTTCATAATTGTACTCGCATTAACTCTAACCATTCAAGATGCTTATGATGGGGGCAATGAGAGCTCAAAGCTAGTAAGTACCATAATTTTTGAAGGTTTATAAAACTTGCAATCACTGCTTCCCTCCGCAAAGGGCCTTTCTTTTACTTTTATGTTGAGTCACCACCTTCTATATTTATGCACCGTCTAAGAGAGCATAGTTGTCATTCTTAGTATAATGTGCATTGTCCCAAAGTTTTCATTGATTGATTCATGATGTTGGTTTCACTTGTTCTTAAATTAGTTGTATCTAGTCGCCCTCTTAAACTTGAAGGTGTCCTATGCATATATGTTTTGCTATTCCATGAAGGACAAGCTGAAAACCATTTGTATGTTTTTCCATATGATTTGAACACATGTTTGACTTTCATTGTTTCATTTTCATGATCTTTCGTTTGTGTTCTTTCTCATATTATAACATGGTTGCTAAGTTTCTTCTATCAAGATTACTTCTTTCATGCCCATGTTTTAAGTTCTTTTGATCCCAGCGCACAACGCTTACATATATGGTCAAGATTGTGTAGGTGCATCTCACCTCAAAAATTATTTCTTTGTTATCACTTACCTACTCGAGGACGAACAGGAGTTAAGCTTGGGGATGCTGATACGTCTCAAATGTATCTATAATTTTTGATGCTCCATGGTTGTTTTCACACCATTTGCTTAGTGTTTCGTTACACTTCGTGGCATTTTATGCATTTTCCGGAACTAACCTATTAACAAGATGCCACAGTGCCAGTTCCCTGTTTTCTGCTATTTTTGTGTTTCAGAAAAGTTACACAGGAAATATTCTTGGAATTGGACAAAACAAAAGCTAGACATCCAAAAATTTACCGAAGCTTCCAGAGAACCGAAGAGGAGACGGAGATGGGCCACGAGCCGGCCACACAATATGGCGGCGTGGCCCAGGCCCTGGCTATGCCCCCTATGTGTGAGACCGCCTCGGTCCACTTCTGATGCTGCCCCTTCGCCTATAAAGACCCCCCGACGGGAAAAACTAAGGACCCGATCAATTTTCCAGAAACACATCGCGATCCGCCGCCATCGTCAACCCGAGATCCGGAGGGTCCAGAAGCTCTTCCCGGCACCCTGCCGGAGAGGGGAATCGCCACCAGAGGTCTTCTTCATCTCCATGCTTGCCTCCAGCGCGATGAGTGAGTAGTCTACCTTGGACTATGGGTCCATAGCAGTAGCTAGTTGGTTGTCTTCTCCACCATGTGCTTCATGTTTAGATCTCGTGAGCTGCTTTGCATGATCGAGACTACATTTATGTAATTCTACATGTTGTGTTTGTTGGGATCTGATGAATATTGGTGTTATGATTGAGTTAATGTGCTGAATATTATCTTATGTTATCTCTATGTTGTTTATGATCTTGCATGCTCTCCGTTGTTAGTAGCTATCTTGGCTGAGTAGATACTAGTGACTCCAAGAGGGGGTATTTATGCTCGATAGTTGGGTTCATGCCTCTATTTAATCTGGGGGAGTGACAGAAACCTCTAAGGTTGTAGATGTGTTGTTGCCACTAGGGAGAAAACAACATTCTTATGTCCAAGGACATATGCTTTGTTTACATTACACACTTTGCTTAATGCAATTATCTGTTGTTCGCAACTTAATACTCAAGGGGTCCTTGGATTGATTCCCCGCGAGTGGATTATTAGTCATAGATGCAGTTGGATGGCGGTCTATGTATTTTGTTGTAATGCCCAGAGTAAATCTCATAGTGATCCTCTCAACATATGCACGTTATCTTTATTCTATCAATTGCCCAACTGTAATTTGTTTACCCAGCATGTCGTTATTTATCTTATGGAGAGACACCACTAGTGAACTGTGGACCCCGGTCTAATTTCCTTTATATTGCTATCACCTGTTTACTTTACTCGCACTGTTTACTTTACTCGCATACTATTATTGCTTTCCACTCGATACGCTCATTCCTTTATTTATAGCAAACCGGTGAGATTGACAACCTCATCGTAAGTTGGGAGCAAAGTACTTGGTTGTGTTGTGTGCAGGTTCCGCGTTGCAGCTGGCAAAGCAAAGCACTGGACGAGGTGCCTTATAAATTGTCCGAAGCTGTCGCGTAGCTAGCCAACAGCTCCTTCTTGAGTTTGGCTTTTTCCTGGATACGATTAAACCTTAGTTTCTTACTGATGGAAAATTTGCTACTGTGCTCATCATACCTTCCTCTTGGGGTTCCCAACTAGACGGTGAAATTACATCAACACCGTGCCGCATCAGTTGGTTTCAGGAACTCCAATAAAATGTGCATTGCTTGTAGGGTCTTTGCATATATGAGATTTATGCCGCTTCCTGCATCCATGAATACTCTATCGACATCGTATGTCCTAATTTGGGCTTTGAGTACCAAAGGCACATTTCCTGGCCGAGGTATTTGTCGATGGATTTCGTGTCGCAAGAACACGGGGTACCACGCGACGGACCCAAAGATTCGAACGCAGGGGGCTGAACATGTGAGATCTAGGATCACAACGAAGCACGGTGACGGAAGCCTCGAGCTGTCGAACGCACTACGCACTACAGAGAGAGACGCCGAGCTTTACCCAGGTTCAGGGCCCTCGTGGTGAGGTAACACCCCTACTTCATGCCTTCTTGTATTGCAACGCGTCACCTCGCGAGGAGTACAAGGTCTTGGTTACAAAGCTCTAGCTGGCCAGAGGTTGAAGAACCTGCGTGCCCAGCTAGCAACTTGGAGAAGATCAGATGCCGTCTAAGGGGTAGCCTCCCCTCCTTTTATAGCGCCAAGGTCCTCCTTCCCCTTATCTTCTTGCGGAAGGGGTTGCCACACACACGGCCAAGGGGGGAGGACAGCTGTAGACTACTCTCTTCTGTGGACGTAGTCTTCGTAGGGTAGTGGCGCCGGTCCACAGGAGTGGGTGGAGGAAGCTGACGTCTTCCTCTGGCGCCCTGCACCGTCCACGCTATTTTTAGGGGGGTGGCCAACAACCACTGTGCCGCTTTGGGCAGGCACAGCGAAAGTTGGTCTCCTCCCTGTCGGGGGTAGCATGGGCGGTACGCGGTCTTCTGTCCTTCATCTTCTTGCTCCGCACACCAACGTGCTGAGCTGACGTGGACTTGGTCCCTCTCCTCACCAGCGGGGCCTCGTGAGGAGGTCTTCTGGTCCTTAGCAGTTCCCACAGTCGTTCTCCTCACGAGGCGCTTCCTCGTGAGGGTCTTCTTCGTGGCTTGAGTCGTCGATTCTCCCCTGGGCTGAAG
This sequence comes from Dactylis glomerata, assembly GCA_007115705.1. NCBI lineage: Eukaryota > Viridiplantae > Streptophyta > Magnoliopsida > Poales > Poaceae > Dactylis > Dactylis glomerata. Next base: position 5,676,894 of record QXEO01000247.1, on the reverse strand, counting down.
ATGGGCCGATGACGGGGCCCAGGAGCGGGTGGACCGGGATACCCCGGTATCCAGAACACCGACAGTAGCCCCCGGGAGCCCAGCCCGCGAACGCGCCCTCTTGAGGGAGCGAAGGGCCGGGGGCCCCTGAAGCTGCTGGGCCCTCCAACGGCACGCGTCTACCGCGCGGTCAGAGGACCATGTGAAGAAGCAGAGGCTCCGGACACGTGGCGAGGCCGCAGCTGGAGAGACGAAACGGCGGGCGACGCTACAGTCTCCGAGGCGTCAAACCGTCATGATGGCGCGTCGCTTCACTGCGGAGCGCTGTGTCAACGCTTCGATTCCCGCGCTGAGATTTGACACATCGACGCCGGACGCCCCCCTTAAATAGAGTCTCCTCGAGACCTCCGGCACTTCACCTCCTTCCTCCAGTGCCACCTCTTCCCCCACGCCCCCAAGCTGATGGACCCCTCCGCCTCCGTCGCCGCTGCTGGACCAAGCTCTGGGGCCAAGCGCCGCGGGCGCACCCCGGGCAGCGGGCACAAGGTGAAGATCCCGGCCCGGTGGACGCCCGGCGCCGGCGGCCCCCTTCGCATAGGCGCGCCGAGGCAGGACGAGGCGAACCGCGCCGCCTCGGGGACCTCCGGCGCCCTGACCCTTAGGAGTCCCGCGCGTGGAGGCGCTCTGAACTCGCCGTTGCCGCTGGCGGCGGCGCCTGCTCCCCGGGCCCCGGGGAGCATTGACCGAGTCCTCCGGGAGGTGGAGGCCGCCCTGGGCCCCCCTCCCCCCGCTGTAGATCCTCCGGCCCCGCCGGCGAACGGAGTGGTTGCCACTCCGCGCCACCTGGCGGCGGCGATACTGGGACCCCTCATCAGCCCGGGGTCCCGCTTCCTGGAGCTCCTCGTCGTCGTCGACGCTCTGGGCTTCAGCTCCCTCCGGCTGCCCGACGCAGTCCGGAGGGTGGTTTACGCCCCCGGCGCGGCCGCCGGGGAGATCGCCCTGGGGGAGGAGAGCAGGCCAGATCTCTTCTGGCATGTGGACATCCTCCTCGGAGTGGGCGGTGACGCCGTCCTCTCCGGCCGCTGGAGGGCCTTCGCCCTTAGCCATCGCCTTCGTGTCGGCGACCACCTCGTCTTCCGCTTCAAGCTGGGGACGCTGGAGGCTTCGGTGCAGATCTTCACCACCGGTGGCGTCCGCCGCACCTACCCCCAGCCCGTGGCGCAGTGAAGAGGCGATCCTGGCGCGGTAGTCTTCTGGGGAGGGGAGCTAGTCTCCTCCCCTCTTTTGTTGTGTAGTCCTCGCCGGCGGGGTATGCCCCGCCGTGCCTTTGCTCCTCCCCTTGATGGGATTGCTTCAATGAAATCCGCTTACTAGCTGTCTTGCATTTTGCTTCTCACTGCTCTTCATTGTCCTGGTCATTCGCGCGCTCGAGAGCCCTGGTGAGCTGTTAGCGTCGACGGGAGGCCTCCCTTCGCCTCAGAGCTCAAGATGGGGTCGGCACCGACGACACATTGGACGATTCCTGAGACAAGAAGTTGAAGAAAGAGTTGGAAAAGAAAAAACCCCAAATCCCCGAAAACGGAAAAACAAGTCGATAAAACAAACGAAAAAAGAAGGCGAATAAGATGCCCCTGTGACCGGCACAGGGACCTTCTCCGTCGTGGAGGAGCGCGGCACTATCTGTGCCAGCAGCTAAGAGCAAATTGCCGCGCGTGGCGATTCACGGGGCCTTCCTCGTCGTTGAGGGAAGCTGGACCCTCACGGACGTGAAAACGTCGACGCTTAAGAGAGCCCAGAGACCGTTGACACCTCGCAAGGGTTGCTCACGAGGTGAAGGGCCTGGCGCGGACCTCCGGATCTGCGTCTCCTTCGCAAGATGATCAGAGCGGCCTTGGTCTTCAATAATCCTGCCACGTTAGGCCTTCCTCGGTAGAGGGAATCTTCCTGCGGATGCTTGTTGCATCGACACATCCTTGCTTCCTTGTGAGGGTTGCTCACGAGGTGCTGGTCCTTAGCGGGTGCTTCGGGCACACCTTGGACTTTCCTCGAAGATTTTTTATTTTCCGGTGTACTTCGCGAGGAACTAAGCACCATGGGTATTCGGAGGTGATCGATAACAGGGCCGTCGCCCCCGACCAGAGCTCACTTCCTTCGGGTTTTTCGGGCCTGCTGTTTTCCGGGCGAAGGCCCTAGCATAGACACCGTGCCTAGCCCCCTTCCGCGTGGAGTACAACAGAAAATAAATGGACTTCATGCCATTTTAATGTCATGCCAAAGTAGAGGCGCTATGTTGCGCGATAACTCAATATCAGTGCTTAAGAGTAGTTTGAGCTGATACAAGTGCCGTGAAAACGGTCTTTATCTCCTCGTGAGGAACCTAAGGGTAGAACTTTCGCAGATGAGCTATGTTCCACGGGTTCCCCACCGGCACGCCTTCTGCGGTTTCCAGCCGCGCCGAGCCTGGCCTGGCGATGTGCGTCACCTTGAAGGGTCCTTCCCACATTGGAGACAGCTTGTGCAGACCCTCACGAGAGAGTATTCTCCTCAGCACCAGGTCGCCGACCTCCAGAGTCCTTGCTCAAACATGACGGCTATGGTAGCGGCGTAATCCTTGCTGGTACCTCGCGGCGCGGAGCGCGGCTTGGCACCGAGCTTCTTTGAGCAGGAGGAGGCGATCCTTGATGAGGTCCTCTTGGCGAATTTCGTCGAAGGCGAGCACTCTTGGTGACCCGAACTTGACGTCGGTGGGAAGAACAGCCTCCGCCCCATAGACCAAGAAGAAAGGGTCTCTCCAGTGGGTTTTGTGGCGGTAGTCCTGATGGACCACAAGATGGATTGGAGGTTGTCTAACCATTTTTTGCCGCAGGCTTCGAGCTTGGCATTGAAGCTTTTTGTCTTGAGCCCCTTGAGGACCTCGGCGTTGGCACGCTCGGCTTGGCCATTGCTCCGGGGGTAGGCGATGGAGGCGAAACAGATCTTGATGCCGGCCGATGCACAGTACTCCCGAAACAGTCCGCTGGTGAACTGGCTTCCGTTGTCGGTGATTATGCGGTTAGGCACACCAAAACGACAGACCAGCCCACGGATGAACTTGACTGCGGACCTGGCCGGGATGGTGCACACCGGTTCCACCTCCACCCACTTGGTGAACTTGTCGATGGCGACGTAGAGGTAGCGGTAGCCCCCTTGCGCTCTGGGGAATGGACCAAGGATGTCCAGCCCCCATACTGCAAAGGGCCAAGTTAGTGGGATGGTTTGCAGTTCCTGCGCCGGCTGGTGGATCTGCTTGGCGTGGAATTGGCACGCCTCGCACCTCTTGACCATCTCCGCCGCATCTCCGAGTGCTGAAGGCCAGTAGAAGCCGCTTCGATATGCCTTTGCGGCTAGAGTTGCAGCAGAAGCATGATGGCCACACTCGCCGGCGTGGATGTCCCTGAGAAGCTCCTGGCCTTGGTGAGTAGATATGCACTTCAGAGCGACGCCGCTTGGGCGATGCCGGTACAAATCACCATCCTTGACGCAGTAGCCCGAAGCTTGACGCACGATCCTTTCGGCCTCCTCTTCATCCTCGGGAAGCCTGCTGCTGATGAGGAAGGCCTTGAGCTCGAGGATCCAGTCCACTCCCTCCTGCCGTGCCAATGCTAGAAGGACGCGGTCACCCGAAGGAGGCCCGCAGTCTGGAGCCCCCTGCTCCGGTGGTGGCGGCAGGGCAGGTGGAGGGTCTGGTTCGGATGTCGATGGAGAAGCAGACGGTCTGAAGAGACGCTCCTCAAAGATGTTGGCAGGTTGTGCCAGGCGACGAGAGGCGCGCTTGGCGATCTCGTCGGCTTCCACATTTTCTCCTCTCGGGATATGTTTCAGCTCCAAGCCTTGGAAGCGTTTCTCCATCTTTCGATGCTCCTCGAGATAAGCCGCCATGTGCTCATCCTTTGGAGTGTAGCTCTTGTTCGAGAAGTTCACAACCAGCTGTGAATCTCCCTTGACGATGAGGCGCTTGATGCCCAAAGCGTTTGCCGCCCTTAAGCCGGCGAGTAGTCCTTCATATTCCGCGATGTTGTTGGAGACCTTGTGCTCAGGCTTAAAGCAGAGCTGTACGGCGTAGAAGAGCTTGTCTCCAGAGGGAGAGGTCAGGACAGCACCAGCTCCTGCGCCGGGGAGGTTGAAGGCGCCGTCGAAGTGCATGACCCAGAGGCCTGGGGCCTCATCTCCTGGGAGCGTTGACTCCACCTCTGGAGGCTCGTCGGCGAACGGATCGGTCCACTCCGCAGTAAACTCGGCCAAAGCCTTGCTCTTGATTACCTTTGTAGTTTCGAAGGAGATCTCGAAGGGTTGAAGCTCCACGGCCCATTCTGCCACCCGCCCGGTGGCATTGGGATTGCGTAGGATGGTCTCCAGGGGACGATCGGTTACCACCTTTATCGGGTGACCCTGGAAGTAGTGGCGTAGCTTCCGCGAAGCGATGAGCAGGGTGTAGAGCAGCTTTTGCTGCATAGTGTAGCGCTCCCGAGCGTCACGTAGCACTGTGCTGACGAAGTATATGGGCTTCTGCACCTTGGCGACACCCTCGGGAGCTTCCTCCTCGGGAGGCTTTTGAGCGTTGCTCTGGGAGAGCGGCTCGGTCGGCGGAGATGCAGTGGGCGGTTCCTCTTGAGGGTCGGGAGGTGCAGCGGTCTCCACCTCGCGAGGAGCCCCCGGACCGGGAGGACCGGCCTCTTCCTTGGCGATCACCCTTGCGTCTCGCTCCGCAACAAGAACGGCGCTCGCAGTCCTTGGAGTTGCCGCGATGTAGAGTAGCAAGGGCTTGCGGAATGTTGGGGCAACCATGATCGGTGGGCTCGTGAGGTACCTTTTCAACTCAGCGAAGGCCTTGTTGGCTTCCGGAGTCCACTCGAACTTCCCAGTGCGCTTTATGAGCTTGAAGAAGGGCAGGGCTTTCTCCCTACTCCTCGCGATGAAGCGCCCCAGGGCTGCCATGCATCCCGCAAGGCATTGCATCTCCTTGAGATTGCGCGGTGAACGCATTTCTTCGATGGCCTTGACCTTGTCAGGGTTCGCCTCTATCCCGCGATGGGACATGAGGAACCCCAACAGTTTTCCCGACGGTACGCCGAAGGCGCACTTGGCGGGGTTGAGCTTGATGTTTACCTTTCTCAGGTTGACGAATGTTTCTTCCAGATCCTCGATGAAGGTGTGACTCTCGCGAGTCTTGACGACGATGTCGTCGACGTAGGCCTCCGCATTCCTTCCCATCTGAGCCCCCAGAGCCTTGCGCATGAGCCTTTGGAAGGTGGCTCCTGCGTTCTTCAGGCCGAAGGGCATGCAGACGTAGCAGTACACACCACAAGGCGTGATGAAGGCGGTCTTCTCCTCGTCCTCCTTTGCCATCTTGATCTGATGATAGCCGGAGAAAGCATCCAAGAAGCAAAGAGGTCACAGCCGGCGGTGGAGTCGACGATCTGATCTATTCTTGGGAGCGGATAAGGATCCTTGGGGCAGGCCTTGTTAAGACTTGTGAAGTCCACGCAGAGGCGCCCACTGCCATTTGACTTTGGGACTACCACCGGATTTGCAATCCAGGTGTGGTGGGCTACCTCGCGTATTAGCTTGGCCTTCTTCAGCTTCTCTATTTCCTTGACTATGAAATCCTGCTTCTCTTGCGCTTGTTTCCTAGTCTTCTGCTTCACGGGGTGTGCCTGAGGGCACACGGCTAAGTGGTGCTCGATCACCTCCCTGGGAACACCGGGCATATCTGACGGAGTCCAAGCGAACATGTCAGAGTTTGCCCGCAGGAAGGTGACAAGCGCGCTTTCCTATTTGGGGGAAAGCCCTGCCCCGATGGTGACAAAGTTTTCGCAGCCCCCAGCCTGAAGCGGGACCTTCTTGGTTGCAGAGCGCTCTTGGGTGAACTGGGGCCTCCTCCCTGAGGGTACCGCGGCTTCCCCAATGCTCATGCCCAGCATCGGAGGGACCAGGTCCTCGCTTGGAGTAGGCGATGCAGAGGCGGCGAACTTCTTCCCTGCCGAGCCCTGCAGGTGGGGCTCAAGAGAGGCCTTCTTCGCAGCAGCCTGCTCTTGGGATACGAGCTGCTTCTTCCTCGCGAGGTCGCCGGAGTGTTCCAGCAGATCTTCGTCGGCAGGGAACATGGTGGAGGCCTCACGGTAGACATGCTCCACCGATCGGAGAGCATCCTTCTCGTTGCAGCGCACGGTGATCGTGCTATTGGCGCCCGGGATCTTGAGAACGTTGAAGCCATGATGTGTGGCTGCCATGAACCTTGCCAGGGCTGGATAGCCGAGAATGGCATTGTATGGCAGTGCGATGTAGGCGACGTCGAAGTCGAGGCTCTCGGTCCTGTAGTTGTCCCGGGTGCCGAAGGTAACGGGCAGGCGTACCTGCCCAATTGGCGTTTTAGACCCTTCAGTTACCCCGAAGAATGGTCGAGTTGGCATGAGCCGGTGGTATGGCACCTGCATCTTCTCGAAGATCTCGACCGAGATGATGTTGAGGCCCGCCCCTCCATCGATGAGAGTGCGATTGACGGCGACGTTGTTGATGGTTGGCGTGCACAAGAGAGGAATTGTGCCCACGCCCCTGGTGGAGGCCGGATGGTCCTCTTCGTCGAAGCCGATCTTGCACGTTGACCACTTCATTAGGCGGTTGCCGACGTTGGGCTGTGCCGCCGCGATCTCTCGCGACAGCTGCTTGAAGTGTCGGTTAGACAAAGGAGCCTGAGCTCCACCCAGGAGGCAAGCGGCGAAGTCTCGCGGCTCTTGATAGCCCCCCTGGTTCTCCTCCCGACGATCGTTGGCTGGTGGGGGCAGCGGCAGCGGCTCGGGATCGGCTCGAGACAGACCCTCGCGGCGGCAACCTTCCTCGTGGTCATCGTCGCGGCGATTGCCCCGGGATCCACTCTTGCCGTAGCTGCGGCCACCCCCGCGGCGCTTGGAGACACCATTTTCTTCATGAAACTTTCGGACAAACCAACAATCGTCGGTATTGTGGGTGTCCTTCTTGTGGAGAATGCAGTAGCGGTGACGTCGACCCTTGTCGCGCTCGGAGCGGTCCCCGTGGCGTTGCTTATGATCTGGCTCTGCCGCGAGGACAGAGGCCTCCTTTCGCTTGGGGTCCTTGGACTTTGGCTTAGGGGGAGGCGCCTCCAGCAGGTTATGCACGAAGAGCCTCCCCTCCTCGGCCTTGGCGCAGCGGTCGGCGATCTCGAAGAGCCTAACGATGGAAGTCAGCTCATCATTCACGGATAGCTTCTCCCTCATCTTGATGTCGGAGACGCCCGTGGAGAACGCGGAGATGACCTCCTCGTTAGAGATCCTGGGTATCTTGTTCCTCATCTGGCTGAAGCGCTGGATATACTGATGAAGCGTCTCGCCCTTGTACTGACGCACCGCCTTAAGATCGTTCTTGGTAGCGGGGCGCTCGTACGTGGGCATGAAGTTGGCAACGAAATGACGGCATAAATCCTTCCATGAAGTCACGGATTCGTGAGGAAGATTCATGAGCCAAGTTCGCAGAGCGTCCTTGAGGGCCATGGGGAACCAATTTGCCATGGCACGCTGATCTCCACGCGCGGCCTGGACGGCGACAACGTAGAGCGGGAGGAATTCGACGGGGTTGGTGGTCCCGTCGTAACGCGCGCCGATGTCCGGCTTGAACTTGTCAGGCCAAACGACGTAGCGTTGCTGGCGAGTGAGGGCAAGACACCCGGGGTTGTAGATAGGGTCACCGGGGGTCCTGACGTTCTTGCCAGCTTTGCCGATGTCGTCGATGGCGCGGTCATGATTTTCGCGGCGGCGCTCAAGATAGACGCGTGCGTCTTCCGGAGCGCGTTGGATGATTTGGCAGCTGGGCTCCCCGCGCGGCGAAGATGCGGCGCGGGAAACCACCTTCTTGGCCTTGTTGTCCTTCCCATCTCCGGCGCCCAGGGCGCGACGCCCCGCCGCCGGATCTGGGTCTCCCGCGCCCTGGGCTCCTCCCTGGGCCGGGTCTTCGTTAGCGATGGCGACGAGTTCGGCGATTCGAGCGCGCCACCCCTCACGCCCGTCATCGGTGGGTTGATAGCGCAGTAGCTCCTGTGCCATGGCGAGAGCCTGCGCAGGAGACAGCTGACTCCCAGAACGAGCGCGAGAAGTGGCGGTGGCGGTGAAGGAGAGCGAAGGCTCTGTACGCCCGGACGGGAGGTAGGAGGACTCCAGATCTTCCTCCTCTTCCTCCTCGGCCGAAGCTTCACGACGACGGAAGATGGGCTCGGTTTGCCCCCGAACAGCGTTGCGACGGTGAAGACGTTCGAGCCTTGCGTTGGCGTCGGCCATGTCGAAGCAGATCTAGGAGAAAACACACCACAGCCCCCTACCTGGCGCGCCAAATGTCGATGGATTTCGTGTCGCAAGAACACGGGGTACCACGCGACGGACGCAAAGATTCGAACGCAGGGGGCTGAACGTGTGAGATCTAGGATCGCAACGAAGCACGGTGACGGAAGCCTCGAGCTGTCGAACGCACTACGCACTGCAGAGAGAGACGTCGAGCTTTACCCAAGTTCAGGGCCCTCGTGGTGAGGTAACACCCCTACTTCCTGCCTTCTTGTATTGCAACGCGTCACCTCGCGAGGAGTACAAGGTCTTGGTTACAAAGCTCTAGCTGGCCAGAGGTTGAAGAACCTGCGTGCCCAGCTAGCAACTTGGAGAAGATCAGATGCCGTCTAAGGGGTAGCCTCCCCTCCTTTTATAGCGCCAAGGTCCTCCTTCCCCTTATCTTCTTGCGGAAGGGGTTGCCACACACACGGCCAAGGGGGGAGGACAGCTGTAGACTACTCTCTTCTGTGGACGTAGTCTTCGTAGGGTAGTGGCGCCGGTCCACAGGAGTGGGTGGAGGAAGCTGACGTCTTCCTCTGGCGCCCTGCACCGTCCACGCTATTTTTAGGGGGGTGGCCAACAACCACTGTGCCGCTTTGGGCAGGCACAGCGAAAGTTGGTCTCCTCCCTGTCGGGGGTAGCGTGGGCGGTATGCGGTCTTCTGTCCTTCATCTTCTTGCTCCGCATGCCAACGTGCTGAGCTGACGTGGACTTGGTCCCTCTCCTCACCAGCGGGGCCTCGTGAGGAGGTCTTCTGGTCCTTAGCAGTTCCCACCGTCGTTCTCCTCACGAGGCGCCTCCTCGTGAGGGTCTTCTTCGTAGCTTGAGTCGTCGATTCTCCCCTGGACTGAAGATGGGCCGATGACGGGGCCCAGGAGCGGGTGGACCGGGATACCCTGGTATCCAGAACACCGACAATATTGTTATTGGGTGATCATCTCTGCTGAATTCTATGGGTTGCTCTGACCAGTGTAGATATTCTGTTGTTGCTGGAGGCGAGTTACTGCTAGGTTAACTTGGCGAGTTATGCTTTTTTCCTCTTTGTTCGACTTTGGCACAGGCTGTATCATTGTTGTGATGTGCCCTTTGGATGGAACATATCCTCCGTCGTCATCGCGTCCCTGGTTCGGCTGGTCTTGACCTTGAGGAACTCCATTGTTTTCTTGTTGACTTGCAGGTGCGTTGCTTGTGTTTCCTTCGTATCCTTGCCGTTTTGCTTCAGCTTGCTTGTTTAGTGCTGCTTCCTGTAGTTTCAAGAACGTTGTGCAATCTTTCATCGCGTGCTTGGATACTCGTTTCCCATCAACAAACGCGGAGTGTATGTGACATGGTCTATTTAGCATATCTTCTGGTGATGGGTTGTACTCTCTGGATTCTCTTGTCTGAAACTTTTTGTAGTCTTCTTTCCCGTAGCTATGATATCCCGAGCTTTTACGGTCGTTCGCTTGGTAGCTATTATCCTTGTACCCTGCAGCTACTTGGCCTCCGTATCTATTTCCTCTATCATCCTCTGGTGATCGTGTCCTTTTGTTGTTGCACGCATCTTCTCCATCTGCAAATCTGTTTGCTATATCCATTAAATCTGATACTGTTTTTGGCTTGATTCTTCCCATCTCTTCGACTAGGTCTCCTCGCCTCAACCCGACTATAAATGCATCTATTGCTCTTTCGTCTGATACTTCAACTGCCAAATTTTTGATGATGCTCCATCTTTGGATATATGCCCTTAATGTCTCATTGCGTTGCTGTACACAGGCTTTGACTTCTTCTATGGACGCTGGCCGCTTATATGTCGACTTGAAGTTACTCGTGAATTGCTTTGTGAGCTCTTCCCAGCTTCCAATTGTTTCTTTTTCTAGTTTGCTCAACCATGACCTTGCCGCGCCGGTGAGGTGTAATTGCAAACTTTGCATAGCTGTTTCCTTGGTTCCTCCCAATATTTTTACTGCTTGCAGATAATCCAAGAGCCATGACTGTGGCTCCTGGGATCCATCATACTTTTGCTGATCATGGGGTAGTTTGAAACCTTTGGGTACTGGTGTGGTGCGAACCCTGTGGGTAAAGCATGATGCCCCCATCTCCTTTTCGTCGTCTTCGTAATCGTATGTCTTGTTTGGTGACCTAGATCTTCGGGTTCCTCCATACTTCGGGCTTTTGTGTCGCCTTGGTGATGGTGTTCTAGATCGTTGACTGCCGCTTCTGTGCCGAGGACTATTGTGACGGTGTGGTGATCTTGGCTTATAGGTTCCTTTGTTGCGATATGCCTCCTCTTCTTTTGCTGATAATTTGTTGCCTACCATCTTCAATCCATTTAGTGCTGCCCAGTGCATATGTTCCCTTGGGTCTCCTGGATTTGGTCGTGTTGTATGTAGGTATGCTTGAGCTGCCACCAGTGCTGCTTCAGGAGTCTTTGGTATAATGTTTCCTTGCTCGTCGACCGATAGGAAGGACGAGTCGAGGTTTTTGGAGAGGCTTTGCCTTTTTGAATACTCGAGGTTTTCGAACCTTGATCTGTGCCGACGATGCCTTTTGCCATTTGTGTATGACGCGTCGCTACGTACTCTGCGAGCAGCGTCGCTTGCTGCAATGGCTGAGTCTTTCCTCTTCTATATTTCAATCCTTTCCTTTGCTAGTTGCTTCGACTGCTGTCTTAAGGTGTAGTGATACCCTAAAAGCATGTTCTTGCTGGCGTTTGTTGGTATTGGCGTGCCATGCTCTACGGCTGTCTTGATTGCTATCCACTCGTCGACTGATAGTCGAACTTTCTCCCTAGTTGCAAGGGAATCTGTAGTTTCTCCTTCTGCTAAATAATTCGCTCCTCTGTTTACGTTTGCTAGGTTGAGCACTGGATTGTTGTTTTCGTCGAGTTTTTCTGAATTGTCTCCTACAATGGCGAGTACTTGGTATCGATTGTTGAGTTTGCTGTTGAAGCTTGAGAAGATCGAACTGTCATCTTCATGAAGCTCTAATCCTGTCTTCCAGGTATCTGTTGATTTGTCTGAAGTGTCGTCATGGCAGATCATGAGATCTTCGAGTTCGACTTCGAAGTCAAAATTCTCCATGGTTTCGTCACCTCCTGTGATTTTTCCTTCTTCTGTTTCTGCGAAGCTGACTGGTGAGTTTACCTCGCTGGATGACCCTTCTGATGATTTCTGACATTGCTACTGTCTTGGGTTCACTTGCCGACGGACCCGGTTTCGCCAGATCTGAAAGGCGAATCGAACCTAGTGATCCGACGCGAAAGTTTAGACTTCTGATCGTCAAATCCATATCTTGATCCATGCTCTCGAATACTTGCGTGAAACTTGACTGGTGAGGTTGAAAATCGACGGTTCCGAAGGGTATCTGGATTTCGTCGACTTCCGGATTGCTGTTGGCTAAAAGCGAAAAAGCCGTCGAATTCATGATTCCAACGCCCAAAGTCCCCACGGTCGGCCCCAATTGACGAGGGTTAACTCGACAAATGTCCTAGATGAAGGACTTAGGATCGGGGAGATAGGGCGTCGGATGAACTCGAAGGTAAGATCAGTCAAACAAGGTGTGTATCGAAAGTAAACGTGGGTGTAAACTTGGCTTGCTTTCAATCTGTCCCTCACCGTCCTCTCCTGGCCCGTATATATAGGTGGCCAGGTCTAAAGGATCGGGAGGGGTCTGATACAGATTACAACATCGACATATGACATGAACTCATATTTTGACTAGTATTACAACTGGGCCTAGCTTAACGTGCCTCAGGGGTACTCAACTGTCAGGCTCTATTATCTATACCCTTGTCAGGCTACGAAGCACTCCTCAAAGTCCATATTTCCCCAAACTAGATTGTCCCACACTATCACCGTGAATGCACTAGATGGTTCCAACAAACACCAACAATTCATAGAGACATTAACCAAAAAGATACACATGATGCGCACACTAGTCACCTTCACACCATGATACAAGGTATCTCCGGAGATTACCAATTTAAAGCACGGGAGTAGCATAATATCTGAATAATAGCATCTATCAATTCAACTAGATACAAAGCTCACGATCACATAAAGATGACATCATGGGAGAGAGAGGTGAACCACATAGCTACCGGTAGAGCCCTCAGCCCCGGGGGAGAACTACTTCCTCCTCATCATAGGAGACAACAAGTTTGATGGAGATGGCGGTGAGGTCGATGGAGACGGCAGAGACGGCGATGGAGACCTATGGAGATGGCTCCGGGGGCACTTCCCCGTCCCGGCAGGGTGCCGGAACAGAGATTTATGTCCCCCGAAATTCGTCAGCGGTGACGGCGGAGCTGTGGAACTCTTCTGGAAATTTTGCCGATTGATTTAGGGTTTTCTGTTGGGACGCTTATTATAGGCGAAGGGGCACCGTCAGGAGTGGACTAGGGGCTCCTCACCACATGTGCGCACGGCTAGGGCCTGGACCGCGCCCCTCATGGTGTGGCCAGCCTCTGGCCCCTCTCCGGCTCTCCTTCGGTCCTCTTCCTTCGTCCGAGAAAAATAGGAGTTTCAGTGGTCGTTTCGTCCAATTCCGAGAATATTTCCTGTGTAGCTTTTCTGAAACACAAAAACAGCAGAAAACAGGGAACTGGCACTATGGCATTTTGTCAATAGGTTAGTTCCGGAAATCGCATAAAGACGCCACAAAGTGTAACGAAACACAAAGCAAATGGTGCAATAACGAGCATGGAGCATAAAAAATTATAGATACGTTTGAGACGTATCACCCCTCACCCCGCTGGTTGGGCTCCCAAATTCTCTCTGACCTCTCCTCCCCTTCCCCTCCTCCTGGTTACCGCGATGTAGCCCATGGATACGTGCCTGGCGGCTGGCCGCCATGCTCGAGCTCGCTCGTGTGGACGCGCCCACCATGGCGAGCAGCTGAGGGCAGGAGCTTCAGGCCTGGCCTGGTGGCCGACGGGGAGGATGTCACACCTCCTACCTCAAGTGCTATGTCGGTGGACAGCGAGTCGCCAAGCGAAGGCGTGCTGGTCCAGGATGGATCACGGGTGGCCCACACGTCAGCGGAGGAACCTTCTTGACCGCTCTGTAAAGCGTGTACCTGTGGACCTGGTCCCAGCTGTAAGCGTGCATGAGGGTTAAAAGCATACGAGTGCCCAGCGGAAAGGGTGTGTTGTATCTGAACTCTGAACCTGATCTTCTCCTTGCTTCTGAATCTCACCTACCTAGATTTCGTCATCTCACCTATGCTCTATTTTCCCATCTCCCTGCTTGCTGTTTGTGATGATCTTATCGTTCTAGGTTGACGTCATTACATTTTGGTATCAGAGCTTTCGGATCCGTCCGCTTGCGTTCACAAACTCCCGAGATCGATCCATAAAATTCCACCGCAAAAGGTGCTGAATCACTTCGGTGAATCGGCTCGAAATCCCTGGTGGGGTTGGAATTGATTCAGGGCGAGCTGCAACGGCACCATCCAGGCCTCCGATTCCATCGGCACAGACCACCTTCATCTTGGAGAAGATGGAGGCGATGGACGAGAAGCTGTAGGACATCCTGAATCATTTAGGGACCATGACGGACGAGATGCAAAGTGTTCGGAAGCAGATGGAAGACTACAATGCCGATCTGGATGGGATCAAGTGCAAGCTCATCGATAGCGACCGCGCCGTTGCCAATTCACACAGGGAAGCACGGCCGCCTCGAGGGGGCCTCGTCAACAATGGGCTTCCACTTCTTGACACACCATAAACTTTAGCAGCAGGCGCAGCCACCGCTGCCGCGGTCACTGCTGCCGCCGCAGCAACGGCGTTCCACACCGCTCCTAGTTCTCCCACCGAACACGAGGAGGTACGAGTTCGCGTGCCTCGTCATGATTTTCTGAAGTTTTCAGGTGAAACACCTCTGCTCTAGATAGATCAATGTCTCACATATTTTGAGATGTTCAAAATTCCACACCATCAATGAGTGAGTCTATCGTCACTGTATCTCGAGGGCAATGCCGCACTCTGGCTGCAAGCACAAAAGAAACGTCATGGTCTGCCGAGTTGGGAGAAGTTCATGCCAGCGTTGTTAGAGGAGTTTGGGCAAGATGAGTATGACGGTCAGATGAGTAAGTTGATGGAATTGAGGCAAACTGGTTTTGTCAAGGAGTATCGCCAAGCCTTTGAAGACTGCATGTATCACTTAATTGCAGTCGATGAATCTCTCAGCTCCAGATGGTCTATGTCCCAGTTCGTTTTTTGTCTGAAGGGTGACATTCGCGTAGCAGTTCGGCTTCAGGCACCATTGAGCATTGCTCGTGCTGCATCCCTGGCCAGAATTCAAGAGGAAGAAGCAGAACATCAGCGTCCTCGACCTCGTCCTCTCGCACCAACAAAACATCCTCCCACTGCAGTTACTCCTACAGTTGTGGTTGCTATAAAACAAGACTGGCCTCGCAAACAAGGGACTGATGATTTCAATAGAGAGCAACAGTTACATGATTATCGTCGAGCAAATAACCTCTGTTTCAAGTGTGGCGACAAATTCTCTAAGGAGCATCAATGCAAACGATCGGGACAACTCTTGACCATTGAGGTGGGCGAATTCGGTGAGGTTCTGTCAGACGATGCAGTCCGGGCTTTGGAATTGCTTCAGGAGACACCGGTGACCTGTTGTCCAATTTCCTTGGAAGCTATGGCCAGATCTGACAAACCCAATACAGTTCGCATTAGTGCCACGGTGGGAATTCAACAAATGATTCTGATGATCGATTCTGGAAGCTCCCATACTTTCATCAACAAGTTTTTTGCAGAGAGAGATGGTTGTCTGATTTCACCTGCACCACCAGTTTCAGTTAAAGTAGCTAACGACCAACTCATGGTGTCCGATTCTCATGCCACAGACCTCAAATGGCATTGGTGTCCGATTCTCATGCCATCAGTTCACGGATACGATGCGCATCTTGGACATTGGTGCTTATGACGCTATACTTGGCAAAGATTGGCTCGACTGCTGCGGCCCTATGATCTGTCACTAGGCTCAGAAACGACTGCAGTTTGATCATAATGGGGAACATGTAACTTTGTAAGGCCTAGACACGCCTTCTTCTGCGGAATTGTTGGAAATCACCGGGACTCAGCTGAAGACCATGCTGGCAACTAACGAAGTCTGGGCAATGGCAGTCCTGGACCCAACAACTAAAACAGTGTCCACTACCCTGCCTCCTGACTTGCAAGAATTGTTGGATTCCTACTCTGACATTTTTACTGATCCAGCGTCGCTGCCACCCCGGCGGGCTCTTGATCACGCAATCACTCTGGAGGCTATGACACAGCCTGTCAATTCATGTCCATATCGATACTCTCCTCTCCAAAAGGACGAGATCGAACGTCAGGTCACAGAAATGATTGCAGCTGGCCTGGTGACTCCCAGCATGAGTCCGTTTGCCTCGCCGGTCCTCCTGGTGAAGAAGAAGGATGGATCTTGGCACTTTTGCATCGATTACCGCAAACTCAACTCAATAACAATCAAGAACAAGTTTCCCCTGCCAATAGTGGATGAATTACTGCATGAGCTCGCTGGCACAAAGTTTTTCTCCAAATTGGACCTTCGTGCCTGGTATCATCAAATCCGCATGCGTTCGGAGTATGAAGCCAAGACGGCGTTCAAACATCACGGACATTTTCAGTTACGCGTCATGCCATTTGGTCTTTCCAACGCGCCAGCTACTTTTCAGTGCGTGATGAACGCGGTGTTTGCCCCATTCTTGCGCAAATTTGTGATTGTCTTTCTGGATGATATCCTGGTCTACAGTCCTTCCTGGGAGACACATCTGTTTCATTTACGTCAAGTATTCGAGACCCTGCGCAACACACAATTTTTTGCCAAGCTGTCGAAATGTGAGTTTGGAAAGACTGCAATCCATTACCTGGGCCATATCATTTCGGATGCAGGAGTGGCAACAGATTCGGACAAGACCTCTGTGATGAGGAATTGGCCTTTACCCCATAACACCACAGAGCTTCGTGGATTTCTTGGTTTAACTGGATATTATCGCAAATTTGTCCGAAATTATGGCATAATTTTGAAACCTCTCACTCAACTGTTGACAAAGAAGGGTTTTGAATGGAATAAACAAGCTACTGCAGCATTTCAGTCTCTGAAACTGGCCATGACAAGCACACCTGTTCTCGGTCTTCCTAATTTCAATTTACCATTTGTCATTGAAACTGATGCTTGTGATTCTGGAGTGGGAGCAGTTCTCATGCAGAATGGACATCCAATCACATATATGATTAAGGCATTGGGGGTTATGAATAGGAAGCTATCCATCTATGAAAAAGAGTTTCTAGCTGTGTTAATGGCCGTGGAGAAATGGCGTCAGTACTTGCAACGTGGACCATTTCTTATACTGACAGATCACCAAAGCCTCTGTACTTTGAGTGACCAGCAGCTTACCACTGATTTACAAAGGAAAGCAATGGCAAAATTGGTGGGTCTTCAGTTCCAATTCAAGTATAAACGAGGAGTGGAAAATGGAGCTGCAGATTCTCTGTCCAGGGTAGGACGTCTGATGGATATTTCTGTCTGTCATCCTGACTGGGTGCAGGAAGTGTTGAATTCATACACTACTGACCCCGAGATGACCACCTTGTTACAACAACTCACAATACAATCACCAGATTCAAAGGGTTTTGCCCTAGAACATGGACTTATCAAGTACAAAGGAAGAATTGTGATTGGGGACAATCTGGCTTTACAAACAAAACTGATTTCTCAGCTCCATGACACACAAGTGGGGGGTCACTCAGGCATCCATGCCACTTATCAAAGAATTAAAAAATTGTTCTATTGGTCTGGACTCAAATTGGCAGTGGATATTTTTGCCAGACAGTGTCTTGTCTGTCAACAAGCCAAACATGCCCACACCAGGCCAGTTGGCTTGTTACAGCCCCTTCCTCCACCACAAGAACCTTGGCAAGATATAACCATGGACTTTATCGAAGGGTTACCTCTTTCGGACAATGCCAATGTGATTTTGGTAGTTGTGGATCGCCTTACTAAGTATGCCCATTTTCTGCCTTTGAAGCACCCTTATACAACATCCTCAGTTGCAAAGCTGTATTTGGACAGCGTGGTTCGTCTGCATGGGTACCATTGTCCATCATCTCTGATCGAGACAAGATTTTCACTAGTTTGTTTTGGAAATAATTGATCAAAGCAGTTGGCACCAAGTTGAATTATACAACTGCTTACCACCCACAGACTGATGGCCAAAGTGAAAGAGTAAATCAGTGTCTTGAACAATATCTGCGATGTGCTGTCCAAGATAGTCCCAAGCAATGGCGCAAATGGTTAGCTATGGCTGAATTTTGGTACAATTCGAGTTATCATACAGCCATTGGTTGCTCTCCATTTAAAGCCCTCTACAACACGGAGCCAAACTTTGGTGCGTTCCCTAATCTGACAGTGGCAGATGGCTCTCCTGTGATGCAAGAAGTAGAGGATTTCCAACATCACAACACTGAACACTCTGTTGCGGGATAAACTTCTCCAGGATCAACGTCGGATGAAATCCCAGGCTGACCGTAAACGTTCCGAGCGTCAGTTTACTGTGGGTGACCAAGTTCTCCTCAAGTTGCAACCATATGCACAACAAACGGTCGTCAACAGGCCATATCCAAAACTCTCGTACAAGTTATTTGGACCATTCACTGTGCTAGAACGAATTGGTGTTGTTGCCTATCGCCTTCAGTTGCCGGCTACTGCCCAGGTACACCCTGTGTTTCATGTTTCCCAGCTCAAACCATTTGTGCCCAAATATACACCAGTCTTCAGGGAAATGCCGGCTGGCGTCGTTCACTTCTCTGCCTGAACGCATTCTGGATCGTCGTCTGGTTCGTGCCGGCAATGCTGCGGCTACGCAAGTCCTGATCAAATGGTCTGGCCTTGAAGAAGAGCACGCCACCTGGGAGGACTACCACCGTCTGAAGCACTGTTACCCATCCACTTCTCTCTGGGAGGAAGATTGTGCTAAAGGGGGGACGAATGTCACACCTCCTACCTCAAGTGCTGCGTCAGTGGACAGCGACTCGCCAAGCGAAGGCGTGCTGGTCCAGGATGGATCACGGGTGGCCCACACGTCAGCGGAGGAACCTTCTTGACCGCTCTGCGAAGCGTGTACCTGTGGACCTGGTCCCAGCTGTAAGCGTGCGTGAGGGTTAAAAGCATACGAGTGCCCAGCGGAAAGGGTGTGTTGTATCTAAACTCTGAACCTGATCTTCTCCTTGCTTCTGAATCTCACCTACCCAGATTTCGTCATCTCACCTATGCTCTGTTTTCCCATCTCCCTGCTTGCTATTTGTGATGATCTTATCGTTCTAGGTTGAGGTCATTACAGACGACCGGGGCAGCGCGACGGTGGCGCTGACAAGGACTACACTACGCCGGCAAGGTGGTGACCACGGTAGATGTTTGGTACATGACAAGGTTGTGCGTGTTTATCAGGTCAATCGGGTATGGTTCTCCTCGGACGAGTAGAGGAGGATGCGTTCAGGTGCTGACCATGTCTCTGGGATGGTGCGTTTGCATCTTATTCTCTCCATCTGACTTTTTGTTTGGGGCAGAGGAAAGGGGACTGGTCTAGGCGGATGTGTTAGAGCAACAGTGAGCGGAGCATATGGGCACTGGTCGAGGCGGTCGCCGGTTATTCACTTGATGGAAACAATCTAATCTGAAATCCATGGAAGGTAACAATGCAATTCCTGTCCACAAATCAGCTCCCCACATATTTTCTTCCAGTATTGTTTGAGGTTGGCATGTGACGTTCATTTTCGCTGTTAGCTCTTCATGGCCCAACGCTTGATGTAATTTTCTTACAAGTTGTTTGAGGAAATTCCTGTGAGATACTAGCTAGCAAGTGTGTATATACCAGTGCTTTAGAAATTTATTCATAATATTATTTACTTATATCCAGTGCTCTCTATGAAAAACTTATGTGATTCATCTATTTTAACCATAACTCTTTGGCTCCTTAAGTGTCAGGCTGGGAGAACTTATTGCATGATCAGTCTTATGTAACAGTTTGGTATATAGCTCCATGTGTTTGCTGACACTAGTAGAAAACAGGCCTAATGTCTAGGACGAATTTGAGTTTTAGTCCCGGTTGTGTTTTGATCCGGGACTAATGTGAGCATTAATCCCGGTTCAAAAGACTATGTGGGCCAGGAATTTTTAGTCCCGGTTCAAACGGGACCTTTAGTCCCGGTTGGAAATACGAACCGGGACTAAAGGGTTAGCGACCTTTAGTCCCGGTTGGTGTCTCCAACCGGGACTAAAGCCTCACCCTTTAGTCCCGGTTGGTGTTACCAACCCGGACTAAAGGGTCTCCCCCAATTTTCCTCTCATGCCTACCCCCCCCTCCCCCCGCGTACAAAAAACTTTAAATTTCAAAATCCTTTGACATGCATGTACCTCATGCAACTAACTTTTATGGAAAATTTGAAATTTTGAATTTTGAATTTTTTTGCAAAAAAAGGTTGTTCCAAATTAAAACGGCTCTAACTTTTGCATACGGACTCAAAAAAAAATGTATAATATATGAAAAATTATCTACACAAAATTTTACATCCGATTTCAACGGCCTACGGCCGTTTGCACAAATTCTACTTTCTCAAAATTCCAAAGGGAAATATGAAAGCAGGAAGATTTTAGTTTTTGTTAGAAAAATGAGAAAAAATGATTTTTTCAAGGTTTTTTTAATTTCTTTAGTTGTTTCTTCCACTTTTTAGTTATTTTGAAGTTTTTTATTAATTTTGGAATTTTTAAAGTTTTTGAATTTTTTTGTTTTTTTGAATATTTTGAGTTTTAAAATTAATATTTAAATTATGCATAAAGATTATTTGAAATTTATTGATGCTCATTATTACTTACTCATTGTTGCTTATTTTTGAAATTATTTAGAATTCAAAAAAGTAAAATTATATGTTATCAAAGTCTAAGGGTTAATACAATTCATAGCATAGTATTATCAAGAAGTCGCGAGCGCAGTCTTGGAAGCTAGTAGGGAAGGAATGGAGAAGTTAAGCGTGCTGAGTGTGGAGCAGTGTGAGGATGGGTGACCGGCCGGGAAGTGAGACCACGAGTATATACTTTGACATGAAGAATAGGTGTGATGATTAGAGATTAGAGGGGATTAGAGGAGAAACTGTCAAACAAAAGAAAAATCCGAAAATAGGAAAATTCAAGAAAATCTGAAATAATCTGAAACTTTTTTTGAAAATATTTAAAAATGATAAAATGACCTTTAGTCCCGGTTGGTGTTACCAACCGGGACTAAAGGGTTCTCCAGCCCGCAGCGCTCAGGACAGCCACGTGGAGAACCTTTAGTCCCGGGTTGTGGCACAACCGGGACTAAAGAGAAGGACCTTTAGTCCCGATTAGTTAGTCCCGGTTGGTACAACCGGGACTAAAGGCTCTTACCAACCGGGACTAAAGACCGTTTTTCTACTAGTGTGATGTATCAGTTGATTTTACTTTGAGTGTGTAACGACCTCAAATTTGATAACAAATTCGAAGTGCCCGTTATGTATTCCACCGCAATCCCAGGGTCATTGTTGCGATATACATAACGTAATTGATATCACAGTCATAGACATTAATAGTAAATAAAGGGGATTACATAGGTGGTCGCACAGACCAAACCTTACATTACATCAACATGCAGCGGAATAACACTTTGGGTCCATATTGTCAAGCTTCAACCGCACAGGCAAAGCAGACAGTAGGAAACGAGCCTAATTCGCAAAGCCGTCAATGAGTCCTTCCTTCTTGATCTTGCTCCTTCAAGTCTGGCCAAGTTAATAGCCAGGGACACAGCCATGAGTACATTGGATGCACTCGCAAACCATATTATAAACAAAGTGATGAGAGGGATATGCATGGTTGATATGGTGGACTAAGCACTAAGTGTAGTTTGCAAAAGCTAGTTTTGTTTCCCAAGAATATTCATTGGTAGAAAAGAATTTTAGTTCTCTAAGTTCAAACTAAAGAGGAACTTCAAGTGTGTCAATATCATGGTCAAGTCAAGTCGATTCAACTCATGTCATTCACCAAGTTCACCAAGTTGTTTTCATTATTGACAAAAGCCAGGCACAGCTTGCCAACTGTCCATGACCGCGGACGCGGCTATTCGAATAGTTTTACACTCTGCAGAGGTTGTACACTTTACCCACACCATCCGACTACTCATCGTGTGGGCAACTTCCCCGCATAATAACATATGCCACGACAAGTAGCCGACCATAATGTTTCACCTGCCCGCCTTAGCATAAACACTACCGCCTAGAGATGTACCCCTCAACACCGGAGTCTCCAAGAAGCTGTCCGGAAGGTGCAAGGTTCCCAGCCAATTGGTCTCCGGAATGCCACTAACCGAAATAGAGTCCTACCCCGGCAGTACATTTTCAATGAGGGCTCTTCGGCTTGTACCCCAACCACCTATGAAGAGGAGGACAAGGCAAAACTCGGCAACCGCCAAGGGTGCCCTGGAAAAGGAGTCCTTGGTCGGACCTCCATTCACATTTGTAGGGTCTACACTAAGGCGAAACAAACTACTCCACTAAGCCCCGTCCCATACCGGGATAATGTGGTCGTACTGTATGGCTGGCTCACATAGTACATCACTCGTTGTCATTTCCCAAATACATTCCATAGTTCTTAGTCAAGGTTATTTTTCCTTCATAAAACCATCATTGTAGGAGAAGTCTCCAATTCAAACTTTCAAGTTCAAGTCACCAACTTCAAGTAGAGTTCCTTTTATAGATGGCCTCAATTTTATTAGCGACTAAGCAACTACTATGAGTGATGATACCACTAAGTATGGTTGGATAAACTCAGCTTGATGCTCTTGCTAAGCAAGGTATTACTACACATCTATCATTCTACTCTAGCAATTCAATCATGCAATTTATTTAAACAGGTAGAATGCAATGGTAAAGCTAGGCAGTGGGAGTATGATTCAAAAGATGGCTTGCCTGGCTTGGCAAAGTCAAAATAGTCTTCATCTTCATCTTTGATTGATTGATCTCCATCTCCATTTCTTGGTTGACTTCGGGATCCATTCTCCTTACTCTCGTTGTCGTCTAATCGTTGGAAAGCAAATAAGCATACAATCACCACACAATTCACAAACAACACCTATTTACTCAAATACACATACTTGGGTAAGGGAAGTGATCTAGGAAGTCTATGGAGAGTGGTTTCGATTTAATTGACTCCATAAAGATGAGATTATTGCTTTCTTGACTTAAGTGAGGATTTAGTTTACTTTGAATCGTGAAATATCTCTTGCAAGTCCTTATTGACCATGGTCATAGACCACAAGTAGATATTCAAGATTATGGTTCAACCAAGGAGGCTTCATAGAATGTGGAGTATTTTTCTTTTATGGAAGCCATTTCTAGTTTGCAAGTATTTAGTAATCAAGTTTGAATCTACAAGTAGGGTATATAGATCCTAGTTTACTTGGATTAGTAGTTATATAAGAATATATGAAGTGGTGGTTGGTTATAATTGGTTTCATACCATTTCCATTACTTTGAAATATGTGTGCAAGTTTGAGTTTCTAATTACTACTATGTAGGATTAAATTTCCAAATACTTCCTACAAGCTCACATGGACTAAGATCAATACCTATAGATAGGTATTTGGAAATATGGTTTAATAATAAGAGTTCCATAAAAATTTTGATTATAGATTTGAGTTTAAGAAAATCCTATATGGCAATGCTTATTTAACCATATGGGTAAATAGCATTTGATTTAAAAGGTTCAAAAATTAGATCTAATGCTACAGGCAGATGGGTATCACTAATTGTGAATTTCTAAAGTTGGGTTTATATTTTTAGGAATTTTGTTTGAATTGATATGAATTTTCTAAGGTGGAAAAGCTCCTGTTTTGCTATTTTTACTGCAGCTACTATGTAATTCTAATTGTGTTGAAACCACTTTTATTGGATAGCTTATGTTCTAAGGTTTCCAGAACATTTTCATTTGCTAGATTTGGATCGGTAGATCTCCGGGAAAATTAAATATACTAAAGCATCTGAATGAGTTTTCCAAAAATCGGAAATCGAATATCCCTTTTTTTTAATATCCGGGCCGGACACACAGACTGAGCTGGGCCGGCCCACTAGGCTGCAGGCTGGCGGGTGGCAACGGAAAAAAAATAGGGAACCGGCCTGACAGCGGGGCCCAGCTGTCAGGACCGAACGAAGCGGTACGAGCGGGTTTCTTCTTCCTCGATACGGAGACTCACCGCGGTACTGCAAGGAAGAGGGCGGCGATGGGGGCAGCGTAGAGGAAGCGGCGCTCGTCGGTGATGAAGCAGAAAAGGTGGAGGAACTCCTCCTCCTCCGCCTGGTACCCGCGAAAGCTCGAGAGGCGGCCGGGTACGCCGGGAACGGGCGGATGCCCTGGCGGTTATCTGCAGGGACGGCGTCGCCGGCGAGCTCGAACGGTGAAGAAGGAGATCAGGAAAGGATGTCTGGGAGGTTCGTGGGAGTGGGGTGAGTTCCATGGCGAGGTTGGGGAGCTTTTTATAGGCTCGGGAGGTCGGGGCGCGGGGTGGCCAGAGGTGGGGGTCCGGCGGCGTGCGTCGGTCTCCGGCGGGCGCGGGGGCTTTGGAGGCGTGCTGGCGGGTGCGGCTGTGCACTGTGGACATGTCGCGTGCGTGCTGGCGTGCTGGAGGGGACAGGGGACAGGGGACGCTGTAGATCAGCAGTGGCAACAAGTGGCTCAGATGCCCACTAGGTGTTTGATGAAAAGTCCGCAAGAAGTCAAAGTTTGAATTTTCGAAATTTTTAATTTGGGTTGGTCAAGATATTGGATAAGGACTCCAAACATATTTTTGTTATGAAGAAATATATTGTTTTGCAAAAATCTTATTTCAATTTTGAAGTATGGTTTCTGTTTCAGATTCAAACTTTGGACAGATTTTGAAAGAGGTTAGGGTTTGAGTTTTTGCTGGAAACTTCTTGGTTGAGTTAGTATGTGATCTGGTCAAGCTCAACTAACTGACCACACTCTTAGTTGAGTTGAGGATTGCTTAATCCAGGGGTCCAAAGTAGGGTAGTGGTTAACTTTTTCTAGATCATCTTTTCTTCTCTTTTTCTTTATTTCTCTTGCTTCTGGTTCTTTTGATCTTTGTGTTTCTTCTCTAATGCTTTTGTTGGTTAAGTTGGAACTAACTAATCATTGCCCAACCAATTATTACACACATAAAATCATAGAACACATGTAGTTAAAATACTGTGCAAGCATGCAATAATAGATAGAAAATTTTATCTTGGTCCAAAGGTGTTGGTTTTCTTGGAGATGACATGGAGTTGGGAATGACCTCTTATTTGAATTCAAACTTTGGTAGAATATTAAATAGAGTTCCAAGTTGATTTTTGTTTCAAACGTTATTGTATTTGATTCTTTGTAACTTGTTCTTAGTTGTGGTGGAGAGATGCATGATGGTATAGTTCAAATATTGCTTAATATAAAAGGGCAAAGTAGTGTAATCAGTAAATTTTTTTAAGATCACTACTTCCTCCTTTCTTACTTAGGTTTTTGTGTTGCAGTTTATTTTCTTGATTCTTTTCTATTTGTTTGTGATTGCTTGACTTAATTTTGGTTTGGCCATTGACCCAAATGGGTTTAGCATGTAACCATACACCAAATTTAATAGTTAGAAAACTATTTCAATTTAACAAAAATCTTTATTTAAAACTTTGGGATCAAAGGATTTGATTTCAAACCTTTCTCATACTCTTTTTATTTGAAGCATGGGAGCAAATGCTCAAATTCACATGTTTTTCAAGATAATAAATTAATCTTGTATTCCAAATAAAAGTTTTTGTTGTCTCCAAAATTTGGTATTTTGATAAATTCCATTTATTTCTATTTTCCAAAAACTTGGGTTGTTACAGAGTGATGGGAATATTGAAAAAATTCTATTTAAGACATTATTGTATCCCCTTACCCGTTTTATGGCAGGATAAATGGACCAGTAAGTCATTTATGCTTAAAGACGATTAGAATTTAATGTATTATAGCTCACCTGAAATGGTCGAATTTCTCCTTGGCACAACAAACACACCCAGGTGCTAAAAAAATACCAATCTTGCTTCTGTATGCTTATGTGTAGCACTGATTTCCTGTAATCTGCATACTGATCTTTGATGCTTTTGAGCTAGCATCTTATCCAGGAAATATCCAGATGTATTCACCCATGCTTCTTTGGAGAGATGAAATTTTATATGAAAAAGCTTCGGAGAATAACTTAAGTCCAATGCTTTCTCAAGTATCACTACAGTGAAAGGATACTGATTTTGGTACACACACACAGACCACATGTGCAATGTAGACTGAACTTCATGTGGGAAGTATCCATTTTCACATAAACAATCAGGTGAGGTGTCATATACAAATATACTCTACACGAACACAAGATGCAAGAACTTGCTTAGTTCTTGAATACTTCCGCTTCATTTTTATAATGCAATGCATGGGGGAGAAGATAAATTTACTCTCCTATATCATTTTTGTTTTATCGAATATTGGGAAGTCTTTCATATTGCAAATGACTGACTTTTTCCTTCTATCCTGGCAATAAGATCATTTGTATACTGATTTTTTCAGTGACTATACACCAATCAAATAAGAACTCCAGATCCCTCCAATAGTTGTGAATCCTATACCATGCCAATATCCATACTATAGTATTCGTTCATAAATAGAACAATTTTTTTCATGGCAAGTATTGTGCACACAACTGGTAGCCTTCTTCACCATTGATTACTGAAACAACATATCCTATTTTTTCTTATAAGATAATAGGTGGAATTTGGTGATCCACAATACGAAGAGCCACATTGTTACAATATGAGTACTCTATGGCAGTAAACGAATACTCATTCCTAGACTCCCAATTATAAAGGAGTTTGCATACTGTCTGAATATACATTTATTATGTTCTCGCACTATATGTTTCTTTATTATTTTACTGAAATTATCATCACATATTTCTTTTACAACATTGATCTTTCTCCTTCTATGCTGGATTGACAAAAGATGATTGCTCCTTGCCTTTTGCCTAGAACTATGGTAGTGTGCAGAAGGTATCCTCTATTTTTTTAAGAGAAAATTCCTTATTTGACATCGGCTTAAAAGTTGGTTCCTTATTTGACACCGGGCAACTTTTTCTTCCCTATTTAACATGTTCTGAGTTTTTGTTTCCTTATTTGACATCGCTGTTACTCCCGTCCTACTGTTCCGTTAAAAATTAATTGCCTGGACCAAAATGCCCTTGACTGATATAACACTGAAACGATCAGACCCAACCCGTTTCATTCCCAGCATAGCTCCAGACCCGACGACCACCTAACCCTAGCGCCGCCGGCGGCGACTCGCACAGGCGCCGCATGGACGAAGAAGCACGCGAGGGCGTGGCGGCTGACGGCGGGAAGGGCGACGGCTGGGTGGCGGATGGCGCTCCAGGCCAGGGCGCGGCACGGGATGGCCGGCCAGGCCAGGGCGCGGCGCGGGATGGCCGGCCAGGCGAAGGCGCGGCGCGGGACGGCCGGCCAGGCGAAGGCGCGGCGCGGGACGGCGGGCCAGGAGGCGTGGAGGCGGTCGCCGACCGAGGCACTGGCGCAGTGGCCTATCCAGGCATAGCATCCGACGGCGACAGAAACTTGGAAGGGGCTGCTGCAGGGTGAGTTTCTCCACGAATTGATCTTCAAATGCAGTAGAAGTAGATGAGCATGGAGCCATATATGCAGTAGCAAATTAACAATCTTATGCATAGGCCTCTGTTTTAATTTATAGGATGGATGCAAATTCAAGTTATTTGCTGCAAATTAGAATGCTTGGCAACCCAAAAAAAGCTAGAAAGGAGATCAAATCTTTTTATTTTGAGAAGGTTATTGACTCTGACTTGACAAACTATGAAGACTTGGTTGAATCAATTATAGTGCAGTACCCACCTCGTTATTTGGAAGTTGCCCATGTTCATTACTATGATGGTGTTCTGAAAACATTCCCAGAAATAAAATCAGACCAAGACTTGATGTCTATGTTTGAGAAACACGACAAGACAAAGATGGTGCACATGTTTTTTGCATACTGTGATCCGTCTGAACCATATGAGTCTATCACAGAGTATCATTTTGATGTGCATTTACAGTCTGACAACAACACAAATCAAGATGAGGAAAATTATCTTGTCAACCCAATACCGGAGAATGAATATGTTGGTATTGATGAAGAGAATATGTACTTCGAGGATGAACCTATAGGTCTAAATATGGTACTTTTTCTGATAAAGAGAAGGACAAAGACTATGCTAATGATGAGAGCCAGGATAAGAGCGATGATGGGAGTGAGGATGAGGCTGAATTAGAAGTGGAGGAGGAGGTGCATGAGGCCAATCATGCCCCAAATATAGAGTACGATAAGGCAGACCCTCCTATGACTGAAGGTTCCATATATCCCAATATGGATGAGTTCAAGTTGGCCCTTTGTCAGCATGCAATCAAACGTAAATTTGAGTATAACACGGAGAAGAGTACACCATTTAGGTTCAGAGGCTATTGCAAAATAAGAGATGAAGATAATTGTCCATGGAGGATACATGCTTCTACAACAGATGATATGTGTATTGTAGTGGTACTTGCCTAACTTTGCTTGTTTGTGAATATTAGTTTCTTACATATTCTTGCATTATTTTGCCAACTATACATTATACATGTTCACTACTTCTCTTGATTGTGTAGAGAACCACCAAAGAAGAGGCCAAAGATAGCCAAAGTAGTTGAGTCATCCATTGTTGCTTGCGAGGATGGAGCACCAACCAGAATGTGTTTTCCCCCAAGGTTAGTCATTTTACACTTCTGTTCATGATTACATGAAAAGAAGGTTTGAATTCTAAGTTGCGTCCTTCTCACCATAGCCAAAACTTGGAAACTACAACTAAGAAGAAGAAAAAAGATGTTAATTCTATTGCTGGAACATAAAAAAGGTGATTACAACTAGTTCATATTTTTACATTTAATTAAAAACTTAACTTCTGTATTCTGAGTGCTTTCTTCTCAATAGCAGTAGCTTGGAGAATCCAAGTAAGAAGAAGGGCAAAGGTGCAAACTCTGAATCGGTTGGATCGAAGAGGTATTGTTTCTGTTTTTAGTTCACTTGTTGTGTTTATTTGTTGTTTTCAATTGTGAGAAAACATTGCTGTCATATATATATGTGTGTGTCAGCGTAGATCAAGAACCGGCTCAAATCAACTGGAGCAAATTTCCATTGAGTTTCCTATGCCTGCCGATGAAACAGAGCTTCCTGTGAAGGTAAGGGGCAAGACTAAAAAGGAGTGCACTGAAAAGCTTCCTATGGTTCTAGTTGACAGCCCGGCTATGTGCACAAGAAGCAAAATTTTCAAACCTGCAAGCCCTGCAATGAACACAAGAAGCAAACGAAGGCTCAGCTTGTGATTGTCATGTTTCCTTGGAAAAAATGACATGGTCTCTGTTGGAGGTTATTTTGTGCTGATATAGTGTTGGAGGTTCTTTTGTGCTGATGTAGTACTAATTATGAACATGGCTGTGTAGTACTGATGTAGTTTGAAGATGCTTGTCATGCATGTGTACTGATGTAGTGTTGATTTTGAACATGGCTGTGATGCATGTGAACTTGTACATGTTATTTTACTTCCAACATATATATATGTGAATTGCATGAGATTTGGCGTCAAAATACAGAGGAGATTCTGTCCAATTTTTCAATATTTTGAAATTAAATTAAGGGATTTCTATTTTCGTGCCCTCAGGTCCTTAGTTGTACTCAGTTTTCCCTAGCTCGTTAGTTTTTCCTTAGTTTTCCCCAAGCCCTTGTCTGAAACCCTCAGAAGGAGCTCGGACGGGAGGATTCCCGTTTAGTTGACCGTTTCGTGCTGACGTGTGGGGCCACATCATGTGGGGCCGCGTCGCGTGGGGCTGGTAGAAAGGGACCGCGTGGGACAGGACGAGACCGCGTTTAGTTGTACGTGAGAGCTCGGTTCTGTCTCTCTTGGCCCAAATTGGCATTTTTCAGAGCGCATTTTCAGAGCGCCTTTTTCCCCTCTCTCTGTAACAGTTCTCTCTCTTTTCACCAAATTAGTATCAAATCTAGAGAAGCTTCTATTTCTATCTTTCTTCAATGATTGTTGCCTTTTGGCCCTCGTTTTTTGCCCAATATGGTAACAAATCTAGTAGCAAATCTAGAAGCTAGTATAGGATAAATTCACAGCAGCATAATAAATCTAGAAAACTAAGTATAATATATAAACTTCATACAGCAGCCAAAAGCAGCCAATAACGATGTTAATGTTCATGACAAACTAAGCTGAAAATAATACAAGACGCAATGTATGCCCAACATGAAGATTAGGATACCCCAGGATGAATGAATATGTGCAGCCAATATATCCTCCAAACGGTATGGCTTTTGTTCATTTTTCAGACCGTACTTTCCTAATCTATCCACACGTAGTGGCCACTCATCCCAGGCGTTCATATCATCAAAGTACTCTCTGATATAACCCAAATCCGCGTAGTAGATGCAGCCAGGTCGAAGTGTCGCGTGTACTCTGGTGTCGACGGAGATACACCGGACATGATGGACGAAGAAGGCATGACTGCCAATGTTACTGACGACATGGAGAGAGCGGCTCTCAGTGTCCACACGGTACACCCATGTTTGACCTTCCTCCAAATGACCGCCCAACAACACAAGCAGCAGATCACCATCCGACTTCACAAGGTAGAACTTGTCATTTCCAATTTCTGGAAATGAAAATAGTGTCTCCATGTTGACAGTGCTCGCGCCATGCTCCAACTGGACATTGTTGGTGCACACTAATGTTCCGAACTCCAAATTGTTCACAGCGAGTGCATAGAATTCACCATTGAACGGGGTAATGCAACGCATAGAATGGTGCTCGATCGAAAATCTTCCTTCTCCCCAATCTTCATCTATACCCTTAGTTGGAGTGCTCTCATCGACCCAAGCAATTTCCGCCGGGTAATATGTGGAAACGAAGAGCATAGTCGGGGACTTCATTACAGCGACTGACTCCTGAAATAACAGATGGCATCTGCGCCTCAAACATAGTGTTCGATGTCTTTGTGAGTGGGTTCAGAAGCCGTATCTTGTGCGGCTGGTTCTTCTGAGCAAGCATGATGACGCCACGGCAAAAGCCGACGAAGTAGTATCTAAAATATATTGATGAAGATAACATTCAGCACTAAGATGTTTACGATTAAAAATAAAAATAGATTAACTCTATAGATATGGAGGAATTTGAACCTTGCATGAACTTCCGTTAGATCGATGGTGACATAGCGGGATGTGCGGAGGTGGAGGAAGGAGAACTCAGCGACGCGTGGAAGGGCGTGTTCTACCATGATCCATTCGTGCAGGTGCACGTCGGGCTCAGGTAAATCTGAGCGTCAATTTGTACAAACTTGCCTCAAAGCAGAGTAGGTGTCCATGTACTCCTCATTTGCAAGTAAGCAGGCGCTGATCTTGTGAAGTGGTCCATCAGCCCTGAGAGAGGCCCAGTTCACGGAGGCGCCGCGCTTGGATGCGCCGCCCTCGGAGGCGACGGGCTCGGCGGCGACGGCCTCAGATGCGACGGGCTCAGCGGCGACGGGCTCGGATGTGATGGGCTTAGAGGCGATGGGCTCGAAGGCAACGGGCTCGGGGGCGACGGCCACCGGCGCATTCTTCTTCTCCATCGCCGGCAGGGGAGCGCGCATAGGGCGGTTGGGGTTTTTTCGAGAAGGTGATGGGACGTGAGAGGCGTGGTTGCGTGCGTGAGTGAGAATGAGACACTACAGAGGGAGGGAGAGAGGGGCTCTGCACTGGCAAAGTGACGGTTCGTCTCAACAGTTTCTAAAAAAAACTAGACGTTTGGTCTCAACACACGTCCGTGGTACTGCACGTCTGCACCGTTACGTGTACTCAGTTCTACCCTCGAGACTTACACTGGAAAAATATCTGTACTCAGTTTTCCCCTCGAGTACTAATACTGGCTAGTGCAATATACTCAGTTTTACCCTCAAGTGGCTGGTCAACAGAGAGTCAACAAATGGGATTAAGCTATCTAATTGAGTCATTTCATGCGCAAAAAAATTCAAAAAAATAAAATCATAGTGCCTCCTACTCATGGAGTCTTGTTACGCGACCTGCCACATAGGAAATCATAACAATCATATATAAATCAAGTTTTAACACAAATGGCCACCTCTCAAATCACTAGTAGCTATGAAGGTTCATGGCTTTCCACTCAAACCCCTTCTCAAAATATCTATACCCAAAACATAGTTTGTCTGAATGAGCCCATAATTTTCACACTCATGTATATTTGAATTGCTAATACTTTGAGGTAGGCCAACCTGGGTTTCATTGTACAAAACATGTGTTTTTTGTTTTTCTAAATCTCTTATTTGAATTCCTTAGCCTGTTTACTATTTACTTGCCCTTGGATCCTTGATACTACTCAGTTTTACTCTCTCCATTCTCACAGAAGCCTAAACTTGGCCTGATTGGTCGAGCTGTTGTCATACGGATCGTGCCCACCTACCGTCGATCCTATGATCTAACGGGCAGGATAACCCCTCTTTCTCTCTCATCATGGCCACCCTCTCTCAATCTGTCGGTGGCAAACTACTACCCCTCTATGTATGCTAAATAACGAGTTTGCCACCGGATTCAACAAGTTTGGTAATCACGAATTTCTTTTAGGCATTACTTTTCATGGTAAAATGATAAACTATCACGAATTTCCATTTCTTTTAGGCATTACTTTTCACGGTAAAATGATAAACTATCACGAATTTCCATTTCTTGTAGGCATTACTTTTCATGGTAAAATGATAAACTATCACGAATTTCCAATTTCTTGTAGGCATTACTTTTCACGGTACTATCACGAATTTCCTTTAGGCATTACTTTTCATGGTAAAATGATAAACTATCTCAAATTTCCATTTCTTTTAGGCATTACTTTTTTGTTGAGATATAAACCCCCACAACGGTCATCTCCTCCTTAATTTATTGTGTAAACCCCACAACGGTCATCTCTACTTTAATTTATGGTGTAAACCCCACAACGGTCATCTCTCCCTTATAAACCCACACAACGGCCATCCCTCATGTCAATAGGTTCTGCCTCTCTCTTCTTCGCTCACATACACTTGATCCAGTGCCATGGCTTCCACGTCTCGGATGCCGACCGGAAGGGGAAGGGGGAGGGGAAGGGGCGGCCGGGGTGGTGGATCATCATTATTGCCACCACCACCGTCAACACTGCCATTGATCATAGAGGAGTTCTTCATCGCCATCTATGAGGACCCTTTGGCCAAGAAGGTACGTACGCGTTCCCACATATATGATGCATGTGATTAATTATGTGCATGTTCTAAAAAACCTTTAATTTCAAACGATCGGCGCTCGATCTCTTTGCAGGCACTCCCACAAAAGTTTGCGGACTATCTTGACGGCCAGAAGCCTGCAAAGGTGTATCTGCGAGTAGCTGACTGCGATCCTCGTCTCTGGACCGTGGAGGTCCTATTTGACGGACAAGGCCGGATGTACCTCGACAAGGGCTGGGAGAATTTCGCCATCGCGCACGGTGTGGATTTCGGCTACTTCCTACACTTCAAATATGAAGGCGATTATGTGCTCACAGTGAAGGTGTTCGATGGAACAACGTGCAGGAAGTACTACTACACGGATGACGAAGATACTGACGATAAAAGCGACGAAGACGTGAAGCCATGCATCTAAGGGGATTATGACCAAGAATATATATGTAGCTTTATATGCATCGATTTAGAGATCTAGCTATTTTCTATATATTATGCATGTAAAAATAATAGGGAATCGCAATTTCCACCATGATTCGAGCACCACAGCCTCCAAATGATGCCGATGCCGATATTGGCATGGTCAGAACGGCTATGCTCGCCGCCACTGCTAGGTCACCGTCGGGATGCACCCTCAATCCTGTCCCCTCATTCGATTACGGACACACCAGAGATACCGCCGAGGCCAATGACGAACGTACATGCTGATGCCAATGCCGAACATGCACGCCGCTGTAGGCATGGCCACGCCGCCCCGCTATGCTAGACACCACAGACCACCGCTAGGTCTTTCCCTTCGCCACCACACTCCCCTAGCACCCATCTATACACGCCAGAAAGGAGAGACACTAGTTTTCTCTACATTGCTCGCGTTCGTGTCCGACACCGTCAGTCAAAGTGTTGAGGTCGTCGTCGATGTCCTCGACCATTTCTTCTCTTCTATGCATGGTTAAACGCGTCTAGTTCATATCTATCTAATGCGTCTGGTCTCGCCTCATGCAGTTCTTTGTGGACGTCGATCTCATCTCGGCACCCCACAGGCCACCTCCTCCGTGCCATCGCTATAGAGCTCCGTTTAAAAATCTAATCCTACCAGTGTATTGCCCCTTGTATCAGCGGCATGGCCCCACTTGTCATTCGATATACCGAAGCCCCACTCGTCCGCGTTTTGGTCAGGGATACGGTGATGCTTACGGTCAAACAAAGATGGATGCTCTAACGTGTCTTTGCGGGCTCTACGTGGCCCCACTAGTCAGTAGATAATGGTCAAAGTTGTTGACCCGTCGGGCAACCGGCCGTTCCAGCACTTGTGACGGTTTCAGACAAGGGCTTGGACAAAACTGAGGAAAAACTAAGGAGCTGGGGAAAACTGAGTACAACTAAGGACCCGAGGGCATGAAAATAGAAATCATTATTTATATGACCAAATATGTCATATTACTGCAGCTATAGTCT
Source organism: Dactylis glomerata (assembly GCA_007115705.1). Classification (NCBI taxonomy): domain Eukaryota; kingdom Viridiplantae; phylum Streptophyta; class Magnoliopsida; order Poales; family Poaceae; genus Dactylis; species Dactylis glomerata. The sequence goes on along the minus strand of QXEO01000247.1, from coordinate 5,642,703 downwards.
TGAACATATTTTTGGTCATATTATGGACTAGGGGTAAAATGGACTTTTCACGTCACTCTTTAACACCGTTAGTGGAGAAAATGAACTAAAGTGTCAAATAAGGAAACAAAAAATTAGAACATGTCATATAGGGAAGAAAAAGTTGCCCGATGTCAAATAAGGAATCAACTTTTAAGCCAGTGTCAAATAAGGAATTTTCTCTTTTTTTAATGTCATTTGACGGTTCATGGATATAAGATGATGTTGGACCGGAAATAATTTTTGCAGATCCTAGCAATCCAAGTTGTGTTCAACGCCTTAATTACCTCTCCCTCAATTTTATTAGGACATCTCTTTATATTCATACTAGCTAAATACCCGTGCGTTGCTACGGTTATTTTTTCGTGTAAATCCTAGTGTAGTGTATATAACGATCGTGTCAAAAGTAGCACATGTTATTGGCAAAACATTAAAATTACACCTTGCTTAAACGGTATTTTCTAAAATGTACAATTTGACGTGACATGAATATAATATTAGGATCACCTAATTATATTTCATTAACATTATCTAGACCTCGACATTGTCTGGATATTCTCATACGATGTATGGGATGTTGTTTATGGCTTAAATTGTTGTATTAGATTTTTCTTCCTCAGCTCAAAACCCTAACTGTGGGGAGGGGGGTCGAGGAATCTCTCCCCGGTGAGGTCGATGATGCCTCACACATGGGTAGACAGGTTAATACCATGTCCAAGCAGTGGCCGTGTAGGACAACAAACTGCGGTCGGGACTGCTAGTCCAATTTAGGTTCCTCCTATGCTGGCACCCTTATCGCCGACGCAATCGGCGCCCCCATCGCTTCCTCCAATCTTACAACACATCTCTCCTTTATATGGGTGTTGTTTAAGATCAAAATTGGCCATATGTGATTGATAACACACTGAGGTAGAGATGGAGAGCTCGGTGAATTTTTGTCATGGCAAGGTCCAAAAGAGTGACGAAGAGGATGTGAAACCATGGGACATTGACTCTTGAGCAATGCCTGCTAAACCCCTCATGCGGACCACTCATGCCCTTGCGTTGCAAATATAAATATATTTGAAAGTTGATATAACTATATTTGAGTTTAATAATCTACCTATGTTTCTCTCTCCTACCCCAGTCCTCAACTCTTGTATTCATCTCCCACGCAATTCCCACACCATGGTTTCTTGTAAAGACATAATTGTGTTTTTCTTCAAACTTGTAAGATTATCTTTTGTAGAGCCAAAGATTAGAGATCAAATCAACTCTCACCAAATTACCATCAAGCATTTTGCGTGTAAGCTGCTAGTGGCAAGACGCGCACGATCGTACAATCATGCTAGCAAGCAGGCTCACTGATCGATCAGGTAGACATGCACGTAATGGCAGCTTGGCTAGAGTACTTTGGTTAGCTACGTACGGGCCGTTGGTCCACCAACTCAATGGTGCTTCATCTATGAGCCTATCGGCATCGACGCCTTGCTTGGCCTCACCCTGTCTCCCCAACCACGACGACCAGCCCCGTGCCAAGAGGCAGCGTGAGGTCGGCCGCAACGGCGAGTTGTACTTCGCAGTCGTTGACAGCCTGCTGTGGAGTAACTACGTCTGCCGCTAGGCGTCGGACAGGCGCACTGCAGCGTGCCGGATTGCCGGCCTGCACCTCCACTACATACGTATGCACCGCCGTGAGAAGATGTGCCAGCTTCCATCACGAGGATCAGGTGGAGGGCTCCGAGCCTGTGCCCCGGGCGGCGACCGACGGCCAGAAGCACCAGCAGGAGCAGCGTTGGAGGGAGGCAATCGACATGGCAAGAGCGACGACCGACGTTGACACGACTGTCGGGTGGCGCCATTCCACGGCCGCTGCCGGCCAAGGAGACAGAGGTTTAAAGCTAATTGACCATGTCGGCTCCTATCTTGGCGGCCGCTGGTGTAGAGACCAGATTGGTCGAGGTGGTCCGTGGTTGAGCCGCTCTAGCCGAGGAGGCCGAGTCGCCGCGAGAGAGATGATCAGAATCGATCTGATCGAGCGATTCGTGCGCACGCACGATTTTTCTTCCTTTTTTTCTGGCATTGAGCGGATTCGATCGATCATGCTGCGGTGAGGAGAAAACGTCGTTCGGCGGTGAATAGAAAATGTTGTTCGGAAAGAGGGGTTATTATTCAAGAAGAAAACGTTTTGGCCTAAGGTGGAATAAAAACGTATTCTTAGTTGGACAAAAGCGTATTTTATGGACACGGACCAGTCTGATTGCAATATTATTAATAGAGATGTGTGTTACTGATATAGTATGCGTGCCTTATGTAGTTGGTCCAGGCAATGTCAGTAAGAGAAATGAGAAAAATCTCGCCTAGATCCATATATTAGGGAACTGCTTTCATCTGCTAAAACAAACAAGCAACTTTCACGAATTGATACATACTACTGCCATTGAATTCCAATGGAATAATCCGATGAATCTTTAAACCTAAAGTTTCAAATCTGACCATGTTTTGGTTTCTGGGGAATGATCACCGGTCATAGCCCAGATGATTTCTTAGATGGCATTTCAAAAATTCAATGGTCAAGTGATTACAATGTATTTTTTTGACTGCCAGAAAATGTTTGCTACACTATGAATTGGGATTTTAAAGTAGTTGAATTTATTAAATGAAAGTGATCAAACTTCCAATGGTAAATGTATTGAATTTTATATATAGATTCAGTGACATTTTGTATTGCAAAAGATTTTGTAACTAAACTAGAAAATTTGCAATCTTAAAAAATAACGCATATTATAGTGGGCATAGTGAGCAATGCATTATCTTCTCACCCAAACAATTAGTTCTTACTACAGAATGCAACTAAGTTATCATTTTTTCATGTCACTCTTTCACTATCTTATATGGGCGATGCACTCTCCGCGGAGGGGCGATGGGAGGGGGGGAAGGTAAGAGGAGCACACATTGTGTTCTTTCATGGCTAGATCGAAGGGATACTATATTTGCAAGAGGGTTTTGAGTGCTCTAAAACCCGCACACATGTGAAATAGAAAAAAAAGATACCGTAGCAACGCACGGGCATTCACCCTAGTGCACCATAATTAAGGGGTTCCTATGTGCCCATGGTTATGGTTGTTTATTTAGTGAGTCTTCTTCAATCCCCTGGTTGGTTGCGATAGTGGCTCTGCATGAGGCTGTCACGGTGATGCCTCCTCACTACCACAAGGCCGCCGGTAATTCTCTCTCCCATCTAAAAAGGCAAATATTGCATGGTCGACTCCATACAATATCTAGAGATGCAATCAACACACAAATTCATAAAGGAAAGAATAAGCATCTTTATTTCAAATCATAAACTTGGGCTAGGGTTTCACCATATCTCAAGAACTAAAGGATCTACTCACATATAGAGGGTAGCAGCATCATCATAACAATTAAATGGATGAATAACATGGGGGAAGATGTATACTTGTTCAAATCCACAACTTGAGTCAAGGGATAACAAGAAGATAAATACAAATGTTGATGGAGATGATGAGATGCAATGGTTCGTGATTGAGATGATGCCCAATCCTCCTTGGATATCGATGGCGGTGAAGATCGGTGCCCTTCTACTAGTTCCCCCTCATGATCCCTTTCGAAGGTGAGGTTTCTGTGAGTTGTGGTGTTTATGAATGTCGAATCTCCGATCCGTATGCATGGGGTGAAGTATTTGACCGGGCAGTGTCAATGGCACATGGTACAGTCGGGACCAGCTGTACCAATGCTTGCCAAAGCTTCGGTCATCTGCCTGCTTGCTTGGCTCTCCCCTAGGTGCGAGAATAAATACAATTAATGTTTTTATGGCTTCCAATCAACATATTGCTGCCCATAATTGGTCACTCCATTGATTGTGTCCATTTACTTCTTCCATTTGGAAATTTGTCTCAAACTAACACAAAAGGTGTGCACGAGCACGGTAAAATACCAATATCCTACCATGCAAAATCAATAAATAAACATACTCAAAAAATGCAATCATCAGCTGGCTCTCCGCATCGGCCACATTGAGCATGATCATCGCCTAGGCTACCCTCACCTTCTAGGCCACAGGCCTACCTACATAGCGTGCCATGTTAACCCAAGGACCCGCTGATGGCTTCGCTAGGGTGAGACTCCAAGTGCATAGTGCTGAGCATAGGGAAGCTTGATTTTCCCCACAAAGGTGACTCGAGGGTTTATATCCAACTCTCGGGGAACTGTATGTACAAGGATCCTTCCTGTCCTTCTTCTAACAACCTGCAAGGTATAAATGTGCTTTGTGCTCTCAACCTCACCAAGTGGTTGTCAAGCACAAGGTGTGTGTAAGTATACAAAACTAGAAATGAATATGTAATATAAATATGCAAATGCAACGACGCCAGAAAATTTATTGCCGCAGGAATATGCAAACTAAAGTAATATGCAATGCAATGGTAAACAGTAAAGGATATAGTTGTAGTGTTTTGGTTTGTGAAATGTAATAAAGGAAATGTTTTTGTATTTTCGAAATTAATTATGAATGAAAATGAAAACAACAATAAAGTGAATGGAAAGTTGTTTCTTATAATAAAAAGTGAACCAGGGTTCATTGGTTCACTAATGCACTCTCTCATAAAAGATACGGCGGACATAGGATCATACAATTAACATAAAAGATTGCAACAAAGTTCACATTCAAATGAATTCATATGGGCGTCACGTCCTATATAGAGATGTTTTGGTTATTCAACTCTCTCATACTCCACCAAGATGGGAATTTAATCTAATCACCTCGGTATTAAGATAAACTCAGAGCATAGAATTAAGCACAATGGCATGAAGTTAAAGTAAGAACATACTAGATCAAGTCGCGGATACTCAGCAAGGTCACGCTAGAGATACCCTGTAGCATGGTATTTTCTTTATCCCTAGTGAGGCAACAAAGTAAGGTAAACACCCAAGTGACTCCAAAGGACAGTCCTCCCCAGAAAAATTACCCCCGTTACTCCAGCTAATGCACACGTTCCCCCACACACACTCTCATAAACATGCTTGATCATAAAAAGTAAATAAGAACGGGGTACATAATATACATCTACTCATACACTGAAATTAAAGAACAATGCAATCTCATATATTACTCATAGAAAGATCCACCACAAAAGTGATACAAAGATGGCCATAATCATGTTATGCAGCTCATATGGTGCTAAAATGATGAAGAACAACAGAGAGAGACATATATCTACTGCCACAAAGCCGTAGTCTAGAGGTGAACTACTCCCTCTTCATCATGGTGACGAAGGTAGAGTCGTTGGAGGGGATGGAGATCACACCGGCAGCGCCCGCCGGAGTTTTCCCCTCCAATCTTCGATCTCCCAGGCTTTTGTTTTGTGTTTCTGTGTTCTGGTGGTGCCCCCTTTCGCGACACGCAGGGCGACCCTTTTTATAGATTGTTTTAGGTTAAGATGCATCCAACGAAATGAAGATCGATGACATCGGAGCAACGAGAGGGGAACGGGTAGGCCCCACGTGGCTAGGGATTCTGGCCGCATGGGCCATGCATGTTTGGCCCTTGTGGCTCCCCTGTTGCATCTCCTTCTGACAAGGGTTAACTCGACAAATGTCCTAGATGAAGGACTTAGGATCGGGGAGATAGGGCGTCGGATGAACTCGAAGGTAAAATCAGTCAAACAAGGTGTGTATCGAAAGTAAACGTGGGTGTAAACCTGGCTTGCTTTCAATCTGTCCCTCACCGTTCTCTCCTGGCCCCAATATATAGGTGGTCAGGTCTCAAGTATTGGGAGGGATCTGACACAGATTACAATATCGACATACAACATGAACTCGTATTTCGACTAGCGTTACAACTGGGCCTAGCTTAACGGGCCTCATGGGTACTCAACTGTCGGGCTCTATTATCTATACCCTTGTCAGTAGCCCCCGAGATTCTACCAGAATTGCAGATTCGGGTTGAATCTCGGATCTTCAAATCTTCGACTTGATCAATACTAAACTTCTTCATATCTTCAAATCTGTGACTTGGTCTTTTGACTTATATTTTTATTATAATGTCTCGCAAGGGGTTTTGATGAACAAGCCTGACAACTCTGACGGATCAAGAGGTCAGTTAACTGCCGGAACAGATACTTGTCACCTACTTCAAATTCAATCCCCTTGGATTTGAATTCAGGAAACCGGTCAAACCCATTCTTTTCCTGCATTTAGGACTTACAAAGAATGAATCCCAGTAGTTCTCAGGGTACCCAGTGCGTCTACCAGGATTTTCTTCATGTCGTAAACACGGATAAGTTCCAGCAGAGCGCATCCATGTGCGTATACCGGGCCACACAGTACGGATCCTGGGGTCTTACCTTCATGATATATTTCAACCATGGCATTCAAGTTTTGTCGCGATGACGCAACTCAAGAATCATATGTCGCAGCCTTGTTTGACTGATTCAATCCACGAAATAATCGAGTCATCCTTTTTAACTCTCATAAACAGCTCCCGATGGGAGTAATAAAGCTCTATTTTGTCGATAATGTAGTCGAAGTTCGTTGTTGACATAATGTAGCTGATTATGCTAAATCACTTGTCCACCAGCTAGTTTTTCATTGCAACTTCTCATCCTTCTTCTGTCGACTTCTTTCTATCGGGTGCGCGATAGCGCTCCCGATGGGAGTAGCCCCCGAGGCTATAGCCGAATTTTTTCGGGTGTAGGCTCAAAAGTATAGACATGCATGTTCCATATACTGTCTCTTGCGATATTTTTCGATATGATTCGCATTTAACGATTCTTCTCTTCTTTTCTGATGACGTAAGCCCCTGAGTCCAAGACGAGGTACGCTATGCTTCTTGACAGATACGTTGATGCTTCTTTATCGTCTGCTTTGGGCAAAATATAAAGCCCGTAGATATACTCTGGACCTTGCTTCTACAAAGGCCCATTAGTGTGTTCTTATAAATAAAGCACGCTTGGCAAGGATAAAAATCCCTAATTCATTCATTAGTCTCTTTCTCCGCCACATTATCTTCTTCTTTCTCATCTCATCTAGGGTTTTTTCCTTATTACCGTTTGTCTCCATGGACGATGCAAGTGGATCGCCTCTCAATATTGGCGCCCCGATGGAGAAACGGGGTCGTGGCCGTCCTCGTGGCAGTAAGAACAAGGCCACAACCGCGACTGCAGTAGCCTCGTCTTCTGCTCTGATGAAGCGACGCCCTGGCCGCCCGATGGGAAGCAAGAATAAGCCCAAGGTTTCTTCTGCCGCGCCAGGTCCAAGTGCTCCTCCTCATAATGCTTCTCCTCCTCCGCCCAGAGTGTACTCCTTTTTCTGCATCGCCGGCGCTCAGTGCCGTAAGATTCAGCAGGTGTCGCTGAAGTTCACCAATTTTATGGACGGGCGAGAGCTGCGGGAAGCGGTTCTTCGTGAACATTCTTTGGGAGGAACTCCCTATGAAGTGGAGGTCTGGTACGACAGAGCCGGCGAGATGTACTTCAAGGGCGGCTGGTCGCAGTTTGCAGAAGACCATGACCTCCACCAAGGCTTCTTCATGACTTTCGACTTCCACATCGGTACGTCAAAGTTCGACGTAAGGATCTACGATGGCACCCAGTGCCAGAAGGAGTACGAAGCTGAAGTGCACTTTCACTAGATTTGCCCTTTTATATAATCTTTTTCCCTAGTTGTCCTTTCTCGTGCTATCTGTAATAAATAGTTGTGTTGGACTATATTTTGTGCCTGCTTTATTAATGGACCATGGGAACGGATTGTCTTTCCGAGGTATGCACTTAATGTATTGTCGGGTTCCTTTGAACCGTACGCATTTTCACCGAATTTCAGGTTGCGAACAACCTAGTAGTATGTCTCAGATAATCATGAATCTCAATAACGTATTAACTTTATTTCGTACGACTCGAGGGTCTGAGCCCCCGAGTGGAAAGTAAAATGCTTATATATATTGTTGAGTTAACCCAAGGAACCCGACCTGTGGCCTCATGTTCTGGGTCCAGAGGGTTATAACTGGAAAACTTTTTGTCACCTTATGTCGCCTATGCGTAGAACCGCCGTAGTTGCTCTGCGTTCCACGGGTTACTCTCGTCTTTCCCTGTTTTCTTGTCTTGTAGTTGATAAGCTCCTCCTGGTATTACTTCTGTCACGATGTAAGGTCCCACCCATGGGGACTCCAATTTTCCATGACCATCTTGCTTGAGTCGTAAGACTAGATCTCCCACCATGAAAGATCGTGGACGAACTCGACTACTTTGGTAGTTTCGTAGATTTTGCTGATATTGAGTGGCTCTGGCGAGTGCGACATCTCTTGGTTTGTCGAGTGCATCGACATCATCCTGAAGCGCTTTTGTGGAAGTTGTCTCATCATACACCGTGATTCTTGGAGCCTCATGGGTGATCTCGACTGGAAGCACGGCTTCTGCACCATGGACCAGAAAGAAGGGCGTTTCTTGAGTAGCTGCGTTAGGTGTAGTTCATAGACTCCAGAGCATGGAGGGTAGCTCATCTACCCAAGCGTGTTTGGCCTTCTCGAGAGGTGCTAATAGACTTTTCTTTATCCCGTTGCATATTAAACCATTGGCTTTCTCGACTTGTCCATTCGTTTTTGGATGCGCTACAGATGCAAATTTTAATTTAATTCCCAAACTTTCACAGTAATTCTTGAACTCCTTTGATGTGAAGTTTGTCCCATTATCTGTGATGATGCTGTGTGGTACTCCGAAGCGAAAAACTATGGATTTGATGAAGTTGATTGCAGCTGTAGAATCTTGGGTTGTCACTGGGGCTGCCTCTACCCACTTGGTGAATTTGTCGACTGCCACCAGCATATAAACATGCCCTCTTGGCCAAGATTTGTGCAATTTTCCTACCATGTCGAGACCCCATTGCGCAAAGGGCCAGGATAATGGTATTGGTTGTAATTCTGCTGCTGGCGCGTGTGGTCGAGATGCAAAATGTTGACAGGCCTCGCACTTCCTCACTATATCTTTCGCGTCTTCAATGGCTGTTAGCCAATAAAACCCTGCACGAAAGGCCTTGGCTGCAATGGCTCTGCTGCTAGCGTGATGTCCGCATACTCCTGCGTGGATGTCTCTTAAGATTTCTTGCCCTTCTTGAGGAGTGACACACTGTTCCAGGACACCTGTTATACTTTTCTTGTACAATTTTCCTTGTAATACGACAAAAGCCTTGGATTGTCGTATTATCCTTTTTGCTTCCACTGTGTCTTCGGGTAGTGCTTTGTTCATCATGTATGCCAAATATGGCTGCATCCAGGTTTCTTCGATCATCATGGCTTCTTCTGGTTCTGTTGTGCTTGCTTTTCCAGCCCCCGAGCCTGTTGCTTGGTGCTGGCCTAGTTCCTCTGTAGTCGAAGTTTTGTTGCTCTTTATTGATCTTTCTATGATTTCTTCCCAGAAGACTCCTTGCGGCACGGGTAAACATTGGGACCCAATGTTTGCTAGATTGTCGGCTTCCTCGTTACTGGCTCTACTGACGTGCGAAACTTCGCATCCATCGAATGTTCCCTCTAGATAATAGTATAAGTTTCTGTATGCTGTCATATTATCGTTGATGGCATCACACTTGTTCATCACTTGTTGGACGATGAGATTTGAGTCTCCGAATATTTCCAGTCGAGTTGCTCCGCATGCTTTGGCCATTTTCATTCCATGGAGCAGCGCCTCATATTCGGCTTCATTATTAGAAGCTTGGGGAAAACTCATCCTTAACACATATTTCAACTTGTCGCCTTGTGGTGATATCAAGACCACTCCTGCTCCCGCTCCTTGGATTCTTTTTGAACCATCGAAGTACATTGTCCATACACTCGATAGATCTGGCGGTCCTGTGTTTTGTAACTCCAGCCACTCTGCTATGAAGTCTAGTAAAACTTGTGATTTGATCGCCTTTCGCTTTTCATACGTGATGTCTAGGGGTGATAACTCAATTCCCCATAAGGAGACACGTCCTGTTGCTAAAGGGTTGTTCAATATATTGGATAGTGGTGCTTCGTTAACCACTATAATTGGGTGCACCGCGAAATATTGTCGTAGTTTTCATGCTGTTGTGAATACACTATATGCTAGCTTTTGATAGTGCGGGTACCTCTGTTTTGTTGGAGATAGTACTTCGCTGACAAAGTAGACTGGCCTCTGCACACCGTGAGCTTTTCCCTCTTCGCTTCTTTTGACTACCAATACCGTACTCACCACTTGATGTGTTGCAGCGATGTAAAGTAGTAGTGGTTCTTTTTCGTTTGGTGTGACCAACACTAGTGGTGTGGAGAGCACTTTTTTCAACTGCGTGAAGGCTACGTCTGCCTCTTCTGTCCATTCGAATTTGTCATCTGACTTTTTCATGAGTGCATAGAAAGGGAGTGCCTTCTCTCCCAATCGAGCTTCTGTATGTCGTGCAGTTTCGTTGGTTTCCCCATTGTTAGGATTGCTTGGATCTTTTCTGGGTTCGCCTCTATTCCTCTTGCCGATACCAAGAATCCCAGGAGTTGTCCTGCTGATACGCCGAAAGAACATTTTGTCGGGTTGAGCTTGAGTTTGTACCTGTTTAGATTGTCAAAAGTTTCTACTAAGTCACTGATCAGGGACTCTTCTTTCCTTGTGGTGATAACCACGTCGTTGATGTAGACTTGGATGTTGCGTCCGATTTGGCTTCTGAGGCAGTTTTGCATCATCCGCTGGTAGGTTGCTCCTGTGTTTTTTAAGCCGAAGGGCATGACTTGGTAACAGAACACGCCATATGGTGTGATGAAAGCTGTCTTTTCCTCATCTTGTTTCTTCAGTTTGATCTGGTTATAGCCAGAATATGCATCCAGGAAGGAAAGCCTTGCGCACCCCGCTGTTGAATCTATTATCTGATCAATGCGAGGTAGAGGAAAGGGATCCTTTGGACAGTGCTTGTTGAGAGATGTGTAGTCGACGCACACTCTTTGTACGTCTGTGTTTTTCTTGGGTACAATGACTGGGTTAGACACCCAGGTTGATGACTTGATTTCTCGGATGAATCCGACATTTTTTAGCCTGTGTAGCTCGGATGCTATTGCTTTCCTTTTGGGTTCGTCAAATCATCGCAGTGGTTGCTTGACTGGCTTTGCTTTAGGATCCACATTTAGTGCGTGCTCGACGAGTTCCCCGGGAACCCCTGGCATGTCTAAAGGACACCAGGCGAAGATTTCCCAGTGCTCACGGAGGAACTCGATGAGCGCGCTTTCCTATGTGGGATCCAAGTTTACCGCTATGGAGGTGGTTTTGTTTGGGTCCGTGGGGTGGACCTGTATTTTCTTTGAGTCTTGAGTTGCATCGAAAGCCTGGTATGGCAGGGATCTGATACGTCTCCAACGTATCTATAATTTTTGATGCTCCATGCTTGTTTTTACACCATTTGCCCAATGTTTCGTTACACTTAGTGGCACTTTTATGCATTTTCCGGAACTAACCTATTAACAAATTGCCACAGTGCCAGTTCCCTGTTTTCTGCTGTTTTTGTGTTTCAGAAGTGATACACAGGAAATATTCTCAGAATTGGACGAAACAAGTTCCTGAAGTCTTATTTTTCCCGGAAGCTTCCAGAGATCCGAAGAGGAGTAGGAGGGGGGCCACAGGGGCCCCACACACCAGGCTGGCGCGGCCAGGGCCTAGGCCGCGCCACCCTGGCGTGAGGCCACCTGGCTCCACCTCTGACATTGCCCCTTCGCCTATAAAGACCCCCCGACGGAAAAAACCTAAGGACCTGATCACTTTTCCAGAACACATCGCAATCCGCCGCCGCCGTCGACCCGAAGATCGGGAGGGTCCAGAAGCTCTTCCCGGCAACCTGTCGGAGAGGGGAATCGCCACCAGAGGTCTTCTTCATCGCCATGCTTGCCTCCAGAGCGATGAGTGAGTAGTCTACCTTGGACTATGGGTCCATAGCAGTAGCTAGATGGTTGTCTTCTCCACCATGTGCTTCATGTTTAGATCTCATGAGCTGCCCTACATGATTGAGATCACCGTTATGTAATTCTACATGTTTGGTTTGTTGGGATCCGATGAATATTGGTGTTATGATTGAGTTGCTGTACTAAAAGATATCTTATGTTATCTCTATGTTGTTTATGATCTTGCATGCTCTCCGTTGTTAGTAGCTATCTTGGCCGAGTAGTTGCTAGTGACTCCAAGAGGGGGTATTTATGCTCGATAGTGGGTTCATTCCTCTACTTAACCTGGGGGAGTGACAGAAACCTCTAAGGTTGTAGATGTGCTGTTGCTACTAGAGAGAAAACAACATTCATATGCTCAAGGGCATATGCTTTGTTTACATTACACACTTTGCTTAATGCAATTATCTGTTGTTCGCAACTTAATACTTGTGGAGTTCTCGGATTGATTCGCCACAAGTGGATTATTAGTCATAGATGCAGTTGGATGGCGGTCTATGTATTTTGTTGTAATGTCCAGAGTAAATCTCATAGTGATCTTCTTGACATATCATGTCTATCTTTATTCTATCAATTGCCCAACTGTAATTTGTTTACCCAGCATGTGTTATTTATCTTATGGAGAGACACCACTAGTGAACTGTGGACCCCGGTCCTATTTCCATCATATTGCTATCACCTGTTTACTTTACTCGCACTGTTTACTTTACTCGCATACTTCTACTTTTTTCCACTCGATACACTCATAACCTTTGTTTCAAGCAAACCGGTGAGATTGACAACCTCATCGCAAGTTGGGAACAAAGTACTTGGTTGTGTTGTGTGCAGGTTCCATGTTGCTTCTGGCCGAAGAAGAGTCAACAAGTGTCGTAAATGGCACCCTTGTTGGAGTGTTATTAAGCCAGTCCGCATCACCTTCAGTCGTCATTGTCTGCTCTTCTCCTGATCGACATAACCTTGGTTTCTTAACTGAGGGAAAATCTTGCTGCTATATTCATCACACCTTCCTCTTGGGGTTCCCAACGGGCTGGACATTCAACTAGGCACCAACCCTTTTCTGGTGCCATCAACCAGCAATCAAGCTCTTTTCTGGCGCCGTTGCTGGGGAGGAAGTAGAAGACTTCTGCAAGGGGAGTTTTCGCACGCACATCCTTTACTTTGTTTTATTGTTTTGCTTTACTTTATTTATTTTACCTGTATCATTTTATATCAAAAACCCAAAAAAAAAATCCGAATCCTTGGTAGTTGTTTTTACTTGTCTTGCTTTATCATGCTTTCTATCAATGGTTGGTTTTTAGAAACTAAATCTTTTTGGCAAGGTGGGTTCACGGAAGAGCAGCAAAATTATTATGAGGAACACCGCTTGTCACAAAAAGGGAAATACTTATGGGAACAAATCAATAGATTGTATATCATTGCTAGAAATGTGTGCTCTACTTATAATGTTACCTATTGCTTTGATAGATCTTGTTGCTGTAGGAGGTATAAACACCTCCCTTTTCAATGTGAGTATAATGATGATGTTACCATATCTTCTTATATTAATGGAAATTATGACTTTTATGATGTGGAACAAATTGAAGAATTTATTGCTTGGAAGGGTGCATTCGAACTTGCTTATTTGCTTGAAAATATTGATGATGCACCTTATAAATATGAGGTTTATAATATACTCACATTTTGCTTTGATAATTAAAAGGAAGGAAATGGCTATATTCTTAAATATCTTAATAGATGCTCTCCAACGGAAGAGACTAATGCCATGAAGGAGCCTATGGAAGAAGAAATTGTTGAAACTGGAAGCTCATTGGATGAAAAAGAGGAGGAGAGTGATGATCAAGAGGAGGAAGAATGGAGCTACCCATGTCTACCTCCCAATAAGAGTAACTCTTTAACTAATACATTATTTGATAGCCCTCCATGCTTAACAAAGGAGGATGATTGTGATATTTATATTGTTGATTTTGTTCATGATGCTACTGAAAATTATTATGAGAGAGGAAAATATAGTTGTTGGAATTCTCATGTTACTAAAACACCTCTCTTTACATTGGAAGTTCCGAAGTTGCTCTTGATTTATCTACCCATACTTGTTACTATGTGCTTCTTTAATTTATTTTCTTACAAGATTCCTATGCATAGGAAGTGGGTTAGACTTAAATGTGTTTTATATTTGCTCCTTGATGCTCTCTTTTGCTTCAATTCATATTTCTTATGTGAGCATCTTCTCAAATTACTGAGTCTAGCTCAAAGGCGTTAAAGAAAAGCACTCTTGGGAGATAACCCAATGTTTTATTTTAAGTACTTTTTCTTTTATTTGAGTCTTGGAAGTCATTACTACTGTAATGACCGCTCCTTATCTTGTTTATTTCGTTTTTGTGCCAAGAGAAGCCTCTAATTCGAGTGAGGTAAAGATTTGGGGATGTTGCTGTCCTGAAACTGTTTTCGGTGCTGCACCATAAAAATTCGTATAAATTATCTGTATATCTTTTGGACCTGCTATTTCTTGTGCATATGCCCCAGGTTATATCCAAACTTTCGTTAGTTGAACACTTTTTGATTTGAGCAACATAAAACCCCTCAAAAATTCGGCCTTTGTCAGCTGTTCAGTTTTGACAGATTTCGGCCAATATTTGTGTTTCCACTTTATCGCTTTATTTTGAGTTCTTTTGATCACGGAACTTTTGGAGAAGTTGCTACAGTAGTATTTGCTATATATGTGGTGGTTTTGAGTTGAAACCTGAAGCAAAAAAGAGGTTGATTATATGTTATGCTACACTAATGTTGCTAATAGAATTGTGTTTAGTTTTGTATGAAGGAAGTTTTCAAGTGTAGGGATTGGAGAATGATGAGATGAGTTGAAGAATGGACAAAAGCTCAATCTTGGGGATGCCCATGCATCACCCCAAGAAATATCCAAGAAGTACAAGCATCAAAGCTTGGGGATGCCCCCGAGGCACCCCTTCTTCATCGGCAAAAATCAGGTCACCTTTCAAAACACTATATTTTTATTGCTTCGTGCACTATGTGTTTTTCTTGGAGCATCAGTTGTTTTAGTTTTCTTAGTTAGTTTGTTTTGTTTGCTGCAATAAATGGTTGGACCCCAACAAATTTCCTTTGGAGGAGATGTACTCGTTTTCATTTGCCAAGAACACTCCGTTTTTCATTCTTACAATTCTACCGGGTGTTCTTCTTTTTCCGCTACTGCTTTTGGTTTTCGCCTTGATTTGTGTTCAGACCTGGCCATATCTTTTCATCAAGGTGTATTTTTACCTCTGATCTTTATTGGTTTTCATCAAAAGAGGTGTCTATAAAAATTTCAAATGGTGTTGGAAAAGAGAAAAAGCTTTGTGCAAAATAGTGGTACAAGAAGGAGCTTGTGTAGACTGCGGCTTAGGCTTTTTCATGTCATGCTTGATGTCTTTTTGATAGTATGCTTAGTGGTTTTTCTGTAGCATGACTTGTCTCAAATAACTGATATTGCTTAATGAGCCTTTGAAAAATCATGCGTTGTTTTTAATTATTTGGAAGCATTATTTTGGTTTTCTCCTTGATGCTTTATTTGGGTTGACTTGGCGCATGCTCACACATGTTAGACTCTTACAAAGTCGCCAATAGCCTTCATGATCATTTAAATTTTGACTTTTGATGCCATCTTATGCTTCTTTTAATGTCGCTTTGTCGCTTTGCATGATTATGGCCATTATTGCTCTCTTAGTTGGTCGCTCCCAGTCTTTTGCTAGCCCTCGCCTTGTACTGAGTATGAGCTCTACTCGTGCATCCAACTCCAAAAATCCAAAGTTTTCCAAAGTGTCCACCATACATACCTACTAGAAATTTGCTATTCCAAGTAAATTTGACTTGCTTTTATTTTCTCTTCAAATTAAACTCTTACCAGTGTTATGCGAAATTCGGTCAGTAAAGCTCTCACGAACCAGAAGGCACACTTTACTTTTTCCTGTTCTTAAAAATTTGACATTGTGGTCTCTTATGTTGAGTTGTTATGCTTGCAAGTTGTAAGTTGGAGACTAGCCCAGCCATGCAGTCATGGGCAAGCTTTCAACATTGCACTTCTTATTTGAGTTGATATCGTGATCTTTTGTTTATGGATGCCCGCGGTGTGAAATGAATTGGGAATCTTGTAGGGATCATGGAGTTTGTATATGTGTTAGGGAAACGCCGGGCCGCTAATCTAAGCCATGCATAATTCATGGTCGAAATTTGCAGCATACCCATGGTGAACATTCGACGACGCATCTCACAATAAAAAGCTAAACAAATGGCAAATAAAAGAGATGTCGAGGTGTTCATTGTCTGCTTGTCCTGTCATTTTGGTGTGGGCTTGTTCCATGTCATCGGGCACGGAGGTACCCCATTGGCGGTTCTCAATGATATGCATATACTTACAATGACAAGAGCTTTGCTTGGGACTCTAAGTAAAGTAGCATGAGGTTTGGGTACTCGTATTCACGGGACACAAGGTTTTCAACTTATGATTTGTCAAGCATATGCATCATAATTGTTCTCGCATTAACTCTAACCATTCAAGATGCTTATGATGGGGGCAATGAGAGCTCAAAGCCGGTAAGTACCATAATTTTTGAAGGTTATAAAACTTGCAATCACTGCTTCCCTCTGTGAAGGGCCTTTCTCCTACTTTTATGTTGAGTCACCACCTTCTTTCTTTATGCACCATTAAGAGAGCATAGTTGTCATTCTTAGTATAATGTGCATTGTCCCAAAGTTTTCATTGATCGATTCATATTGTTGGTTTCACTTGTTCTCAAATTATTTGTATCTAGTCGCCCTCTTAAACTTGAAGGTGTCCTATGCATTTATGTTTTGCTCTCTTTGAAGGACAAGCTGAAAATCATTTGTATGTTTTTCCTTATGATTTGAACACACGTTTGACTTTCATTGTTTCATTTTCATGATCTTTTGTTTGTGTTCATTTGCATGTTTACAACATGGTTGCTAAGTGCTTATTGTCAAGATTATATCTTTCATGCCCATGTTTTAAGTTCTTATGATCCCAGCTCACAAATGCTTACATATATGATCAAGATTGTGTAGGTGCATGTCACCTCAAAAATTATTCTTTTGTTATCACTTACCTACTCAAGGACGAGCAGGAGTTAAGCTTGGGGATGCTTGATACGTCGCCAACGTATCTATAATTTTTGATGCTCCATGCTTGTTTTTACACCATTTGCCCAATGTTTCGTTACACTTAGTGGCACTTTTATGCATTTTCCGGAACTAACCTATTAACAAGTTGCCACAGTGCCAGTTCCCTGTTTTCTGCCGTTTTTGTGTTTCAGAAGTGATACACGGGAAATATTCTCGGAATTGGACGAAACAAGTTCCTGAAGTCTTATTTTTCCCGGAAGCTTCCAGAGATCCAAAGAGGAGTAGGAGGGGGGCCACAGGGGCCCCACACACTAGGCTGGCGCGGCCAGGCCTGGGCCGCGCCACCCTGGCGTGAGGCCACCTGGCTCCACCTCTGACATCGCCCCTTCGCCTATAAAGACCCCCCGACGGAAAAAACATAAGGACCCGATCACTTTTCCAGAACACATCGTGATCCGCCGCCGCCATCGACCCGAAGATCGGGAGGGTCCTGAAGCTCTTCCCGGCAACCTGTCGGAGAGGGGAATCGCCACCAGAGGTCTTCTTCATCACCATGCTTGCCTCCGGAGCGATGAGTGAGTAGTCTACCTTAGACTATGGGTCCATAGCAGTAGCTAGATGGTTGTCTTCTCCACCATGTGCTTCATGTTTAGATCTCATGAGCTGCCCTACATGATTGAGATCACCGTTATGTAATTCTACATGTTTGGTTTGTTGGGATCCGATGAATATTGGTGTTTATGATTGAGTTGCTGTACTGAATATTATCTTTTGTTATCTCTATGTTGTTTATGATCTTGCATGCTCTCTGTTGTTAGTAGCTATCTTGGCCGAGTAGTTGCTAGTGACTCCAAGAGGGGGTATTTATGCTCGATAGTGGGTTCATGCCTCTATTTCACCTGGGGGAGTGACAGAAACCTCTAAGGTGGTAGATGTGCTGTTGCTACTAGGGAGAAAACAACATTCATATGCTCAAGGGCATATGCTTTGTTTACATTACATACTTTGCTTAATGCAATTATCTGTTGTTCGCAACTTAATACTACTGGGGTGTTCGGATTGATATCCCCCGGGAGTGGATTATTAGTCATAGATGCAGTTGGATGGCGGTCTATGTATTTTGTTGTAATGCCCAGAGTAAATCTCATAGTGATCTTCTTGATATATCACGTTTATCTTTATTCTATCAATTGCCCAACTGTAATTTGTTTACCCAGCATGTGTTATTTATCTTATGGAGAGACACCACTAGTGAACTGTGGACCCCGGTCCTATTTCCATCATATTGCTATCACCTGTTTACTTTACTCGCACTGTTTACTTTACTCGTATACTTCTACTGTTTTCCACTCGATACACTCATAACCTTTGTTTCAAGCAAACCGGTGAGATTGACAACCTCATCGCAAGTTGGGAACAAAGTACTTGGTTGTGTTGTGTGCAGGTTCCACGTTGCTTCTGGCCAAAGACGAGTCAACAAGTGTCGTAAACGGCGCCCTTGTTGGAGTGTTATTAAGCCAGTCCGCATCACCTTCAGTCGTCATTGTCTGCTCTTCTCCTGATCAACATAACCTTGGTTTCTTAACTGAAGGAAAATCTTGCTGCTATATTCATCACACCTTCCTCTTGGGGTTCCCAATGGGCTGGACATTCAACTAGGCCCAACTCTTTTCTGGCGCCATCAACCAGCAATCAGGATCATCCGACATCGGGTAGCACGTTGTGGTCGGTTTTACCTTTCAGCCTTGCGTATTCTGCTGTCATGCCGAAAGTTTGTGCTAGCCTGTTGAATTCTTTATCACAAGTGTTGGATACTTCAAAGCTGCCTTGTACCGTGATTATTCCTTTGGGTCCTGGGATTTTGAGCGTGAGATATGCGTAGTGAGGTACTGCCATGAATGTTGCAAATGCTGGGTGCCCCAGGATTGCATGATACTGTGAGGGCCAGTCCATGACTTCAAACTCTAACTTCTCTCTGCGATAGTTGCTGCTATTGCCGAAGCAAACATCGAGTTCTATTTTTCTGAGAGGGTAGTTTGCGCCCCCTGGTACTATTCTGTGGAAAGAACAATCTGTTGGCTTTAGACTTTCCAATGAGATGCACATTGCCCTCAGAGTTCTTGCGTATATTAAGTTTATGCCACTCCCTGCATCCATGAATACTCTCGCGATGTCATATCCCCCTATTTGCGCCTTTAGTACCATCGGTGAGTGCCCCAGCCTTGGCACTTTCCTCGGGTGGTCTGCTCTGCTGAACCTGACTGGTTGATCAGACCATTGCAGGTACTCTGTAGTGGCTGGTGGTGATGATATAGCTAGGTTTACTTGTCTGGATATGCTTTTGCGCTCTTTCTTGGATTTTGGCACCGGTTGGATCATTGCAGATATGTATACTTTCAACTCACAGATGTTTCGCTAGTCGCTGTACTTGATATCCCTGACTCATGCTTTTCTTTCCTTGCCGTAGTCCTTGGTTCGAGTCCATGGCACTTTGTAGCCTTAAGAAGGTTCTACAATCCTTCATCTGGTGGTTAGAAACTCTTTTCCCATCTAGGTATGCGTAGTGGATTTGACAGGGTCCATGGAGCATGTCCTCCGCCGACAGGCCAGAGTATTTTGGTTTTTCTACTCCATGATTTCCTCTTGCCTGGAACTCCCTGTTTTCATAGCCTTCCTCGTCCCTTCTTTCGTATCCTGTGGCTATCTGATTTCGCCTTGCGTGGATATCTCCGTTGCGGTATCTTCGCCTTTGCCTGCTCGCTCTGTCAACTTCTGGTGAACGTCCCCTTTTATTGTTATACGCGTTTTCTCCATCGGCGAATCTGTTGGCTACTTCCATTAATTCGGACACTGCTCTTGGCTTTGTTCTCCCTATCTCTTCCATGAGGTCCGAACGATGAAGGCCAGCCGAAAAAGCATATATTGCTCTTTCGTCGGAGACATCTTCTGCTGAATTTTTGATTACACTCCAGCGTTGTATATAAGAGCATAAGGTTTTGTCTTTCTTCTGCATGCACGACTTTATTTCTTCCAGAGACACTGGGCGCTTATATGTTAAGCAAAAATTTCTTGCGAATTGGCTCTCTAGTTCGCCCCAACTCCCGATGGAATCGTTGGGTAAAGTGTTCAACCAGGACCGTGCTGCGCCGGTGAGGTGTAACTGCAAACTTTGCATGGTCGTTGCTCTTATTCCTCTGAGTATTTGTACTGCTTGCAGGTAGTCTGATAACCATAGGGTGGGTTCTTGCGACCCATCATATTTTTGTTGATCGTGCGGTAACTAGAATCCTTTGGGTACCTGCATTTTGCGAACCCTGCGGGTAAAGCACAGCGCGCCCATCTCTTTATCGTCGTCTTCGTCATTTTCTTCTTTCCACGCATAGCGTGAGTTGTTTACTCGTGCTTGTGCTATTATGTTCCTTGCGACCTGATGGCGTGGTCTTGATGTGGGAGATTCTTCTTCTTCAGTCCTCGGTAACGGTACCAAAAAACTTATGATGTTTTGCTGGCGTGTAGTTGATAATGTAAATGACCGGCCAGTTGGAAACCCCAACAGAAGGTTTGATGAATATAGCAGCAAGTTTTCCCTCAGTTATGAAACCAAGGTAATCAATCCAGTAGAAAAAAGCCAATACTCCAGAAGGTGATGCTTGCTAGCCTAGTGACACTCCAACAAGGGCGCCGTTAACGATAACTTGTTAGCGTGTCTTCAACTAGTAGCAACGTGGAACCTGCACACAACACAACCAAATACTTTGTTCCCAACTTACGATGAGGTTGTCAATCTCACCGGTTTGCTTGAAACAAAGGGTATGAGCGTATCGAGTGGAAAATAGTAGTAGTATGCGAGTAAAGTAAACAGTGCGAGTAAAGTAAACAGGTGATAGCAATATAAAGGAAATAGGACCGGGGTCCACAGTTCACTAGTGGTGTCTCTCCATAAGATAAAATAACACATGCTGGGTAAACAAATTATAGTTGGGCAATTGATAGAATAAAGACAACATGATATGTCAAGAGGATCACTATGAGAATTACTATGGGCATTACAACAAGATACATAGACCGCCATCCAACTGCATCTATGACTAATAATCCACTTGTGGCGAATCAATCCGAGAACTCCACAAGTATTAAGTTGCGAACAACAGATAATTGCATTAAGCAAAGTGTGTAATGTAAACAAAGCATATGCCCTCGAGCATATGAATGTTGTTTTCCCCCTAGTAGCAACAGCACATCTACAACCTTAGAGGTTTCTGTCACTCCCCCAGATTAAATAGAGGCATGAACCCACTATCGAGCATAAATACCCCCTCTTGGAGTCACTAGCAACTACTCAACCAAGATAGCTACTAACAATGGAGAGCATGCAAGATTATAAACAACATAGAGATAACATAAGATAAAATTTAGTAAATCAACTCAATCATAACACCAATATTCATCGGATCCCAACAAACACAACATGTAGAATTACATAACGGTGATCTCGATCATGTAAGGCAGCTCACGAGATCTAAACATGAAGTACATGGTGGAGAAGACAACCATCTAGCTACTCCTATGGACCCATAGTCCAAGGTAGACTACTCACTCATCGCGCCGGAGGCAAGCATGGCGATGAAGAAGACCTCCGGTGGCGATTCCCCTCTCCGGCAGGGTGCCGGGAAGAGCTTCTGGACCCTCCCGATCTCGGGTCGACGACGGCGGCGGATCGCGATATGTTTCTGGAAAAGTGATCGGGTGTTTAGGTTTTTTCCGTCGAGGGGTCTTTATAGGCGAAGGGGCAGCGTCAGAAGTGGACCAGGGGGCCCACACCATAGGCCGGCGCGGGCCAGGGGCAGGCCGTGCCCCCTGGTGGTGTGGCCGCCCTGTGGCTCCTTTCCGTCTCCTCTTCGGTTCTCTGGAAGCTTCGGTAAATATCTGGATGTCTGGCTTTTGTTTCGTCCAATTCCGAGAATATTTCCTGTGTAACTTTTCTAAAACACAAAAACAGCAGAAAACAGGGAACTGATACTGTGGCATCTCGTTAATAGGATAGTTCCAGAAAATGCATAAAAATGCCACGAAGTGTAACGAAACACTAAGCAAATGGTGTAAAAACAAGCATGGAGCATCAAAAATTATGGATACGTTGGAGACGTATCAGCATCCCCAAGCTTAACTCCTGCTCGTCCTCGAGTAGGTAAGTGATAACAAAAGAAATAATTTTTGAGGTGACATGCACCTACACAATCTTGATCATATATGTAAGCGTTGTGTGCTGAGATCAAAAGAACTTAAAACATGGGCATGAAAGACATAATCTTGATAGAAGAAACTTAGCAACCATGTTATAACATGAAAAAGAACACAAACAAAAGATCATGAAAATGAAACAATGAAAGTCAAACGTGTGTTCAAATCATAATGAAAAATATACAAATGGTTTTCAGCTTGTCCTTCATGAGAGAGCAAAACATAAATGCATAGGACACCTTCAAGTTTAAGAGGGCGACTAGATACAAATAATTTGAGAACAAGTGAAACCAACATCATGAATCAATCAATGAAAACTTTGGGACAATGCACATTATACTCAGAATGACAACTATGCTCTCTTAGACGGTGCATAAAGGTAGAAGGTGGTGACTCAACATAAAAATAAAAGAAAGGCCCTTCGCGGAGAGATAAAAATTGGGTTTTGAGAGGTTAGAGCTTTTCATTTGTAAAACAGAGAGATAAAAATTGGGTTTTGAGAGGTGGTTGCTTTTGTCAACGACTAGCAATGGGGTCTTACTATCTTCCATAATAAACAAGTGAGAGCGGTTCCGAGTTCTTTGAAAATTTGGCACATTGGTGCTCTTTTATAAAGCTTTGGCACTCCTCCCCACCTTTTTTCCTTTCTCAAACCATGGCTAACCGATTCCATCGGGTGCCCACCAACATTCACATACCATGGAGGAGTGCCCTTTTTTTCTTTTTTTAGAATTATATTGCAATGGTTTGACCAGCTCTGATGCAAAATTAATGACGAGCAGATGAAGCTGCCTAGTCGAGGGGTACTTAATTTAATATAGAAGATAGCAAATCCGACCACTACGTCTCCATGAGCTGAAAACAGTGTCACAAATCAAGAAGTATTTTGAAGGTTTTTTCAAAGGTAGCACATAAAAATTTACTTGGAATGGCTTACAAATACCATGCATAGGAATTTATAGTGGACACAATGGCAAACTTGGTTTTTAGGAGTTGGATGCATGAGTAGAGCTCATACTCAGTACAAAATGAGGGCTAGCAAAAGACTGGGAGCGAGCAACTAAGAGAGCAATAATGGCCATAATCATGCAAAGCGACAAAGCGACATTAAAAGAAGCATAAGATGGCATCAAAAGTCAAAAACTAAATGATCATAAAGGCAATGGCGACTTTGTATGAGTCTAACATGTGTGAGCATGCGCCAAGTCAACCCAAATAAAGCATCAAGAAGAAAACCAAAATAATGCTTCCAAATAATTAAAACAACGCATGATTTTCAAAGGCTCATTAAGCAATCTCAGTCATTTGAGACAAGTCATGCTACAGCAAAACCACTAAGCATACTATTAAAAAGACATCAAGCACGACATGCAAAAGCCTAGTCCGCAGTCTACACAAGCTCCTTCTTGTACCACTTTTTGCATAAAGCTTTTTCTCTTTTCCAACACCATTCAAACTTTTTATAAACAACTCTTTTGATGAAAACCAACATGGACAAGAGGCAAAAATACACCTTGATGCAAAGATATAACAAGATCTGAACACAAATCAAGGCGAAATCGAAAGCTAAACACAGTTCTAGAAAAAGAGAACACTCATTGAAACGATAAGAGTGAAAAACGGAGTGTTCTTGGCAAATGAAAAGCAAGGCAACTTCTCCAAAAGAAATTTGTTGGGGTCCAACCATTTATTACAGCAAACAAAACTAAACAAAACTGAAAACTAAAACAACTGACGCTCCAAGAAAAACGCATAATGCATGAAGCAATAAAAATATAGTGTGTTGAAAGGTGACCTGATTTTTGCCGATGAAGAAGGGGTGCCTCGGGGGCATCCCCAAGCTTTGACGCTTGTACCTCTTGGATATTTCTTGGGGTGTGTGGGCATCCCCAAGCTTGAGCTTTTGTACATTCTTCAACTTATCTTATCATTCTCCAATCCCTACACTTGAAAACTTCCTTCATACAAAACTAAACACAAATCTATTAGCAACATTAGTGTAAGCATAACATTGAATCAACCCCTTTTTGCTTCCATTTTGAACTCAAAACCACCACATATAAAGTATATACTACTGTAGCAACTTCCCAAAAAGTTCCGTGATCAAAAGAACTCAAAAAGAAAGCGATAAAGCGGCAAACACAAATATTGGCAGAAATCTGTCAAAACAGAACAGCTGACAAAGGTCGAATTTTTAGATGGTTTTCTGTTGCTCAAATAAAAAAGTGTTAAACTAATGAAAGTTTGGATATAACCTGGGGCATATACAAAAGAAATCGCAGGTCCAAAAGATATACAGAGAATTTTCACGAATTTTTACGGTGCAGCACCAAAAACTGTTTCAGGACAGCAACATCCCCAAATCTTACCTCTCTAAAATTAGAGGCTTCTCTTGGCACAAAAACGAAATAAAAATGATAACGAGAGGTCATTACAGTAGTAATAACTTCCAAGACTCGAATAAAAGAAAACTGAATGTAAAAACATTGGGTTATCTCCCAAGAGTGCTTTTCTTTAACGCCTTTGAGCTAGGCGCAGAAAGTGCAAATCAAGTATTTTCGAAAGAGGCATTAAGATCAATTGTAGGAGTCTTTTCAACAAAGAAATGAATTCTGTCCAAATGAGTTTTTGAGTATCCCTTGTAATCACGCCTTGGTACACTACTTTCATCAAAAAGATTTTCAGGACAAATCCAACTAAAATTATTTTCCAAAGCATCATGAATTCCTACAAGCTTACAAGGTATGGGCATTCTAGAATCTTCATTGGGTGTACCAACAACCTCTACAGGCGAGCCAAGCTTATTAAATTTCTTAAAAACTTCCCTAGCCTCAATGGCAACATCTCTAAATTCGATGCACAAAGTTTCCAAGATAAAAGCTTTCTTTTCGGGATCCTCAATATCATGAAGCTTAAGAAACATGTATTGCATAAAAGGATTAAGGCTAGCAACCCTAGATTCCACCATGTGAATTAAATAAGCAGAAGCAACTTCATAACTAGGAGCAAGCTCAGCCAAAGACTTTTCCTCAACATCTTTATGCATACTAATATGATTAAAGAACTCCTCGATGTTACTTTTCCCAATAATAGAACCACTACCTACTGAGAGGTCCTCCAAAACGTACTTAGGGAACAACATAATGAACTAAAAGTAAAGAAATAACAACTATAAAGGAAACTAATTTTTTTTGGGTTTTTGATAAAACGATGCAAGTCAAAATAAAGTAAAAGCAAAACTTAAAACAAAGTAAAGGATGTGCGTGCGAAACTCCCCTTGCAGAAGTCTTCTTTTTCCCCGGCAACGGCGCCAGAAAACTTGTTGATGGCGCGGTGTTGATGTGGGAGATTCTTCTTCTTGAGTCCTCGGTAACGGTGCCAGAAAACTTATGATGTTTTGCTGGCGTGTAGTTGATAATGTAAATGACCGGCCAGTTGGAAACCCCAAGAGAAGGTTTGATGAATATAGCAGCAAGTTTTCCCTCAGTTATGAAACCAAGGTAATCAATCCAGTAGGAAAAAGCCAATACTCCAGAAGGTGATGCTTGCTAGCCTAGTGACACTCCAACAAGGGCGCCATTAACGATAACTTATTAGTGCGCCTTCAACTAGTAGCAACGTGGAACCTGCACACAACACAACCAAATACTTTGTTCCCAACTTACGATGAGGTTGTCAATCTCACCGGTTTGCTTAAAACAAAGGGTATGAGCGTATCGAGTGGAAAACAGTAGTAGTATGCGAGTAAAGTAAACAGTGCGAGTAAAGTAAATAGGTGATAGCAATATAAAGGAAATAGGACCGGGTTCCACAGTTCACTAGTGGTGTCTCTCCATAAGATAAAATAACACATGCTGGGTAAACAAATTACAGTTGGGCAATTGATAGAATAAAGACAACGTGATATGTCAAGAGGATCACTATGAGATTTACTCTGGGCATTACAACAAGATACATAGACCACCATCCAACTGCATCTATGACTAATAATCCACTTGTGGCGAATCAATCCGAGAACTCCACAAGTATTAAGTTGCGAATAACAGATAACTGTATTAAGCAAAGTGTGTAATGTAAACAAAGCATATGCCCTCGAGCATATGAATGTTGTTTTCCCTCTTGTAGCAACAGCACATCTACAACCTTAGAGGTTTCTGTCACTCCCCCAGATTAAATAGAGGCATGAACCCACTATCGAGCATAAATACCCCCTCTTGGAGTCACTAGCAACTACTCGGCCAAGATAGCTACTAACAACGGAGAGCATACAAGATCATAAACAACATAGAGATAACATAAGATAAAATTTAGTACATCAACTCAATCATCACACCAATATTCATCGGATCCCAACAAACACAACATGTAGAATTACATAACGGTGATCTCGATCATGTAAGGCAGCTCACGAGATCTAAACATGAAGTACATGGTGGAGAAGACAACTATCTAGCTACTGCTATGGACCCATAGTCCAAGGTAGACTACTCACTCATCGCGCCGGAGGCAAGCATGGCGATGAAGAAGACCTCCGGTGGGATTCCCCTCTCCGACAGGGTGCCGGGAAGAGCTTCTGGACCCTCCCGATCTCGGGTCGACGATGACGGTGGATCGCGATATGTTTCTAGAAAAGTGATCGGGGGTTTAGGTTTTTCCCGTTGGGGGGTCTTTATAGGCGAAGGGGCAGCATTAGAAGTGGACCAGGGGGCCCACACCATAGGCCGGTGCGGGCCAGGGGCAGGCCGCACCCCCTGGTGGTGTGGCCGCCCTGTGGCTCCTTTCCATCTCCTCTTTGGTTCTCTGGAAGCTTCGGTAAATATCTGGACGTCTGGCTTTTGTTTCGTCCAATTCCGAGAATATTTCCTGTGTAACTTTTCTGAAACGCAAAAACAGCAGAAAACAGGGAACTGGCACTGTGGCATCTTGTTAATAGGTTAGTTCCAGAAAATGCATAAAAATGCCACGAAGTGTAACGAAACACTAAGCAAATGGTGTAAAAACAAGCATGGAGCATCAAAAATTATGGATACGTTGGAGACGTATCACGTCCTCCTTCCATTTTTGTCGCTTCTCATCACCTGATGACTCACTGGATTTGTTTCGCGAGGATATGCGCTTGAACTCTTCCTTTCGCCTTTCCTTACAATGTGTCGCCTTTTTCTCTGGAAGATTTCCCATCAGCTTGTCTTCTATCAACCCGAGGCTTCGTATTGCAGCTTGATGCATATGCTCCTGCGGATCTCCAGGCTCTAGTTGTGTGGTTAGCAGATATGCCTGTGCTGCTACCAATGCCGCTTCTGGTGTTTCTTGCACAAAGTCTTCTTCCTCATCTGATGGGTGCGCAGTTAGACTTTTTGTATAGCTTTCTTCTCTTGTCTGTGCTGTTGTCCTCCTGTTGTGCTTTGGGTCTCTGCGCCTTTCCATGCTGGACTCTGATGCATCGCTGTACTCATCCCAATATCCTCCACTTGATGTGCTGTTGTTATCTTGGCTTCTCATAAACATGTCTCTTTCCTCCCTTAACTTCTTTCTGCGCTGGTGCAGCGCGTATTGATATCCCATCAGAACTTCTCTCCTTGAATCTGCGGGTACTTCCATGCCGTGATTGATGGCTGACATGATGATTCTCCACTCTTCGGTTGAAACGTGGATTTTCTCCTTTTCCTTCTTGCTGTTACTCCTTGGTTTGTAGACTTGCATGTCGACCTCTTTGTTGCCTTCGTGATTATTCTCTTCTGCTGATTCAGTGATAATGACGCATAACTGGTGTACGCTTCTGGAGACGCCACTGCTTCCGGTGGCGAAATCCCTTGGACTGTTGTGTGGTTTAACTGCTGTTGCTTCCATGTCGGGCTTTCCCCGAATTTCGTCGAATTCCTCGAGTCCCTTTGGCATATCTTCTGTTGTTGTGAGACTGACCGGCGAGTTAACCTCGCTAGAAGAGCCCACGGATTGTAACATCCCAGGATGTGAGGCTAGAAATAGAGAGAACACAGAAGTGTGCATTGCATTCATGCATAGAAAATCTGGGAAATTTTCATGCTTTTAAATAAAACTTGTCAAAGTGATTGAAGCTTCTCTTGAGTTGATGGAATTGAAGTAGCCCGTCGACTGAAGTGTGATAAAATTCAACATGACCTTTGTTAACAACCTTGTCTTGGGTAGAGATAATAACAACAATCAAAGGAGATGAATGTGAGGTAGGATTAATGTGTTAACACATCATTTTAGGACCTTATAACCAATTCTACCATGATCACCATGGTATTTCTTAAACCTAAATCATTGAAACCATTCCTAGCTTAAAGGAAGACAACACAAGTCTTACCTTGACTCTTAATCTACTTTGTTTTCATATCTTGATTATCATAATCTTTCCCATCTTAATCTATTTATCTCCAGAACAAGGAGAGAGTCTATATCAAATCCAATATCATTCCTATCTCTTGAGATAGAACCATAGGGTATAATTCAGAAGCTTCAGAAGAGGGAGAGACTAACCTAGTACCAAGATGGTTAGAGTTTACAATGGAGTTTAACTACTTAAATAATTAGCCAGTACTTCTGGGTATAATTTAATTCACTCTTAAGACTTGTTACCAAAATTGGTAAACCACAAGGTCTAAAGTGCATAAAAGCCACCCATTCTTATTTAAATCATAACTTATTAACTATATGAGATATAACAAAACTAAACTCATTTACATTCCATTGAATAGTTCAAACTATTTGAATAAAATTAACTATGATCATTTTGAAACTCTTATGATCATGCCTTGGTGAAATCAAATAGAATCATTTAAAATTTGAACATGACCTTGCTAACTTTGGATATTTTGAGCACAACTGATAATAGGAACAAATAAGATATGACAATAGGCATAATTCACAATAACATGATCATTTCAAATATGAACTTTGGAAGTTAAACTTCCAAATAATTAATACAATATCCATTAATAACAATTCAATTATGAATTACAAATATGTATAAGAATATGAATTGATTCAGCCACAAGTCCATTTAGTGCCAAATGCCACTTGGCTATTCAAAATAAAGATTATTAGAGGATAATCATCATGCCACCTAGGATAGTTATCCACTTGAAAATATCTTAGGATAGTTATCCACTTGAAAATATCTTAGGATAGTTATCCACTCGAAAATATCTTCCTTTACTTGAACCCCAAGCAATGCTCATGCATGAGAGCTTGACAACAAGTAGCTTACTCACCTTGCTCAAACAAGAGTCATCACTTAAGGTGTCAACTTGTGGTGAGCCTCAAGATACTATAAACGGAACCCCTTGGCATCCATTTTGACACCATAAAATCATGGTAGGAGGACACCAACGAATTTGGGCCTTATCATACATTAGATAGGGCCAAGAAACACCACCATCACACAAGAAACACCACCATCACACCAGCAACACCACCACACAATCCACCCTGCTCATGAGTTGAGCAACAGGGTAGGATTCACCACTACCAGCACAACCACAAGAACCAAACCAGCAAGACCAAGACCAAATGGTTACTTAGTTCAATTAGGAACTAGGTCAAGCAGCTAGGAGGTGCAGGCATGCCACAAGACGCAGGTTTATCAGAATTCCCGAAGAACAAGCTTCACAAGACCATCAGGTTGGTCTAGTATGAGGGGAGAGGAGTGTAGTTAGTGGGAAAAGGGAATCACTCACCATATCCAAGAGAAACATACCTCTGGTTCAAAATCATCATCTGGCTAAAACTAGGAGCAAGCAATAATATTTACTCTAACCAGATTTGTAGGAAGAAAATAGTGAGAGGTGTGAGAAATAGGTTTGATAAGCAGATATCATCCTGAAACCAATGGGGGGGGTAGGAAAATGGATTGGTGTATCTAAACTAGTAGATACTCATTGTCATAGAAACCATATGGACAACCTTGCCTTATATCCAAGTTTGCATTAGGCAAGTAACTAGGTTTGTGGGAGAAGACCACAAGTTTATATCTTGGGTGGTGGTTTAGACTTGAAGCTATGGCACATTAGTCTCATCTGAGGAGTGAGCACTACCTTCCTAATTAGGGTAATTCAATCATAGCAAATCCCATTTCCTTTATCTATCCATGTGGGACAGATTCTAATATTCCTAACTTATGCATCATCCTGTGATCATGAGTAAAACCTTAGCATCACATCCTATATCTTAACCCATGGATTATGTCCACACCATAGACATTTTTAGTATCAACCATATTATTTATCCAGTGATTAACTTGAACATATTAATATGTGCATGAGTCTTAATATCAAATTAAGAGCATCATGTTCATAGGTGCACATACCCTACTAGGAAGTCCAATGATAGCAACTATTATAAATAATAGTTTTTCTGTCTTTATAATTCAAATATAGTGTCTATGTACTCTTAAGAAAGTTATTCAAGTTCTTAGAAAAATAAATGGAACCCTAAAATGGAATATTTAAAATCATCTCTATTAAGACCACTAATAAAAATCTTAACAACATCTAAAATCTAATATGTGCAATTGCATACAAAGATATCTCTATGACAAGATATTGGGTTAGTAGAAACATAGTTATATTTTGAAAGAAGTCATAACCTTGAAAAACCTGCAAAACAGAATTCAAATTCTATTAAAACCCAAAACAGAAATAGAATTGAAAAAGAGAAAACAAAATAGAAAAAAGGGTAAGGAGCTTACCTGGCCACAACCCGCTTATCCGGCCCAACTAGCCAGTCCACCGGGAGCCCAACCTGCCGATCTGGGAAGCAGCTCGGTGGCACCTCCTCGTCGCTCGGCCGCGTCAAGATCCACGCCACCGCTCTCCATCGTCTACAAGTAGCCCTCCGCCGCCGAGACAACCCCTAGGTTTCCCATTTCCACTTCTCCCTCGCCCTGTTCCTCTTCTGTGAACCACCATTGGAACCCTAACTCCGGCCATGTCCTCTCGCTGTCACTTGAGGTCGTCCCAAGCTCCACCGTGATGCTCCAAAGATCCGCCTCGATGCATAGGACCTTCTAGAAAGATGAATCGAGAAGGGGATGTCTCCATCACCCGGAGTTTGTCGTTTCCTTCCGTCAGACTTCACCGGAGTTCTTGGTCTTGCAGTCGCCTCCGATCCCCATCGACCCAATTGATCAGCTCGTCAGACTCAGGTTGACCTGGCGCATCTCTACATATTTTTATTGCATCCAATAGGCATCTCCAGCTCGAGTTCAATGTTAGGCCGTCGTGCACCACCGCGGTTGGTCGCCGCCGGTCATGTTCCGATGACCATAAAGTGGCGGCGATAGTACTAGTCGGTTCGTAGTGCAGCACTGGTTCGAACACACCTGTTTGCACAGCCCCGAACGCCCTATAGCGTCGCCACCGTCGTTCCCCACCTCGCCGGCGGTGGGTCAATGAGCCTAGTCAACCAATTGACCTGGTCAAGCTTGCGTGGCTGCTGAGTCAGCCGTGACCCCACATGTCATTGTCTGGGGCTAGGTACCGGTTCGGTACAGAAAGGTTTAGTCTTAGATAGAAATTCTAGAAAATATCTAAAACTTAGAAAATTAATATCTCTTTCATTTTTAGTCAGAAAAATATGAATTATATATCAAAATGTTCAGAAAAATAAGACCTATCTGTTTATACTATAAAATTATATACGTGTGTGGAGTAATATTGAATGCAATTTAAAAACATGCTTAAGTACTATTTTTGAATATGAATTTGAATCAAATTTAGGAATCAAATAATTTCTCTAATTATGTAGTAAATATTGTTACACTTAAACAACCCTATTGTAATTATTACTTCAGTATTTTAGGATCTTAAATTCAACTTTACCATTAACACCTAAAACACCGGAACTATTTTTCCATAGATAATTTTAAAAATACTAAAATTATAGAAGACATCAACAACTAAATTAGTAACTTGTACTCAAGGTTATTTCTCAACTTTCATTCAGTAAATATGTAGTTAGTTCGAAGTGCTTAATTCAACCACGATGAATGATTAACTTAACTACTTTAACATTTTAAGTTAAAAACCTAGAAACATATAATAAGAAGAATCATGTTCTATTAATTAACCCAAATTCCTAAGAATAATTGTGATCACTTAAAATGAGTTTAATACTAATTAACCTTTTAAAGAATGTGTTCTTCAAAAGTTATTCTTTCAAGATACCTTTAAAAAGTAATTATCAACCATTCTATTGAGCCTTAACATCAATGATTCCTATTTGTGTGTTAAGATTGTTGTCAACCCTAAAACCAATTGGGTGATGATATACTAGTATAAATTATTTCAACCTTGCATATCCATGATCAACCAATTGTTTGCTAATTATAAGATGCAACTTAAAAGTGTTACCTTCATGTCTTCACCATTAACCATCATTCCCTTGTAGCAAGGAATGATTATAAAACCCTAAACCAAAAGCTCTTGTTAAAGTCTTATTCTTTTAATAGCACCTGATAGTGATCTAACCTAAAATGCTTAACAACCATGTTATGGTGTGATTTAAAAGTGCAACACATCATAAATAAATCACCATAACTCAATGATAACAAATCATCGGGGTTAGGTTACGCTTTGAGTAATGCATATCATACCTTATGCATATCATGCTGTAGATTTCTAACATCATCCCTACCGGATGATGATTGCTATTTTAGAATTGGGATTTCTTTCATATCGAAGACCTTGACTCGCATAATCTTGCAATCAAAAAGGCAAGTTCACTCTTGCTCATATCTCTTATTTAATTTTAGAAAATTACTTGCAAATATACCGGTGGTATTATTATTACTGCATTTAAAAGCAAAAGGTTCTATCTTCATAAATAACATGAAGTAGTAGTTTCGACCGCAATGGTTGTTGCCCTAGGATGGTGGGCAGTGGGACCATGGTATGAGTATGGTGGAGGTCCCACTGCAACTGGAAAGTTCACCTAGGACTAATAACAAATGTCGCCAGTGATTCTAGCGCCGTAAATAATGATCAACCATGAGGTTTGGAATGGGACGGAGAAGTCAGCTGTATCTTTTCCCTCTCGCATGCCAACGGATCAGTAGCGAGGGTTGTCTTGCCTAGGCTACTATATGGTAAAGGGGAAATGCGTTTCCTGCTAGTCTGCCTATAGTATAGGGGGGGGGACAAACTTGCTAATTGATCTATGATGGATTGTAAGGGTCATCCGGATCAGTCTACCCATATTGTATAGGAGCGGGCATCTGGGTCCAGAACAGTCTACCTATGGGAGCGTCCATAGTGTAAAGGGGAGGACCAGTGCGCCAATCAGTCTACATATGTGGTATAGGGGAGGATGGACTTACAAATGAGTGGGTCTACGGGGTCGCAGAGAAGAACGGTGATTCGCTTGGATCACAAGACTGGGCCCCACACAAAAGAAGTGTGGACGAGCATGCAACTCGGATGTGCAACAAGGCTTTGATCTCTCATGGGTACAAGTTACCACCTCTGCAGAGTGTAAGAAAGTATCTGGATACTCCCTGTTCCGGGAAGGAGCTGCGAACGCAGCAGGAAAGGAGCCCATCGAAGCTCTAATCAACCTGTGAAGGCTGACGGACATAGTTTTTCTGAATAAAAGCAACCTCTTGAAGAAATGTTTACAAAAATTTGCATTGCCAAATGACCCTTGGGTCTAAGGTTGTAGATAGTGCATCTAACACCTTATTCCTTATATGAACTTGCTGGGTAACGCTCGTTACTCACCCCACTCCCTCTTAACCCTTGCTTAGATTGGATGCAACACAAGGAAGCAACCTCGAGACATTGAAGATGAAGATGAAGCCTTCTATCAACGCCAGAATTAGCAATCAAGTCAACGACTACGTCAAGCTTTGTGAAAAACTAGAACAGGAATAGAAGGGACCCAATTCCCTAATCCTAGAACCTAAGTAGTTAGGGTAATTCTGTAGCAAGCCAACTGCATTAGTTGTAGCTTTAGTTTAGTCTTCTAGTTGTTCTTTCTCGATTGTAATCGCCAGAACTAAACCTCTACCTGTTGAGAAGGTTCTGAAGATCTTCTGTATGCTGAAAATTGTAATCCTATAGACATACCTTGGACCTGCGATGTTTCTGTTGTACCACTCTGATCGATGTAATACTAGTCAGACGGTGTTTCATTGGTGTTATGTCAACGACTTGCATACTACACATGCAGTGGTATGCTGGGTCACCACACGGATGATCCAGATATTGTGGTTTTCTCGGCTTTGCCTACCGATGGACCCAATTTCGCCAGATCCGAAAGGCGAGTTGAACCCGAAGGTCCGACGTAAAAGCTCAAGCTTCTGATCGTCAGCTCCATCTCTTCACTTTCGTCGACTTCTGGATTGTTGTTGGCTAAAAGCAAAAAAGCCGTTGAATTCATGATTCCAACGCTCAGAGTCCCCACGGTCGGCGCCAATTGACGAGGGTTAACTCGACAAATGTCCTAGATGAAGGACTTAGGATCGGGGAGATAGGGCGTCGGATGAACTCGAAGGTAAAATCAGTCAAACAAGGTGTGTATCGAAAGTAAACGTGGGTGTAAACCTGGCTTGCTTTCAATCTGTCCCTCATCGTTCTCTCCTGGCCCCTATATATAGGTGGCCAGGTCTCAAGGATTGGGAGGGATCCGACACAGATTACAATATCGACATACGACATGAACTCGTATTTCAACTAGCGTTACAACTGGGCCTAGCTTAACGGGCCTCAGGGGTACTCAACTGTCGGGCTCTATTATCTATACCCTTGTCACCTTCGCTCCTAAATCTTGTTCCATGGAAAAACGCATTCCCCCAAAGTTTCAGGTAATTTGAACTCCGTTTGGGTCCCTGAAAGTCAAAAACATAGAAAAAGAGGTTTTCTAGTTTTCCCAGATTAATCCGATAAAATTAGGGAACATGTGAATTAGACCCAATAATCAACAAAAAGCATGAATATAACCAATATATGATGCAAATAAGGTGGAATATCAAGTGGTAAAGTGCAAAGATCATGTATGCATTTTACATGCATCACCCGCACCATTCAGAGCGCGCCGTGAGAAGACCAGGAGGTGTGCGAGGAATCTACAGTGGCTTCCCCTGCAACAAAGGTCCGACACCACTCTGCTGATTGTAATGCGCAGGCTGCTGGTGGAGTGGTGGTACGCTACATTGGGAGGTGGTAGAAGGCGGTTGGTCTCCTGTGTCGCCATCGACGCAAGCTGAGTGTTAGAGATATACTAGGCAGTTACAAATATTATGGGATTTGGGTAGAAATTGTAGTTAATTATAGTTAATCTCCTGCCATATCTCTAGGAGAGCCTTCTTGGCCTCAAAGTCTGTACGCCTATAATTACTCGCCCCGACAGGCTCAATACAAACATCCACCACATTACACCATTCTTTCTCCCTCTATATCGTTCTACATCGTCGTATCATAGCGGCACGATCGTTGACCTAGCCGCTGCCCACACTTCCGCATCGCACCAACCCCGGGGAGATCGATCTCCATGATCTCTACCGGGGGCCGCGCCGCCCGTACTAGTGTTCGTTTGTCGATCGGTTGATCGGCCGCCCTATGGTCTTTTTCTCCACTGGTCACTTGACCGGTGTTTTCTTTTTTTATGATCTTAGATCGCATTGAGCCTCCCACCGCCGGCGTCATCCCGTGCCTCTACTCCGACAACGGAATTGACTCCAAGCCAATGGTCTCCATCCCCGGTCTGTCTTTGTCGTCATTATTCGTGACTTCACCGATAACGCCGCCACGGATTTTGATCTGCGCGCCGCCATCCATGCATGGCGTGTACTGTGCCACCGTCGGTGTGATTCAACCTATCTAGCACATATCTATGTCAAGCACATCCTCGAGTACACGTCTACCACTGACGGAGCATCGGGTTGCCGCTACGTAGCCCCTTCGGGCCGTAGCACCGCCGCCTTTGGTCCAAGACGCCGGCTTCCAACGCGCATTTCTAGGCATGCACATTGCTGGTGGTCACTAATGGCGTATAGATTACATCCGTTGGGAACCCCAAGAGGAAGGTATGATAAGCACAGCAGCAAGTCTTCCCTCAGTTGTGAAACCAAGGTTTATCGAACCAGTAGGAGAAAGCCAAACTTCAGAAGGTGATGCCTGCTAGCTTCGCGATAGCTCCGGACAATTTATAAGGCGCCTCGTCTAGGGCTTTGCTTTGCACCAGCAGCAACGTGGAACCTGCACACAACATAACCAAGAACTTTGCCCCAACTTACGATAAGGTTGTCAATCTCACCGGTTTGCTGTAAACAAAGGATTGAGCGTATCGAGTCGTAAAAGGTAATAGTATGCGGGAATGTAAATAATGCGAGTAAAAGTAAACGGTTTAGCAATGTAAAGGAAGTTGGACCGGGGTCCACAGTTCACTAGTGGTGTCTCTCCATAAGATAAATAACAACATGCTGGGTAAACAAATTACAGTTGGGCAACTGATAGAGTAAAGATAACGTACATATGTCACGAGGATCACTATGAGATTCACTCTGCGCATTACGACAAAATACATAGATCGTAATCGAACTGCATCTATGACTAATAATCCACTCCCGGGGATATCGTCCGAACACCCCATGAGTATTAAGTTGCGAACAACAGATAATTGCATTAAGCAAAGTGTGTAATGTAAACAAAGCATATGACCCAGCAACGTGTCTTCGATGACGGTAAGTTCAACTTTTCTGAATACAATGACCAAAGTAATTTATACACATAAGTTCAATGTCCTTCCATGTATTTTACTTGTATTTTAACCATGATGATAGCTGCCCGATCTTCCAGCACAGCTATCAGATATCCTAAGCACAATAGCAGGTTTTTGGATTTTATTACCAGATTCTCAAATTCAATTACTCCGTCCGATCCATATTACTCTTCATAAATACGAATGTATCTATCACTAAAATGTGTCTAGATACATCCGTATTAGCAAAGAGTATTATGGATCGGAGGGAGTACTAGATTTTCTAAAATAGTTAACGGAAACTCAGAAAACAATTAGCAGGTTTGCTGAAAATATTTACAAAAAAATTAACCAAATATTCCTACACATTTACAAAATAGCTTCTATGCCAACACAGTCAACAGGTTGTTTAGGAATATATAATTGCCGAATTTTGTGATACATTTACCAGATTATTTGAAACAATTATGACCAAATTATATAGAACCTATCCAGATCATCGTGGGACCCACAACTTGTCCACATTAGCGCGCCGGACCCACAGCTTACACAGGTGACCGTTGCAAAATGGGAGCCCGAGCCAGCCCCGCGCCCGTGCCCGTGCCATTGCTTCCCCTTTCTTTCCCCGCGCCCCATTGTTCTTCTTCTCCGCCACCGGCAGCCCTTCTCCGGCAGGCGGGTGATGTCTAGTTTCTCTTCGACCTCCCGTTCTGCATGGCTGCAGTATGGACCCGTGCCTTTGACAAGATGCCCTGACTTCCCACGCCAGGAGCCTCTGAAGTGGTCGATCTATAAGACGGACGACAACGGCAACCGTGGACATGAGTTCCTTGCATGCGAGAGCTTGCCATATAGAGAGGGGGATAAGGTTAGATCTCGCTCCAATTGCTCTGTTTTCTCTCGATTTTCTTGTTATTCCCTCGAATTTGGGATTTAGGGTTCACATTGTTGTTTTCAGATCCTGAAGAAATGCAGGTATTTCAAGTTGATCGATGTGTATGTTCAGAGGCTTAAATTGCAGGAATCAATTGGCGCTATTGGGGAACGCAATTTGGGAGGGGGGACTTGTTGTAGAGAATGCGGCGGAGAGAGGAGCTATTCCGATTATGCCTAATGCTCCCAATGCAGAACTGGTGGAAGTGAAGGGAGAACTGAACAAAATGAACAAGCAGTTAAAGCAGCTGATTGAGTTGAAGAAGCAAGCTAATCTGATGGCTGGTTGTTTTTTTGTTGTATAATTGCGATCGGATTCTTATCATTGCTCATCAAGCGCTAGAAGTTGTTACAAGGGATCCCTTGTTACAAATCCATTAGTCAGTTACATGTACTTATAGTTGTTTTCAAAGTTAGTGTGTGCATTCACCGAAATTACCAAAAAAAAGTGTTAGGGAATATAGGAATGCTAAAGAAAGTTGATAATTGTTAGAGGGGTGACAAATAATGCATTCACCGAAATCCCACAAATATGTATGTCTCATGTTTATACCAAAATTATACCACTTTTGGGACGTTTCAAATAACCAAAACTATATCCCAAACTATATTCCCTAAAAGAAAAAGAATGCTAAAGAAAGTTGATAATTGTTAGAGGGGTGATAAATAATCCATTCACTAAAATCCCCCAAATATGCCAAATATGTATGTCTCATGTTTCTACCAAAATTATACCACTTTTTGGGCTGTTTCAAATTGCCAAAACTATATTCCCTAAAAAAAGGAATGCTAAAGATAGTTGATAATTGTTAGAGGGGTGATAAATAATCCATTCACCAAAATCCCCCAAATATGCCAAATATGTATGTCTCATGTTTCTACCAAAATTATACCACTTTTGGGCTGTTTCAAATTGCCAAAACTATATTCCCTAAAAGAAAAGGAATGCTAAAGATAGTTCATAATTGTTAGAGGGGTGATAAATAATCCATTCACCGAAATCCCCCAAATATGCCAAATATGTATGTCTCATGTTTCTAACAAAATTATACCACTTTTAGGCTGTTTCAAATTACCAAAACTATATTCCCTAAAAGAAAATGAATGCTAAAGATATTTGATAATTGTTAGAGGGGTGATAAATAATCCATTCACCGAAATCCCCCAAATATGCCAAATATGTATGTCTCATGTTTCTACCAAAATTATACCACTTTTGGGCCGTTTGAAATTACCAAAACTATATTCCCTAAAAGAAAAGGAATGCTAAAGATAGTTGATAATTGTTAGAGGGGTGATAAATAATCCATTCACCGAAATCCGCAAATATGTATGTCTCTTGTTTACACCAAAATTATACCACTTTTTAGTTTAACATTTTTAAATCGTGGAAAATAATGCATAAATAGAGGGAATATAGTTACGTGGCAAAATAATCCATAAATGCATGTCTCTTGTCACACGGATTGACTTCACCAACCGTTGATCCACCGACAGAGAGAGAGAGGGGTGGCCACGAAGAGAGAGAGAGAGAGGGGTGGCCACGAAGAGACGGATAGGGGTATACTGCCCGTTAGATCAGTGGATCAACGGTTGGTGGAGTCGATCCATGTGACAACGGCTCAACCAATCAGGATAAGTTTGGGCTTCTGTGAGCATTTGTGACAGTACTTGAGGGCAAAACTGAGTAGTACTAAGAAAACCAAGGGCACGTAAATAGTAAATAGACTAAGGGATTCAAACAAAAGAATTGCAAAATGAAAAATACGGTATTTGTACAATATAATTCATATTGGGCTACATCAAATTATTTGCAATTCAAATATACATGAGTGTGACAATTATGGCCTCATTTAGACAAACTATGTTTTGGGGAAGATGTTTTGCAAAGGGGTTTGAGTGGAAAACCATGCATCTTCATAGCTACTAGTGATTCTGAGAAGTGGCAATTTGTGGTAAAACTTGATTTATCTATGTTTGTTAAGGTTTCCTAGCTGGCAGGTTATGTAGGAAGACTCCATGAGTAGGTGCCACTATGTTTTTATTTTTTTTGGATTTTTTTGCGCACGAAATGACTCAATTAGCTATGTTAATCTCATTTGTTGACTCTCTGTTGACCAGCTACTTGAGGGTAGAACTGAGTATATTGCACTTGCCTGTCTAACTACTCGAGGGGAAAACTGAGTACAGATAAAATTTCTGTATAAGGCCCGAGGTTAGAACTAAGTACACCAAATGTCGAAGGGTTAGCCTCGTGTCGCGGTGCACGCTGCAGCCGTGCATAGCGGACACGTGTTGTGGTACACCAAACGCCACCTTTGTCTTTATAGAGCTCCTCTTTCTCTCCCTCGACGCTCGCCCACTCTCTCATTCTCACTGCAACCGCCTCTCCTGTCCCATCATCTTCTCGACTTCG
The DNA here is from genome assembly GCA_007115705.1 of Dactylis glomerata. Classification (NCBI taxonomy): domain Eukaryota; kingdom Viridiplantae; phylum Streptophyta; class Magnoliopsida; order Poales; family Poaceae; genus Dactylis; species Dactylis glomerata. Next base: position 5,602,327 of record QXEO01000247.1, on the reverse strand, counting down.
CGTCGAAAAAACCCCGAAGAAAAAACCCCGGCGATGGAGAAGAATGAGATGCCCATTGTCGGCGCTTCCGACGTAGCCGCCGGCGCATCAGCCGCCGGCGCATCGGCCACCGCCCCCATCCAGGACCCCATCGCTGCTTCGAACGTAGCCGCCGGCGCATCAGCCGCCGGCGCATCGGCCGCCGCCCCCGTCTAGGCCCCCGTCGCTGCTTCCGACATAGCCGCCGGCGCATCAGCCGCCGGCGCATCAGCCGCCGGCGCATCGGCCGCCGCCCCCGTCCAGGCCCCCGTCCAGTTCCCCGTCGATTGGGACCCATATGAACAAGAGTCGTACGTCGCCCTGAAGAACCCCTACGACACCAGCATTGTCGACGACGAGGAGGTAACCCTTTGTTTCCTTGTTCTTATTCCATTTCAATCCTTTTTGTGTTAGATCTTGCGTTATTAGGGTTCGTCTGTTCCTAGTTCTATCATTTTGTGTTAGATCTTGCGTTAATAGGATTCGTCTGTTCCTAGTTCAATCCTTTTGTGTTAGATCTTGCATCATTAGGGTTTGTCTGTTCCTAGTTCTAGATCTTGCGTGTTAGATCTTGCGTTATTAGGGTTCGTCTGTTCCTAGTTCTAGATCTTGCGTTATTAGTGTTTGTGATTTGCTTTTGTTTAAGATCCGGTTCACTTATGTGAGTAATCAATCCCATCCGGTTAATTTGTGCCAATGATGATGAATATTTGGGCACAAATTGATTCAGGGTTTGGTCAGTGAACAATTGGTGTGTACAAATTTATTGTGCATGATCTTTGGTTCACTGACCCAAATCCTGGATATAAGTGTGTCCATTGTAACTGAGGCTACCTCTTTTTTTCGTGCCCATATTATCATGCATGATCTTTTGTTCACTCTCTGTTCCATCATCGCTGCAATTGAGTCCGTGTTTTTCGATCTTTGGTGCTACGTGATAGGTGCAGAGCAGCGACGTCGACAGCGACGACGAGTCCTTCCACACCAATACTTGTCACGTCCTCAGGAGGCTGCAGTCCGGCCATTACGATCGCCACTTTGCTCGAGGCATTTACAGGTGCCCCTTTTGCACCAGGAGGCTCCGCGCCACCGACTTCAATTGCCTGGTGAACTATGCCGAATCCATTGGCAGAGCCATTGGCGGCGCTAGAGTTGGAACGACCATGAACGTGCATGCGTTCATGGCCAAACACAAAGCACTTGGGATTCACATACGAAGCCTCCAAGCTTAATCCCATTCATGTAAATTATAGCTTATGTTGGATCTCGGTCGGTAGTACTGTTATGGGTCCCTACTGTTATCTATGCTATGTTGGCTGCTGTATGCAGCTTATCGTATATTTTCTCTGGATTTGTGCCCTAGATTTCCTACTCCCTCCGATCCATATTACTCTTCGCTAATGTGGTTGTATCTAAACACATTTTAGTGGTTGATACATCTGTATTAGTGAAGAGTAATATGGATCAGAGGGAGTACCTGATTGGGTAAAAATGAAGGCATAAAGAAATGAATGGCGTTAAGAAAGAGAAGGAGAAGCTGCTCTAGATTTGCTACCAATTTGGGCAATCAAGAATGAATGAGATCGAGCGAGAGAGAGGAAAAAGGTGCATTGAAAACTGCTAATCTGGGCAAAAGAGACAGAAACCACTCGTGCCCATGTCCCAGACCCACACGGCTCCACACGCTACGGCCCCACACGCTACGGCCCCAGCTCCGCTCGTATGACCAAACACGGTCTCGTCCTATCCCACGCGGTCCCTTTCTACCAGCCCCACACGACGCGGCCCCACACGACGTGGCCCCACTCATCAGCACGGAACGGTCAACTGAACGGGATTCCTTCTGTCCGACCTCCTTGTGAGGGTTTCAGACAAGGGCTTGGGCAAAACTGAGGAAAAACTAAGGAGCTGGGGAAAACTGAGTACAACTAAGGACCCAAGGGCACGAAAATAGAAATCCCTTTATTATAATGTCTCGCAAGGGGTTTTGATGAACAAGCCTGACAACTCTGATGGATCAAGAGGTCAGTTAACTGCCGGAACAGATACTTGTCACCTACTTCAAATTCAATCCCCTTGGACTTGAATTCGGGAAACCGGTCAAACCCATTCTTTTGCCGCATTTAGGACTTACAAAGAATGAATCCCAGTAGTTCTCAGGGTACCCAGTGTGTCCACTAGGATTTTCTTCGCGTCGTAAATACGGATAAGTTCCAGCAGAGCGCATCCATGTGCGTCAAAGTATTGACCTCCACCAAGGCTTCTTCATGACTTTTGACTTCCACATCGGTACGTCAAAGTTCGACGTGAGGATCTACGATGGCACCCAGTGCTAGAAAGAGTACGAAGCTGAAGTGCACTTTCACTAGATTCGCCCTTTTATGTAATCTTTTTCCCTAGTTGTCCTTTCTCGTGCTATCTGTAATAAATAGTTGTGTTGGACTATATTTTGTGCCTGCTTTATTAATGGACCATGGGAACGGATCGTCGTTCCGTGGTATGCACTTAATGTATTGTCGGGTTCTGACAAGGGTATAGATAATAGAGCCCGTCAGTTGAGTACCCCTGAGGTCCATTAGACTAGGCCCAATTGTAATACTAGTCGAGATATGAGTTCATGTCATATGTCGATATTGTAATCTGTATCGGATCCCACCCGATCCTCGAGACTTGGCCACCTATATATAGGGGCCAGGAGGGGACGGTGTGGGATAGATTGAAAGCAAGCTAGGTTTTACGCCCACGTTTACTTTCATAGCCACCTTATTTGACTGAGTTTACCTTCGAGTTCATCCGACGCCCTATCTCCCCAATCCTAAGTCCTTCATCTAGGACATTTGTCGAGTTTAACCCTCGTCAATTGGCGCCGACCGTGGGGACTCTGGGCATTGGAATCATGAGTTCGACGGCTTTTTCGCCTTTAGCTAGTAACAATCCAGAAGTCGACGAAAATCAGGAGATGGAGCTGGCGTTCGGGAGCTTAAGCTTCCACATCGGACCTTTGGGTTCAACTCGCCTTTCGAATCCGACAAAATCAGGTCCATCGGCAAGCAAAACTGAAAGAATCACAGCATCTGGATCATCTGTGGGCTCTTCCAGCGAGGTAAACTCGCCGGTCAGTCTCACAGCAACAGAAGATATGGTAGAAACACTTGAGGAATTCGACGAAGCTTGGGGAAAGCCCGACATAGAAGAAGCAGTGGCCAAAACTCACGACAGCTCAAGGGATTTCGCCATCGAAAATAGTGGCATCTCCAGAAGCGTACATCATTTATGTGTCATTATCACTGAAGCAGCAGAAGAGGACAATCATGAAGGCAACAAAGAAGTCGACTTGCAAGTCGACAAACCAAGGAATAACAGCAAAAAGGAAAAGGAGAAAATTCACGTTTCAACCGGAGAGTGGAGAATCATCATGTCAGCCATCAATCACGGCACAGAGGTACCCGTAGATTCAAGGAGAGAAGTTCTGATGGGGTACCAGTATGCACTGCACCAGCACAAAAAGAAGCTAAGCGAGGAAAAAGACATGTTCATGAGAAGCCGAGGTCACGACAGTACGTCAAGTGGAGCATACTGGAATGAGTACAGCGATGCATCAGAAAGCAGCATGGAAAGACACAGAGACCCAAAGCATAACAGGAGGACAACAGCACAGATAAGAGAGGAGAGCTACGCGAAAAGTCAAAGCGCACAGCAGTCAGAAGAGGAAGAAGACTTCGTTCAAGAGACACCAGAAGCAGCGTTGATAGCAGCACATGCGTACCTACTAACTACATAGCCAGAGCCTGGAGATCCACGGGAGCATATGCATCAGGCCGCAATACAAAGCCTCGGGCTGGTAGAAGACAGGTTGATGGGAAAGCTTCCAGAGGAAAAGGCGACACATCGAAAGCAAAGGCGAAAAGAAGAATTCAAGCGCAAACCCTCGCGAAACAAATCCAGTGATGCATCAGAAGATGAGAGGCGACAAAAAAGGAAGGAGGACACAAGAAACATAATAGCACAAGCACGAGTAAACAACTCACGCTATGCGTGGAAAGCGGAAAATTACGAAGACGATGAAAAGGAGATGGGCGCGTTATGCTTTACCTGCAGGGTTCGCAAAACGCGGGTACCCAAAGGTTTCAAGTTGCCACATGACCAAGAAAAATATGATGGGTTGCAAGAGCGAACTCTATGGTTGTCAGATTACCTGCAAGCAGTATAGATACTAGGGGGAACAAGAGCAATAGCCATGCAAAGTTTACAGTTACACCTCACCGGCGCAGCACGGTCCTGGTTAAACACCCTACCCAATGATTCCATCGGAAGTTGGGGAGAATTAGAGAATCAATTCGCGAGAAATTTTTGCTCAACGTATAAGCGCCCAGCATCGCTAGAAGAAGTCAAGTTGTGCGTGCAGCAAAAAGGCGAATCCTTACGCTCTTACATACAACGCTGGAGTGCAATCAAAAACTCAGCAGAAGACGTCTCCGACGAAAGAGCGATAGACGATTTTTCGAGTGGCCTTCGTCGTTCGGACCTAGTGGAAGAGATAGGGAGAACAAGGCCAAGAACAGTGTCTGAGCTAATGAAAGTAGCCAACAGATTCGCCGACGGAGAAGACGCATACAACAACAAAAGGGGACGTTCACCAGAAGTCGACAGAGCAAGCAGGCAGAGGCGAAGGTATCGCAACAAAGATAACCACGCAAGGAGAAATCAGGTAGCAGCAGGATATGAAAGAAGAGACGATGAAGGCTACGAAAACAAGGAGTTCCAAGCAAGAGGAAAACACGGCGCAGAAAAACAAAAATACTCTGGCCCGTCGGCAGAGGATATGCTATACGGACCTTGTCGAATCCATTACGCGTATCTAGGTGGAAAACGAGTTTCCAACCACCAGATGAAGGATTGCAGAACCTTCTTAAGGTTGCAAAGTGCCATGGACTCGAATCAAGGAGCATGGAAAGGAAAGAAGAACATGAGTCAAGGATATCAAGTACAGCAGCTAGCAAAGCATCTGGAGTCGAAAGTTTATATATCTGCAATGATCCAACCAGTGCCAAAGTCAAAGAAAAAACCAAAGAGCATATCTAGACAGGTAAATCTAGCTATCTCATCGCCACCAGCCACTACAGAGTATTTGCAGTGGTCCGATCAACCAATTAGGTTCAGTAGAGCAGACCACCCGAGGAAAGTGCCCAGACCGGGCCACTCACCGATGGTGCTGAAAGCACTAATAGGAGGATATGATGTCGGGAGAGTATTCATGGATGCAGGAAGTGGCATAAACCTAATATATGCAAGAATGTTGAAGGTAATGTGCATATCATTGGAAAATCTAAAGCCAACAGATTGCTCTTTCCATGGAATAGTACCAGGAGCCACAAATTATCCTTTGGGGAAAATAGAACTCGGCGTCTGCTTTGGTAATAGCAGCAACTATCATAGAGAGAAGCTGGAGTTTGAAATCATGGACTGGCCCTCACAATATCATGCAATCCTGGGGCGCCCAGCATTTGCAAAATTCATGGCAGTACCTCACTATGCATATCTCACACTCAAGATCCTAGGACCCAAAGGAACGATCACAGTGCAAGGCAGCTTTGAAGTATCCAACACTTGTGACAAAGAATTTAATAGGTTGGCGCAAACTTTCGGCATGACAGCAGAGTATGCAAGGATAAAAGGCGAAATTGACCACAGCGTGCTACCCGACGTTGGGCGATCCCTGCCAGATCAGGCTTTCGATGCAACTCAAGACTCAAAGAAAATACAGGTCCACCCCACGGACCCGAACAAGACCACCTCCATAGCAGTAAACCTAGATCCCGCATAGGAAAGCGCGCTTGTTGAATTCCTTCATGAGCGTTGGGAAATCTTCGCCTGGTGTCCTTCAGATATGCCAGGTGTTCCCGGGGAACTCGTCGAGCACGCACTAAACATGGATCCTAAAGCAAAGCCAGTCAAGCAACCACTACGACGATTTGATGAGCCCAAGAGGAAGGCAATAGCATCAGAACTACATAGGTTGGAAAACGCAGGGTTCATCTGAGAAATCAAAACATCGACTTGGGTATCTAATCCAGTTATAGTCCCTAAGAAAAATATAGACGTACAAAGAGTATATGTCGACTACACATCTCTCAACAAGCACTGTCCAAAGGATCCCTTCCCTCTACCTCGCATTGATCAAATAATCGACTCAACAGCGGGGTGCGCAAGGCTTTCCTTCCTAGATGCATATTCTGGTTATAACCAGATCAAATTGAAAAAGGAAGACGAGGAAAAAACAGCTTTCATCACACCATATGGCGTGTTCTGTTATCAAGTCATGCCTTTCGGCCTAAAAAACGCAGGAGCAACCTACCAGCGGATGATGCAAAATTGCCTCGGAAGTCAAATAGGATGCAATATCCAAGTCTACATCGACGACGTGGTCATCACCACAAGGAAAGAAGAGTCTCTGATTAGCGATTTGGCGGAAACTTTCGACAATTTGAACTGGTACAAGCTTAAGCTTAACCCGACAAAATGTTCATTCGGTGTATCAGCAGGGCAACTCCTGGGGTTCCTGGTATCAGCAAGAGGAATAGAGGCAAACCCAGAAAAGATCCAAGCAATATTAACAATGGGAAAACCAACAAAGCTACATGACATACCGAAGCTCGCAGGGCGCGTCGCAGCGCTAAGTCGATTTGTGGCTCGATTGGGAGAGAAATCACTCCCTTTCTATGCGCTCATGAAAAAGTCAGATGACAAATTCAAGTGGATAGAAGAGGAAGACGTAGCCTTTGCGCAGTTGAAAAAAGTGCTCTCCACACCCCCAGTGTTGGTCGCACCAAACGAAAAAGAGCCACTACTACTGTACATCGCAGCAACACATCAAGTGGTGAGTACAGTATTGGTAGTCAAAAGAAGTGAAGAAGGAAAAGCTCACGGCGTGCAAAGGCCAGTATATTTCATCAGCGAAGTACTCTCTCCAACAAAACAGAGGTACCCGGATTATCAAAAGCTCGCATATAGTGTTTTCACAACAGCACAGAAATTACAACAATATTTTGCGGTACACCCAATCATAGTGGTTAACGAAGCCCCACTATCCAATATATTGAATAACCCTTCAGCAACAGGACGTATCTCCTTATGGGAAATTGAGCTATCACCCCTGGACATCACGTATGAAAAACGAAAGGCGATCAAATCACAATCCTACCAGACTTCACAGCAGAGTGGTTGGAGTTACAAAGTGCAGGTCCGCCAGATTTATCGAGTGTGTGGACAATGTACTTCGACAGTTCAAAAAGAATCCAAGGTGCAGGAGCAAGAGTAGTTCTGATATCACCACAAGGCGACAAATTGAAGTATGTGCTAAGGATGAGTTTTCCCCAAGCTTCTAACAATGAAGCCGAATACGAGGCATTGCTCCACGGAATGAAAATGGCAAAAGCTTGCGGAGCAACTCGACTGAAAATATTTGGAGACTCGAATCTCGTCGTCCAACAAGTAATGAACAAATGTGACGCCATCAGTGACAACATGATAGCGTACAGAAATCTATACTATTATCTCAAAGGACCATTCGGTGGATGCGAAGTTTTGCATGTCAGCAGAGCCAGTAACGAGGAGGCTGACAATTTAGCAAACATTGGGTCCCAATGCTTGCCCATACCGCAAGGAGTCTTTTGGGAGGAAATCATAGAAAGATCAATAAAGAACAGCAAAACCTCGACTACAGAAGAACAAGGTCAGCACCAAGCAATAGGCTTGGGGGCTAGAAAAGCAAGTGTAGCAGAACCAGAAGAAGTTATGATGATAGAAGAAACTTGGATGCAGCCATATCTGGCGTACATGATAAACAAAATGCTACCCGAAGACACGGTAGAAGCAAAAAGGATACTACGACGATCCAAGGCTTTTGTAGTGTTACAAGGAAAATTATATAAGAAGAGTATATCAGGCGTCTTGCAATGATGCGTCACTCCTCAAGAAGGGCAAGAAATCTTAAAGGATATTCACGCAGGAGTGTGTGGACATCACGCAAGTAGCAGAGCTATCGCGGCAAAGGCCTTTTGGGCAGGATTCTATTGGTTAACAGCCATCAAGGACGCAAAAGACATAGTTTGAAAGTGTGAAGCATGTCAAATATTTGCATCTCGGCCACACGCGCCAGCAGCAGAGTTTCAACCAATACCATTATCCTGGCCCTTTGCGCAGTGGGGTCTCGATATGGTAGGAAAATTGCACAAATCTTGGCCAGGAGGGCATGTTTATATGCTGGTGGCAGTCGATAAGTTCACAAAGTGGGTAGAAGCAGCCCCAGTAACAACCCAAGATTCTAAAGCCGCAATAAATTTCATCAAGTCCATAGTCTTTCGCTTCGGAGTACCACACAGCATAATCACAGATAATGGTACAAATTTTACGTCAAAGGAATTCAAGGACTACTGCGAAGGACTTGGAATCAAATTGAAATTTGCATCTGTAGCGCATCCAAAGACAAACGGGCAAGTCAAAAAAGCCAATGGATTAATATGCAATGGGATAAAGAAACGGCTGTTGGCACCTCTCGAGAAAGCCAAGCACGCTTGGGTAGATGAGTTACCCTCCGTGCTCTGGAGTTTACGAACTACACCCAATACAGCTACTCAAGAAACACCTTTCTTCCTGGTCCACGGTGCAGAAGCCGTGCTTCCAGTAGAGATCACACACGAAGCTCCAAGAATCGTGGCATATGATGAGACAACTTCTACAGAGGCGCTTCAGGACGATGTCGATGCACTCGATGAAGCGAGGGATGTAGCGCTCGCCAGAGCCACTCAATATCAGCAAAGTCTGCGAAACTACCATAGTAGTTGAGTTCATCCACGATCTTTCGTAGTGGGAGACCTCATCTTACGACTCAAGCAAGATGGGCATGGAAAACTCGAGTCCCCATGGGTGGGACCTTACATCGTGACAGAAGTAATACCTGGAGGAGCTTATCGACTACAAGACAAGAAAACGGGGCAAAACGAGAGTAACCCGTGGAATGCAGAGCAACTACGATGGTTCTACGCATAGACGACATAAGGCGATAAAGGATTTCTTCGAGTTCTCACCTTCTGAACCCAGAACATGAGGCCATAGGTCGGGTTCCTTGTGTCAACTCAACAATATGTGTAAATATTTTATTTTTTCCACTCGGGGGCTCGGACCCTCAAGTCATATGAAATAAAGAATAAAAGGTTATTATCGAGTACTATGATTATTATCTTCGACATACTACAAGGTTGTTCACAACCCGACATTCGGCAGCAACACATGTCGGTTCAGAAGAACCCGATAATATATTAAATAAACACCTCGGAACTGTGATTTGTTCCTCTGGTCTATTAATAGCACAAGGAAGAACAACTCAAACAAAAGGATTACATAAATTTAGTGAAAATGCACTTCAGCTTCATATTCTTTCTGGCATTGGGTGCCATCATAGACTTTCATGTCGAACTTCGACGTCCCAACGTGGAAGTCGAAAGTTATGAAGAAGCCCTGATGGAGGTCGTGGTCCTCTGCAAATTGCGACCAGCTGCCCTTGAAGTATTGCTCACCGGCGCCGTCGTACCAGATTTCCACTTCATAGGGAGTTCCTCCCCCAGAGTGTTCGCAAAGAACAGCTTCCTGCAGTTCTCGCCCATCCATAAACTTCGTAAAATTCAGAGGTAGACGATGAATCTCACGGCATTGCGGGCCGGTGATGCAGAAGAACGAGAAGAGTCTGGGCTGAGGAGAAGAAGCATTAGCAGAAGGAGCACTTGGACCGGGTGCAGCAGAAGGCACCTTGGGTTTGTTTTTACTCCCCGCCGGACGGCCGGGGCGCCGCTTCACCAGAGCGGACGACGAAGCCACCACAGCATCAATTGAAGCCTTGTTCTTACTGACGCAAGGGCGGCCGTGACCCCATTTCTCCATTGAGGCACCGATGTTCAGGCGCGATTCACCCGCATCGGCCATGGAGACAGGTAGTGGGAAAGAAGAAACCCTAGATGGGTGAAAGAGGAAGAAGATGATGCGGCGGAAGGAGAAGCTAATGACTAGATTAGGGTTTTTTACCCTCTCTAGGCGTGCTTTATTTATAAGCACACACTAATGGGCCTTTATGAGGGTACGGTCCAACATATTATTATAGGCTCTTATATGCTGCCTAATGCAGACGATAAAAGAAAGCTCAACGTATCAAAAGAAAAGGTACGAGGAAAAAAAAAGAAGAAATTATCACAGTATACCTTGTTTTTGGACTCGGGGGCTTCAATCATAATGAAGGGAAGAATTACCAGAAGGGCGAGATATGTCGATAAATATTGAAAGACAGAATATATGGTATAGATATGTCTATAGTTTTGAGCCTATACCCGACAAAATTTGGCTATATCCTTGGGGGCTACTCCCATCGGGAGCGCTGGGCGCGCACCCGATGATATTTAATAATGAATACTAGAGCAAGGAAGGCGAGAGAAGATTCAGGAAGCATCATTACTCCCATCGGGAGGGAGTTTTCATCGATCAAGGTTGAATAACCCGAATATTTTGTACACCGGAACAGTCAAACAAGGCTGCGATATATGATTCTCGAGTTGCGTCATCGCGACAAAACTCGAATGCCGTGATTGAAATATAATCATGAAGGTAAGATCCTAGGATCCATCCTGTGTGGCCCAGTATACGCACATGGATGCGCTCTGCTGGTATGTATCCGTGTCTACGACGCGAAGAAAATCCTGGTGGACGCACTGGGTACCCTGAGAACCACTGGGACTCATTCTTTGTAAGTCCTAAATGCGATAAAAGAATGGGTTTGACCAGTTTCCCGAATTCATATCCAAGGGGATTGAATTTGAAGTAGGTGGCAAGTATCTGTTCCGGCAGTTAACTGGCCTCTTGATCCGTCAGAGTTGTCAGGCTTGTTCATCAAAAACCCCTTGCAAGATATTAAAATAAAAGATAAGTCGAAAGACCAAGTCGAAGATTTGAAGATCTGAAGAAGTCAAGTATTGATCAAGTCAAAGAATTGAAAATCTGAGATTCAACCCGAATTTGCAATTCTGGTAGAATCTCGGGGGCTACTGACAAGGGTATAGATAATAGAACCCGTCAGTTGAGTACCCCTGAGGCCCGTTAGACTAGGCCCAATTGTAATACTAGTCGAGATACGAGTTCATGTCGTATGTCGATATTGTAATCTGTATCGGATCCCACCCGATCCTCGAGACCTGGCCACCTATATATAGGCGCCAAGAGGGGACGGTGTGGGGCAGATTGAAAGCAAGCCAGGTTTTACACCCATGTTTACTTTCATAGCCACCTTGTTTGACTGAGTTTACCTTCGAGTTCATCCGACGCCCTATCTCCCCGATCCTAAGTCCTTCATCTAGGACATTTGTCGAGTTTAACCCTCATTAGGTTCCTTTGAACCGTACGCATTTTTGCCGAATTTCGGGTTGCGAACAACCTAATAGTATGTCTCAGAAAATCACGAATCTCAATAACGTATTAACTTTATTTCGTACGACTCGAGGGTCTGAGCCCCCGTGTGGAAAGTAAATTGCTTATATATATTGTCGAGTTAACCCAAGGAACCCGACCTGTGGCCTCATGTTCTGGGTCCAGAGGGTTATAACTCGAAAACTTTTTGTCGCCTTATGTCGCCAATGCGTAGAACCGCCGTAGTTGCTCTGCGTTCCACGGGTTGCTCTCGTCTTTCCCCGTTTTCTTGTCTTGTAGTCGATAAGCTCCTCCTGGTATTAATTCTGTCACGATGTAAGGTCCCACCCATGGGGACTCCAATTTTCCATGACCGTCTTGCTTGAGTTGTAAGACTAGATCTCCCACCACGAAAGATCGTGGACGAACTCGACTACTGTGGTAGTTTCATAGATTTTGCTGATATTGAGTGGCTCTGGCGAGTGCGGCATCTCTTGCTTCGTCGAGTGCATCGACATCATCCTGAAGCACTTCTGTGGAAGTTGTCTCATCATACGCCGCGATTCTTGGAGCCTCATGGGTGATCTCGATTGGAAGCACGGCTTCTGCACCGTGGACCAGAAAGAAGGGCGTTTCTTGAGTAGCTGCGTTAGGTGTAGTTGGTAGACTCCAGAGCACGGAGGGTAGCTCGTCTACCCAAGCGTGTTTCGCCTTCTTGAGGGGTGCTAATAGCCTTTTCTTTATCCTGTTGCATATTAAACCATTGGCTTTCTCGACTTGTCCATTCATTTTTGGATGCGCTATAGATGCAAATTTCAATTTAATTCCCAAACTTTCATAGTAAATCTTGAACTCCTTTGATGTGAAGTTTGTCCCATTATCTGTGATGATGCTGTGTGGTACTCCAAAGCGAAAAACTATGGATTTGATGAAGTTGATTGTAGCTGTAGAATCTTGGGTTGTCACTGGGGCTGCCTCTACCCACTTGGTGAATTTGTCGACTGCCACCAGCATATAAACATGCCCTCCTGGACAAGATTTGTGCAATTTTCCTACCATATCGAGACCCCATTGCGCAAAGGGCTAGGATAATGGTATTGGTTGTAATTCTGCTGCTGGCGCGTGTGGTCGAGATGCGAAATGTTGATAGGCCTCGCACTTCCTCACTATATCTTTCGCGTCTTCAATGGCTGTTAGCCAATAAAACCCTGCACGAAAGGCCTCGGCTGCAATAGCTCTGCTGCTAGCGTGATGTCCGCATACTCCTGCATGGATGTCTCTTAAGATTTCTTGCCCTTCTTGAGGAGTGACACACCGTTGCAGGACACCTGTTATATTTTTCTTGTACAATTTTCCTTGTAACACGACGAAAGCCTTGGATCGTCGTATTATCCTTTTTGCTTCTACTGTGTCTTCGGGTAGTGCTTTGTTTATCATGTATGCCAAATATGGCTGCATCCAGGTTTCTTCGATCATCATGACTTCTTCTGGTTCTGCTGTGCTTGCTTTTCCAGCCCCCGAGCCTGTTGCTTGGTGCTGGCCTGGTTCCTCTGTAGCCGAAGTTTTGTTGCTCTTTATTGATCTTTCTATGATTTTTTCCCAGAAGACTCCTTGCGGCACGGGTAAACATTGGGACTCAATGTTTGCTAGATTGTCAGCTTCCTCGTTACTGGCTCTACTGACGTGCGAAACTTTGCATCCATCGAATGTTCCCTCTAGATAATAGTATAAGTTTCTGTATGCTGTCATATTGTCGCTGATGGTGTCGCACTTGTTCATCACTTGTTGGACGACGAGATTTGAGTCTCCGAATATTTTCAGTCGAGTTGCTCCGCATGCTTTGGCCATTTTCATTCCATGGAGCAGCGCCTCGTATTCGGCTTCATTATTAGCAGCTTGGGAAAAACTCATCCTTAACACATATTTCAACTTGTCACCTTGTGGTGATATCAAGACCACTCCTGCTCCTGCGCCTTGGATTCTTTTTGAACCGTCGAAGTACATTGTCCATACACTCGATAGATCTGGTGTTCCTATGTTTTGTAACTCCAGCCACTCTGCTGTGAAGTCTGGTAAAACTTGTGATTTGATCGCCTTTCGCTTTTCATACGTGATATCCAGGGGTGATAACTCAATTCCCCATAAGGAGACACGTCCTGTTGCTGAAGGGCTGTTCAATATATTGGATAGTGGTGCTTCGTTAACCACTATAATTGGGTGCACCACAAAATATTGCCGTAGTTTTCGTACTGTTGTGAATATACTATATGCTAGCTTTTGATAGTGCGGGTACCTCTGTTTTGTTGGAGATAGTACTTCGCTGACAAAGTAGACTAGCCTCTGCACACCGTGAGCTTTTCCCTCTTCGCTTCTTTTGACTACCAATACCGTACTCACCACTTGATGCGTTGCAGCGATGTAAAGTAGTAGTGGTTCTTTTTCGTTTGGTGCAACCAACACTGGTGGTGTGGAGAGCACTTTTTTCAACTGTGCGAAGGCTACGTCTGCCTCTTCTGTCCATTCGAATTTGTCATCTGACTTTTTCATGAGTGCATAGAAAGGGAGTGCCTTCTCTCCCAATCGAGCAACAAATCAACTTAGTGCCGTGACGCGCCCTGCGAGCTTCTATACGTCGTGCAGTTTCGTTGGTTTCCCCATTGTTAGGATTGCTTGGATCTTTTCTGGGTTCGCCTCTATTCCTCTTGCTGATACCAAGAACCCCAGGAGTTGTCCTGCTGATACACCGAAAGAACATTTTGTTCACTGATCAGGGACTCTTCTTTCCTTGTGGTGATAACCACGTCGTCGATGTAGACTTGGATGTTGCATCCGATTTGGCTTCCGAGGCAGTTTTGCATCATCCGCTGGTAGGTTGCTCCTGCGTTTTTAAGCCAAAGGGCATGACTTCGTAACAGAACACGCCATATGGTGTGATGAAAGCTATCTTTTCCTCGTCTTATTTCTTCAGTTTGATCTGGTTATAGCCAGAATATGCATCCAGGAAGGAAAGCCTTGCGCACCCCGCTGTTGAATCTATTATCTGATCAATGCGAGGTAGAGGGAAGGGATCCTTTGGACAGTGCTTGTTGAGAGATGTGTAGTCGACGCACACTCTTTGTACGTCTGTGTTTTTCTTGGGTAAAATGACTGGGTTAGACACCCAGGTTGATGACTTGATTTCTCGGATGAATCTGGCGTTTTCTAGCCTGTGTAGCTCAGATGCTATTGCTTTCCTTTTGGGTTTGTCAAATCGTCGCAGTGGTTGCTTGACTGACTTTGCTTTAGGATCCACATTTAGTGCGTGCTCGATGAGTTCCCTGGGAACCCCTGGCATGTCTGAAGGACACCAGGCGAAGATTTCCCAACGCTCACAGAGGAATTTGATGAGCGCGCTTTCCTATGCGGGATCCAAGTTTACCGCTATGGAGGTGGTTTTGTTTGGGTCCGTGGGGTGGACCTGTATTTTCTTTGAGTTTTGAGTTGCATCGAAAGCCTGGTCTGGCAGGGATCGTCCGACGTCGGATAGCATGTTGTGGTCGGTTTCGCCTTTCAGCCTTGCGTATTCTGCTGTCATGCCAAAAGTTTGTGCTAGCCTATTGAATTCTTTATCACAAGTGTTGGATACTTCAAAGCTGCCTTGTACCGTGATTGTTCCTTTGTGTCCTGGGATTTTGAGCGTGAGATATGCATAGTGAGGTACTGCCATGAACTTTGCAAATGCTGGGCGCCCCAGGATTGCATGATACTATGAGGGCCAGTTGATACGTCTCCAACGTATCTATAATTTTTGATGCTCCATGCTTGTTTTTACACTATTTGCCTACTGTTTCGTTACACTTCGTGGCACTTTTATGCATTTTCCGGAACTAACCTATTAACAAGTCGCCACAGTGCCAGTTCCCTGTTTTCTGCTGTTTTTGTGTTTCAGAAGTGATACACAGGAAATATTCTCGGAATTGGACGAAACAAGTTCCTGAAGTCTTATTTTACCCGGAAGCTTCCAGAGATCTAAAGGAGAGTAGGAGGGGGGCCACCAGGGCCCCACACGCAGGGCTGGCACGGCTAGGGCCTCGGCCGCGCCACCCTGGCGTGAGGGCGCCTGGCTCCTCCTCTGACGACGCCCCTTCGCCTATAAAGACCCCCCGACGGAAAAAACCTAAGTACCCGATCAATTTTCCAGAACACATCGCAATCCGCCGCCACCGTCGACCCGAAGATCGGGAGGGTCCAGAAGCTCTTCACGGCACCCTGCCGGAGAGGGGAATCGCCACCAGAGGTCTTCTTCATCGCCATGCTTGCCTCCGGAGCGATGAGTGAGTAGTCTACCTTGGACTATGGGTCCATAGCAGTAGCTAGATGGTTGTCTTCTCCGCCATGTGCTTCATGTTTAGATCTCATGAGCTGCCCTACATGATTGAGATCACCGTTATGTAATTCTACATGTTTGGTTTGTTGGGATCCGATAAATATTGGTGTTTATGATTAAGTTGCTGTACTGAATTATATCTTTTGTTATCTCTATGTTGTTTATGATCTTGCATGCTCTCCGTTGTTAGTAGCTATCTTGGCCGAGTAGTTGCTAGTGACTCCAAGAGGGGGTATTTATGCTCGATAGTGGGTTCATGCCTCTATTTCACCTGGGGGAGTGACAGAAACCTCTAAGGTGGTAGATGTGCTGTTGCTACTAGGGAGAAAACAACATTCATATGCTCAAGGGCATATGCTTTGTTTACATTACACACTTTGCTTAATGCAATTATCTGTTGTTCGCAACTTAATACTACTGGGGTGTTCGGATTGATATCCCCGGGAGTGGATTATTAGTCATAGATGCAGTTGGATGGCGGTCTATGTATTTTGTTGTAATGCCCAGAGTAAATCTCATAGTGATCTTCTTGACATATCACGTTTATCTTTATTCTATCAATTGCCCAACTGTAATTTGTTTACGCAGCATGTGCTATTTATCTTATGGAGAGACACCACTAGTGAACTGTGGACCTTGGTCCTATTTACATCATATTGCTCTCACCCGTTTACTTTACTCGCATTGTTTACTTTACTCGCATACTATATTATTTTCCACTCGATACGCTCATAACCTTTGTTTCAAGCAAACCGGTGAGATTGACAACCTCATCGCAAGTTGGGAACAAAGTACTTGGTTGTGTGTGTGCAGGTTCCGCATCACCTTCAGTCATTTGTCTCTCCTCTCCTGATCGATAAACCTTGGTTTCTTAAACTGAGGGAAAACTAGCTGCTATACTCATCATACCTTCCTCTTGGGGTTCCCAACGGGCTGGTTATTCACCACGCACAAGGACAATTTGCTTCCATGTCAACCACGCAGCAGCCTCTTTTCTGGCGCCGTTGCCGGGGAACGAAGAAGAATAATCTCCCTCGTCAACTGGGCGCCATCAAAGGGATCAGATTCTTTTCTGGCGCCGTTGCCGGGGAGGAAGAGAAGACTTCTGCGAGGGGAGTTTTTCGCACACACACATCCTTTACTTTGTTATTGCTTTGCTTTACTTTATTTATTTTACCTGCATCGTTTTATATCAAAAACCCAAAAAAATTAGAATCCTTGGTAGTTGTTATTTCTTTACTTTAGTTTATCATGTTGATCCCTAAGTACGTTCTGGAGGACCTCTCAGTAGGTAGTGGTTCGATTATTGGCAAAAGCAACATTGAGGAGTTCTTTAGTCACATTAGTATGCATGAGGAAGTTGAGGAAAAATCTTTGGTTGAGCTAGCTCCTAGTATTGAAGTTGCTTCTGCTTATTTAGTTCACATGTTAGAAGCTAGGTTTGCTAGTCTTAATCCTTTTATGCAATACATGTTCCTTAAGCTTCATGAAATTGAGGATCCCGAAAAGAAAGCTTTTATTTTGAAAGCTTTGCGCATAGAATTTAGAGATGTCGCAATTGAGGCTAGGAAAGTTTTTAAGAAGTTTAACAAGCTTGGCTCACCTGTGGTGGTTGGTACACCCAATAATATTAGAGTGCCGATATCTTATGAACTTATAGGAATTCATGATGCTTGGGAAAAGAATTACAGTTGGATTTGCCCTGAAAATCCTTTCGATGAAAGTAGTGTGCCAAAGCGTGATCGTAAAGGACTTTCAAAAACTCAGTTGAACACATTTTCCTTCATTGTTGAAAAGATCTCTGCAGTTGATCTTGATGCTTCATCACTTGATATTACTTGATTCGCAATTTTCTGCGCCTAGCTCAAAGGCGTTAAAGAAAAGCACTCTTGGGAGATAACCCAATGTTTTCTTTTCAGTAATTTTTCTTTTATTTGAATCTTGGAAGTCATTACTACTGTAATGACCGCTCCTTATCTTGTTTATTTCGTTTTTGTGCCAAGAGAAGCCTCTAATTTGAGTGAGGTAAAGATTTGGGGATGTTGCTGTCCTGAAACTGTTTTCGGTGCTGCACCGTAAAAATTCGTATAAATTCTCTGTTTATCTTTTGGACCTGAGATTTCTTGTGCATATGCCCCAGGTTATAAACAAACTTTTGTTAGTTGAACACTTTTTGATTTATGCAACAGAAAACCCCTAAAAAATTCGACATTTGTCAGCTGTTCAGTTTTGACAGATTTCTGCCAATATTTGTGTTTGCCACTTTATCGCTTTCTTTTGAGTTCTTTTGATCACGGAACTTTTGGGGAGGTTGTTACAGTAGTATTTGCTATATATGTGGTGGTTTTGAGTGGAAACCTGAAGCAAATAGAGGATTGATTATATGTTATGCTTACACTAATGTTGCTAATAGAATTGTGTTTAGTTTTGTATGAAGGAAGTTTTCAAGTGTAGGGATTGGAGAATGATGAGATGAGTTGAAGAATGGACAAAAGCTCAAGCTTGGGGATGCCCATGCATCACCCCAAGAAATATCCAAGAAGTACAAGCGTCAAAGCTTGGGGATGCCCCCGAGGCACCCCTTCTTCATCGGAAAAAATCAGGTCACCTTTCAAAACACTATATTTTTATTGCTTCATGCACTATGTGTTTTTCTTGGAGCGTCAGTTGTTTTAGTTTTCTTAGTTAGTTTAGTTTGTTTGTTTTCTGCAATAAATGGTTGGACCCCAACAAATTTCTTTTGGAGGAGATGTACTCATTTTCATTTGTGAAGAACACTTCGTTTTCACTCTTACAATTTCACCGGGTGTTCTTCTTTTTCTGCTACTGCTTTTGGTTTTCGTTCTCGCCTTGATTTGCGTTCAGACCTTGTCATATCTTTTCATCAAGGTGTATTTTTGCCTCTGATCTTTATTGGTTTTCATCAAAAGAGGTGTCTTTAAAAATTTCAAATGGTGTTGGAAAAGAGAAAAAGCTTTGTGCAAAATAGTGGTACAAGAAGGAGCTTGTGTAGACTGCGGCTTAGGCTTTTTCATGTCATGCTTGATGTCTTTTTGATAGTATGCTTAGTGGTTTTGCTGTAGCATGACTTGTCTCAAATAACTGAGATTGCTTAATGAGCCTTTGAAAAAATCATGCGTTGTTTTTATTGTATGCAAGCATTATTTTGGTTTTCTCCTTGATGCTTTATTTGGGTTGACTTGGCGCATGCTCACACATGTTAGACTCTTACAAAGTCGCCAATAGCCTTCATGATCATTTAGTTTTCGACTTTTGATGCCATCTTATGCTTCTTTTAATGTCGCTTTGTCGCTTTGCATGATTATGGCCATTATTGCTCTCTTAGTTGGTCGCTCCCAGTCTTTTGCTAGCCCTCGCCTTGTACTGAGTATGAGCTCTACTCGTGCATCCAACTCCTAAAAGCCAAAGTTTTCCAAAGTGTCCACCATACATACCTACTAGCAAGTTGCTATTCCAAGTAAATTTGACTTGCTTTTATTTTCTCTTCAAATTAAACTCTTACCAGTGTTATGCGAAATTCGGTCAGTAAAGCTCTCACGAACCGGAAGGCACACTTTACTTTTTCCTGTTCTGAAAAATTTAACATTGTGGTCTCTTATGTTCAGTTGTTATGCTTGCAAGTTGTAAGTTGGATTCTAGCCCATCCATGCTGTCATGGGGCAAGATTTCAACATTGCACTTCTTATTTGAGTTGATATCGTGATCTTTTGTTTATGGATGCCCGCGGTGTGAAATGAATTGGGAATCTTGTGGGGATCATGGAGTTTGTATATGTGTTAGGGAAACGCCGGGCCGCCAATCTAAGCCATGCATAATTCATGGTGGAAATTTGCAGCATACCCATGGTGAACATTCGACGACGCATCTCACAATAAAAAGCTAAACAAAAGGCAAATAAAAGAGATGTCGAGGTGTTCATTGTCTGCTTGTCCTGTCATTTTGGTGTGGGCTTGTTCCATGTCATCGGGCACGGAGGTACCCCATTGGCGGTTCTCAATGATATGCATATACTTACAATGACAAGAGCCTTGCTTGGGACTCTAAGTAAAGTAGCATGAGGTTTGGGTACTCGTATTCACGGGGCACGAGGTTTTCAACTTATGATTTGTCAAGCATATGCATCATAATTGTTCTCGCATTAACTTTAACCATTCAAGATGCTTATGATGGGGGCAATGAGAGCTCAAAGCCGGTAAGTACCATAATTTTTGAAGGTTATAAAACTTGCAATCACTGCTTCCCTTTGCGAAGGGCCTTTCTTTTACTTTTATGTTGAGTCACCACCTTCTTTCTTTATGCACCATTAAGAGAGCATAGTTGTCATTCTTAGTGTAATATGCATTGTCCCAAAGTTCATTGATTGATTCATATTGTTGGTTTCACTTGTTCTTAAATTATTTGTATCTAGTCGCCCTCTTAAACTTGAAGGTGTCCTATGCATTTATGTTTTGCTCTCCATGAAGGACAAGCTGAAAACCATTTGTATGTTTTTCCTTATGATTTGAACACACGTTTGACTTTCATTGTTTCATTTTCATGATCTTTTGTTTGTGTCCATTTGCATGTTTACAACATGGTTGCTAAGTTCTTATTGTCAAGATTATATCTTCATGCCCATGTTTTAAGTTCTTATGATCCCAGCTCACAAATGCTTACATACATGATCAAGATTGTGTAGGTGCATGTCACCTCAAAAATTATTCTTTTGTTATCACTTACCTACTCGAGGACGAGCAGGAGTTAAGCTTGGGGATGCTTGATACGTCTCCAACGTATCTATAATTTTTGATGCTCCATGCTTGTTTTTACACCATTTGCCTACTGTTTCGTTACACTTCGTGGCACTTTTATGCATTTTCCGGAACTAACCTATTAACAAGTCGCCACAATGCCAGTTCCCTGTTTTCTGCTGTTTTTGTGTTTCAGAAGTGATACACAGGAAATATTCTCGGAATTGGACGAAACAAGTTCCTGAAGTCTTATTTTACCCGGAAGCTTCCAGAGATCTGAAGGAGAGTAGGAGGGGGCCACCAGGGCCCCACACGCAGGGCTGGCACGGCTAGGGCCTGGGCCGCGCCACCCTGGCGTGAGGGCGCCTGGCTCCTCCTCTGACGACGCCCCTTCGCCTATAAAGACCCCCCGACGGAAAAAACCTAAGTACCCGATCAATTTTCCAGAACACATCGCGATCCGCCGCCACCGTCGACCCGAAGATCGGGAGGGTCCAGAAGCTCTTCCCGGCACCCTGCCGGAGAGGGGAATCGCCACCGGAGGTCTTCTTCATCGCCATGCTTGCCTCCGGAGCGATGAGTGAGTAGTCTACCTTGGACTATGGGTCCATAGCAGTAGCTAGATGGTTGTCTTCTCCACCATGTGCTTCATGTTTAGATCTCATGAGCTGCCCTACATGATTGAGATCACCGTTATGTAATTCTACATGTTTGGTTTGTTGGGATCCGATGAATATTGGTGTTTATGATTAAGTTGCTGTACTGAATTATATCTTTTGTTATCTCTATTTTGTTTATGATCTTGCATGCTCTCCGTTGTTAGTAGCTATCTTGGCCGAGTAGTTGCTAGTGACTCCAAGAGGGGGTATTTATGCTCGATAGTGGGTTCATGCCTCTATTTCACCTGGGGGAGTGACAGAAACCTCTAAGGTGGTAGATGTGCTGTTACTACTAGGGAGAAAACAACATTCATATGCTCAAGGGCATATGCTTTGTTTACATTACACACTTTGCTTAATGCAATTATCTGTTGTTCGCAACTTAATACTACTGGGGTGTTCGGATTGATATCCCCGGGAGTGGATTATTACTCATAGATGCAGTTGGATGGCGGTCTATGTATTTTGTTGTAATGCCCAGAGTAAATCTCATAGTGATCTTCTTGACATATCACGTTTATCTTTATTCTATCAATTGCCCAACTGTAATTTGTTTACCCAGCATGTGCTATTTATCTTATGGAGAGACACCACTAGTGAACTGTGGACCCCGGTCCTATTTACATCATATTGCTATCACCCGTTTACTTTACTCGCATTGTTTACTTTACTCGCATACTATATTGTTTTCCACTCGATACGCTTATAACCTTTGTTTCAAGCAAACCGGTGAGATTGACAACCTCATCGCAAGTTGGGAACAAAGTACTTGGTTGTGTGTGTGCAGGTTCCGCATCACCTTCAGTCGTTTGTCTCTCCTCTCCTGATCAATAAACCTTGGTTTCTTAAACTGAGGGAAAACTAGCTGCTATACTCATCATACCTTCCTCTTGGGGTTCCCAACGGGCTGGTTATTCACCACGCACAAGGAAAATTTGCTTCCACGTCAACCACGCAGCAGCCTCTTTTCTGGCGCCGTTGCCGGGGAACGAAGAAGAATAATCTCCCTTGTCAACTGGGCGCCATCAAAGGGATCACCAGTCCATGACTTCAAACTCTAAATTGTCTCTGCGATAGTTGCTGCTATTGCCGAAGCAAACGTCGAGTTCTACTTTTCCGAGAGGGTAGTCTGCGCCCCCTGGTACTATTCTGTGGAAAGAACAATCTGTTGGCTTTAGACTTTCCAATGAGATGCACATTGCCCTCAGAGTTCTTGCGTATATTAAGTTTATGCCGCTTCCTGCATCCATAAATACTCTCCCGATATCGTATCCCCCTATTTGCGCCTTTAGTACCATCGGTGAGTGCCCTGGCCTGGCACTTTCCTTGGGTGGTCTGCTCTGCTGAACCTGACTGGTTGATCGGACCACTATAGGTACTCTGTAGTGGCTGGTGGTGATGATATAGCTAGGTTTACTTGTCTGGATATGCTTTTGCGCTCTTTCTTGGATTTTGGCACCGGTTGGATCATTGCAGATATGTATACTTTTGACTCCAGATGTTTCGCTAGTCGTTGTACTTGATATCCCTGACTCATGCTTTTCTTTCCTTGCCATAGTCCTTGGTTCGAGTCCATGGCACTTTGTAGCCTCAAGAAGGTTCTACAATCCTTCATCTGGTGGTTAGAAACTCTTTTCCCATCTAGGTATGCATAGTGGATTCGACAGGGTCCGTGGAGCATGTCCTCCGCCGACGGGCCAGAGTATTTTGGTTTTTCTACTCCATGATTTCCTCTTGCCTGGAACTCCCTGTTTTCATAGCCTTCCTCATCCCTTCTTTCGTATCCTGCGGTTATCTGATTTCGCCTTGCGTGGCTATATCCGTTGCGGTATCTTAGCCTTTGCCTGCTCGCTCTGTCGACTTCTGGTGAACGTCCCCTTTTATTGTTATACGCGTCTTCTCCATCAGTGAATCTGTTGGCTACTTCCAATAATTTAGACACTGCCCTTGGCTTTGTTCTCCCTATCTCTTCCACGAGGTCTGAACGACGAAAGCGAGCCAAAAAAGCATCTATTGCTCTTTCATCGGAGACGTCTTCTGCTGAATTTTTTATTACACTCCAACGTTGTATATAAGAGCGTAAGGTTTCGTCTTTCTTCTGCACGCACGACTTGATTTCTTCCAGAGACACTGGGCGCTTATATGTTGAGCGAATTTTTTTTGCGAATTGGCTCTCTAGTTCTCCCCAACTCCCGATGGAATCGTTGGGTAAAGTGTTCAACCAGGACCGTGCTGCACCGGTGAGGTGTAACTGCAAACTTTGCATGGCCGTTTCTCTTGTTCCTCCGAGTATTTGTACTGCTTGCAGGTAGTCTGATAACCATAGGGTGGGTTCTTGCGACCCATCATATTTTTGTTGATCGTGCGGTAACTTGAATCCTTTGGGTACCCGCGTTTTCCGAACCCTGCGGGTAAAGCATAGCGCGCCCATCTCTTTATCGTCGTCTTCATAATTTTCTTCTTTCCACGCATAGCGTGAGTTGTTTACTCGTGCTTGTGCTATTATGTTCCTTGCGTCCTCCTTCCATTTTTTGTCGCTTCTCGTCACCTGATGACTCATTGGATTCGTTTCGCGAGGATTTGCGCTTGAACTCTTCCTTTCGCCTTTCCTTAAGATGTGTCACCTTTTTCTCTGGAAGATTTCCCATCAGCTTGTCTTCTATCAACCCGAGGCTTCGTATTGCAGCTTGATTCATGTGCTTCCACGGATCTCCAGGCTCTGGTTGTGTGGTTAGCAGATACGCCTGTGCTGCTACCAATGCCGCTTCTGGTGTTTCTTGCACAAAGTCTTCTTCCTCATCTGATGGGTGCGCACTTAGACTTTTTGTATAGCTTTCTTCTCTTGTCTGTGCTGTTGTCCTCCTGTTGTGCTTCGGGTCTCTGCGCCTTTCCATGCTGGACTCTGATGCGTCGTTGTACTCATCCCAATATCCTCCACTTGATGTGCTGTTGTTATCTCGGCTTCTCATAAACATGTCTTTTTCCTCCCTTAACTTCTTTCTACGCTGGTGCAACGCGTATTGATATCCCATCAGAACTTCTCTCCTTGAATCTGCGGGTACTTCCGTGCCATGATTGATGGCTGACATGATGATTCTCCACTCTCCGGTTGAAACGTGGATTTTCTCCTTTTCCTTCTTGCTGTTACTCCTTGGTTTGTCGACTTGCATGTCGACCTCTTTGTTGCCTTCGTGATTATTCTCTTCTGCTGCTTCAGTGATAATGATGCATAACTGGTGTACGCTTCTGGAGACGCCACTGCTTCCGGTGGTGAAATCCCTTGGACTGTTGTGTGGTATAACTGTTGTTGCTTCCATGTCGGGCTTTCCCCGAATTTCATCGAATTCCTTGAGTCCCTTTGGCATATCTTCTGTTGCTGTGAGACTAACCGGCGAGTTAACCTCACTGGAAGAGCCCACGGTGATCCAAATATTGTGGTTTTCTTGGCTTTTCCTGCCGACGGACCCAATTTCGCCGGATCCGAAAGGCGAGTTGAACACGAAGGTCCGACGTAAAAGCTCAAGCTTCCGATCGTCAGCTCCATCTCTTCACTTTCGTCGACTTCTGGATTGCTGTTGGCTAAAAGCGAAAAAGCCATCGAATTCATGATTCCAATGCCCAGAGTCCCCACGGTCGGCGCCAACTGACGAGGGTTAACTCAACAAATGTCCTATATGAAGGACTTAGGATCGGGGAGATAGGGCGTCGGATGAACTCGAAGGTAAAATCAGTCAAACAAGGTGAGTATCGAAAGTATACGTGGGTATAAACCTGGCTTGCTTTCAATCTGTCCCTCACCGTTCTCTCCTGGCCCCTATATATAGGTGGCTAGGTCTCAAGGATCGGGAGGGATCTGACACAGATTACAATATTGACAAACGACATGAACTTGTATTTCAACTAGCGTTACAACTGGGCCTAGCTTAACGGGCCTCAGGGGTACTCAACTATCGGGCTCTATTATCTATACCCTTGCCAGTCAGAGTTGTCAGACTTGTTCATCAAAACCCCTTGCGAGACATTATAATAAAAAGATAAGTCGAAAGACCAAGTCGAAGATTTGAAGATATGAAGAATTCAAGTATTGATCAAGTTGAAGATTTGAAGATCTGAGATTCAACCCGAATCTACAATTCTGGTAGAATCTCGGGGGCTACTGACAAGGGTATAGATAATAGAGCCCGACAGTTGAGTACCCCTGAGGCCCGTTAAGCTAGGCCCAGTTGTAACGCTAGTCGAAATATGAGTTCATGTCATATGTGGATATTGTAATCTGTGTCGGATCCCTCCCGATCCTTGAGACCTGGCCACCTATATATAGGGGCCAGGAGAGGACGGTGAGGGACAGATTGAAAGCAAGCCAAGTTTACACCCACGTTTACTTTCAATACACACCTTGTTTGACTGATTTTACCTTCGAGTTCATCTGATGCCCTATCTCCTCGATCCTAAGTCCTTCATCTAGGAAATTTGTCGAGTTAACCCTCGTCACCGGTTGAAGATTCTGTCGGTGATGCTACCGATTTGATGAAGTAAATAACCAGCCCGTTGGGAACCCCAAGAGGAAGGTGTGATGAATATAGCAGCTAGTTTTCCCTCAGTTAAGAAACCAAGGTTTATCGTTTAGGAGAAGAGCAGACAATTATGACTGAAGGTGATGCTTGCTAGTTTGCGACAGCTTCGGACAATTTATATATGGCGCCTCGTCCAAGCTTTGCTTGCTAGCTGCAACGCGGAACCTGCACACAACACAACCAAGTACTTTGTTCCCAACTTGCGATGAGGTTGTCAATCTCACCGGTTTGCTTGAAACAAAGGTTATGAGCGTATCGAGTGGAAAACAGTAGAAGTATGCGAGTAAAGTAAACAGTGCGAGTAAAGTAAACAGGTGATAGCAATATGATGGAAATAGGACCGGGGTCCACAGTTCACTAGTGGTGTCTCTCCATAAGATAAATAACACATGCTGGGTAAACAAATTACAGTTGGGCAATTGATAGAATAAAGATAAACGTGATATGTCAAGAAGATCACTATGAGATTTACTCTGGGCATTACAACAAAATACATAGACCGCCATCCAACTGCATCTATGACTAATAATCCACTTGTGGCGAATCAATCCGAGAACTCCACAAGTATTAAGTTGCGAACAACAGATAATTGCATTAAGCAAAGTGTGTAATGTAAACAAAGCATATGCCCTTGAGCATATGAATGTTGTTTTCTCCCTAGTAGCAACAGCACATCTACAACCTTAGAGGTTTCTGTCACTCCCCCAGATTAAATAGAGGCATGAACCCACTATCGAGCATAAATACCCCCTCTTGGAGTCACTAGCAACTACTCGGCCAAGATAGCTACTAACAACGGAGAGCATGCAAGATCATAAATACCATAGAGATAACAAAAGATATATTTCAGTATAGCAACTCAATCATAACACCAATATTCATCGGATCCCAACAAACCAAACATGTAAAATTACATAACGGTGATCTCAATCAT
The DNA here is from genome assembly GCA_007115705.1 of Dactylis glomerata. Taxonomy (NCBI): domain Eukaryota; kingdom Viridiplantae; phylum Streptophyta; class Magnoliopsida; order Poales; family Poaceae; genus Dactylis; species Dactylis glomerata. Next base: position 5,575,580 of record QXEO01000247.1, on the reverse strand, counting down.
GTAGGGCAGCTCATGAGATCTAAACATGAAGCACATGGTGGAGAAGACAACCATCTAGCTACTGCTATGGACCCATAGTCCAAGGTAGACTACTCACTCATCGCTCCGGAGGCAAGCATGGCGATGAAGAAGACCTCTGGTTGCGATTCCCCTCTCTGGCAGGGTGCCGGGAAGAGCTTCTGGACTCTCCCGATCTTGGATCGATGACGGCGGCGCGCCAGCCTGGTGTGAGGGCGGCCTGTGGCCCCTCTCCAACTCCTATTCGGATCTCTGGAAGCTCCCAGACAAAATAAGACTTCAGGAACTTGTTTCATCTAATTCCGAGAATATTTCCTGTGTATCACTTCTGAAACACAAAAACAGCAGAAAACAGGGAACTGGCACTGTGGCAACTTGTTAATAGGTTAGTTCCGGAAAATGCATAAAAGTGCCACGAAGTGTAACGAAACATTAGGCAAATGGTGTAAAAACAAGCATGGAGCATCAAAAATTATAGATACATTGGAAACGTATCAGGCATCCCCAAGCTTAACTCCTGCTCGTCCTCGAGTAGGTAAGTGATAACAAAAGAATAATTTTTGAGGTGACATGCACCTACACAATCTTGATCATATATGTAAGCATTTGTGAGCTGGGATCATAAGAACTTAAAACATGGGCATGAAGGTATAATCTTGACAATAAAAACTTAGCAACCATGTTGTAAACATGAAAATGAACACAAACAAAAGATCATGAAAATGAAACAATGAAAGTCAAACGTGTGTTCAAATCATAAGGAAAAATATACAAATGGTTTTCAGCTTGTCCTTCAAAGAGAGCAAAACATAAATGCATAGGACACCTTCAAGTTTAAGAGGGCGACTAGATACAAATAATTTAAGAACAAGTGAATCCAACAATATGAATCAATCAATGAAAACTTCGGGACAATGCACATTATACTAAGAATGACAACTATGCTCTCTTAATGGTGCATAAAGATAGAAGGTGGTGACTCAACATAAAAGTAAAAGAAAGGCCATTCGCAGAGGGAAGCAGTGATTGCAAGTTTTATAACCTTCAAAAATTATGGTACTTACCGGCTTTGAGCTCTCATTGCCCCCATCATAAGCATCTTGAATGGTTAAAGTTAATGCGAGAACAATTATGATGCATATGCTTGACAAATCATAAGTTGAAAACCTCGTGTCCCGTGAATACGAGTACCCAAACCTCATGCTACTTTACATAGAGTCCCAAGCAAGGCTCTTGTCATTGTAAGTATATGCATATCATTGAGAACCGCCAATGGGGTACCTCCGTGCCCGATGACATGGAACAAGCCCACATCAAAATGACAGGACAAGCAGACAATGAACACCTCGACATCTCTTTTATTTGCCATTTGTTTAGCTTTTTATTGTGAGATGCGTCGTCAAATGTTCACCATGGGTATGCTGCAAATTTCTACCATGAATTATGCATGGCTTAGATTAGCGGCCCGGCGTTTCTCTAACACATATACAAACTCCATGATCCCCACAAGATTCCCAATTCATTTCACACCGCGGGCATCCATAAACAAAAGATCACGATATCAACTCAAATAAGAAGTGCAATGTTGAAAGCTTGCCCCATGACAGCATGGATGGGCTAGAATCCAACTTACAACTTGCAAGCATAACAACTCAACATAAGAGACCACAATGTCAAATTTTTAAGAACAGGAAAAAGTAAAGTGTGCCTTCTGGTTCATGAGAGCTTTACTGACCGAATTTCGCATAACACTGGTAAGAGTTTAATTTGAAGAGAAAATAAAAGCAAGTCAAATTTACTTGGAATAGCAAATTGCTAGTAGGTATGTATGGTGGACACTTTGGAAAACTTTGGCTTTTAAGGAGTTGGATGCACGAGTAGAGCTCATACTCAGTACAAGGCGAGGGCTAGCAAAAGACTGGGAGCGACCAACTAAGAGTGCAATAATGGCCATAATCATGCAAAGCGACAAAGCGACATTAAAAGAAGCATAAAATGGCATCAAAAGTCAAAAACTAAATGATCATGAAGGCTATTGGCAACTTTGTAAGAGTCTAACATGTGTGAGCATGCGCCAAGTCAACCCAAATAAAGCATCACGGAGAAAACCAAAATAATGCTTCCATACAATTAAAAACAACACATGATTTTTTCAAAGGCTCATTAAGCAATCTCAGTTATTTGAGACAAGTCATGCTACAGCAAAACCACTAAGCATACTATCAAAAAGACATCAAGCATGACATGAAAAAGCGTAAGCCGCAGTCTACACAAGCTCCTTCTTGTACCACTATTTTGCATAAAGCTTTTTCTCTTTTCCAACACCATTTGAAATTTTTAAAGACACCTCTTTTGATGAAAATCAATAAAGATCAGAGGCAAAAATACACCTTGATGAAAATATATAAGAAGATCTGAAAGCAAATCAAGGCGAAAACGAAAACCAAAAGCAGTAGCAGAAAAAGAAGAACACCCAGTGAAATTGTAAGAATGAAAAACGGAGTGTTCTTGGCAAATGAAAATGAGTACATCTCCTCCAAAGGAAATTTGTTGGGGTCCAACCATTTATTACAGCAAATAAAACAAACTAACTAAGAAAACTAAAACAACTGACGCTCCAAGAAAAACACATAGTGCATGAAGCAATAAAAATATAGTGTCTTGAAAGGTGACCTGATTTTTGCCGATGAAGAAGGGGTGCCTCGGGGGCTGATACGTCTCCAACGTATCTATAATTTTTGATGCTCCATGCTTGTTTTTACACCATTTGCCTAATGTTTCGTTACACTTCGTGGCACTTTTATGCATTTTCCGGAACTAACCTATTAACAAGTTGCCACAGTGCCAGTTCCCTGTTTTCTGCTATTTTTGTGTTTTAGAAGTGATACACAGGAAATATTTTCGGAATTGGACGAAACAAGTTCCTGAAGTCTTATTTTACCCGGAAGCTTCCAGAGATCCGAAGGAGAGTAGGAGGGGGGCCACAGGGGCCCCACACACCAGGCCGGCGTGGCCAGGGCCTCGGCCGCGCCAGCCAGGTGTGAGGCCACCTGGCCCCACCTCTAACATCGCCCCTTCGCCTATAAAGACCCCTCGACGGAAAAAACCTAGTGACCCGATCAATTTTCCAGAACACATCGCGATCCGCCGCCGCCGTCAACCCGAAGATCGAGAGGGTCTAGAATCTCTTCCCGGCACCCTGCCGGAGAGGGGAATCGCAACCGGAGGTCTTCTTCATCGCCATGCTTGCCTCCAGAGCGATGAGTGAGTAGTTTACCTTGGACTATGGGTCCATAGCAGTAGCTAGATGGTTGTCTTCTCCACCATGTGCTTCATGTTTAGATCTCATGAGCTGCCCTACATGATTGAGATCACCGTTATGTAATTCTACATGTTTGGTTTGTTGGGATCCGATGAATATTGGTGTTATGATTGAGTTGCTATACAGAAATATATCTTATGTTATCTCTATGTTGTTTATGATCTTGCATGCTCTCTGTTGTTAGTAGCTATCTTGGCCGAGTAGTTGCTAGTGACTCCAAGAGGGGGTATTTATGCTCGATAGTGGGTTCATGCCTCTATTTAACCTGGGGGAGTGACAGAAACCTCTCAGGTTGTAGATGTGCTGTTGCTACTAGGGAGAAAACAACATTCATATGCTCAAGAACATATGCTTTGTTTACATTACACACTTTGCTTAATGCAATTTTCTGTTGTTCACAACTTAATACTTGTGGAGTTCTCGGATTGATTCACCACAAGTGGATTATTAGTCATAGATGTAGTTGGATGGCGGTCTATGTATTTTTTTGTAATGCCCAGAGTAAATCTCATAGTGATCTTCTTGACATATCACGTTTATCTTTATTCTATCAATTGCCCAACTGTAATTTGTTTACCCAGCATGTGTTATTTATTTTATGGAGAGACACCACTAGTGAACTGTGGACCCCGTTCCTATTTCCATCATATTGCTATCACCTGTTTACTTTACTCGCACTATTTATTTTACTCGCATTCTCTACTGTTTTCCACTCGATACGCTCATAACCTTTGTTTCAAGCAAACCGGTGAGATTGACAACCTCATCGCAAGTTGGGAGCAAAGTACTTGGTTGTGTTGTGCAGGTTCCGCATTGCAGCTAGCAAGCAAATCTTGGACAAGGTGCCATATATAAATTGTCCGAAGCTATCGCAAACTAGCAAGCATCACCTTCAGTCGTTTGTCTCTCCTCTCCAAGATCGACATACCTTGGTTTCTTAATTGAGGGAAAATCTTGCTGCTATATTCATCACACCTTCCTCTTGGGGTTCCCAACGGGCCGGTTGTTTTACTTCATCAACTCGGTAGCATCAAGCTCTTTTCTGGCGCCGTTGCCGGGGACTGAAGAAGAAGCTCCCACATCAACTACACTTTCCCACGTCAACTTGGCGCCATCAGCTCTTTTCTGGCGCCGTTGCCGGGGAGGAAGTAGAAGACTTCTGCCAGGGGAGTTTTTTGCACACACATCCTTTACTTTGTTATTGTTTTGCTTTACTTTATTTATTTTACCTGCATCATTTTATATCAAAAACCCAAAAAAAAAATTAGAATCCTTGGTAGCTGTTTTTATTTGTTTGCTTTTAGTTTTGCTAAAATGAGTAATCCTGAAGTAGAAGTTCGTAGTTTTAAGCAACAAGGGGGAGAAAGTTTAAAAGATGCTTGTTATCGTATTAACAATGCTCATCATAGGTGTACCAAAAAGCACTCTACCACGATCCTCCTTAGAAATTTTTATGTTGGCATATCTAGTTGGAATAGGTATGTTCTCGATACTCTTACAGGAGGTAATTTTCTGGGTACTCCCGCCGGAGAAGCTTGCACTATAATTGAAAGTTTAGTAGGAATACCACCTATTCATGTTGCTAAAACCGAGACCACCTTGGAGGAGGTGGTAAAAAAGTTCTGCTCTTTAGAGAAAAGTTTGCCAAGTATCCTAGAAAATGCTAGCCGCGTTAGTGAATTAATAGAAAACATTGGTAAGAGAATTACCGTTTTAGAGGCTAGCACTACTCTTGACAATCAAAACTTAAGGATTGGTAAACTAGAGGAGTCTATGGAAACTCTTAGCTTAATCTTCTTTTCTCTTAAATTTAAGAAAGAGAAAGTGTTTGTTGGAAAAGAGCAAAAATTTATGTATGTTCCCAAGGTTTCTGCGCTTAAATCTCAACATGTTCTTAAAATTGGTAAGACTCTTAGTTCCACTAAGGGTGACTTGCAGGTTGAATCATCTTCGGGAACTTCCAAAGTGCTTACTGAGGTAAGTGATGCTTCATCACTTGATATTACTTGATTCGCAATTTTCTGCGCCTAGCTCAAAGGCGTTAAAGAAAAGCACTCTTGGGAGATAACCCAATGTTTTTATTCTCAGTACCTTTTATTTTATTTGAGTCTTGGAAGTCATTACTACTGTAATGACCGCTCCTTATCTTGTTTGTTTCGTTTTTGTGCCAAGAGAAGCCTCTAATTCGAGTGAGGTAAAGATTTGGGGATGTTGCTGTCCTGAAACTGTTTTCGGTGCTGCACCGTAAAAATTCGTATAAATTCTCTCTATATCTTTTGGACCTGCGATTTCTTGTGAATATGCCCCAGGTTATATCCAAACTTTCGTTAGTTGAACACTTTTTGATTTGAGCAACAGAAAACCCCTAAAAAATTCGGCCTTTGTCAGCTGTTCTGTTTTGACAGATTTCTGCCAATATTTGTGTTTGCCGCTTTATCGCTTTCTTTTGAGTTCTTTTGATCACGGAACTTTTAGGGAAGTTGCTACAGTAGTATTTGCTATATATGTGGTGGTTTTGGGTTGAAACCTGAAGCAAAAGGAGGTTGATTATATGTTATGCTACACTAATGTTGTTAATAGATTTGTGTTTAGTTTTGTATGAAGGAAGTTTTCAAGTGTAGGGATTGGAGAATGATGAGATGAGTTGAAGAATGTACAAAAGCTCAAGCTTGGGGATGCCCATGCATCATCCCAAGAAATATCCAAGAAGTACAAGCGTCAAAGCTTGGGGATGCCCCCGAGGCACCCCTTCTTCATCGGCAAAAATCAGGTCACCTTTCAAGACACTATATTTTTATTGCTTCATGCACTATGTGTTTTTCTTGGAGCGTCAGTTGTTTTAGTTTTCTTAGTTGGTTTGTTTTGTTTTCTGCAATAAATGGTTGGACCCCAACAAATTTCCTTTGGAGTAGATGTACTCGGTTTTCATTTAAAAAGAACACTCCGTTTTCACTCTTATCGTTCATCGGGTATTCTTCTTTTTTCTGCTGCTGCTTTTGGTTTTCGTTTTCGCCTTGATTTGCATTCAGACCTTGTCATATCTTTTCATCAAGGTGTATTTTTGCCTCTGATCTTAATTGGTTTTCATCAAAAGAGGTGTTTATAAAAATTTCAAATGGTGTTGGAAAAGAGAAAAAGCTTTGTGCAAAATAGTGGTACAAGAAGGAGCTTGTGTAGACTGCGGCTTAGGCTTTTTCATGTCATGCTTGATGTCTTTTTGATAGTATGCTTAGTGGTTTTTTTGTAGCATGACTTGTCTCAAATAACTGAGATTGCTTAATGAGCCTTTGAAAAAATCATGCGTTGTTTTTATTGTATGGAATCATTATTTTGGTTTTCTCCTTGATGCTTTATTTGGGTTGACTTGGCGCATGCTCACACATGTTAGACTCTTACAAAGTCGCCAATAGCCTCTATGATCATTTAGTTTTTGACTTTTGATGCCATCTTATGCTTCTTTTAATGTCGCTTTGTCGCTTTGCATGATTATGGCCATTATTGCTCTCTTAGTTGGTCGCTCCCAGTCTTTTGCTAGCCCTCGCCTTGTACTGAGTATGAGCTCTACTCGTGCATCCAATTCCTAAAATCCAAAGTTTTCCAAAGTGTCCACCATACATACCTACTAGCAATTTGCTATTCCAAGTAAATTTGACTTTCTTTTATTTTCTCTTCAAATTAAACTCTTACCAGTGTTATGCGAAATTCGGTCAGTAAAGCTCTCACGAATCGGAAGGCACACTTTACTTTTTCCTATTCTTAAAAATTTGACATTGTGGTCTCTTATGTTGAGTTGTTATGCTTGCAAGTTGTAAGTTGGAGACTCGCCCAGCCATGCAGTCATGGGCAAGCTTTCAACATTGCACTTCTTATTTGAGTTGATATCATGATCTTTCGTTTATGGATGCCCGCGGTGTGAAATGAATTGGGAATCTTGTGGGGATCATGGAGTTTGTATATGTGTTAGGGAAACGTCGGGCCGCTAATCTAAGCCATACATAATTCATGGTTGTCGTGGGAATTTAGAGACAGTAGCCATGGGTAGGCTTATCAGAGGGGCTCGACGGTGGAGACGAGGGGCCCAGCTCGGGATTATGCCTACTGAGACACCACGGTTTACCCAGGTTCAGGGCCCTCCCGGTTGGAGGTAAACCCCTACTTCCTGCCTGCTTCGTATTGATTGGATAGTATTGATTACAGTGCTCCTCGAGCTGTTTGGGCTAGAGGAGGAAGAAGAAGATCGGATCACCCCTATGCTAAGGGTCCAAGCCCCCTTATATAGGCAGGGGCCTGGTTACAGGTTGGGTAACGATTCGGCCGGCTGCCGGCTCCTCGGCGGCGGCGTCCTTGGCGTGATCCCTCCGCCCTGCTCTGACAGCTTCGCTTTATAAAGTACCTTTCCCCTGGGACCGGCATCTGGGAGGCATATGCCCTTCCTTTTGCCTTGGATCCTATCGTGGGGAAGGGTTCTTGGTCGCTGATTGGTTGGACTTGGTCGTGGCGCTCGTCACTCCTGTCCTTGGCCTCTGTCGCTCTTGTCGGGGCCAGCCCACTTTCGGCGAAACAGCCGTTGGTGGGTTCTTGTCTTCGTCGCCCGGCTCCGGCCTTCCACGGTGGAATCGCCAGCCGGCTGCTGGCACAGCCGGCCCTCCAGGCAGAGCCGGTCTTCTTGTCTTCGAGCCGTGGAGACTCCTGGGACGCCAGCCGGCAAATAGCTCGGCACGTGGCATGCCCCATAAGTCATCCCCACGACACTAGCCCCCGAAACTGGCGAAGTCTCATGGGCTAGCATGGGACTTCGGCGGGTTCCTCTTCTCGCCGAAGACTTGCTCGTTTCCGTCGAAGTCCCAGGATTTCTGGTCTGGCTTGGTCGCTCTAGTCTTCGAGGTTACGTCTCGCAGGGTTCCTCCGGCCGTCTCGGGATGAGCCGGTTCCAGATGCGACCCGGCTTACGGCCGCGAGCCGGCGTGCTGCCTCCTGGGAACTTGCGCCGCTTCGGGTCTTGTTCCCACGCGGCGGCCGGCGCAGTGCGCCAGTGGCCAATCTTGTCATTTTGACCCTTCGGCCACCGCAATGATTCCGGTAGATGTCATGTAACGAAACGGGACTGGTGTCAGCGACGCGTCCCATCGAAGCGCCACGCGTACGATTTAATTGCATTAAACCGGCTCGGCTTTTCGTGTCTTGCCAGCCCTTAAATCTCGGAGCTCTCGAGGATTTTCTTCACTCCCGAGCGCCTCCATTCCTTCGCCCCATCAAACCGTTGCCTCTGCTACTCCCGCTTCGATCTCGATGTCGTCGCTCGGGGCAACCAGCGGAACCAGGGCCGGAGCCGGTGATGGGCCGGGCGGGCACGAGCGTGGTCGCCCGCTCGGAGGTCAGGACGGAGTCAGAGGCCTGGCAGCGATGCCACCAATGCCCCGGAAGCGCGGCCGCCCGCTGGGCAGCCGCAACAAGAAAACTTTGGCAGCGCTCGCGGCCGCGGCCGCCGCCGAGCCTTTCGAGGCCGGCCGCTCCACCGCCGTCGTCGCGGCCCCCGGTGGGACCGTTGCTGCGGCCGCCGCCGGCGCTGTAGTCCCCGCGGCCGCGACCTCCGTCGCCGGTCTCACTGGAACGCCCCTGGAGGCGGCGGCCGCCCTCGTCGGTGCCGCGATGGCATTCGGGGCCGCCCCTCCGGGCCTCGCTGGCCTGAGTGTCGGCGGCTCCTCCAGTGCGGCCGCCAAAAAGGTGCGAACGCCGCCGCCGCGCCCGCCGACCAAACAGCGGCTTTCCTACATCCCGAAGCACGGGTTCGCCACTGCCATGGTGCCCCTGCTGGCCGGGAGTAAGGAGCGCCTTCCGCTCCCTGCCAGCTTCGTCGGCACGATGGGGAAGAACCCCCCAACGAGCTTCATGATTGAAGATGGCAGCGGCGGACAGCCACTGTACGACGTCGAGGTTCTCCACGACGAGGAGGGGAAGAGCTACCTCACCGGGGGGTGGGAGCGGTTCTTCACCGACTATGGCCTGGAGCGGGGATGGTCTCTCATCTTGACCCACCGCGCCAGGTCACCCATCCTCTGCGTCCGCGTCGTCGACGGCTCCGGCTGCGCCCGCGCCTTCTTCCCCTGGCCGTGATCGGCGAGCGCCCTCGAGGCCCCTTCCTTGACGGCAGCATCGTCAACAGGAATCTAGGGGTTGGGAGGGGGAGTCCTTTTGCTGTTTCGGCCCTTAGCGTGGCCTACATTATGTAACCGCCAGCCATATAACTAAGAACTCTTTTAATTTTCTGTGAATCTCTGCTTGTTCTTCTTCATTTGCTGTGTAAATGCTCTTGCATGAGACTATCTTCTGCTTGTGCCGTAACGCCGAGACGCTTCTCCGGCTAGGATCTTTCCTTGATGGAATTGTTGACACGCGAATCCGTAGATAGGGACCGCGATGGTCACTGGTTTGCGCAAACGCCTCGGGCAAGATCTTCCAGCCTTAGCGCAGAAAGAGCGGTGCTTCTGCTGGCCGGCTCTGGGAAGGGCGGACTAGCTCCGGCTCCAGCGCGGATGGAACGGTGACTGAATCTTGTACCGGCTCGGGCGAAGGCCAGAGCCAGCACGTTTCCTTTCCCGGGCCTTCGCACATTCCTTGCTGGCTCTAGCCACTGCTATGCGAGTGTTAGGTTTCGATTTCGTTGCTCGTTTGCTGATCGTGTCACAGCGCCAACTGATCGGACAGCCGGCGAGGTACTGGAGTCGGCCCACTTCTGAGGGCCAATTCCCTTTCCCCCTAGCCCCCGAGTTTTGGGGTAGCTGGACTAACAGCTAGCTCGAAACTAACTTTTCGCGAACGATGCCAACGCCAAGCGAGGTAGCTCTAGCTTCGAACCTCTTGGGCGTGGCTTCTTAGCCCATACGTCGAGAGACTGTGCCTATCAACCACTCACTGGGCTTGCCTTTGTCCGGTTCCCTCAACCTTTTCCTTAATCTTCCCACCCTTCGGCCCTTCTACCCCCAACCGGTAGCCTGGTGCCGGTTGGTCTCCCTTGGGCCGGCAGCCGAATGCCGGCCTAGGGTGGGAGCGTGCCGCGGAGTGAGAAGTAGTACTTCAGTCTATCGGGCCCCCGACTCGTGCTAGCCAACGCTTAGTTAACAGACACTGCCCTTAACACCTGGTTGAGCGATTTTTCTATCGTTTACGGTTCTGCTCTGTGGCTTTCCTTCGTATTTGGCCTGCCGGCTCCTATCCGTCCGGCTGCGCGGAGCCGGAAGGTGGAGGTTGGGCTCGAGACCTTCTTCATACGTAGTACTCGTCCGACTGGCGAGAAGTCAGTCGTTTCTCGGGGCTGTCGGCTGTGGCTCGGTGCCCGGAGCCGGCTGCCAGTCAAGTGAATAACGCAGGAAGCAAAACATACACGAAGTGTTTTCCTCGGAGCCGGCCGTAACTGGCCGCTCCGTTTTCCTTTATTCATTGACACGTTTTTCGGGGTACAAGCTTTTGCCTTAGCAGAAGAAAGGTCTTAGGAGACTGACATTCCAGGGACGCTCCATCTCCTTGTCAGAGTTATCTGCCTTGTTCTTTCTGGGCTCTTGTGTGTCGATGAGGTAATATGCCCCATTGCCTAGCACCCGGCTAACAATGAACGGTCCCTCCCAGGGAGGAGACAGCTTGTGCATGCCCTTAGTGCTTTGGACCAGCCGGAGTACGAGATCTCCTTCGCGAAACGCGAGTGGGCGAATTTTTCGGCTGTGGTATCGTCGCAGCTGCTGCTGGTAGAGCGCTGATCTGGTCAGAGCTTGTTCTCGTGCCTCCTTGAGGAGGTCGACGCCATCTTCACGAGCTTCTTTTGCTTGCTTCTCTGTATACTGGACGATTCTGGGCGCATCGAACTCGATATCCGTGGGCAACACCGCTTCTGCTCCATAGACCAGGAAGAAAGGTGTGAAGCCAACAGAGCGATTTGGAGTGGTGCGCAGGCTCCAGAGCACTGAAGGTAGCTCCTCGACCCAACAGCCAGCTGAGCGTTTGAGAGGCTCGACCAGCCTTGGTTTGATGCCGGCTAGGATCAGCCCATTTGCCTTCTCCACTTGCCCGTTTGTCTGCGGGTGCGCCACTGACGCTAAGTCCAGCCGGATGCCTTTCTGGCCACAGTAATCAGCAAAGACTCCCTTCGCAAAGTTTGTCTCGTTGTCGGTGATGATGCTGTGGGGAACTCCATATCTTGTGATGATCTCGTTGAAGAACTTGACTGTGGACGAGCCGTCGAGTTTCTTAATTGGCTTGGCTTCGATCCACTTGGTGAACTTGTCCACAGCAACCAACAGATGCGTCAAGCCCCCGGGTGCGGTCTTGAATGGCCCTACCATGTCCAGGCCCCAGACAGCGAACGTCCAGGTGAGCGGGATGGTCTTGAGGGTTGTCGCTGGAGTGTTTCTGTGCTTGGAGAAGCGCTGGCAACCGTTGCACTGCTTCACCAGCTGCTCTGCATTTTGCTTGGCCGTTGGCCAGTAGAAACCATGGCGGAAGGCCTTGGCCACCAAGTCTCTGGAAGATGTGTGATGCCCGCACTCCCCTTGGTGTATCCCTTTTAGCAGCTCTATCCCTTCTTCCGGCTCGATGCACTTCTGGAAGATGCCTGACACGTTGCGCTTGTACAGCTCGCTGTTGATGATGGTGTACGCCCCAGCTCGACGTTGAATTTGCCTAGCTTTCGCTTCGTCTTGCGGCAAGTCCCCAGTGATGAGGTAGTTAGAGAATGGCTCTGCCCAGGAAGGTATTTCTCGTATGTGGAAGACACTGGCGATCAGAGGATCAGCAGCCCCCGGGTCCGTCGTTGTGCCGACTTCATCTGATTGTCCAGCTAGGGGAGCGGGCGTGGAGCCAGCAATCCCCTTGTCCTTCGTCGAGCCGGCCGCGCTGGGCTAGCCAGCTGCCTCCTTCAGCCCTGAGACGGCAGCCCCCGGGTCCGGTGGCGGCACCTGAGCCGGGGCGAGATCTCCTGGCACGAAGATGGATGGAGATTCCGGCGAGGGCTTGATGGACGGCTTGCGGATGATTTCCAGCGACACCCCAGCTGGGATATCCTGCCTGGTGGAGCCGATCTTGGATAGCCGGTCCGCCTCGTCGTTGTTCGCTCTGGGGACGTGGTGGAACTCGCAGCCTTCGAAGAATCCGCTGAGCTGCTGCACGTAGAAGCGGTAGGAGGCCATGTTGGCGTCCCTGGCGTCCCAATCCCCTGAGACCTGGTGCGTCACTAGGTCGGAGTCTCCGAAACAGAGGATCCTCCTGATGCCGATCTGCTTGGCCATCTTGAGCCCATGTACCAGGGCTTCGTACTCGGCGACGTTGTTCGACGCACGGAAGTGCATCTACAGCACGTACTGCAGCTTGTCTCCCTTGGGAGAGGTGAGGACGACGCCGGCTCCCAAGCCCCCAAGCAGCTCGGAGCCATCGAAGTGCATGCGCCAGTGGGTGGAGTCTGGAGCCGGCGGCAGGTACTGGTGCTCTCCCTAGTCAGCGAAGAAATCCGCTATGATCTGTGACTTGATCGTCGTCCTGGGCTTGTACTGAATGGTATGAGCTGCGAGCTCAATCGCCCATTTGGCCACTCTTCCCGACGCGTCCTTGCACCCGATGATCTCCGAGAGCGGAGTGGTGCTCACCACCGTGATTGGGTGCTCCTCAAAGTAGTGCTTCAGCTTCTTGGCCGCCATGTACACGCCGTACGCGACCTTCTGGTAGTGCGGGTAATTCTTCTTGGAGAGAGTGAGCACCTCACTTAGGTAGTACACCGGGCGCTGAACCGGCAGCTCTTTTGCCTTCCTCGGTGCGCTCCACCACGATCACGACACTGATGACTCGCGGAGTAGCCACGATGTAGAGCAGCATTGGCTCCCGCGGAGCCGGCGTAGCCAAGATTGGCGCGGTAGACAAGGCTCGCCTGAGGTCGTTGAAGGCGTCATCAGCACGCTGGGACCAAACAAAGTGGTATGTCTTCTTCATCAGCTGGTACAGCGGCATGGCCTTCTCCCCGAGCCGGCTGACGAACCGGCTAAGCGAGGCCAAGCAACCAGCAAACTTCTGCACATCTCTGAGCTGGGTGGGCTTCTCTAGGGCCTCGATGGCTTTTATCTTTGAGGGGTTAGCTCGATCCCTCGCTGGGAAACAATATAACCTAGGAGCTGTCCAGCCGGCACACCAAAGGTGCACTTCTCGGGATTGAGCTTCATGCGATAGCGCTGCAGGTTGGCGAAAGTCTCCTTGAGGTCGTCCAGGAGCGTGCCACTCTGCTTAGTCTTCACCACCACATCGTCCACATAGGCGTGCACGTTCCTCCCAATTTGCCCCTGCAGACATCGCTGCATGGTTCGCTGGTAAGTGGATCCAACGTTCTTCAGGCCGAACGGCATGGTAACGTAGCAATAGGCTCCATATGGGGTGATGAAGGAGGTCTTGATCTGATCTGGCTGGAAGAGCGGGATCTGGTGGTAGCCTGAATAGGCATCCAGGAAGGACAGCAGGTCACGGCCGGCTGTGGAATCGATCACCTGGTCGATGCGTGGTAACGCGAATGGATCCTTGGGGCAAGCCTTGTTGAGGCTGGTGTAGTCAATACACATTCACCAAGTGTTGTTCTTCTTCAGGACCAAGACTGGGTTCGCAAGCCAATCAGGGTAGAACACCTCCATGATAAAGCCGGCTGCAAGGAGCCGGGCGATCTCCTCGCCAATAGCTTTCCTCTTCTCTTCTGCAAAGCGTCGCAACGGTTGCTTGACCGGCTTGGCATCCGGCCTGACGTTGAGTGAGTGCTCAGCCAGCTCCCTCGGCACACCTGGCATGTCCTTCGGAGACCATGCAAAGATGTCCCGATTCTCACGGAGGAAGCTGGTGAGCTTGCTTTCCTATTTAGCAGAAAGGCAGGTGCCGATGATGACGTACTTGGATGGATCGCTCTCGTCCAACAGGATCTTCTTGGTGTCGTTAGCCGGCTTGAACTGGTCCACCGGCGACTGGCGAACCGGCACATCTTGCTGGGCCAGCTCCACGCGATGTAGAAGCTGCCGCTTCTCTTCGGCGATAACCAGTGCCTCTGCCAGTTGCGAGCTCTCCTTGGCACATGCCAGGGACTTCTTGAAGCTTCCCGAGACAGTGATCACGCCTCTGGGTCCTGGGAGCTTCATCTTCAGATAGGCGTAATGTGGCACCGCCATGAACTTGGCCAGGGCTGGACGGCCAAGCAGCGCGTGGTACGGACTGCTGCTGTCCACCACCTCGAACCAGATAGGCTCGCGGCGGCTATTCCCCTTCTTTCCGAAGAGAACCTCCAACTGCACCTTACCCAAAGGGGTGCAAGAATGCCCAGGCACGATGCCATGGAAGGTGAGCCGGCTCGGTTTCAGCTGAGCAAGCGGGATGCCCAACTTCTCCAGAGAGCTCCGGTAAAGAAGGTTGATACTACTACCACCGTCGATGAGCACGCGAGAGAACCGGCACATGTGCGTATCGGAACACACCACAGGATCCACGACCAGAGCGTATTCTCCAGGGCTAGGCATCAGCCTCGGATGGTCCTCGCGCCCCCAGGTAATGGCCGCCTCGGACCAATGCATGAACTGGGGTTCTGTCGGCATCACAGCGTTCACCTCTGCCTCATGCCAAAGGTCGTTCCTTTTGTCCTTGCCAGGGGTAGTGAAGATGTGATATTGCTCAACATCCGCCGGGAAGTCGTCGTCTTGGTCCGGCTCGCCTCCAGCCGGGTCGCGCTGTTGGTCCTCCTGACCTCCAGCCGGTTGCGCTTGTGACGTACCAGGGATCTGCCGAGCGCGCTGCTCCAGCTCTCTCATGAAACGGCACTGACGCGTGGAGTGGGTCGCTTCCCTGCCCGGGGAGGTGTGGAATTTACACGTCCTGCTTGTCTGACTTTGTATTGATGTGGTGATGGCGATGATGGTGTTACAATGGAGGCGTAGATTGGATCTAGCCGAGGCAGAGAGCTCTAGGTTATCGAGCGCTCCGGCGTGAGGTGGGTGGAAGTGAATCTCGGGCTTCGAGACCTCCCTCCCAGCCTTTTATAAGTCAAGGCTAGGTCTCAGGAGTATCTCCCAAGCCAAGTACAGATCAGATCAACCGAGGCCTAGTCTAACTTGGACTCCTCGAAATCTTGCTTGTGCACCAAGTATTGCTCCTGGGCCGCGTCAGGCCAATGCCTTGATAGGCCTCGAAAGCCTTTCCTGAGACACCCTACCTGGACCGAAAACCAGGTAGGCGAATGTCGGGGGCCCATCTGTCATTCCTTCGTCAGTGTACTTGCCCTCTTTGCGCCCATGACCGCTGCCTGCAGCCCCCGGGCCTCCTTGGTCAGAAGCCGCTCGCTTTGAGCTAGCAGATCCCCTAGGGGACGTCTCGACGTGGTCAAGCCACAGGTGGATGTGCAGCGCCGATGGGCGAGCCTGGGACTCCGACCCTGGCGCTGACTCCGCGATCAAGCGTGGCCTGCTTGCTCCGCCACCCTGCTGGGTGCGGTGGCCTTGGGCGTTGCCATCGGAGCACGGCCGCCCTGTCCACGCCCTCCGCGGCCTCGGCTTGCCGATGGCGACCGCTGGATCTGGCTGGAGACGACGGTGTCGATGTTGTGCCGCAGGTCGCGAGCGAGCTTGGTCGGTGCATCTCCATGCACGTCGTAGAACTCGCTGAGCGTGGTACTCGCGCGGCACCGGTTGGCCTCGTCCTCAGCCACCTTGCTGAGGAGGACGAGACACGTCCGCTCCAGGGCTTCGGCAACCCGGGCGGGGTCGATGACGCGGTCGAGGGGAGCGCGCAGGTCCACCACGGAGACGTCCGGGGCATCCTGCTCTGGGAGTGGAGCATCTTGCTCCTGTGGAAGAAGGCGTCCGGGCGACGGGTGCTCGGGGCGCAGAGAGTCGCTGCCCACCTCTTCTCCCAGGGCCATCACCTCGACCATGGCGCCAAGCTTGCTGCTTTTGCCGCAGCTCGAGCTTCCATCGCAGAGAGGGTCGAAGACGTCGGTGATCTCCTCCGGGAAGGGCTTGGCGACGTAGAAGCGGTGGCTGCCGACGTCGAGGAAGGAGCCGCTGTTGCCGAAGCCGTTCTCGAAGTGGGCCAAGTTGTCGCTGATGCAGTCGAAGGTGCCGAACCTCCAGACGAGGCCGGAGGCGACCTTCTCGCCGAGTGCCGATGAGGGTCCCGGCCGGAACTTGACTCCGCTCGCCGCCGCGCTTTGCCCCACGGTGGGCACCAAATGTCGTGGGAATTTAGAGACAGTAGCCATGGGTAGGCTTATCGGAGGGGCTCGACGGTGGAGATGAGGGGCCCGGCTCGAGATTATCCCTACTGAGACACCACGGTTTACCCAGGTTCAGGGCCCTCCCGGTTGGAGGTAAACCCCTACTTCCTGCCTGCTTCGTATTGATTGGATAGTATTGATTACAGTGCTCCTCGAGCTGTACGGGCTAGAGGAGGAAGAAGAAGATCGGATCACCCCTATGCTAAGGGTCCAGGCCCCCTTATATAGGCACGGGCCTGGTTACAGGTTGGGTAACGATTTGGCCGGCTGCCGGCTCCTCGGCGGTGGCGTCCTTGGCGTGATCCCTCCGCCCTGCTCTGACAGCTTCGCTTTATAAAGTACCTTTCCCCTGGGACCGGCATCTGGGAGGCACATGCCCTCCCTTTTGCCTTGGATCCTATCGTGGGGAAGGGTTCTTGGTCGCTGATTGGTTGGACTTGGTCGTGGTGCTCGTCACTCCTGCCCTTGGCCTCTGTCGCCCTTGTCGGGGCTAGCCCACTTTCGGCGAAATAGCCGTTGGTGGGTTCTTGTCTTCGTCGCCCGGCTCTGGCCTTCCACGGTGGAATCGCCAGCCGGCTGCTGGCACAGCCAGCCCTCCAGGCGGAGCCGGTCTTCTTGTCTTCGAGCCGTGGAGACTCCTAGGACTCCAGCCGGCAAATAGCTCGGCACGTGGCATGCCCCATAAGTCATCCCCACGACAATGGTGGAAATTTGCAGCATACCCATGGTGAACATTCGACGACGCATCTCACAATAAAAATCTAAACAAATGGCAAATAAAAGAGATGTCGAGGTGTTCATTGTCTGCTTGTCCTGTCATTTTGGTGTGGGCTTGTTCCATGTCATCGGGCACGGAGGTACCCCATTGGCAGTTCTCAATGATATCCATATATTTGCAATGACAAGAGCCTTGCTTGGGACTCTAAGTAAAGTAGCATGAGGTTTGGGTACTCGTACTCACGGGACACGAGGTTTTCAACTTATGATTTGTCAAGCATATGCATCATAATTGTTCTCGCATTAACTTTAACCATTCAAGATGCTTATGATGGGGGCAATGAGAGCTCAAAGCCGGTAAGTACCATAATTTTTGAAGGTTATAAAACTTGCAATCACTGCTTCCCTCTGCGAAGGGCCTTTCTTTTACTTTTATGTCGAGTCACCACCTTCTTTCTTTATGCACCATTAAGAGAGCATAGTTGTCATTCTTAGTATAATGTGCATTGTCCCAAAGTTTTCATTGATTGATTCATATTGTTGGTTTCACTTGTTCCTAAATTATTTGTATCTAGTCGCCCTCTTAAACTTGAAGGTGTCCTATGCATTTATGTTTTGCTCTCCATGAAGGACAAGCTGAAAACCATTTGTATGTTTTCCTTATGATTTGAACACACGTTTGACTTTCATTGTTTCATTTTCATGATCTTTTGTTTGTGTTCATTTGCATGTTTACAACATGGTTGCTAAGTTCTTATTGTCAAGATTATGTCTTTCATGCCCATGTTTTAAGTTCTTATGATCCCAGCTCACAAATGCTTACATATATGATCAAGATTGTGTAGGTGCATGTCACCTCAAAAATTATTCTTTTGTTATCACTTACCTACTCGAGGACGAGCAGGAGTTAAGCTTGGGGATGCTTGATACGTCTCCAACGTATCTATAATTTTTGATGCTCCATACTTGTTTTTACACCATTTTCCTAATGTTTCGTTACACTTCGTGGCACTTTTATGCATTTTCCGGAACTAACCTATTAACAAGTTGCCACAGTGCCAGTTCCCTGTTTTCTGCTATTTTTGTGTTTCAGAAGTGATACACGGGAAATATTCTCGTAATTGGACGAAACAAGTTCCTGAAGTCTTATTTTACCCGGAAGCTTCTAGAGATCCGAAGGAGAGTAGGAGGGGGGCCATAGGGGCCCCACACACCAGGCTGGCGCGGCCAGGGCCAGGGCCGCGCCAGCCAGGTGTGAGGCCACCTGGCCCCACCTCTGACATCGCCCCTTCGCCTATAAAGACCCCCCGATGGAAAAAACCTAGTGACCCGATCAATTTTCCAAAACACATCGCGATCCGCCGCCGCCGTCGACCCGAAGATCGGGAGGGTCCAGAAGCTCTTCCCGGCACCCTGCCGGAGAGGGGAATCGCCACTGGAGGTCTTCTTCATCGCCATGCTTGCCTCCGGAGCGATGAGTGAGTAGTTTACCTTGGACTATGGGTCCATAGCAGTAGCTAGATGGTTGTCTTCTCCACCATGTGCTTCATGTTTAGATCTCATGAGCTGCCCTACATGATTGAGATCACCGTTATGTAATTCTACATATTTGGTTTGTTGGGATCCAATGAATATTGGTGTTATGATTGAGTTGCTATACTGAAATATATCTTATGTTATCTCTATGTTGTTTATGATCTTGCATGATCTCCGTTGTTAGTAGCTATCTTGGCCGAGTAGTTGCTAGTGACTCCAAGAGGGGGTATTTATGCTCGATAGTGGGTTCATGCCTCTATTTAACTTGGGGGGTGACAGAAACCTCTAAGGTTTTCCACTCGATACGCTCATAACCTTTGTTTCAAGCAAACCGGTGAGATTGACAACCTCATCGCAAGTTGGGAGCAAAGTACTTGGTTGTGTTGTGTACAGGTTCCGCGTTGTAGCTAGCAAGCAAAGCTTGGACGAGGCGCCATATATAAATTGTCCGAAGCTATCGCAAACTAGCAAGCATCACCTTCAGTCGTTTGTCTCTCCTCTCCAAGATCGACATACCTTGGTTTCTTAATTGAGGGAAAATCTTGCTGCTATATTCATCACACCTTCCTCTTGGGGTTCCCAATGGGCCGGTTGTTTTACTTCATCAACTCGGTAGCATCAAGCTCTTTTCTGGCACCGTTGCCGGGGACTGAAGAAGAAGCTCCCACATCAACTACACTTTCCCACGTCAACTTGGCGCCAGCAGGGGCATCCCCAAGCTTTGACGCTTGTACTTCTTGGATATTTCTTGGGGTGATGCATGGGCATCCCCAAGCTTGAGCTTTTGTCCATTCTTCAACTCATCTCATCATTCTCCAATCCCTACACTTAAAAACTTTCTTCATACAAAACTAAACACAATTCTATTAGCAACATTAGTGTAGCATAACATATAATCAACCTCTTTTTGCTTCAGGTTTCAACTCAAAACCACCACATATATAGCAAATACTACTGTAGCAACTTCCCCAAAAGTTCCGTGATCAAAAGAACTCAAAAGAAAGCGATAAAGCGGCAAACACAAATATTGGCAGAAATCTGTCAAAACATAATAGCTGACAAAGGCCGAATTTTTTAGGGGTTTTCTGTTGCTCAAATCAAAAAGTGTTCAACTAACGAAAGTTTGGATATAACCTGGGGCATATGCACAAGATATCTCAGGTCCAAAAGATATACAGAGAATTTATACGAATTTTTACGGTGCAGCACCGAAAACAGTTTCAGGACAGCAACATCCCCAAATCTTTACCTCACTCGAATTAGAGGCTTCTCTTGGCACAACAACAAAATAAACAAGATAAGGAGCAGTCATTACAGTAGTAATAACTTGCAAGACTCAAATAAAAGAAAAAGTACTGAAAATAAAACATTGGGTTATCTCCCAAGAGTGCTTTTCTTTAACGCCTTTGAGCTAGGCGCAAAAAATTGCGAATCAAGTAACATCAAGTGATGAAGCATCACTTACCTCAGTAAGCACTTTGGAAGTTCCCGAAGATGATTCAACCTGCAAGTCACCCTTAGTGGAACTAAGAGTCTTACCAATTTTAAGAACATGTTGAGATTTAAGCGCAGAAACCTTGGGAACATACATAAATTTTTCCTCTTTTCCAACAAACACTTTCTCTTTCTTAAATTTAAGAGAAGAGAAGATTAATCTAAGAGTTTCCATAGACTCCTCAAGTTTACCAATCCTTAAGTTTTGATTATCAAGAGTAGTGCTAGCCTCTAAAACGGTAATTCTCTTACCAATGTTTTCTATTAATTCACTAACTCGGCTAGCATTTTCTAGGATACTTGGCAAACTTTTCTCTAAAGAGCTGAGCCTTTCTACAACTTCCTCCAAGGTGGTCTCGGTTTTAGCAACATGAATAGGTGGTATTCCCACTAAACTTTCAATTATAGTGCATGCTTCTCCAGCGGGAGTACCCAGAAAATTACCTCCTGTAAGAGTATCGAGAACATACCTATTCCAACTAGATATACCAACATAAAAATTTCTAAGGAGGATCGTGGTAGAGTGATTTTTGGTACACCTATGATGAGCATTGTTAATACGATACCAAGCATCTTTTAAACTTTCTCCCCCTTGTTGCTTAAAACTACGAACTTCTACTTCAGGATTACTCATTTTAGCAAAACTAAAAGCAAACAAATAAAAACAACTACCAAGGATTCTAATTTTTTTGGGTTTTTGATATAAAACGATGCAGGTAAAATAAATAAAGTAAAGCAAAACAATAACAAAGTAAAGGATGTGTGTGCGAAAACTCCCCTCGCAGAAGTCTTCCACTCTTCCCCGGCAACGGCGCCAGAAAAGAAGCTTGATGCTACCAATTTGATGAAGTAAATAACCGGCCCATTGGGAACCCCAGGAGGAAGGTGTGATGAATATAGCAGCTAGTTTTCCCTCAGTTAAGAAACCAAGGTTTATCGTTCAGGAGAAGAGCAGACAATTACGACTGAAGGTGATGCTTGCTAGTTTGCGACAGCTTCGGACAATTTATATATGGCGCCTCGTCCAAGCTTTGCTTGCTAGCTGCAACGCGGAACCTGCACACAACACAACCAAGTACTTTGTTCCCAACTTGCGATGAGGTTGTCAATCTCACCGGTTTGCTTGAAACAAAGGTTATGAGCATATCGAGTGGAAAATAGTAGAAGTATGCGAGTAAAGTAAACAGTGCGAGTAAAGTAAACAGGTGATAGCAATGTGATGGAAATAGGACCGGGGTCCATAGTTCACTAGTGGTGTCTCTCCATAAGATAAATAACACATGCTGGGTAAACAAATTACAGTTGGGCAATTGATAGAATAAAGATAAACGTGATATGTCAAGAAGATCACTATGAGATTTACTCTGGGCATTACAACAAAATACATAGACCGCCATCCAACTGCATCTATGACTAATAATCCACTTGTGACGAATCAATCCGAGAACTCCACAAGTATTAAGTTGCGAACAACAGATAATTGCATTAAGCAAAGTGTGTAATGTAAACAAAGCATATGCCCTTGAGCATATGAATGTTGTTTTCTCCCTAGTCGCAACAACACATCTACAACCTAAGAGACCCCCTCTTGGAGTCACTAGCAACTACTCGGCCAAGATAGCTACTAACAACGGAGAGCATGCAAGATCATAAACAACATAGAGATAACAAAAGATATATTTCAGTATAGCAACTCAATCATAACACCAATATTTATCGGATCCCAACAAACCAAACATGTAAAATTACATAACGGTGATCTCAATCATGTAGGGCAGCTCATGAGATCTAAACATGAAGCACATGGTGGAGAAGACAACCATCTAGCTACTGCTATGGACCCATAGTCCAAGGTAGACTACTCACTCATCGCTCCGGAGGCAAGCATGGCGATGAAGAAGACCTCCGGTGGTGATTCCCCTCTCCGGCAGGATGTCGGGAAGAGCTTCTGGACCCTCCCGATCTCGGGTCGACGACGGTGGTGGATCACGATGTGTTTCTGGAAAATTGATCGGGTACTTAGATTTTTCCCATCGGGGGGGTCTTTATAGGCGAAGGGGCGATGTCAGAGGTGGCCCCAGGCCTCCTCACACCATGGCGGCACGGCCAGGGCCTGGGCCGCGCCAGCCTGGTGTGAGGGCGTCCTGTGGCCCCTCTCCTACTCCTCTTCGGATCTCTGGAAGCTCCCGGACAAAATAAGACTTCAGGAACTTGTTTCGTCCAATTCTGAGAATATTTCTTGTGTATCACTTCTGAAACACAAAAACAGCAAAAAACAGGGAACTGGCACTGTGGCAACTTGTTAATAGGTTAGTTCCGGAAAATGCATAAAAGTGCCACAAAGTGTAATGAAACATTAGGCAAATGGTGTAAAAACAAGCATGGAGCATCAAAAATTATAGATACGTTGGAGACGCATCAGTAGCCCCCAAGATTCTACCAGAATTGTAGATTCAGGTTAAATCTTAGATCTTCAAATCTTCAACTTGATCAATACTCGACTTCTTCATATCTTCAAATCTTCGACTAGGTCTTTTGACTTATCTTTTTATTTATAATGTCTCGCAAGGGGTTTTGATGAACAAGCCTAACAACTCTGACAGATCAAGAGGCCAGTTAACTGCCAGAACAGATACTTGTCACCTACTTCAATTCAATCCCTTTGGATTTGAATTCGGGAAACCGGTCAAACCCATTCTCTTGCGCATTTAGGACTTACAAAGAATGAATCCCAGTGGTTCTCAAGGTACCCAGTGCATCCACCAGGATTTTCTTTGCGTCGTAGACACGGATAAGTACCAGCAGAGCGCATCCATGTGCGTATACCGGGCCACACAGGACGGATCCTGGGGTCTTACCTTCGTGATATATTTCAACCACGACATTCAAGTTTTGTCGCAATGACGCAACTCAAGAATCATATGAAATATTTGGGTTTATTCAACCTTGATTGATAAAACATGCTGGGTAAACCCACTGTTTGCCTCGACGAGAGCGGCGGCAAGAAACCAAGCACTACCTCGCCGCGCAAGCCTTGGCCAACAGTGAGGAGTTGGAAGGTGATACGTCCATTTTGCATCACTATTTTGTATGATAATTTACTGTTATTCATTGATATATTTCATATTTAGAGATGATACTTATGTTATTTCCTCTGTTTTTACATATTTGATGATCATTGGAGGATTTGCTGCCGGAGTCAGGATTCTGCTGGAAAAAGAACCGTCAAAGCACCATATTTGAAAGATCAGGAAAATTCCAGAAAAATACCAGAAAATTATATTTTGTCAGAAGACTGAAGAAGCCAGAAGGAGGAGGTGAGAGGGGCCACAGGGCGGCCTCACCACCAGGGGGCGCGGCTCAGCCCCTGGCCGCGCCGCCCTATGGTGAGAGCCCCCTGGCCCACCACTGACATCACCCCTTCACGTATTTCATCGTCCTCGAAAACCTAAGTCAAGGGGGGGGCTCAGAGATAGACACCGCCGCCTCTGTGAGGCGGAAAACACCAGAGAGAGAAAAGCTCTCTGGCAGGCAGAAATCTGCTGAGGAAATTCCTTCCCGGAGAGGGGAGATCGTCGCCATCGCACCAGACTTCATCGGGATCATCATCATCATCATCTCCATCACCAGCACCTTCATCTCCACCATCACCACGCCATCCTGCTGTAACATCTTGACTTGGATCTTGTTAACTTCTTAGGGGAAACTTTCCCGGTGTTGATTACTCTTGTGGTTGATGCTATTGAGTGGAACCGTTGAATTAAGGTTTATGTTCAGATTGTTATTTACCATTATTTCACCTCTGATCATGATCCATATGATGTCTTGTGAGTAGTTCATTTAGTTCTTGAGGACATGGGAGAAGTCAAGATGTTAGTAGTGGATTATTGTTGAGTAATATTTGATGGTTTGATATTTATTTGTTGTGGTGCTATTTCACTAGTGGTGTCATGTGAACGTCGACTACATGATACTTCACCATTTATGGGCCTAGTGAGATGCATTGTGTATTTGGCTACTAATTGTGGGGTTGCTGGAGTGACAGAAACCTAAACCTCCGTTAGGAAACCATTGCACTAGGGAGCGTAGGATCTTAGAGTTTAAGGCTGTGGTTAGATTTATCTTAATTACTTTCTTGTATTTGCGGATGCTTGCAAGGGGTATAATCACAAGTGTGTATTTATCCTAGTAAGGGTAGTGCGCTAGCACAGGTTCACCCCCATAACACTTATCAAACCAACAAAGATTATTTAGCGGCATGAAGCGAAAGCTCTTGACAGAAACTTCCGTGTGTCCTCGAGAACGTTTGGTTATCATAAGTTACACAACTGGCTTGTCCTTTGCTTCAGAAAGGATTGGGCCACTTACTGCAATTATTATTACTGTCTTTTATTTACTCGCACTTTATTTATTCGCATTACCAAATACCCCTGAAAACCCGTTTGCTAGTATTTATAGTGAATCCTTGATCAAAACCACTTGTCAACACCTTCTGCTCCTCGTTGGGTTCGACACTCTTATTTATCGAAAGTACTATGATACACCCCCTATACTTGTGGGTCATCAAGACTATTTTTTGGCGCCGTTGCCGGGGAGTGAAGCGCTATTGAAGAGTGGAATTGGTAAAGGTAACCGTCGCTGTGAGTATTATTTTTATTTCTGTCTTTTATTTTTATTTTATTTTTCTATGGAGAGTTCTCCATTTGGGTTCCTATTCGGGAACACTACTACCACTGCTCCACATGTGGATGAACCACCACCACCACCATCTGCTCAATTAGATCCTTCTAAAATACCTATGAAAATTGTTGAACGTGTTATGGATAACTGCTATTCAGGAGATGGAACTATCCATCCGGGTGATCACTTACTTTTTATATATGAATTATGCGAGTTGTTCAAGTGTGCAGGTATTTCGCTGAGCCAGGTCAAGAGGAAGTTATTCTCTTTATCACTGAAAGGCAGAGCTGAGGAGTGGTATCGACTGCTTAAAGATGGTCCATCTATTGCTTGGGAGGAAATTGTACCTCTCTTTTATTCCAAATTTTATCCTCTAAGTGAAATTCATAAAGATCGTAATCAGATATATAACTTTTGGCCTCATGATGGAGAAAGTATTGCCCAAGCGTGGGGGAGATTGAAGTTACTAATCCTCAAATGCCCCATTCATGAGCTCCCCAATAATATTGTTATTGATAATTTTTATGTGAGGCTTACTCTTCCTGATAAGGATTATTTGGATGCTTCTTGTTTTGGATCATTTACTCATATGAAAGAAGATGCTAAGTGGAAACTTCTTGACCGTATCCAAGAGAATGCTGAAGGATGGGAAAACAACAAAGGTAGGAAGTCAGGTATAAATTATGATTATGAATGCATTAAAACTTTTATGGGAACCGATGACTTTCATAATGTTAGCACTGCTTATGGTCTTGATTCTCAAATACTTGCTAACTGTTTTAAGGCTTTTGCCTCTTATCTTGATGTTCCAAAGAAAAATTGGAGCAAATATCATGCGCCTTATAAAGATTCCATTAGTCATATTCCTGCTACAGCTACTGAAGTTTGTACTGTTGATAACATTTTGCCTGAACCTTATTTTGAGAAGACACCTTTCCCTGCTAAGGTAAAAGAGCATTCTACTTTGGTAAGTGTGTCTAATAAAAGTACTAAGAAAGCTGTGGAACCTGTTTAGCAAATTATTATTAAGTCTCCTGTGGCTATAGTTAAGGACCTTGTTACTAAAGATGTAGGGGATGAATACATTATCTTTTGTGAAGATGCTACTAACATTATTTCACATCCTAATAGGCATAGGAAAACAAGTGTTCCTATTATTTCTGTCAGGATTGGAGATCACTGCTATTATTGATTATGCAACATTGGTGCAAGTTCAAGTGCCATTCCTTTAGAGCTTTACAGAGAAATTATGCATGAGATTGGCCCTTGTGAACTTGAGGATATTGATGTGGTCGTTCAGCTTGCTAACAGAGAAACTGTTTGGCCTCTTGGTATTGTTTGAGATGTGGAAGTTCTATGCGGTAAGACTAAATATCCCACTGATTTCCTAGTACTTGGTATGGAAGATAGTAAAACTTGTCCTATTATTTTTGGTAGACCCTTTTTGAATACTTCTGGTGCTGTGATAGACTGTAAGAAGGAGAAAATTTTCACTAAGTTTAATGGAGAATCTTATGAGTTTAATTTTTCTAAGTTTGCTAAGACTTCTTATGAAAATGACATGCCTGATGAAAATTTTCGAGTTGAACAGCTTGCTTCTATTGCCCTTGCTCCTAATAATGCTTTGCAGCAATTCATGGAAGACCATGAAAGTGATGTTTACAGGAAGGAAAGGGAAGAGATTGACGATGTTTTCCTTCATCAACCACCGCTGATTAAGCACAATTTACCTGTGGAGGATCTTGGAACCACTTTGCCACCCAAGGAAGATCCTGTTTTTGAATTAAAACCTTTACCTGATGATCTTAAGTATGCTTATATAGATGATAAGAAAATATATCCTGTTATTATCAGTTCTAAGCTTTCAGGAAAGGAAGAAGAAAGGTTATTGGAGATATTGAGGAAACATCGAGGAGCTATGGGATATACTATTGATGATTTAAAAGGGATTTGTCCCACTTTATGTCAGCATGCTATTAACATGGAGGAAGACGCAAAGCCAGTTTTGGAACATCAGCGCCGCTTAATTCCCAAGATGAAGGATGTGGTAAGAAATGAGGTATTGAAGCTCCTTGATGCTGGTATTATTTATCCTATTGCTGATAGTAGATGGGTTAGTCCTGTTCATTGTGTTCCTAAGAAAGGAGGTATGACTGTCATGCCTAATGAGAATAACGAGCTTATTCCTCAAAGGGTAGTAGTTGGTTATAGGATGTGCATTGACTATAGAAAGGTTAACAAAGTTACCAAGAAAGATCATTATCCTTTACCATTTATAGATCAAATGCTAAAGAGGTTATCTAAGAAGACTCATTTTTGTTTTCTTGATGGTTATTCTGGTTTCTCTCAGATTGCTGTTAAATCGGAAGATCAAGAGAAAACCACTTTTACTTGTCCTTATGGAACTTATGCTTATAGACGTATGCCGTTTGGTTTATGCAATGCTCCTGCTACTTTTCAAAGATGCATGTCTGCTATTTTTCATGGTTTTTGTGAAGAAATTGTGGAGGTTTTCATGGACAATTTTTTCGTCTATGGAACTTCTTTTGATAATTGTTTGCACAATCTTGATAAAGTTTTGCAGAGGTGTGAAGAAACTAATCTTGTTCTTAATTGGGAGAAATGCCACTTTATGGTGAATGAAGGAATTGTCCTTGGGCATAAAATTTATGAAAGAGGTATTGAAGTTGACAGGGCGAAAGTGGAAGCAATTGAGAAAATGCCCTGTCCCAGAGATGTTAAAGGTATTCGTAGTATTCTTGGTCATGCTGGTTTCTATAGGAGGTTTATTAAAGATTTCTCTAAGATTTCAAAGCCTCTTACTAATCTTCTTCAAAAAGATGTACCATTTGTCTTTGATGATGATTGTAAGGAAGCTTTTGAAACTCTTAAGAAGGCTTTAACTACTGCTCCTATTGTGCAACCACCTGATTGGAATTTACCCTTTGAAATTATGTGTGATGCTAGTGATTTTACTGTTGGTGCTATTCTTGGACAGCGCATAGATAATAAGTTGAATGTTATTCATTATGCTAGTAAGACTCTTGATGCTGCTCAGAAGAATTATGCTACTACCGAGAAAGAGTTTCTTGCTGTTGTTTTTGCTTGTGATAAGTTTAGACCTTACATTGTTGATTCTAAGGTTACTATTCATACTGATCACGCTGCTATTAGATATCTTATGTCTAATAAGGATGCTAAGCCTAGGCTTATTAGATGGGTGTTGCTTTTACAAGAGTTTGATCTGCATATTGTAGATAGGAAAGGTGCTAAAAATCCTGTTGCTGACAATTTATCTAGACTGGAAAACATTTGTTTTGATCCTATTCCTGTTAATGATAGTTTTCTAAATGAGCAGTTGGCTTCAATAAATGTAACTTTGCGAGACCTTCCTTGGTATGCTGATTATGCTAACTTTATTGTTTCCAAGTATTTGCCTCTAACCTTTATAGCTCAGCAAAGAAGGAAATCCTTCTATGATTTGAGGCATTATTTTTGGGATGACCCACACCTATATAAAGAAGGAGTTAATGGTATTATGTGAAGATGTGTTCCGGAATATGAGCAACAAGAAATATTAAGAAAATGCCATGGCAGTGCTTATGGAGGACATCATGCTAGAGATAGAACTGCACAAAAGGTTCTACAATCAGGTTTTTATTGGCCAACCATCTTTAAAGATGCTAGAAGGTATGTTTTATCTTGTGATGAATGTCAAAGAGTTGGTAATATTTCTAGACGTAATGAAATGCCTATGAGTTACACTCTTGTTATTGAACCATTTGATTGTTGGGGATTTGACTTTATGGGTCCTTTTCCTCCTTCAAAAGGCTATACTCACATACTTGTTGCTGTTGATTATGTTACCAAGTGGGTAGAAGCCATACCTACAAAGAGTGCCGATGGTAAGACCTCGTTAAAAATACTTAAGGACGTTATTTTTCCTAGGTTTGGTGTGCCTAGATATCTTATGACTGATGGAGGCTCTTATTTTTTTCATGGCGGTTTTAGAAAAACTCTTGCTAGATATGACATTAATCATAGAATTGCTTCTGCTTATCATCCCCAAACTAGTGGGCAGGTAGAGCTTTCAAATAGAGAGATCAAGTCTATCTTGCAGAAGACTGTCAATAGATCTAGGAAAAACTGGGCTAGCAAGTTAAACGATGCTTTATGGGCTTATAGAACTGCTTATAAGAACCCCATGGGCATGTCTACTTATAAAATAGTTTACGGAAAAGCGTGTCACTTGCCCTTGAAATTAGAACACAAAGCTTTTTGGGCAGTGAAAGAGCTTAATAGAGATTTTAAACTCGCCGGTAAGAAAAGGTTGTTCGATTTGAGTACCCTAGATGAGTGGAGAAACGAAGCTTACGAGAATGCCAGACTTTTCAAAGAGAAAGTCAAACAATGGCATGATAAGAGAATTCTTAAGAGAGAGTTTCATGTTGGTGAGAAAGTTCTATTGTATAGGTCTCATCTCAGATTTTTTGCAGGAAAATTACTCTCAAAATGGGAAGGACCATATGTTATTGTGGAAGTATACCGCTCAGGTGCTATAAAGATTGCTTCATTAAAAGATGACACTACACAAGTGGTGAATGGGCAAAGACTCAAACATTATATTGCTGGAGATTCTTATAATGAAGATGTCGATGTTATTCAAACAGTTTCTCCGGAAGAATTCATCCAGGACAATATGCAGGAACCTGCAGAGTTCGTTTTCGAATAGGTAACAGTTCTAGTCAGAAAAGGTTCACGAAAGACTTTTCCATTAATATTTTTATTGTTTTTGCTAAATATGAAAAATCACGAGACGAAAACGGTCAGGAGACGGAGTCTGGTGGCTCCTCACCACCAGAGGGCACGGGCCCACCCTAGGCCGCGCCGCCCTGTGGTGAGACCACCCCGGAGCTCGTTTCCATCCCGGTTTCCTCCTGTGATTTCGTCTTGATGTTTAATTTTTGCCTTTATAACCCCCCGGAATACCCGAGGTCTATATATCATGTTTTCGTAGTGTTTTTGTTTCGAGCTATTTCTATCAGGAGTTGATCTTTGTTTTGAGAGCACCATGGCCTCTTCAAGCGACAACAAGGAGAAGACACCTCCGGAAGATGACCACCAAGACCTTCAGCTGGAGGAAGAAGTTGAAAGTGTGGCCGAGGAAGAAGAGATGGAAGAAGGCCAAAGTTCACGTCCGAGCACCATGATCGCAAGCATTGGGGTGGTGACAAGTCATGACAAGTTTAAGAAGAGTGCACGTATAAGAACCAGAGGGGGTGTGCCACGTCACATCTTAGCTCCACGGACATCTCTGTCAGGCAACAACCCTTTCCATACTCTAATACATGAACATCAGTTTCAAAAGGTGCCTAGATCACGATTGCCCTCTGGTTGGGATATAGATCGTTCTAACAGTACAGGGAAAGAAAGTTCCAAGAGTGAAGCAGGATGGGGAAATAATTCCAAGAGCTGGGATTCTCTGGCTGACAGGTTCATGAACCATATTGAGCACAATTCAGAGATGATTCATAACCTCAGTCACAAGATCGATGACTTGGAAGATTTGATTGAGAAGCTCATTAAAGACTCACAACCACCGCCGAAAGAGTAGCTCGTCATGGTATTGGCATCCCCTTGGTTTGTTCCAAGCTTGGGGGAGTGCCGCGGTATCATATCATTATCTTTTACTCATTTACTTTTCAAGTAGAGTCATATCATGAATAGAGAAGTTATCTTATAGAATAGTTTGCAGTGTGGAAGTATCCTCCTTAGTTGGTTATCTATGTATCCCTTGGTGTGAGTTGCGGTAATAAAATATTAATGAGAAGCTTTATCGTTTACTTTTTGCACACTTTATTTTAGTTTGCAATCTTTCTTATATGGCTAGTCTTGTTGATTAGTATTGGTATCACTTTGGGAGCATGAGTAAATTTAGTTGGTTTTGGCAAACTTAGCTTGGTCAATAGCAACATTACCTTGAGGTTTGATTAGAATAGAAGAAAGAAGTGCTTGTAGTTACTTCACTTTAGTTTTCCTTCATGATTGGCTTATAAGCATTATTATTCTCAAAGTTAAAATCATTGTACCTTTAAGGAAGTTTGCATGATTGTTCCTATTATATGTATGTCTATTTGTTTCATGCAACTCTTATGCTTGCTACCCAGCCTTGCTAGCCAAAAACCTGTACTGAGAGGGAATACTTCTCATGCATCCAATTCCCAAGAAGCCAAGTTACTTCCAAAGAGTCCACTATAAATTCCTATGCATGGTATTTCAAGCCATTCGAAGTAAATTTTCATGTGCTACCTTTCAAAAACCTTCAAATACTTCTCATTTTGTGCCACTGTTTTTAGCTCATGAGGACGTAGTGGATGGGTTTGTTATCTTCCATACTAAATTAAGTACCCCTCGACTAGGCAGCTTCATCTGCTCGTCATTAATTTTGCAAGGGAGCTGGTCAGACCATTGTAATCTCAAAAATAAAAATAAAAAAAGAGCACTCCTCCATGGTATGTGAAAGTTGGTTGGCACCCGATGGAATCGGTTAGCCATGGTTTGAGAAAGGAAAAGGTGGGGAGGAGTGCAAAGCTATAAAAGAGCACCAATGTGCCAATTAATCAAACATCTCAGAACCGCTCTCACTTGTTTAGTATGGAAGATATCAAGAACTCTGTTGCTAGTCGTTGACAAAAGCAACCACCTCTCAAAATAACTT
The DNA here is from genome assembly GCA_007115705.1 of Dactylis glomerata. NCBI lineage: Eukaryota > Viridiplantae > Streptophyta > Magnoliopsida > Poales > Poaceae > Dactylis > Dactylis glomerata. The sequence continues at coordinate 5,543,825 of QXEO01000247.1, read as the reverse complement.
TTTACCTTTGTTTTACAAATGAAAAGCTCTAGCACATGTTTAATCCCTGCTTCCCTCTGCAAAGGGCCTGTATTTTATTTTTATGTTGAGTCAACCTATTCCCTTCTATCTCAAGTAAGCATTTGAGTTGTTATGTTTCACTCATCCATATGTTGATCCGTTTAATCATGTTTACTAATTTCTTTTGTTAGTACAATGTTTTTGTCTGAAGGAATATATCTTTGAAAGCTTTCTATGAATACAAAGAGTATGTTTCATTGAGCATATGGTTTTTGCTATATTAGCTCTGTTTTAAAAAGGCTCCGTTCAAAAATAAGTTTAGTTTGTTCATTGTTCTCTGACCAAGAACTAAGGTTTGCCATCACCAATTATAGTTTACCTTGTGCATCCTTATTTGTGATTCCCTTTTACTTATTGCAAGTCTTTATCATATAAAGGGAAGTTGCTGTCTATTATACCTTGTGCCTTGGTAAATGTGATGCTTCTTGTCCGTATTTTGATTATCGACACTTCACTCCATAAACCTGTGGTCATGTTTACCGAGTTTAGTTTTCGCTTGGGGACAAGCGAGGTCTAAGCTTGGGGGGTTGATACGTCCATTTTGCGTCACTATTTTGTATCATAATTTAATGTTATTCATTGATATATTTCATATTTAGAGATGATACTTATGTTATTTCCTCTATTTTTACATATTTGATGATCATTGGAGGATTTGCTGCCGGAGTCAGGATTCTGCTGGAAAAAGAACCGTCAAGGCACCATATTTTGAAGATCAGGAAAATTCCAGAAAAATACCAGAAAATTATATTTTGTCAGAAGACTGAAGAAGCCAGAAGGAGGAGGCGAGAGGGGCCACAGGGCGGCCTCACCACCAGGGGGCGTAGCCCAGCCCCTGGCCACGCCGCCCTGTGGTGAGAGCCCCCTGGCCCACCACTGCCATCGCCCCTTCGCGTATTTCATCGTCCCCGAAACCCTAAGTCAAGGGGGGCTCAGAGATACACACCTTCGCCTCTGTGGGGCGGAAAACACCAGAGAGAGAAAAGCTCTCCGGCAGGCAGAAATCTGCCGGGAAAATTCCTTCCCGGAGAGGGAAGATCATCGCCATCGTCATCGCCATCGCACCGGACTTCATTGGGATCATCATCATCATCATCTCCATCACCAGCACCTTCATCTCCACCATCACCATGCCATCCCGCTGTAACATCTTGAGTTGGATCTTGTTAAATTCTTAGGGGAAACTTTCCCGGTGTTGATTACTCTTGTGGTTGATGCTATTGAGTGGAACCGTTGAATTAAGGTTTATGTTCAGATTGTTATTTACCATTATTTCACCTCTGATCATGATCCATATGATGTCTTGTGAGTAGTTCGTTTAGTTCTTGAGGACATGGGAGAAATCAAGATGTTAGTAGTGGATTATTGTTGAGTAATATTTGATGGTTTGATATTTATTTGTTGTGGTGTTATTTCACTAGTGGTGTCATGTGAACGTCGACTACATGATACATCACCATTTATGGGCCTAGTGAGATGCATTGTGTATTTGGCTACTAATTGTGGGGTTGCTGGAGTGACAGAAACCTAAACCTCCGTTAGGAAACCATTGCACTAGGGAGCGTAGGATCTTAGAGTTTAAGGCTGTGGTTAGATTTATCTTAATTACTTTCTTGTATTTGCGGATGCTTGCAAGGGGTATAATCACAAGTGTGTATTTATCCTAGTAAGGGTAGTGCGCTAGCACAAGTTCACCCCCATAACACTTATCAAACCAACAAAGATTATTTAGCGGCATGAAGCGAAAGCTCTTGACAGAAACTTCCGTGTGTCCTCGAGAATATTTGGTTATCATAAGTTACACAACCGGCTTGTCCTTTGCTTCAGAAAGGATTGGGCCACTTGCTGCAATTATTATTACTGTCTTTTATTTACTCGCACTTTATTTATTCGCATTACCAAATAACTCTGAAAACCCGTTTGCTAGTATTTACAGTGAATCCTTGATCAAAACCACTTGTCAACACCTTCTGCTCCTCGTTGGGTTCGACACACTTATTTATCGAAAGTACTACGATACACCCCCTATACTTGTGGGTCATCAGAAGGCAAAGTCGCCGTGCGGGCCGTCATGCTGATGAAGTAGGAGGTGCTCAACATCGCGTTTGGCGAAGCCGTTCGCTTGCCTCCCCACCCCATGGTCGGTGCTTCGTCGACTCTCTTGGTCATGTTGACATCGAGGGCGACCTCCCCTTGAGCCTAGGATGTCTGGCCTGCAGGCACCGTCGATGGGAGCCCATGCAAGGACTGGTGGCGTGCTCTTACGATTGGGCAACGAAATGCCTGGCTCCAGTGCCCACCAATGCGGTAAGGTCATTCCCACTTGTCAATTGTTAGTGCCAGCAAATGCCTATGCTAGTAGCTAGTCATGGCCAATGTACGGGATTTTATGGAGAACAATGGCGAGGTGATCATGCATGACATGATCAACACAGACGGAGAAGATGGCGACGGTGACTACACCCAAGACGAGACTCAACAAGACACCTACGACATTGCAGATGAGCCATTGTTTCCAAACGGATGCCTATCCATGGAGGAGGGGATCATGGCCGCAGCGTTGGCCGCACTTGCCTCATCCATTGTCAATGCCAAGAGGACCAGCAAAAGGACAGCGAGCTACACACCATCAGAGGACAGGATCATATGCCAATCTTGGTTGGAGATCTTAAGCGATCCCATTCGTAGCATCAAGCAAAAGGGTTTTGCCTATTTGAGGAAGGTGGGCAAGTTCTTCCATGAGTAAAGGAATTTGGCAGAAAACCTTTCCATGGCGATCAAAATGACTCCCTTTCCAAGAGATGGGGCACCATCCATGCCGACTGTAACAAATTCCAAGGCTTGTTCGAGAAGATCCAGAAAAGGAAAATAAACGGGCTCTCGACGGTTGACATGGTAAAATCTCTACCTCCCTTTTTCATTTACCTTTCATATGCATTAAGCCATTGTCTAAGTGTAGGTTCTTATTTGGAGCATTTCAAGGCAGCCTATGACAACAAGGCCTTCAAATTGAGCCATTGTTGGATTGTCATCAAGGACTCCAAAAAATGGGAAGATACTTTGCCCTTTGGCAAGAGCTTGAGGAGAAGAAGAAGGGCAAAGGCAATGGAAATGTGTCAACGGACGGTGTCATCAACCTTGGTGACAAAGGGAGTGCCTTCGCAACCCTACATGCCAGGGTCTAGCATCTGTTGGCCATGCACACCGGCCTCCAGGCCACAAGGCTTCCAAGGCCTACATCGCCCGTCAAGTTGGTTCCTTGGCATTCCAAGAGACCTTCAAGGAGATCATGGTGAAGAAGGAAGAGGCCATTGCCAAGAAGCAGAGGCGGTGCAGTGACAAAGTGGCCACCTCCAAGAGCTTCGTTGGTCTCCAAGAGAAGTCTGTTGCGACTAACAAACAAATTGCGAAGGCTAGGATCTTGGAGGCCGAGGCCAAGACAAAGGCCTTGGGGGGCAAACCCAAGGCTAGGCTCTTGGAGGCCGAGGTCAATACCAAGATCTTGGAGGCCGAGGCCACGACCAATCTCTTCGAGGCCGAAGCCAAGCTCATGGCTGAGGAGAACAAGATCATGCTCAACGGCTTGGAGACGATTGCCAACCTTGATCAAAGGAATTGGTTCCAGAGAGAGGCAAAATATGATTCGGGCTCGAGATGTTTGAGGGGCAATGTCCTTGAAGATTGCCACTTGTGAAGATCCTGCCATTCTTTAAATATATTGTATAATATTGCTCTTTTTGTACATTTGGGATGAATTAGGCACTTGTTGGCCTTTCTAGGAGGGCAATGACATATGTTTGCCATTTTATTTGCTTGTCGGTATTAAATGTTTGGCTATTGTCTGTGTCAATTTGTTGAAATTGCCACAGACATGATAGGTCGCGCCGCTGGACGCACCCGCCAGGCCTGCCAGACGGCTACCCAAATTCGGTCCGAGACCCGACACATTCGGACCGATTCGGGCAGTTTGAGTCTATGATTTACGTCAGCCCACTAGACATGCCCTCAAATCCGAGCCTTTCCGGTGTGGTGCCATGAGAAAGGGTTAATCCGTAAAATGATTTTAGAACTAGATTATTCTATGTTAAATTTCAGCAAATAGATCAGATTTGTCGTTTTCATCGACCCTCGGTGCATGCAAATTACCATCATGCCCGCGAGAGCTTTTGGGCTAGAGCTTGACAAGAGTCTACCTGAAGTCTCCTGCGGCCGAGTCGCTGCATGGGCGCGAAATATTTGGACCGCGTGGGAGTCGTCGCTGGGAAATATTGGACCGCACGTTCTGGCAGAAAATAGTAGCGCGACATCGAAATTTTGCACCGGACACCATGTCTCTCCTGTCGAAATATGCATACCGACGAGGTGGATAATAAATACGCCTGGCCTGTTGAGTTGTTCTCGGACCCATTAAAAGTGATTTTTTAATATTGCGATTTTTTTGTACCATTTACAGAAATAATGCTATATTTTAGTTAATTTTAAAAATATTGCACTGTCTTATTCGGCGGACACGATTAGGGCTACTCGTGCAGGCTAGACACGATAAGCGTGTCAACGGGTAGACTAAACGAGTCAACCGTACTAATGGAATTGGGCAGACACGATAGAACCTAGTCGCGTCTGGCCTCAGTGACAAGAGTTAGTCATGTACGGCGGGTGCGACCGGAATTGTCACACATGGATGCATAGAAGTAGATGTAAAATGTGCTAGCTATTAGTTGTTTTTGAACTTTAAATATTTGTCATTCGCAAACCGTATATCCAAATAGGCTGAAACTTTCAGAGGTTGGATATTACAATGAATACGATTTTTTGGAAATTTTTAAATTTTTTCTGACAAGTTCAAATTTCGTTTATCGTGTCCGGCCTGAGCGAGTAGCTCTAATCGTGTCCGGCGGATAAGACAGTGCAATATTTCTGAAATTAACTAAAATATAGTATTATTTCTGTAAATGCTAAAAAAATCGCAATATTAAAAAAATTCGCCATTTAAAGAGGCATCATTTTTATCTCCACGGCTTAATCCAAACATATCGAATCATCAAACTCTACACAAAAATGAGTCGAGCCGCTTGAAGATGCTCTAAATCGCCATATACACCCGTTCACCGAAAGCAGAGGCAGTCCTTTTCCACTAGTACTCCTGCACTGCTACTTCCCCGAACCAGCACAGCGCGATCTCCGGCCATCTCCATCCTTCCCCATCTCCGATCCCCCCATTCCTCTCCCGGTACTGCAGCCCACGTTCTCTCCCCGCGGGCGCGGGGGTGGTCCTCCGCCAGCTCGGGCGCCTCAAATCATCCACACTCACCGACACCGCGATCCACAGACCACAGCTAGCTCTGAGCTCCTCCACTCTACCACCATGGCCGCGATGCACCGTCCCGAGCTGCCGAACCCTGCCGCGCGCCGCCAGCGCCTCGTCGTGATCCTCCTCGGCGCCTTCTTCGCCTTCCAGCTCGTCCTCCTCGTCGCCTACCGCTCCCCGCCCCCCTCCGTGCGCGTCCCGTCCACCGCCGCCGCTTCTTCCGTTTCCGTGCAGGCGCCGCCGCGCCCCAGCGCCGCTTCTTCAGTGCCCGTGAAGAGGCCGCCGCGCTCCGCCGCCGACGAATCCGACTGCGAGGGAGGGTTCGTATACGTCTACGACCTGCCCGCCGTCTTCAACGAGGATCTGCTCTCCATGTGCGAAACGCTCATGCCGATGTACTCGATCTGCCCCTACCTCGCCAACGACGGGCGCGGGCTCCCGGCGGAGGGGACCAGCCTGTCGTCCATCATGCCGGCCGAGCTGCTCGAGTCCTGGTACTCGTCCGACCAGTTCGCGCTCGAGCTCATTGTCCACCGCCGCCTGCTCTCGCACCGGTGCCGCACCGCCGACCCGGTGCGCGCCGCGGCGTTCTTCGTGCCCTTCTACGCGGGGCTGGCCGTCGGGCGCCACCTATGGTCGGCGAACGCCACCGACGCCGACCGTGACAGCGACTGCGTCGCGCTGCTCTCGTGGCTCCACGCCCAGCCGTACTACAGGCGCTCCAATGGCTGGGACCACTTCCTCGCACTGGGCCGCATTACCTGGGACTTCCGCCGCGGTCCGGGCGGCGGGTGGGGCGGCAGCTTCCTCGCCATGCCCGGCGTCGCCAACGTCACCCGACTCGTCATCGAGCGCGAGCCCTGGGACGACATGGACGTCGGCATACCGTACCCGACCGGCTTCCACCCGCGCACCGCCGCCGACGCGCGCGCGTGGCAGCGGCATGTCTTGTCCGTGCCGCGCCCCAGGCTCTTCGCCTTCGCCGGCGCGCCGCGGTCGGCCATCAAGGGGGACTTCCGGGGGTTGCTTCTCGAGGAGTGCCAGGCCGCGGGGCCCGCGTGCGTCGCAATGGACTGCGCCGACGGCAAATGCATCAAGAACAACGCGCTCGTCCTGGAGCTGTTCATGGGCGCGCGGTTCTGCCTGCAGCCCCGCGGGGACAGCTTCACGCGCCGCTCGCTGTTCGACTGCATGGTGGCCGGGGCCGTGCCGGTGCTGTTCTGGCGGCGGAGCGCGTACCTTCAGTACACCTGGTACCTGCCGGTGGACGACGGGCAGGACCGGGAGTGGTCCGTCTTCATTGATCGCGACGAGCTGCGCGCCGGCAATGTGACCGTGCGCGGCGTGCTGGCGGCCATCCCGGAGGCGCGGGTGCGCGAAATGAGAGAGCGCGTGGTGGAGATGATACCGAGGTTGGTCTACTCCGCCGCTGAAAAAAATGGGCTCGGCGGTGGCATGAAGGACGCCTTGGACGTCATGGTCGACGGCATGCTGCGGCGGGTCGCCGAGCGGCAACGGAGTTGGAGGACGTAATTTGCTCACTGTAGAGGAGAGAACTGTCATATTGATCATTCTTTTTGTTTCCTTTTTCAGATTCCCACTACTTGTAATCTTACTTTTGACCATGGTTGTAGATGTGAATTACAGCACCGCATAGATAGTTAACAGAATCTAAGCAAATGTACGAACTGTGTATTCTGATTTCTGAACACTAGTTCCTTCATGGGACACGGTGCACATAGGAGTCTGCAGTACAGTTTGACAAGCTGCATCCATCAGATTCTTAACAAAGTTGACTCTTAGAGCATCTCCAGCAACAGCGCGCAGCGCTGTAAAACGAGCTGTATCCGCATGCGGAGCTTTATGCCCTTCGCCGGAAGCTGCAAACCAGCGCTGGAAAATGCAGCGTGCAAGCAGCACTTCACCGAATTTTTGACAGAAGAGATCACCTGCGCCAACGTAATGTCAAAAAGGACCACCTCTCAAAAATTTTGTCAAAACAGACCACCTGCCGCCTCCACCAAACCCGGCACCCCCCTGCCGCCTCCACCAAAGCCGGCACGTGGCCGTGCTAACGGCGCCGGCCGCCGCCGTCACCCCGACTGCGCCCTGCCGCCAATGGGGTTGCCGACATGTCCACGTGGCGACATGCCGGCAACGGTGGTGGCGGCACCCTGGCCGCATCTCCCGGCCCTGGCAGCCAGCCGACAGCATCTCCCGCGCAGCAGATTGCACTGATTTTTAGGTAGACTTTGTAAGATTCGAGCTAATTTCTCGCATGCGCTGATAGAAACACGCTTTAGAATACTGTTTGATACAGGAAAAGAGCACCGTTTGCTGTGTCGTAGCAGTAACTAAACCACCGACGGCACTAATCGCAGGCTATATAAGCAAGGTATTCGTCGTTCATTCCTCTCACCCATGGGTTTGTTGCATCAGTATAGCCTCCAACCATGTCGGATGTTCTTCCTTTCTTTGATCCCGCTAACCGTGATTTCCACCCAGAGATGACCCATTGTATCCTGTGTCGTACCGGAACATATTGTGAGAGTAACGGTATGTCTTTCCAGGAGGTAATCATTGAAGATAGCCACGTAGCTAAGATAGGTATATGGTTACCGAGGATGCAGCTCCCACTGAGGAGCATAGAAGAGGTACGCCAAGAACTATTAAGGCAGCAAGCAAGGTGGAATAGAGTGGTTGAGCTAAAAAATATTGAGGCTGGTCTTGGTTTTCAACGTTGGATCAATACTGATTCAACTGAAATTACGATGCTGCCAAAAACATACGCCTTGCACATGCAGGTAATATATATTATTTTGCGCACTTTATATTCCTTAAGATTTATTTGTAGTACTACTGACATTATCCGGTTTTCTATTTGTCATATGCAGCACTATCCTGATGACGCAGAGTTTGTCAATAGAAGAATCAAACACTTTGCCTGGCTGAAAAAGATATTTGGTCCAGTGCGGGGTGGTTTATACCGCCCGAATACATATGCTGACGCTCTAGCAGAGGCAGCATATGATGAGTATGATGACGATGACTTCGTGCCTGCACCTGTGAAATCCAAGGGTAAGAGTGCTGCATCGTCGAAGGCCAAATCTAACGCAGCATCATCATCGGGCAAGCGTTGATTCGATTAGTGAAACATTGTAATGTATCTTAATTTGAAGCCTCGTGACATGTGTATCTTACTTGTAGTTTATGTTGTATTTGTGTTGCAAGCAAATAAATGGCAGGCCTTATTATCGCAATAAGTGATTGAAAGCAAATTTATTTGTCCCATACAAACGAACATAGAAATATGTCTATTACATAGCTGGAAATAGTAACATAGATATATATAGGCATACACAAATTGTGTTAGCCTTGTCGGCGCGGTCTGGGCTGCCTGTGCCGACGTCCTGAAGGCGATAGACGTTCACGGGGGGGATGAGGTTCACGGTGGCCTCGGCCGTACTGCCGCTCGTCCTCTTCTGGTTGTGTGTCAGGTGGTGGCGGAGGAGTATGAAACACGTGCTGAGATCCTGAGGGTGGAGGGATTAAGCTCCCAGATGTGCTAGCTGGATCGTACGAAAAGAAGTCTGGGATAGATGTAAAATAATTGGTGTTATCCTGTTGCAGCATATGCTGAAATCCCTGTGGTGGAGCCATGGTGTATCCAATACCAGCTCCCATATCGTCCCACGTCGGATCAATAGTTTCCTAAGGGTTATAGACAATATTAGAACCCATGTCACGTTAATGAGGTTGAGAAGGTGTAATTAGTTAAGATATATGCACATACTTGTGTGGTATTGAACTGTTGTGAACTCTCGCCTTGATCGCACGTCGCATGTGCTTGCGGCATATTTTGGCCGACATCACAATCCACTGAATCCCACGCAGTCCCAATATCTTCGTGCACATGCCGTGCTCCCACGTCCCATGTGTACGAGTCATTTCCTCCAGATGGGGTAACAGTTGCCATAGTAATTGGCTCCTCCTAGCAAAATCATTGAAAAAAGAAATTGTTACTGTCTATGGAATTGAGTGTTTTTGTAGACAAGAGTCTTATCAGGGATGGGAAATGTGATAAAAGACATTGTTCCATAGTACCTGTCTAGCAGCACGTCTTTGAGATCCTAGGCGTGAATGTGAACGTTGTAGTAGTGATGAGTCTTGTCGGGGATGTGTCATTGGTGTGGTACTCAGTCGCGTACTTACTTATGTATGGCATGTTCGAGCTGTCTGGGTACTGGTGGGGGCACATCCTGATGGAGATCAAATTGGCGCATTACACGCTCGAGGTTATATGGCTCAACCATCCAAATAAATAGTAGGTTGCAGCGAGTCATCCAGTACGCATGGTCTCTGATACAGTCAATTGTTCGCTGCTGATCACCCCAGATGGACTTATAATTGTTACGCGTCCATGGATCCCATATGACATTGTACCACTCCAGATGCTCAAACTGGTTGTGATATTCAGGGTAGCATCCGCGTACAATATTTGTGGCCCATGATTTGTGGACATGGACCCACCGGCTAGCCATAGTAAGAGGCCCATATTTATATTGTGTGGCACTATTATAAGGGTGGATTGTATTCTTCATAACTGGACGACCAATAGGTATGTACTCCCATGACCATAGCTGCAAAAACTCATAGGGAACAACAAGTGTATGACCACCATCACCTTTCTTCCTGGTAGCATCACATAAACCCCTATAAGTATGAGCTAGCAAAGCAGAACCAAAGCTGTATGGGGGGCTTGTAGGTAATGGAGCATCTACTATCTCCTCGGCAATCTTAATTAGACTAGGGAGACATACATCCCCGTGCGTCGATGGGAATATCATACCAAAAAGAAACAGCAAATACGCGAACAGGTGCCTCCTCAATATCTCCTGTGTTGCATGATCTGGTATTTTATGATAAAGTTGTGCTAACCAACTCATTGGGACACCCCTTGGTCTTCTACCACCCCGAGCACCTGTTGGCACTTCCGTGTCTAGACGAACTCGAAGATCTTCAGGCCAATCACTAGAATATGCAGGAGGGACCAAAGGCTTACCGCAGATTGGTAGACCTGTGATCAGTGACACATCCTTAAGTGTGGGCGTAAGCTCCCCACAACGTAAGTGAAAAGTGTGTGTCTCAGGTCTCCAGCAATCTACTAGTGCTGATAGCAGAGATGAGTCTAATATAAATTTAGCCTCAGCAGCTGTTAACCTCGAGTATGGAAGAAGTCCATAAGCCTGAAGGTATGTGTCATAAAAAGCATTTGTATACCATCGGCTTTTAATGGTTCGGAGCCTAAATGTTGGAGGCGGGTGCACATGTGTACTAGGATCCAACCAAATGTGGCAGCGGTGCCCATCATCAATTGATTGATGTAATATGGATGGTAGTTGCGCCATATTATCCTGTAGTCAGATAAAATTTAGTTAGTACAAATAATATTGTGAGAACTTACTAAAAATTATATACAAAGTAAAATTATTAGATAACGAAGGGAAAGGGAAGAGGGTTTTCTAGAGGGTGAGTGAGGTAGCAGGGTCTGGAGCTACTGGGTGCAAGAGACGAACCGACGAAGCACTTGGAAGTAAAAACAAAGCTAAAGTTGAGTAATTACTGGCTATCTGGTCAAGAGGTCAGGTCCCATCACTACATAACATAACTCATTACATAACACAAATACATAATTCATTACAAACGAAATTCATTACATAATAAGTTCACAAAAATTAATAGTAATTTATTACATTACATCGAAGCTAGGAAAATACAACATTCAAAATGACTAGCTGCGGTAGGGGCATTCCCTGCGTGGGTGTCCTGCGCACCTACAAATGCGACATCGACGTGGTTCTCCAGATTGGCTATGGTCCATGTCGTTCCTATGACGTCGAGATGGTCGGCGTCCCTTATCAGTTCTAAGCATCGCCGGATTTGGAACATATATGATATTACTTCGCTTGCACACATCCCTGTAGTGTTCATCTATGCCCCAGGCCCAGAATTCACCATTCCAGGTGTTAAGAAGACTGAATGTGCTGAAATAAGGAGATATGTAATGCTCCACGCTGATCTTCTGTTCGGCAGCCGCCCTGAGGACATGACTACATGGATAGCCTAGCAGCTTGGGCTTGTTGCAGGTGCACTCACATGAGTTGGGGCCCAGAGTAACAGCATGCTTTCGTGCTCCCCTGTGGTGGCCGTGAACATACTTCGCTCGAACATTGATCAACCATTTATTCCTAAGGGCGTCGACCAGACTACACCCATGACTCCTGGATTTTTCTGCTTTCTCATCCAGATACCTCTGCATTTTTTCACACCATGGCTTGTTCATACCGACTAGTGCATTGGCAACCTGTACTCTGTCTGCAAAGTATGATAGAGTACGGTTCCAAGTTTCAGTAATGAGGGCTGTAAGAGGGAGGGCTCTCACCCCTTTGAGGACGCCATTATAGACCTCTGACATATTGCTGGTCATTATGCCGTACCGAGCCCCTGAGTCATGAGCGAGTGCCCACTTGTATAAGTCGGGGCAATTCTCTGTTATCCAATGGGTCAGATTGACAGGTGGTGTTCGACCCCTCCGGCCTTCTCGAGATGACAAGGCAGCACGCTCGATTTCTCCATTGATTCCACCCCAAATTGCATTCATCTTCGAGTCGGTGTTCTGCATGCACATCCTCTTGAAAAGCTTGAACCAATCCTTGTTCTTGAACTTTGTGTAGAAATTTGCTGCTAGGTGCCGCATGCACCACCGTGTCTCCAAATCAGGCCACCCCCATTCAGGGTCCGTAACCTGCTTGATTGTGTTCAGCGCGTTTAGCAGACCCGCGTTGCGATCAGAGATGATGCATACACCGGGACGCTGTTTCACGACTCCATTCTTCAAACAGCTTAGAAACCACAACCAGCTGTCCTTGTTCTCACCCTCCACCAAACTATATGCAATAGGAAGAAGCTGGTTATTTGCGTCTGCTGCAATTGCCACCATGAGTGTACCCTTGTACTTTCCAGTCAGAAATGTACCATCAACTGATAACACCGGGCGACAATGATGGAATGCCTGTATAGTCTGGGGGAATGCCCAGAATACACGGTCAAGGATTCTTTTGTTCTCCTCCCGAGGGTGCGGCCGATATTTCAAGAACACTTGAGTCCCCTTGTTAGTTACACATATCTGATTAAGCAATCTAGGGGTGTAGTTATAGGCATCCTCATATGTGCCATACAACCTCTCAAAAATGTCCTCCTTGGCACGCCGAGCCTTGCCGTAGCTGACCTTGTAGCCAATTCGGTCTTCTGCAGATTTTTGCAGCTTCTTAATACCCATATTAATATCTTCTTCCACTGACACTGACATTATATGTGACACGTACTTCGCGGTCACATTGCAATGATCTAGAAGAGTTCCAACCTGCTCGCAGCTATGGGGTATAATTTTTGTGATCACCCATGGCTGACATACACCACGCCTCTGACGAGCGATCACTCTACCCTGGCAACCCTCGGCCTTGAAAAGGCAGATGACTTTCAGCTCAGTCTTATCAGACTGTTTAACTCTATGCTGCCGAGATATGGACAATGCATATCTTTTTATTGCCTGGTCAGCAGAGTCCTTGTCAGGAAAACTATGCCCAACCTCTAGACTAGCCTCACCGAGGCCCGCAACAGAGTGATATTCGTTGCGGATGGTCATAGTCTGCAAGAAGTCTTCGGGCATCGGTCCTGCAACCGCCCTCTGAGATGGACCAACACCTTCCTCCTCTGACGATGACGACCCAGAAGAATGATCATCATCGTCATCATCTAGGGCCTCCGGTAATCCCTCCATACGTTCACTTATGTCAACGACCGCAGACCAATAGCCTGGGTCGGGCACAAGCTCAAGTTCCATCGGCTCCGATCGCCCGCTGCTGGGGCCGCCTGTGATGGCTAGCTGCGCCTCTGGAGCGCCGCTACTGCATCCAGGCTCATCACTAGGAGAGACAAACTGCACATACACCATCGGCCTTTGAAACATAGCGGCGCCAGGCGTGGTTGCAAACCTCATGTATGTCCTCCATGAGTTATTTCCTTTCACCTTCCGCAGACCCCAACGGGGAGCTGTCCCATCATCCCCTCCCACACATATGACGGCCTCAACGGTCATCTTCTTTCCCCGCATCTCAGGACCAAACTGCACCCGGATGCATTTCCTCACTTCCGCAAAATCTAGGTTCTCCATATCTCTCACTACAACATTTATGGACTCGCACTGAGACACATCTAGCCCAGAAATTCCCTCCCGTACCACGTCTCCATAGAACACTAATAAATTTTCCATCGTACCTACCCCACAAATTTATAATGGACATTAGTAACACGGAAGCTACATTTTATATTTATGTACAAATTTAAATATTAAACTATATGAGCTGACGTAATTAATATTTTGCATATAATTAATTATTCTTTTTGCATGCAATCACGAATGGAATTATATTTACTGTTCTACCAACTTAACTACATGGGATACAATATAAAACAATAAATACTTAACACTTTTTACTACATAAATTGTATACCTTCACGTTAAGTATGCGATCGAATATTATTCATAGAATTAATTATTCTTTCATGCATGCAATCACTAACAGAATTATCTTACTTCACTTTATTATTCTACCAATGTAAGTACATGACATACACTACAACAAAATAAATAGTTAACATTTCTTAAGATATCAATTTTATACCTCAACTTCAAGAACGCGGTCTGCAACTATTTATGCCACCGAATATTTCCAATAACCAATATTTAACTAACGTTCGTAGAAAATTTCACCTGAAATATATATGCAACCAAATTATTAACAAATCATACTTATACTACAAGACTGAAAAAATATATCACATGAGATTTTTACCGTTACTTCAATGACTATTGGTACACTTCAAATTCTGCGGCACACAATTTCCAAGTATTACCAGCGATATCGTATTCATACTACAATCCACCTACCACATAAAATCATTGGTTTCGTTAGAATGAATGCAAAAATAATCGATGCTTCATTAGCAAGTTCGAAATCATGCAGCTATAATATTATCATTATCACTCTCCATGCTAATAATATGTTAAATGACTAAATCTTTAACTACCATGCTATAATATAAGTAATCATTTGAAGATATTACCTTCATACAAGAAGCTCCTCTACTTCTTCATGTCTGGATCTTCCTTTAATATCCTATTTTGCCACCTTAATACCACTTACTTGTGCTAAACTTGAACAAACCACGGCTCATTACAGAGGAGATAGCAGGAGATAGAGATGCTCAGCTCATTAGAGAGGAGAGAGCAGGTGATGGACTACGAGAGATAACAGGAGATGGAGAGAAGCTCAGCTCATTACAGAGGAGAGAGCAGGTGAGTGAATAAGTGAAGGAGCAGGCGTGCTGCATGTGTGAGGGTGCTACCCTTTAAAAGGAGAGCTCATCAGCTCACATCGTATCCTCTCTCGTGATAATTTCAGTCTATTTACTATACGAAACAGTGTTTCAAAGTATCAAATATATAGGTAAAAACACCACAGATTGCATATCACATGCTAAAAGCTTTAGGCGGGAATCAGCTCCTTTCCTTTTGCATAGAAGTGAGTGCTGGTGGCTTGCATAGAAGTGAGTGCTGGTGGCTTTGCGGCTGTCGGCTGTCGGTGCAGCGCATGCAGGCAGGGTGCCGGCGATGGGCTTGGCGGCATGTGCCAGCTCACCTTGCCGGCCATGCCATTGGCGGCAGGGCCCACCTGGGGCTAACGCCGGTCGACGGCGTGAGGAGGCAGCTGGCCTGCCGGGTTTGGTGGAGGCGGCACCCCCTGCCGGCTTTGGCCCAGGCGGCACGTGCCACGTGTCGCCTGGGCACCCTTGCCGCCAGTCGCAGGTGGTGTTTTTTGACAAATAATTTCGGAGGTGGTCTCTTTTGCCATTTCATTGGTAGAGGTGGTCTCATATGTCAAAAATCCGCACTTCACCAGACGCTATATAATAGCGCGCGCTCGACCAGCGCAAACAACAATTCAACATATGCATACATTCAACTAGATCAAACAAACACCGAAAAATGAATAAAAAATGTCTAAAAAATTTATGACACAAAGTTTTGCATCAACAATAACACAAATAGTTTTACAACACACCAACAAATAGTTTTACAACAATATAATAAAGCCGTTCACCAACAAATACAATAAATTGTTTCACAACAATACAACAAACGTATAAATAAAATATGACACTAGCGGCCTCCAAATATGGCACTAGCGGCCTCCAAACCATTTCCACCACTCCTCGATGAGATCTTGTTGAAGCTCATCATGTGTTTCATTGTCCCGGATTGCATGATAAGAGGTCATGAACCATGCCACCCTATGTTCTGATCGTCGAACTTGCACGGGCACACCCATCAAATCATAGTGGTGGGTTTGAACTATATCTTTCCCACGGTCATCCTCTATCATCTAGCCGGCCTCTCACAATAGCAAATTGGGCTTGCAAAATCCCAAATATTCTCTCCACATCTTTCCTAGTCGCCGCTTGTGCATTATGAAAACTACATTGTTTCTTATCTTTGGGCTTCTTAATCGGCTTCACAAATGTTTGCCACCTTGGGTAGATGCCGTCGGCAAGGTAGTACCCATAGTTGTACTTGTGGCCATTTGCTTCAAACTCCACTAGTGGACCTTCACACAATGCAATCCATGCCATGCCGCCGGACAATTCTTCCAACTCCAATGCATGCAATCTATGGAGCCAAGCATTTCGGGAAATCCCCGAGCTGCGTTCTCCTCTAAGAGCCTAGCTGTGTCCTCGGCATTGGGGGCTCTCAAATATGTGGCGCCAAAGACTTGCACAATGGCCACAACAAATCTCTTGACACACTTGATAGCGGTGCTCTCATCCATGGCCAAGTGGTCATCAATCAGATCCGCCGGTATACCATATGCCAACATCCTCAAAGCGGCGGTCACCTTCTGATAGGTGCTATGCCCGAGCTCTCCGGCGGCATTCCTCTTCTGCACAAAATATGTATCATACTTGGCCACCTCCTCCGCGATGCGCTTGAACAAACCGGTGCTCATCCGAAAACGGCGACGAAAATAGCTCTCGGGAAATGTTGCATCGTCATTGAAATACATCCGCATCAACTTGTTGTGGCCTTCGATCCGTTCCCTCCATAATTTCTGCCTACCAAAAACCGAGCCACCTATCTTGGGCTTCTTGTTGGCTCGCCAAGCCAATAGCATGGCAATGGCCTCATCTTCCTCCATATCAAACTCATCATCGGAATCATCATAGGATGAGGATGAACTAATCTACATATGTGCAAAAATAATTAAAACATCTTCTACCATCTAAAAAACACCAAAAATGGGCGCGAGCGCGGCGGAACAAACCTTTTGGGGATTTTGACGAACACCTTGTGTGCGCCAAATTCGCTTCCGGCTCGAAGAAGACATCGGCGCCGACGAGGGTGAGCGCGGCGCCGCGGCGGCACGCCTTCAACGAATCGAGCGCGCGCGGCCGCCAATCTTCGAGAAATCCGACGATACGAGAGCACGGCGGGCGCGGCGGCCAAGGCGGTGGGTGGGGCGTAGCCGGGGTAGGTGAGCACGGCGTCGACGGGTGCTGATCGGGGGCGGCCGCCGGTGTAGCTGAGCGCGGCGCCGACGAAGGTTTGGTGGTGGCGGCGGAAGGGGAAAAGGGGCGTGGGAGAACTCGCGGCGCGGGAGGGAATGTTCAGCGGTTGGCTATTGCCGCACGTCTCCAGCGATAGCGCGCGCGCGAGAGGAAGCACCAAAACTTCCGCTCCGGATTGCGCAGAATGTAGCGCCGCGCTATTTTTTTTCCAGCGCGCGCAATTTTACAGCATCCGCTGGAAGAGGATACAGCGCACGCGCGGTAAAAAAGCAGTTATTTTAGCGCTGCTGCTGGAGATGCTCTTAATCTCTACTACTTATAAAGGTACAAACTTATATATGGGAAAATAAGATCTCGACCATCTATACATGTATATCTAACGCTCCAGATTTGTTTGTTCCCCCCACTCTCACATTTCCGCGCTGCCATAACCCCAAGTCACGAAATAATAATCTCTACTACTTATAAAGGCACAAATTTATATATGGAAAAATAAGATCTCGACCATCTATACATGTATGGGCCCGTTCGGCAACCCACTGCTCCTTGATTTTCCGTCGCTCCGCTCCACTCCAAGCGATTCCCGCTCTGCCCGATGAAGGCGAGGAGCCAGCAGCGTTCGGGGTCGTTCCGCTCCGTGAGAGCATGGGCTGTCAGCCCAAGCCATCGAGATGGAGCCCATTCGGTGGTTAAAAGCTAATACAGCTTGGTGTCAGCCGTACGCTGATGGGATACACCCGTTGAAGCATGGATGCGGCGGATCAGACCTCGTCGTGGTGGCGTGGGACTGGAGACGAGACAGCAAGCTGCTGATGGCAGCCTTGACTTCCTGGTGGCAATCGCTAGCACGAGCTTAGTTCGTGCGTCCCGGGAGCTTCTGGCGGAGGTTAGGTGCAATTCGAGCGGCCGTAACTTCGATTTAGTCGCCGACGATCTCGTTTCGGAAGCGGCGGGCGTGAATCAGGAGGTGCTGCGGTCGAGAATTCGGCTGACATTCTTTCGGGTCGGGATAGACGAGGGGGAAGAGAAGAGACTCGTACCAATTCGTCAATTCAGTCACTTAGCGGTGGCAGTAGATGTAAATTTCGGCCGCTCCGCTCTTTTACGTTTCGTGGATCCCGGAAACAGCCGCTCCGTATATTTGCACTAGATGCCGCTCCGCTCGCCAATTTCAGATTCGCGAAGTTGAGGTGTTCGGGGCAGCTCCGCTCGCTCCGGTAGCGGAGTTTGGAGCCGGAGTGTTTCCGAACGGTCCCTATATCTAACGCTCCAGATTTGTTTGTTCTCCCCACTCTCACGCCAAATTTCCGCGCTGCCATAACCCCAAGTCAGCAAATAATAATATCAAAACAGTCAACTCCGTCTCCTCCTAGCGAGCATCCGTTCTCCGCCGCCCCGCCCATGATCTCATCGATCTCCTTCACGCCCCGCCCGCGAAGCCACGAACTGATTCCT
This sequence comes from Dactylis glomerata, assembly GCA_007115705.1. Lineage (NCBI taxonomy): Eukaryota > Viridiplantae > Streptophyta > Magnoliopsida > Poales > Poaceae > Dactylis > Dactylis glomerata. The sequence goes on along the minus strand of QXEO01000247.1, from coordinate 5,525,317 downwards.
GAAATTACGCAAGACTTTCCTTCTGTGCATCTGCTGCCGCTTCTGGATCTCAGCCCTCGACCTCCCAGGTCGTTTCCTACTGCCATGGTGCCACGATGAATCTAGACCGAAACCGCAGCCGCTACAGCAGCACGCGCCTTCCCCTCTGCGCTATATGCCTATATGTTGATTAATGTTGTGGCTGGATGTGGAAGTCACCAGGTATAAGATCCATGGGTTTCCGCCTTCAGCTCTATGCAATCTGCACGCGGAGAAGGCCGCCGTCCAAAGCGCCCGCGCCGCCGTGGGTGGCGTCGATGCTGCCACACCAACGTCAGGTTCGTGCACTTGCGCGATGCCGCTTACCCACGTCCTCACCAGAAGCCGGTCTACACACTCACTGTAAGTCAGTACATGCCCACCTTTGGCGCTTAGTACTACATTCTGAGCAAGAAGGATGTTCCATATGCAGAGAGTTGTAATCACTTCTCTTTTTTATTGTTCAATCAACTGCGTACATGTTTAGGCTGAAAAATTTGATAGAAATAAAATTAATGGTGTAATGTCCTTACTCTTACGAATTCAGCCGCACAGGAGGTGCAAAGTGTTCTTGTACACACAGGTAGCTTTCTGACATATGCTGTATATCTCTGTTCATCGTTCTCATTCTTGTCTGCGTATACACTCAAACATTGCCGGAACTTACAGTATCAATTTGTAGCTTGTAAGTAAAAGTGAAGATAATTCGCTGCCAGTAAGATTTACTATGCCGATGTTGATGTGAATTTTCCTAATGTTGTGAAGGTATGTCAAAAATTATTTCTCTTTTTTTTTTGACATTGCTTAGCAAGGTTATTTCACTGCATGTGGTACATCACCCGCATGTTATTTTTTGGTCCTGAACCAAACAGCCCCTATAATTGGTGTGATTAGACAGATGAGCATTTGGTGGGGCACAACAATCGACATTGTGGACTAAACTCTCCAGTGATTCCCATGATTTCTGTATGCAGACGCATGCTGGAATACCCTGTCTTCTCGAATATATTGGCTTCAAAATGGATAAGCAATATTTTAATTATTTGTTGTATTATGGTGATCCTCAGGGGCATATATAAGAAATATTCCTGCGTAAGATATCTTTTTTAGTTTACTGATTTATTTGGTATATTATGTTTGTTGAAGTTAATTCCTCACCTGTTTAGCATTTTCAGGCTTAGGCTTTTGGCCGGCTTCAACACCCACATTTCGAGCATCTTTTGATTGTAATGTCTCGCATCCACATCGCAAACATGAATAAGGATGGAAAAAGAGAGGAGGTATTTAGATGGCAACTTGGCAAGAGTGGAGATGTGGGAAACTGCCTTTTATTATTTGATGGCAACAATATAATTTATAAAATCTTATCATTTGCATTAACTAGAATCGTACGTTGCACGTGCCAACTTACTAGTCTGTATCAAATGGTTACCTCCTCGATCCGGTGTAAGAGCATCTCCAGCTGCGTCTATATTCTCCATAGACCGCCCTAAATAAAGTTTACAAAAAAACAAATCTCAACGTCATTGAAAAGCATAGTTGTGTGAAAAGTTAAATATTTCCACTACTTGTTATCTTACTTTTGATCATGGTTGTAGACGTGAATTACAGCACGAATCGAAGCTAGTGTATGAAACTGTATTCTTTTTTTAAAATGAGGAGCAAAGTCCCAGCCTCAGCATCGGTCGATGCACATAACCTTTTTCTGAACAGTAGCTCCTTCGAGGGACATGGTGCACATTGGAATCTTGTACAGTTTAACGGGCTACATCCCTAGCGAAAATACACAGGAGAACCTGCGGACGCCCCTCCCCAAAATCCCACCCTCCACTAATTATCAAGAGCCGTTCGTTATTAGTACTCCTGCTGCAGTTAATGCATTGAATTAGACGTAGAAAATTGTACTCCCTCCGTCCCGGTGTATAGGTCCTGCGCGTATCCCTAGATTGCAATTTTGACCAACGTAATACAAGTTATATACTGCAAAATATATATCACTAAAAACTTCAAACTTTGTACTTTCTAATGGTATAATTTTTATATTATAAAATTTAGATTATATTGGTCAAAATAACAATCTAGGGATACGTGCAAGACTTATATACCGGGACGGAGGGAGTATTGCAGCCGTATCATATTATTTTCTAAATACATGGGCCCACAGTGTGACATCAGAGAGAAGCATCTGGTCCACATTAACTCACTCCATGTGCGGCTGGTCACTGTTCTTCTTCCCCTTCCCCCAGTCCATTCTTTTTCCTTCAAGCAAACCATGCACTGGAGGAACACCTTCAGAAGTAGCTACGAAGGCCAGGGTCCTGACAGCTGCCAGGAAGTACAAGGGGCGCGCTGTTGTCTTCTACCCCTCCGGCAGCGGCGACGCTGCCCAGTCCACCGGCGAAGTTATGGCCAGACCCAGCCTCCTCATGCCCCGTCTATGCGCCTACCCAGAGTTCTTGGAAGGAATCGATGTCAACTAATTGTTTTTTGTTCTTTATTCTCTCTCATGTCTACAGATCTAGCTTAGTTTATGGTGGAAGGAATTGGTTTGAAATGCTTTAAGATTGCACATCCGAAATTTTATTTTCATTCCTTTGTCTCTGATCTGTTTCTTTGTTCTTTACAATGGCTTCTGGATTCTGATAATATATACTTTTTTTGGTTGCTGTCGTGTTAAGAGACCTTGGATCCATAAAAAAATCTGTTCCGATTCTTTCATGATATGAAGATTTATTCACGCACAATATGACTGTAAGACACGATGATACTGCAATTTTATGACTTGATGAAAAGGGATCCCGTTGGTCCTCTGTCCTATTTTTTAACTTCATGTTGCAGAAATTACGTGTTCATCTAGTCAATCTTTTTCTTAAACCAATCGGTCTATTTTGTTCAGGGAATCTCAACAATACATGTTCCAGATCCAAATGTTCATGGATAGCGTGAATAATTTTATCTGTCAATATGTATGTGTAATTCATGTAAGAAATCTATACGTGTAAATCGTGTAAATCAAATGAGAATTTCTGTTATTATCTGAAATTGATTCTGGATCTTACAAGAAATATGTTTGTATCAAAACAAATTTCTAGGTCATGTGAAACAATCTGTTGTGGCATGATGTATAAAAATTTTGTACAAATTTCTACAACAATTTCTGGTTATAATTTATTTATTTCAAGATGCATTTGTTCATGTCATATTAATTGTCCAAGCTATGAAATTTGTACCGAGTTGTGAGATGCTATTTGGGGCTGTACATGTGACGCACGAACTGGAATATTTAATGCGTATCTGGGACGTGTTCTTATTTTTTAGCAAATACAACTATATTACTTTAATGACACACTTGCCTCTCCCATGGACTAAGATGAAAGTAACGGACGCACGGATTTGGGGGAGCGGCGTGGCTGAGAGCCAAAAGTCCGCGTTAGCATCCATAGGTATAATATAAGTTCTAGTTATGACGAAGGAATGACAGATGGGCCCCCGACATTCGCCTACCTGGTTTTCGGTCCAGGTGAGGTGTCTCAGGAGAGGCTTTCGAGGCCCGTCAAGGCAGTGTTTCGATGCGGCCCAGGAGTATTACTTGGTGTACAAGCGAAGTTTCGAAGAGCCCAAACTAGATTAGGTCTCGGTTGATCCGATCTGTACTTGGCTTGAGAAACACTCCTGAGACCTAGCCTTATCTTATAAAAGGCTGGGAGGGAGGTTTCGAAACCCTAGATTCACTTCCACCCACCTCACGCTGGAGCGCTCGACACCTTCGAGTTCTCTATTTTCGGCTAGATCCAATCTACGCCGCCATTGTAACACCACCATCATCATCACCACCTCAATACAAAAGTCAGACAAGCAGGACGTAGGCCTTTTACCTTTCGAGGGGGCTGAACCTGGGTAAATCCTCGTGTCCTCCTGCTTTCGTCTGATCGCCGTCGAGTTCGCCAGGTCCTCAATTCGCTTCATAGATCGAAAGCCCTTCGACATGGGCATTGCCGGGGATAAACCTCGTCAATTGGCGCCGACCGTGGGGACGACGGGATCTGGATCTATGGATTCGCCGGCTCCATCACCAACCGCAACCAAGATCGGCATCGACACCGCCGTCGGCATCGCTGCGCCGACCAACGTCGGCACCCCCGTCAAGATCGGCATCGCTGCGTCGACCAACGACGACACCACTTCCAACATCGGCATCGACACCATCGCCGGCATCGCTGTGCCGGCCATCGTCCACACCAGCCCGATGGAATTCGAGACTGGCGCCGTCGAATCGACTGTCATCGATGGCATCTCGCCAAGCACCATCAACCTCACCTCGACGATGAGCGCCATCGACCCCGTCCCGAGCGCGGCAAGGGCAGCGCCCGAAGGCTACGACATGGCCTTCGGACTGTTCAATTTCCATGTGGACAGCAATGGAGCAATGGAACTGCTCTCCATCGGCGAATCGGCTCCGCTCGTGGCCGAAGCGACGACACCACCATCCGTCGGGGGCAAACCCTCGGCAAGCGCGTCACTAGCGCCGTCGAAGGAGGAGCTGAGACTGAAGATTTCGACCCCATCAGTAGGGTCGAACGATTTCGAAGATCCGCCTCCATCCCCGACCACCGCATACTGCGTCGACTGCGACGCATACCACTACATAGGCGCCGGAGATTTCTCACTCCATGAGATCGCCGGCTGTGAAGATCCGCGGGGAGGTACAGCAGCTATCTACCCAACGATATCCGAGTGCGATCGGGCTCTCAACGCCCTCACGCTTCGCACAGCACCCTATGATCCTAACTACGTCGAAGGATTATACTCGGACTACACGTGCTCCGACGACGACGACGATGTCTACCCCGAAGCTAAGGGGAAAATCGGCAATTCGGTGAGCTCTGCCTCGCTATGCGAATCTAACGCATCTAGCGACGGCTATATGGCTGATCATGACTCTGATTTCATGGTCAAAGTCGGGCCCTACGTCGAAAGCGACGACGTCTATCCTCCAGCGCTGGGAGAAATCAGCGATGACTCGACCCCGTGGCTCGGGGGCCACTGCATGATGGCATCACACAACGAAGGAAACAACAGCGGCGGTCGAAACCGAGCAGACAGCGGTCGACCAGTGGTCACACATGACCAGATTCGGTTCGCAAGAAGGGTCTATGCGGGCGAATTAAACTTCGGACCTAACCCAAGTCCAAGCGATCTGGCTGCACTCCGATTCGTCGTTCAGGAGCAAAAAGATCAGATCAGCGCTGATAGACGAGTGTTGGAACGACGCAGAGAGGAGGCCGACGCATCCAGCAGAAGGCGGGCAGAAAGATCATCGCACTACTCTTCAAGCGTTCAGCACAGATCAAGATCGCGCACTCAGCAGGGGGCCGATATACATAATGTCACTCGAAACCTGGAGGCAGAATTCAACGAAGCTGAGTTAATGCCCAAAACCAAGGAAGCAGCAATCATGGCTGCAGCGGCATACATTGCTGCGAACGCGTCTAACGGTGACGAACATATGCGACACCTGCGAAATCTAGCACTCGAAGGAGTAAGGGTGCTGCAAGGCACGCCTGGCTCAGCACATGATGCGACAACAGCAAGAGCCGCTCCACCACCGGAACAGGCCAGGCACCCAGCACCAGCGCCAGCCGTAGCGCCTCGGGCGCAAGTGGTCGAACCTATCAACGGGGAGCTTCGGCACGGTTTGGCCCAGCACAGAGTCGACCAAGGGCGAGCGCGACGCGAGGCAGAAACGTTCGGCGGTCCTAGCGATGGACTCTGCGGGGCAGAATGCTTTAGCCTTCTGATTCGCTCGGCACCATTGCCGAGAGGGATCAAGCTCAGCGACGGCATAGTCAAGTTCAACGGGCAGCAGGATCCCCGAATTTGGCTAGATGATTTCATGACCGCTGTCAAGATCAGCGGCGGATCCAGAGACAACGCTCTCCAGTTGTTATCACTGCACCTAAAAGATAACGCAAGGGCATGGTTGAATAATCTCGCCCAAGACAGCATTCGCTCCTGGGAAGAGTTTCGGCAAGCGTTTATCGCAAATTTCCGAGGCACCTCACGACGCCCTACGTCGTTCGAAGAGCTTCGCTTATGCGTGCAGAAGACCGGCGAAAACCTGAGGTCATACATCTCACGATGGATCAGCCTTCGGAACACGACAGAGAATATCTCGCCCGAAAGGGCCATTGATGCATTTCGGGACGGCTTATTTCGGCGTGACTTCAAGGAGGAACTCGGGCGCTGCAAGCCCAGAACCATCGACCACCTCATGAGTTTGGCGAACGAATGGGCCGATGGCGAGGACTCCATCTCGGCTCCCAGAAGCCGCCGTCGATCAGCAGAACGCGATGGCGATGCGAAGGACCAATTCCATCCTGGATCTCGGAAGAAAGGTCGCCGAAGCCGCTACGACAACGCGGAGAACGTAGACATGATAGCAGCTGGCTATGTCCACGAAGACCGCGACGACAATCGCGACTTACCGCGACGAGGAAATACCTACTACGGCAGCAGTAGCCGTGACTCGAAGCCCACTAAGGAGTGGCGTCGCCGGCAGCCTCAGCTGACGGCAGAGGAGATGCTTGATAGCGGATGCCCGAGGCACACGTACCTCGACAAGGACGGAGTACGAAAACCTGCACACCTCCTCATCGAGTGCAGGGAATTCCTTCGTCTTAACCGGGCACTTCAGGAGAGAATGAACGTCGAGCAACCAGTGGCAGGGGCGATAGCTTACAACGCTCCACCGCCACCGCCGAATCCACCAGCAAACGTCGTACAGCTAAGCCATCAGACCGCGACGATCCAGCAAGCTGAGCAGCGACAGCCGGCCAACGAGGAAGAAGAGTTCCCGCCACCAAGAGGTTTCGTGCCAATGATCCAGAGGGGGCGCCCGACGAACAAAGTCCGGCGAAAACGCGCGAGAGAAGTGTTCCACGCCGAGCACGCGCCACCAGCTACTCCCGAATATCTGAATTGGTCCGAACATCCGATCGGTTTCGATCGGTCAGACCACCCACCGAAGATCCCACGCCCAGGACACCATGCTCTGGTTCTCGAGGCGCAAATAGGGGGTTTCACCTCGAAAAAGGTGTTCATGGACGGAGGCAGCAGCCTGAACCTAATCTACGCAGACACACTGCGAAAGATCAAGATTCCACTAAACAATCTCCTGCCAACGGAGACTTCCTTCCACGGAATCGTCCCAGGGAAACCGACGTATCCATTGGGAGCGATACACCTCGACGTCATCTTCGGCACTAAAGCCAACTTCAGAAAGGAGAAGATCGAATTCGAGGTGGTCGACTGGCCCTCACAGTATCATGCTATCCTCGGACGACCAACGTTCGCCCGATTCATGGCCGTGCCACACTACGCCTACCTCAAGTTGCGGATGCCCGCAAATAAAGGACCACTGACTATCAGCGGCAGCTTCGCGCGGTCAGAAAACTGCGACAAGGACTTCAACGACATGTCCCAGACTTTCGGGGTGCACGAGGAACTGCACCACATTCGGGAAGCCACTATCATGGACATCGACCCACCGGCGCAGCAGAACGCCCCAGAGCTGTCTTTCGATGCCACCAAAGACACCCGAGAACACCAGATCCACCCGACTGATCCAACCAAGACGGCGCGGGTGTCGAACTCCCTTTCCCCCGCATAGGAAAGCGCGCTCGTCGAGTTCCTCCGTGAGCACTGGAGGATGTTCGCCTGGTGTCCAGCAGATATGCCAGGCATCCCCAGGGAACTCGCCGAGCATGAGCTTAAAATATTTCCCAACGCGAAACCGGTCAAGCAGTCTATGCGACGGTACAATCCAGAAAAGGCTAAGTCGATGGGCGAAGAAATTAATCACCTCCTCGAGGCTAAGTTCATCAGAGAGATCAAGGAAGCCACATGGCTCTCGCCACCGGTCATGGTGGAAAAGAAGGACACCAAGATCTACAGGATGTGCATCGACTTCACAGCCTTAAACAAACACTGCCCGAAGGACTACTTCCCCTTGCCCCGAATCGACCAGATCGTCGACTCCACGGCAGGATGCGAGCGCCTCTCGTTCCTCGACGCCTACTCTGGATATAACCAGATACGGCTAAAGGTAGAAGACGAAGACAAAACGGCGTTCATCACCCCGCACGGGGTATACTGCTACATGACGATGCCTTTCGGGCTCAAGAACGCCGGAGCTACGTATCAGCGGTGTATGCAATCATGCTTGAAGGAACAAATCGGACGCAACGTCGAGGTCTACGTCGACGACATTGTCATCAAGACATCAAAAGCAGATACCTTGCTCGATGACCTTCGAGAGACCTGCGCCAACCTCGACAGATACAGCATCAAGCTCAACCCGAAGAAATGCTCCTTCGGGGTACCCACTGGCCAACTGCTGGGCTATCTGATCTCCGAGAGAGGAATCGAAGGCAACCCAGAGAAGATAAAGGCCATCATCGGCATGCACCCCCCGAAGACGCTTCGACATGTTCAGCAGTTGACAGGTCGACTCGCAGCGCTTAGCCGCTTCATCAGCAAGCTTGGCGAAAAAGCACTGCCCTTGTATCGACTGCTCAGAAAAACAGACAACTTCACGTGGACCGAAGAGGCGCAAGCCGCCTTCGACGACCTCAAGCGACGACTATCGACCTCCCCAGTCCTCGTCACACCTCGAGAAAAGGAGCCAATGTTGCTGTACATTGCGGCTACAAATCAAGTTGTCAGCTCGGTGCTTGTGGTCGAACGCCCAGAGGAAGGCAAAGAACACGGCGTACAGAGGCCCGTGTACTACTTAAGCGAAGTCCTGTCACCAACCAAGCAAAGATACCCCCATTATCAGAAGTTGGCTTACGCCATCTACATGACGGGGAAGAAACTGCCGCACTATTTCGAGTGCCACTCCATCATAGTAGTGGCTTCGAACCCAGTCTCCAGCATCCTCAACAACCCAAACGCTACAGGGCGTGTGTCGCTATGGGGAGTCACGCTAGGACCCTGGGAGATTACGTACCAGCGCCAGTCCGCGATCAAGTCACAGGTCCTACCGGATTTCATAGCCGAATGGACAGAAGCCCAGATGCCCGAACTCCCAGACCTGTCGAACAGCTGGACCATCTTCGTCGACGGGTCCAAGCGGGTTTCGGGGGCAGGAGCAGGAGTTATCCTGGTATCACCACAAGGAGACAGGATGCGCTACGTCCTCCGCATGCGCTTCCCGAATCCCTCCAACAACGAGGCAGAATACGAAGCCGTCCTTCACGGTATGCGCATGGCGAAGGCCTGCGGGGCAACCCGCATCAAGATTCATGGAGACTCGAACCTCATCGCTCAGCAAGTCATGAAGGAGTGCGACGCAACTTGCGCGAACATGATCGCATATCGCGCCATGTACGACAAGCTCGAAGGCGAATTCGAGGGCTGTGAAGTAACACACATCGGCAGGGAAAGCAACGAGGAGGCAGATAACCTGGCCAACGTCGGCTCAAGATGCCTCCCAATACCGCCAGGTGTTTTCTTCGAGGAGATATTCGAACGCTCCGTCAAGATCAAACCCACACCTGACCCGGCGTTAACAACACGTCCGGGGGCTCGGACAACCGACACCGCCCCAGCGGCAGGAGCAGCAGACCTCCCAAAGGATGCAGCCGCGGTCATGCTCATCGAAGCAATATGGACAAAGCCGTACTTGGCGTACCTGACGAGGGGCGAACTCCCAGAAGACCCCATCCACCGCCGACAAGTCATGCGGCGCTCTAAGGCCTTCACGATAATCAACGGGGAACTCTACAAGCGAAGCACTTCGGGGGTGCTCCAGCGGTGCATAGCGCAGGAAGATGGAATCGCCCTCCTCCGAGAAATCCATGAAGGAACCTGCGGACATCACGCTTGCAGCCGAACCCTCGTAGCAAAGGCCTTTCGGTCCGGATTCTACTGGCTATCCGCCCTCTACGATGCCAGGAACATCGTCCAGCACTGCGAAGCGTGTCAGATGTTCGCCACCAAGCCGCACGCGCCGGCATCGGAACTGCACACCATCCCTGTGGCATGGCCCTTTGCACAATGGGGGCTCGACCAAGTGGGGCCTCTCCCCAAATCATCTCGAGGAGGGCATACGTACTTGCTCGTCGCTGTGGACAAGTTCTCCAAGTGGATAGAAGCTACCCCGGTCACCAACCAAGAGGCGACCACGGCAGTCAAGTTTTTCGAGTCCATCGTCTATCGGTACGGCGTCCCGAACAACATCATCACCGACAACGGCACCAACTTCACTTCGGGCGAATTCCAGGGCTTCGCTAAAGACCTCGGCATCAAACTCAAGTACGCTTCGGTATCACACCCCAAGTCCAACGGCCAGGTCGAAAAGGCCAATGGACTTGTCTGCGGAGGCCTGAAGAAGCGACTGCTTCGACCCCTCAAGCGCGCAGCAGGCGCCTGGGTCGAGGAATTGCCTTCGGTGCTATGGAGCCTGCGAACAACGCCCAACTCCTCGACAGGCTACACGCCCTTCTTCTTGCTCTTCGGGGCAGAAGCCGTGCTGCCCACGGACGTGCGCTACAGCGCGCCCCGCGTCACCGCCTACGTCGAGGAAGACGCGGACAAGGCGTTAGCAGACGCCCAAGATCTGCTGGACGAAGCTCGAGACGTTGCTCTCGTTCGATCGGCGGTCTACCAGCAGAGCCTCCGCAACTACCACAGCAGACGGGTACGCGGACGCTCTTTCGAACCAGGAGACCTTGTGCTCCGACTCAAGCAAACAAGCACGTCGAAGCTGGAGCCACCATGGGAAGGCCCGTACCTCATCCACGAGGTCATCCCAGGAGGAGCATATCGCCTACGCAACCCAAAGACGGGGAAAGACGTCGACAACCCGTGGAACGCCGCGCAGCTGCGCCGCTTCTACCCTTAGCTAGCAAAGCTGTCTCCTCTACCCCCTCTACTATGTAATCAGGCGTCGGCAGCAGTCCGCGCCCACCATTGTGCCTTCGGCACCAAGCAATAAAATTCAACTTCATCGTTCTATACCTGTGCACGCTCGGGGGCTTTCGACCCACGCTCGGGGGCTCAGCCTTTCGACCCACGCTCGGGGGCTCAGCCTTTTGACCCACGCTCGGGGGCTTCGACCCACGCTCGGGGGCTCAGCCTTTCGACCCACGCTCGGGGGCTTTCGACCCACGCTCGGGGGCTTCGACCCACGCTCGGGGGCTCAGCCTTTCGACCCACGCTCGGGGGCTTTCGACCCACGCTCGGGGGCTTTCGACCCACGCTCGGGGGCTTTCGACCCACGCTCGGGGGCTCAGCCTTTCGACCCACGCTCGGGGGCTCAGCCTTTCGACCCACGCTCGGGGGCTTTCGACCCACGCTCGGGGGCTTTCGACCCACGCTCGGGGGCTCAGCCTTTCGACCCACGCTCGGGGGCTTTCGACCCACGCTCGGGGGCTCAGCTTTTCGACCCACGCTCGGGGGCTCGGCCTTTCGACCCACGCTCGAGGACTTCGCCTACGCTCTGGGGCCGCGCTCAAACAGCTCACGTTTGGGGGACGCGTTCTCTCGACCTACGCTGGAGAACTTTCGCCTTCCTAATCGATGCTCGAAGTCTCTGCCTTTTCAACACAGTCGAATATAAACACAGGCATACAACGTATGTACAGAGTGAAGATACAGACACACCAACAAAGCTAGTTCATGGTGCCGCAGCATCTCGACTCGCCCTCTGACGATCGCTTTCGACGATAATTTGTCGAGCGATACAATCGCCGGTACTTCTACAAGCAGCATAATGCCGTTCCATGTCATAGCGACCGCTGGGCGATGGCGGAGGCATCTTCAGAAGCTCTAGGTCGACTTCAGGGTAGTGCGCGTGCACGAAAGCAAGTGCGACCACAGCCCCACTGCGCAGATGTGCCCGGACAAAGGAATGTATAGCATGGCCGTTCTCGAATCGATCGAGCAGCGCCGGCAAACCTTCGGGCTGATCATTTAGAGGAAACATCGCCTGGTGCACCAGCGCAAGGGCACTTCGGCTCGTCTCAGCCAACGCACCAGCTTGAGCAATCCTATCCTAAAGAAGTGTCAGCTTCATTGCCTTCGATCGATCAGCCCAGAAGTTATCAGCAACGGAGTTGGCATGATTCTGGGCAGCGATAATATGCGCGTTTACGCGCCGGGCCTCAGCTGCACTGTCAAGACACGCATCTGCGAACAAGAGAACAAAGACTCAGTCCTGCACATCCAAGCCAACGTGCAGCGAAAGAAGTTCGAAGACTTACACTTCAGAGATTTGCCAAGATTTTCGATCTCATCTAGAAGGAATTTCTCGCAGTCCGCAGCATACGACGCCTTCGAAAGAGCAACGTCGACCTTGGCAGTAACAACCTTTAGTTGGCGCTGCGTGTTCTGGAGCTGATCGCGCAACGATCGAATTAATGACAACTCGCTCGTGGAGGGCGCTCTTCGCTCAATGGCACCAGCAGTACTGCCAGTTGTTTCGTACGAAATAGGCCAAGCACCAGAGGTCAGCGAAGGATCCTGCATGAGGAGTCGAGCATCACACACAAGCAATTGCAACCAAATGGCATGAAGATTAACGTAACAGCAGAACAAGTTTTACAGCAGCAAGAGTTTTAATCGGGGTCACAGCCCTCGATGTGAGCCAGCAAAACTAATTACAAGTGGGCACCAGAAGCGCTGCTCGCACTACGCCGAACTACCAGCCCCGCTAGACGGTGCGGCGGACGCGCCACGCTTCCGAGCCCTCGCCGCTGCACGCTTCTCGTTCCTATCGGCCAGAAAGCCCGTCATTCGAGCAGCCAGCTCACGAGCACGAGCGACATAAGTTTTGGCGGATTTGTCACGTCCGTCCTTGTCCTTCGGGTACGTGCTCGTCACCTTGTCAGCGTCGAACTCCACGTCGTGCATCATCATCATGGAGAAGACAGACTCGGTGCCGATAGTTACCTGACGGCGCACCGCGGCAAATAACGGGTCTTCGCCGCCCTCCTTCACCGCCACAGCGTCGAGGATCCCTGCCATGGTGTCGCTGGTCGAATCGGGTACAGACGTATCCCGAACGCGAACAAGCGTCGATCGAACTCGCGCTAGGAGGTTGACAATCTCCCGATTCAGGCGTTCGACGAGGCCAACACTGGATTCGATCCCAGCGGGCCCCTTCATAGCTCCGGCGTCCAGTTCGGCAGCAGCTACAAGAAAAAACAAAACCTCCAAGTCACAATCAAGTTCTTCGGCGCAAAAATTAATCGAGACCAAGCTCGAAGAACTCACCGCGCAAGGCATCAAGCGAAGTCTGCAGGCGCTGGTGCAGTTCTCCTTCTCGAGCCTCGGCGTCCAGGCGGCTTTTCTTCGCGCGTTCCTGAGCTTCGGACGATTCGACCTTCAGCCGGGCGACTTCGTCGTTCAGCTCAGCGACCTTAGCCTTCAAGCCCGAATTCTCAGTGGCAAGATTGTCCAGCTGAGACTTCAGAGAGGTTTTGTCCGCAGCAGCCTGGGCTCCAATCCCTAATTCGTCAAAGGATGTCGTCAGGAAGAAGGGCAAGGTAACAGGCAGAGCAAAACTCTACAAGTGAAATAGCAGCACTCACGTCGAAACTCTTCGAGCTTCTCGGACAACCTTCGGTTCTCCTCCTCCAAGGCAAAGAAGTTTCTGCAAACCTTCGACAGGTCCCTAACAACGGGCTAAAAAAGGCAGAACAGAAGATTAACCTTCGAGTCATGATTCGGAGGGCAAGCCTAAGTGTAAACACTTAGACTTACCCTCGGGGGCTACTAATGGTCAAATACGCGAAGTGCAAGTCGAAAGTCTTCGGACTTACATGGTTGCTAGGACCGGAAGGCCCGCCGAACGAGGAGACAAGCACGAATTCTTGTTCTGTCGCCTTCTTCTTGGAAGAGGTCGAAGGCTTCGCCAGAGCAACTTCGGGGGCGACAATATCAGCGACCTTCTCCTGTGAGTCTGCCGTTTGCTCAAGGGCGTCGTCATGAGGTCGAACCTGGTATCGATCTTGATCCCCCGGACCAGTCGACGTTTCCTCGGTGGAAGATCTGAAGCAATCATCAGCGTTAGAACCGGACAACCAAATCAAAACAAGACCACAAGTTACACAAAAAAAACTTACGATGCGTCGATCCCGAACTTCGGAAGGACCTTTTTCTCTGTTCGAGGAGGAGGACGGCGGTTCAAAGGCGAGGCAGGGATAGCGCTGTTGTCGTCATCCCCTGAAGAAAAGTGAGTGTCGTCAAGGTCTTCCGAATCCTCGACAACGTCCGCGACTCGTTGTCTCTTCGGAGCCCTCGGTGGCGATGGAGCGGCGGAGGCCGACCCTTCAGGCACCTCGGCGAAGTCACGCCCCGGATATTCGCCCATCTCTGGCTGGGGTGGATAGCATCGGGCTATGTTTATCACCTGCATAATGAGGAAGACTGAATCTGACACTGAACGATTCAACTACGAGACTAGGAAGGAATCCGTTTAAAATAGGATCGTACCTCAGTGCGGGGGAAGGCTTTGCTGAAGGCCACTGCACCGAAGACCTTCGGCACAGGATCCTTCTTCTTGATGTTTGTGACGGCGCGTACGCACTCGTCGGTTTCGGCTTCGTGCAGCTCATCCTGAGAGATGCGAGTCGAGTCCCGGCGATCGCTGTAATCCCACATGCAGTGGGCTCGAGCAGCGAGCGGCTGGATTCGGCGCTCGATGAAGGTTCGGATGAGTTGGACTCCCGAAAGTTCCTTCTTCGGAGTAGCTCGAAGCTGTTGGATCTTCTCCATCAGCGGCTCTGTAATCTTCAACTCCTCGTCCGAAAGGTCGTGCCTCCAGGAGACGCGAGGTCGAAGAACGCCGGTGGGATGGAATCCCTCAAGTCCGAAGTTTTCGCCGTTGGAGGATTTGTCCTTGGCGTAATACCACTTCGTCCTTCACCCGGGGTTGTTTTCGGGTGTTTGGAGGTTGAAATACTCGACGTCTGGGCGCACTTGGACGCCGAAACCACCGGTCTGATAGGGCAGAGGGTGCCGAATCACGAAGATTCGATGCCACAGCGCCCAGTGGGGTTCGATCCCCAGGAAGCACTCACAAAGCGTGATAAAACACGCAATGTGAAGAACAGAGTTGGGATTCAGGTCATGGAGCTGAATCCCGTAAGCAAAGAGAAGGCCGCGGAGAAAAGGATGCGGGGGAAAGACAGACCCCGCAGCAAAAAGGTGATGAAGATTACCCGGAAACCGAGGGGTGGCCGGGGAACGATCTCCGGGCCGGCGGCGAGCGATTCCGCCGGCGCGTTCTTCAGCAGGCCCATCTTCTCGGCCTGGGTCAGCTCCTTGTTGCCAACCTTGGATTGGACCCAGCGGCCAACGCCGGAGCCTTCAGCATCGGCCGTCTTGGCCTTTTTGGCGGCAGCAGTGGCGCCGGCGGCTGTGGAGCTCCTCTTGCCCATGGTCAGGGCGCAGCAAAGATCGCGGAAATGGAGATGGGAAGGAAGAGCTACAGGGGCGCTGCGCGAGGAAGAAGACGATGGCGGCGGAGTGAGATAGACTGTTACCCTGCCACCGTTATTTATTCCAGCTCTAGAGATTTACGTCAGATCTCAACCATCCATGGCGAAGTGGAAACGGCCGGGTTGATCCGACCGTCCACGTGTCAGCACGCGAGCACCGCGGCGTCCACTACGCATGGTAATCAAGGAAACCGCGCCGATTATTTCTCACCCACGCGCGGGACGTGCGGTCAAACTCTGTCAACGGCCGCGATGCACGGCTTGAGGGCCCACCACACGTCTTGTCCTGGCAGGCTCAGGCCCGTCCTGCAGAAGATGAGGTGACGACTCGACGCAGTGTGTCGTCAGCGCTGACACGTTCCCTTGGGTAGGATGCTGTCTTTTCGACTCAAAGGGTAACAACTGGCAAAGGCTCTTTCGAGTCCCAAAGGTATGTACCCCTTGCACTCAGATGATCTCTTGATCGGGTTTCTTTCGAGGTCTTCTGTGCTCTTCTCTTTTGTGCCATTCGAATGAGCATTGAGTTTCTCGACGACTCTGTCTTTCGTTCCTTCGGGGGAATTTTCCGGTCCCTTGAATTATCTCTTTCGGGCCAGCAGCGCCTTCGATGTATTCGAGGCAGGACTTCGGTCCCTCGAGTTACTTCTTTCGGGCCAGCAGCGCCTTCGATGTATTCGAGGCAGGACTTCGGTCCCTCGAGCTATCTCTTTCGGGCCAGCAGCGCCTTCGATGTATTCGAGGCAGGACTTCGGTCCCTCGAGTTACTTCTTTCGGGCCAGCAGCGCCTTCGATGTATTCGAGGCAGGACTTCGGTCCCTCGAGCTATCTCTTTCGGGCCAGCAGCGCCTTCGATGTATTCGAGGCAGGACTTCGGTCCCTCGAGCTATCTCTTTCGGGCCAGCAGCGCCTTCGATGTATTCGAGGCAGGACTTCGGTCCCTCGAGTTACTTCTTTCGGGCCAGCAGCGCCTTCGATGTATTCGAGGCAGGACTTCGGTCCCTCGAGCTATCTCTTTCGGGCCAGCAGCGCCTTCGATGTATTCGAGGCAGGACTTCGGTCCCTCGAGCTATCTCTTTCGGGCCAGCAGCGCCTTTGATGTATTCGAGGCAGGACTTCGGTCCCTCGAGCTGCTTCTTTCAGGCCAGCAATGCTTTCGAAATATTCGAGGCAGGGCTTCGATCTTTCGAGCTGTTTCTCTCGACCAAATAATACTTTTAGAGATTCGGGTTCGAGTTTCGGACCTTTGAATCATCTTGTTCTAATCTGTCTTTCGGGCTATCAACGCTCCTCAATCAACATACCCGAATTTCGGTGGCAATATACCAGTTCGGATGCTGTATGTCAAATACGAAGGTAAGACCACGATTTGCAACATCGATGGCCCGGTATTCATATCAAACACGCTCTGCCGGAAATTTTCCATACCTACGGTATGAAGCTTGCACCGATGGACGCATCAGGTGCCTCACAAATGAACTGGGCTTCGACCTGGTAAGTCCAACGCGGCTCAGGTCGAGGTAGCGCCAGCCCACGCGGGTTCGAGTCGGGGGACTCGAATCTGAGTAAGCTAACCGAATGTCTTTGCAGCAATGCAATTAACTGAGACCCGGCGTGAGTCTCAGGCCGGTTATGCGCATCCCTCTGCAAACCCAACTTAATGCTTTCGAGGCTCTACATGAGAGCAGCTCGAAAATCACGTATCGAAACGAGCATACTATTCGAATGACTTCTGTACATTTGCAGCTTTGCAGGCCAAGTGCTCATGTCGGGTACGGCTGGGAAGACTTTCGGGAGGAGTCCCTGCCATAGTCTTCGGCTATCCCAGGCACTCGGGGGCTACTGACGAAGGAATGACAGATGGGCCCCCGACATTCGCCTACCTGGTTTTCGGTCCAGGTGGGGTGTCTCAGGAGAGGCTTTCGAGGCCCGTCAAGGCAGTGTTTCGATGCGGCCCAGGAGTATTACTTGGTGTACAAGCGAAGTTTCGAAGAGCCCAAACTAGATTAGGTCTCGGTTGATCCGATCTGTACTTGGCTTGAGAAACACTCCTGAGACCTAGCCTTATCTTATAAAAGGCTGGGAGGGAGGTTTCGAAACCCTAGATTCACTTCCACCCACCTCACGCCGGAGCGCTCGACACCTTCGAGTTCTCTATTTTCGGCTAGATCCAATCTACGCCGCCATTGTAACACCACCATCATCATCACCACCTCAATACAAAAGTCAGACAAGCAGGACGTAGGCCTTTTACCTTTCGAGGGGGCTGAACCTGGGTAAATCCTCGTGTCCTCCTGCTTTCGTCTGATCGCCGTCGAGTTCGCCAGGTCCTCAATTCGCTTCATAGATCGAAAGCCCTTCGACATGGGCATTGCCGGGGATAAACCTCGTCAAGTTAGTTGGCAATAAAAATTAAAGAGAGTATATTTAGGTTTAGATGGAGGAGAGAGAAAAGGAGGGAGAAGTGAAATGGACTCGCATACAAGAGCCTGCTCTAGCACATGCATATATTTATAAATTAATACTATTTTATAGCTCGTTGTACCGTATTAACTATAGAGCTGACTATAAATGACATGATGATTTCCTATAGCCACCAAATGGCTATACTATTATCCCTGCTCTAAGATTCTTATCAAAATTGACTTTTAATCTATACTACCAAATAGTTACCTCCTTGATATGAGACAATTTTAATAAATATAACATAATCTCAAAAGTTTTACAAGAAATATCATGATGGCGCGGCCGAAGGCGCCATGCTCTACTTATCGCGCGGCAGAGGGCGTCAGGTGCCATGAGCAAATTAATCGATTCTACTTTGTCTAAATCTGCATATCTCTAACACTGAAACTCGTTTACATATATGCGAATTTAGACAAATTGAGTCAATTAATTTGAAATATATGAAGTATGTATAATAAATGCATTTGTTGCACCTTGGGTGTCGGAATGAGGCAGTGTTTTGTGCTAACTTTTAATGGCGTTCTTGGTAAATTGCAACCTTTGCACCTTTTATGACAATTAATTTGTTATACTGAGCAACAACTGGGCAGATAATAATTTGCACTCCAATATTATGTCATACTCCCTCCGTTTCTTGATATAAAGTGTATAGTTTTATGTGAAAAGTTTCAGAATTTAAGATTTATCATGGGATTGTTGGGTTTCTTATGCTAAATAAGAAATCAGTCTAAGTAGAAGAGAGAGGGTTCCAAGATTTCACTATTTTTCCTCTAGTCTAACATCGATCATCTAGAGGTATTAAGGTCTAAAAGCAACGAATTTTGTGGTTTTAGCCCGTGCATTAATATTCGTGCAAGAAAGCTATATACATTATACCAAGGAACGGAGGGAGTAAAAATTTATCTTTAACAAACAAAGGTAATTAACGCTCACATGAAAACAAGGTGAAAAAACAATATCCACCTATAGGTCCAAAGATTGACCTAATGTAGTTGTCGCTTTGGTAATATTGTGTGATGATTGTTAAAAACAATGAATGTCCGCATGCATTAGTTCAGAACATTCCACAATTTCCATTAACTATTATTTTTAAACTGTCAAGTACTATATTTTCGTGATAAGATCACTCTACTCCTTCACATTGTTCGTTTGACGCATGCTGTTGGACGATAGGAGTTAGGATGCTGCAACCCCTTCCTGGGTCTTCAGCTAGAACGTGCTTAGTATGCTTCTGTGTGCACCGGCTATAAGATGTTTCGTTGAACATTGCTTGGTTCGGTTGGTTCCTAATAAAATATATGTATATAACAGGGCATCAGAGAGATCAACACACATTGTTTTACTCTGTAAGCCTATATCGGTTCTTATTAGAATAGGTATAATCATTTTTCGTCACGAATACAATACTAAAGTTCTCACTATAGTGCTTTATGTCTCCTTTGCTTTTCTTGACAATATTCACTTAACAACTCAAATTAGCTTCTCCATTTTGGTCAACTCAATTACGGATTGACACTTTACATCTTATGCTCATATTTGGGAAGGCATGTAGCTTCAAAGTACGAAATACATGTTATTTACAAACTATTGTAACCAAGTAATTTTGATGCAGTTATCAAAACTAACTAGAGAATGAAGTACTAGCCTCAAATTGGATTTGTAACAAAAAATATACCTAACATAAAAAATAAACCCATGAATGAAATTGACCACTTCACCTCCCAATAATTCTACACATTCCAATATATATAAAGAAATACTTCCCTTATATTTTAACTCATTGTATGTTTTCTTGGACATGCATACATATATCTCGTATCCAATCGACGGGTTGTTGAGTGTACGATTATCAATTGAATATCTTTGTAGGTGTTTCTAGAGTGTGCAAATAGCAAGCTTATGTGTGACCAATTAGAATTATTTTAATTCTTCTAAATAGCAAAATATACTATAAAAATGGATATCGTCCATAAGCACTATTTTAATATGGATGTCTCGTAATCAAGTACCCACCCTTCGAAGAAGGGAAAGAAAAACCAATGTATATTGCACCTCCTAAGCACTTGCGTGCAGTTTCTCTTCATGAAGGTGTTGCTTTTGAAGAACTAAGACGCAATATGTGTGTTACATTGGCATTGGTTGATGTTATTGTTGCTGCAACAGCTTTGATCTTTTGGTTTCTTTTTCCCTTTTGTTTTTAGTAGTTTGATTGTGCACATTCTTGATGTCTTCGAATTGCTTTTGACATGGAGTTGTTGTAGAAAAATCCCACGGGAGTTGGATGTCGTTGGAGAGGGTTCATTTCCAAGGCCGAGGATAAAATGTTCCATGTTTTTATTAGATCGGTAGACCGTGCCATGTAAAGTTACCAAGCATATATGCTTTGGACAGTACACTGTTTTACCCCACTACGATACAGCGATAGGCTTCTTTCGCTCGAGCAGTTTCTGAATACATGCCGAAACCCTCGTTTCTGCGCTCTATGTTTAAAGACTGATGTTCTTCCTACTCGAACACCGTTTCATCGTTCCATGAACGAAGAATAGCGAAGCCATCATCCTCCAACGATTAGGTTCGGTAGAAAAGGCACCACCATGACCGTGCACCGAACCAGACCGCCCGACACTACGGCCTTTCCCATGTCTGTTCCGCCGAGAATCTTAGCTTGAGTAAACCCAAGAAAATGAATGGATCCTCCGCCAAAAGGCAAAGCCGTATCCTCGGCGGGAGCCGCACGCCACGTCTCCGGCACCGGCAATGATTCAACCCACCGTCGTGCACGCTAGAAAGTAGCTGGTCCCCCGTACTCCGTACCAAGGTTTGCCGGCGACAGCTCGTCGTCAATCCGTCGGTACTCACTACTACTGATGGCTGATGAGTGCGTAGATACGTAGATCATGGCACAGTCTGCCTCCACACTATTAAGCGATGCATCACGATTCACGAAGGAACGATTTCAAGTTGATATGCTGCACTTGCAGATGCAAGGGGCGACGAAATGGAGCCGCAGCCTGCAGGCACTCTTGATTCTTCAACTCGTCAGGTTGATGGATATAAAAGGAGAGGAAAGAAAATGATAATTGCCCGCACTGCATGTTTACTGATATATTCAGTGGACTTCTGAAGAACTTTGGCGACGCACATTGCCCTCGTGATGGCCCAGCTTGCAAATTGCCTGTGATCGACTCCATTCCCTTCCCACATGGCCGACAGCAATTGTTTTTCTTGCCACTAGTCATAGGTTAGTGGCGCACCCGACAAATGAGAACAAAACCCCGTTGCAAGATTCTTCCGAGGATTAGAAGTCTACTCTAGCCTACAGGGACTTTAGGCCTTTTCTGAAGTTCCTATACTGAAGAAAGGAGAGAGATTGCTAATTACTCACCTTTCAAGTAGCAAACATAGTTTTATTTTCGAAAATTCAAGAGCACAAACGTTCCACAATAGTCTTCCAACGCGGCCCAATCTGAACCGGCTCGTGGCCGTGCGGCCGCACAGACATCAGCATGACATATAAATTCAGAGCAACTCTAGCATACCCCTATCTCGCCCCAACCCGCAAAATAACCGCTAGTTTGTGGGTTCAAGGCAAAAATCTATAAGGAACAGATAACTCATCCGATGCCGACCCACAAAAAAATTTAGGGACTCCGCCATCCGGAGGCCCGCGAACTGAACTTGTGGGGGTCGAAGAGGCAAATCGAGCCCGACCCCCATCCTGTGTGAGGCGTTGGCGGGACGGAAATTTCAGCGCACGCTCCTCCCGCTTCCGCGCCGCCTCCGCCCCCATTGTCCTCTCCCCGATCGGCGCCAGCCGATTCCTTCGCCGCGGAAGCCCCCATGGCCTCTCCGCAACTGTCGGTGGTCGCCACGCGCCCCGTGGCCGCCGATTCGGCGCCGCTCGTCGCCACTGGATCTAGGGCTGCCGGTGGTGCCTCGGCCGTGCCCGGAGGCACCGTCGCCACGGCCCCGCGGATGCGATATGCAAGCGGACGGGCACACATGTCGTTGGCCCTGGGCCGGCAGCCACGGTTGGTCCGGTGGCCGGTGCGCCATTGACTCCGTCGGTCCGGCCGGTTGCGAAGACGACGCCGATACCCAAGCAACGCCTGAAGAAGCCGACGATGAAGCCTTCGGTGGTAAAGAAGGGCTCGCTCGCGGCAATCAATGCGGCGGCCGCAGCCGCGCTGGTGGCCGGCGGTGAACACACTCGCGAGGTGTCCGCCGAAATGCTGGAGAGGTATATTTCTCTCTTTCTCTCCGGTGAACTTAATTTGTTTGCCGAGATGCGGTGAACTTGATTGTTTGTGTGCTACGGTGCAGCCAAGGGCCGAACTCCTTCGCGGGCATGCTCAATGAAGCATCCGTCAACATTGACCAAGAGCCGCTTGGTGACTACGTGAACGGCCACATTGGAGTCGACGATGTCGAGGAGGCGGAGGGGGATGATGATGAGTTGGAAGAGGTGGACGTCGGTACATATGAAGATGCCGCAAGCAAAAAAAAACACCTAACAAGGAGGACATCAAACTACACCGAGTTGGAAGATGAAGCTTTGATCAAAGCATGGGATAGCATCACCCTTGATGGTATGACCTGGACCGATCAAACCAGTAAGCGGTATTAGCAACGGATTGAGGAAAAGTATTGCCATTTCATGCCTCGGCTTTCACATAGGCCACCAAGGACATACCGCTTACTACAAGGTCGATGGGATGCAATCAAGACTTCATGTAGCCGGTGGACCGCTTGTATTGACGAAGTGCGGGCTGCACCTCCGAGTGGATCCACCATAGATGACTATGTAAGTTTGCTACATATCATTATTTGTTGCAATTGCTTTATATAAGCTTTCTTCATCACGAGTTTGCAACATGTAGGACCGAATTGCAATGGATAGATACAAAGACATGGCAAGATCCAAGGGCAAGATGTTCGTCCTTCAACATTGCTACAAGCTACTTGAGCATAGCGAGAAGTGGAAGATAAGAGACCGGGAAGCACCACCGGCAAGAGGGGCATTGGTTGACTTGGACTATGAAGAAGAGGAGGATGAGCTCGATGCCAAGAAGTGTTGAAATACTAGGCTAGATCAAATCGGTTTGTTACTGTCTATTCCCCAAGGTACTGAGATCTTAGAGAGAGAACCAGAGAGGGAGAGAGAGGATTAACTTGCTGATGGGCTCGAGGAACTCGAGCCGGTGGCCATCGAGAGGGGCGACGGTGTTGGCGTCGGTGAGAGAGTGGCGGCTCGGTGGAGCTTCCCGTCGGCCAAGCGCCTAACCTAGATCGGTAGGTGGTATCGGTGGGGGGCTGCGGCGCACGGTGAACCTCGTACCATGTGCGTCCGCCCCCCCCCCACCTCTTTATATGGCGCTGGCGACAGGGGCCCACCAACCATGAAGAGGTTGGGCGCCCCCGATCAGGGCGCGTGAGCAAGGGTCGGATCGAGTCGTTGGACTCGGTCCTGGAGATCAACCTAACATTCTCCCCCTTGATCTCAACTTTACTTTTAACTTTGTACTTTATACTTTACTCGTTTCATCACGGATTAGTACATAGAGCATGTTTCATCGTCACAGCTCATTTGCCGATAGAATCAGACAGCCACTATACACTTTTCTGTTACTTTTGGGCCTCTTATGATCCAGAAATCATAGGCTTGCCATTAAACCCATGCCGGCTAAGTGTTCCTTGAACACATTGGGTGGTAAGCCTTTCGTTAGCGGATCCGCAAGCATATCCTTTGTCCTTATATGCTCGAGTCTTATAGTTTGATCCTGGATTTTATCTTTCACAACATAATACTTTACTTCTATTGGTCTGGTAGCTTTACTCGACTTATTGTTGTGAGCATAAAATACTGCAGGCTGGTTGTCACAGTACATCTTTATTGGTTTGTCAATACAATCCACTACTTTCAAGTTGGGTATAAATTTCTTTAGCCATAACACATGATTCGTGGCCTCAAAACATGCTATAAATTCGGCATACATCGTGGATGATGCAACTATTGTCTGTTTGCAACTTCTCCACGAAATAGCCCCTCCAGCGAGAGTGAACACATATCCTGTTGTGGATTTTCTTTCATCTTTGTCTCCCGCATAGTCTGCATTTGAATACCCTTTTATCTCTAGGGAATCAGATCTTCTATAAGTTAGCATGAGGTCTTTTGTGCCTTGCACATAACGCAAAACTTTCTTTACCATTTTCCAGTGCTTTATGCCTAGATTTGACTGATATCTACCGAGTACCCCGGTGATAAAAGCTAAGTCAGGGCGAGTGCACACTTGTGCATACTGTAAGCTTCCAACAGCCGAAGCGTATGGTACTGCTTTCATTTGATCGATCTCATATTGGTTCTTGGGGCATTGATATTCCCCAAAACTGTCGCCCTTGACTATCGGAGCAGGTGTGGCATTACTCTTATGCATATTATACTTTATTAGAACTTTTTCTAAATATGCCTTCTGTGATAGTCCTAACACTCCATTCTTTCTATCTCGGTGAATTTCTATGCCCAAAACATATGAAGCTTCACCAAGATCTTTCATATCGAAGTTTGAGGACAAAAACTTCTTTGTTTCTCGCAGAAGACTAACATCACTGCTAGCAAGCAGGATATCATCCACATACAAGATTAGGAAAATATATTTCCCACTTTTAAACTTTGCATAAACGCAGTTGTCCTCGATGTTTTCTTTAAATCCAAATCTTTTAATGGTATCATTAAACTTTAGATACCACTGTCTAGAGGCTTGCTTTAATCCATAAATGGATTTTTTTAGACGGCATCCCATGTGTTCCTTCCCCTCCATGAAAAAACCCTTGGGTTGTTTCATGTAAACTTTTTCTTCTAAATCTCCATTTAGAAATGCCGTCTTTACATCCATTTGATGCAACTCTAAATCAAAATGTGCAACTAGTGCCATTATGATTCTGAAGGAATCCTTACATGAGACTGGAGAAAATGTCTCATTGTAATCTACCCCTTCTCTTTGTGTAAATCCTTTTGCCACTAGACGCGCTTTATACTTTTCTATATTCCCGTTAGAGTCATACTTTGTTTTGTAGACCCATTTACAGCCTACTGTTTTGGCTCCTTTGGGAATTTCCTCTAAGTCCCAAACATTGTTGGAACTCATCGACCTCATTTCATCTTCCATGGCCTCTAGCCATTTCGATGAGTTGGGGCCTCCCATAGCTTCATCATATGAGGTGGGATCACCTTCCATATGAACTGTTTCTGTGTTATAAACTTTATAGTCAGTAGAAATAGCTGATTTCTTGACTCTTTTGGACCTTCTAAGGGCCTCATTCTCTGGCTCATTATGTACCTCAACTTTTGGTACATCTATTAGAGGTGGCTGCTGCAGCTCCCTTTCATGCTCAACAATGGTATCAGAGCTCGTTGTCTAGATGCTAGATCTTTCGGTAGAAAAGAGATCAAGAAAGTAAATCCCCACCCACAGAACCCGATCCCCAAAAGAAAATCACAGAGAGAAAAGGGGAAAGACACTCACCGGTTTGATCTCGAGGTCGTCGGCAAAGAAGCGCCGCTGCAGAGCCGCGCCAGTTCCTCTCGATCTCGATGCGCATCGGCAAGCCGAGGCATCGAGACGAAGAACACGGGCGGTGGGGGCTCACGCCTTCGCCACCGCCGAAAGGGAGTGACCCCTTTGGGGGCAAAGGGCACGCCACCCAGCCGCCGGTCTCCTGGCCGTGGTGCTGTGCGTCGCCATCGTCGGCGGGGAGCCGACCACGGGAAAGAGGCAGAGGGGCGCCAGCGCGCCAGACCTCTGCGAGTGCTCACAGCCGCCACGAGCGCTGGGCAGTCAGTGGAAAGAGAAAGAGAAAGTGAGAAGGGAAAAGGAAGAGGAGGCGCTGGGGAAGCAAGCTAGGCCACTGCCGTGACCGTCGCCGTCGCCGGCGCGGCACCGGCCGCCGGGGGCTCGGCCTCCTCAGCCGCCAGAGAACGAGCAGAGTAACGGGGACGGAATGAGGCTAGGGTTTCGGACCCGTCCGGTCGGGGCTGGCTTGACCCTGGCGATAGACGCGCTGGACCGTCGGATTCAATCCGACGACCAGCAGCGAGCGGTGCGGCCAAAGGCAGGCCGATGGGCCGTCACAGGCCGGGCCGCAGAGGAAGCGGCGGTGGTTATCCGCCGCACAGGGCGTCGCGAGCTCCAGGCAGGCCGTGGGCTGCGGGCTAAATTGTCTTATCTGTTTTTTCTTTTACAGATTACAGTTTTTATAGTTTCTTGTTCAGATTTTGAGCAAATTTTAAATAGTTTTCTCTATTCAAATTTTTCCAACGAAATTTTGATTAGAGATTGCAAAAGTTACAGAAACTTTTTTATAAAGTTTAGAGTTAATGAATTTCTTAATTCATGTTTCCGCTGCAAATAGTTAAAAGAAATTGCTTAAATGCAATAAAGTGATGATCAATTTTTTTTGAAAGATGTGATAAAGTGGATTATGATTTGTTAACTTTAAAGATGATTATGATTTTGTTATTATATAACCAACGTTGTTAATAGCATGATCATGATTTTTTAATTTTATGTTAAAAGGTGCATTTATCTCTATTTTTGCCCAACGGTAATATAGTTTTAATTGCACACACAGTTGTATGTGTTGATTTATACCAACGTTGGATTAATGCATGCAATTGTTTTGTTATCTCACATCTTTGTGAATAGCAGGAGGCTACAGTCTGATGAGTTGCCTCAAAGACGTTCCGACGCTCAGGGGTGACAACTACACCGAGTGGAGGAAGAAAGTTGATCTGGCTTTTGTCTGCGCTGAGGTCGACTGGGTTCTGGACACTCCACAGCCGGTCAAGCCGACAGAGCCAGTCAGAGATGCAAAGGATGATGATGCTGCATGGGACAAAAAGAAAAAGGACTTTGCTCCAGTGGAGCTGGCATATGTGCTACAGAACCAAAAGTGGGTCAATGCAAACAAAAAGTGCATGGCCTTTATAAAGAATATGATTGAGAACGCCATTGCAGGCTCAATCGCAGAGTGCACTTCCGTTGGGGAGTTTCTGGAAAAGATAAAGAGCCAGTTCACTGGCTCTTCAAAGGTGTATGCTACCCAGCTGCTCAAACAGCTGGTCACAGAAAAGTACACAGGAGGTGCACATGGCATCAGGGAGCACATCTTGAGGATGAGCAACATGGCTTCTAAACTGAAGCCCATGGATGCTGATCTGGAACTAAAGCCTGCTCTGCTTGCTCACCTTGTCATGGCATCATTGCCTAAAGAGTTTGATAACTTTGTTATCAACTACAACATGTCCCCTGATAAATGGGACATAGAAAAGATGATTGCCATGTGTGTACAAGAGGAAGATAGGCTTAAAGCCTCAAATGGTGGTTCAATCAACTATGTCAAGGACAACAGGAAAAGGAACTACCAGAACTTCCAGAACAACAATCAAGGTTCTCCCTCCAAGCCATATGGCAAAGGTCCCCAACAGTATCATCAGCCCACTCTCCCAGTGGATAAAGATCAGTGTCTCCACTGCAAGAAGACTGGGCACTTCAAGAAAGACTGTCCAGAATGGCTCAAGTCCATAATGGCAAGGAAAGGTATAGATACAGTTTCTTTTGTTAATGAATCCCTGTATTCACAGTTTTCGAAATCTACTTGGTGGATTGACTCAGGTGCAACTGTTCATGTTGCAAATTCTTTACAGGGATTCCATTCGACAAGGACTATGAAAAGAAACGAAAGATGCATTGAAGTTGCGAATGGAGTTCAAGCAGACGTTGAAGCTGTTGGCGACATCTCCTTGGAGTTAGCTGATGGTTTTTCGATTCTGCTTAGAGATGTGTTATTTGTTCCTTCACTTCATAGAAACTTAATAAGTGTATCACGTTTGAATAAAGACAGTTATCAGTGTTATTTTGCACACGGCAAGTGTGCCATATGGTTTAAAGATGCTTGTGTGGGTGTTGCTTTACTTCACAACGAGCTTTATTTTTTATCCTTACGTGAAAAAGTGCATTCTGTGTGTAATGTGAATGAACAAACTTCCTTGTCGAACAAAGAACAAAAGAAAAGAAAAAGAACTCATGACTCATCGAAGTTATGGCACTGTCGATTAGGCCATATTTCGAGGGGAAGAATCGAAAACCTCGTTAAAAATGATATTCTTCCTCCGTTAGAGTTCTCCGATATAGAACAATGCATAGATTGCATAAAAGGAAAGTATGTAAAGCAAATTAAAAAGGGTGCAAACCAAAGTACAACGACACTAGAAATCATCCACACTGATATATGTGGACCATTTTCTGTGAAAAGTGTGGATGGCTATGACTCGTTCATAACATTCACAGATGATTATTCCCGATATGGTTATATTTATCCAATTAGAGAAATGTCTGAAGCATTGGATAAATTTAAAATATTCAAAGCAGAAGTTGAAAATCAACATGATAAAAGAATTAAAATAGTCCGATCCGACCGTGGAGGGGAGTACTACGGTCGGCACACTCCATATGGTCAAGTACATGGACCTTTTGCAAGGTTCTTACAGGAAAATGGAATAGTCGCCCAGTATTCTATGCCGGGCGAACCTCAGCAAAATGGAGTAGCTGAAAGGCGCAACCGTATTCTTATGGATATGGTGCGCAGTATGATGAGCTATTCCACCCTGCCATTGGGATTATGGATGGAGGCGCTTAAAACCGCCATTCACATTCTCAACACAGTACCAAGCAAGTCGGTGCCCAAAACACCGTATGAGTTGTGGACAGGGAGAGTTCCCTCCTTGCGCCACTTAAGGGTCTGGGGGAGCCCAGCTGAGGCAAAAGTATTTAATCCAAATATTGCAAAGTTAGACCCCAAAACAGTAACTTGCCACTTTATTGGCTATCCTGACAGATCAAAAGGTTATCGTTTCTACTGTCCAGACAAATACACAAAGTTTGTAGAAACGAGACATGCAGTCTTCTTGGAGGGCGAATTGATGAGGGGGAGCATGGTAGCTCAAAAAATTGATCTTGAGGAGAAGAGGGTGCATGCACCTAATCCGATGATTCAGGAGCCATTTTTCAAGAAGAGACCGGATGGTGTCAAGAAGGAGAAAGATAAGCTCAAGAAGCAAGCAGAGTCGTCAAGCATTACATACAAGATGGATGATATGTTGAAGTCACGAGAGCACTTGGTCAACAAAACTTTGGAGACCAAAGTGATGTTGATGGAGAAGAAGAGTCAAGAGAAGCAAATACGATGAGAGCTACTCCGAGAAGATGAGAAGAGCAAGGCCGTCATCGATGAGAGGAGAGCACGAGCCGAAGAATAGTGTGCCTTGGCGGAGCTCATCGCCGAGGACAACAAGATAATGATGATGGATTCATCAAAGATGGATGACTTCACAATGGAATGGTGGAACTTGTCACACATAAAGATCTTGCAACGAACGCGGGAAGCGGCTGCGTTGGCTCGTGGTGGTTCTATGGCGGCGACTACCGGTGGTGATCATGGAGCCGGTGGTGGTGATGGAGCCGGTGGTGAAGCCGGCGGTGATGCTTGATCTTTGCAAGAAAAACCGGAGGTGATGGTCTCTTTTTGTGTCGTGAAGTAGTACATGCGACGAGGAGTTGATGATCGCGTGATGAACGCTTGTTTTGATGCAAAACTATTGCATGTTTCATGCAAAAACTGTTGCATATTGTATTTGATATTTATTCTGGAATATGCTATTTGGCGGGTCACGGTTGCGGGGTCTGTTCCGCGCCGCGCGATTTCGGCCCGCAAATAGCGGATATAGACCAGACTGAACTTGCGGATGGGGTTTCAAAAATGGAGGGTCTGTTAGAGTTGCTCTCAGTACAGCATCTATCAGGGCGTAGTCTTACTAACAATCTAAATATATATCGATCAACTAACGAAGGTACTTCACACTGAAGAGAATAAAAAACACACAGAAGAACGAACATCCGTGATATAGCTATATCTTGACACATTGCACTATTACGAGGGGTGTGCTCTAGAGCTGTAGCAGTGTTGTCGTTCACCACTATGGCTAGGGCTGGACCAACGTTTGCTGCACCACCATGGCTGAAGTTGGAGCGTCCCTTTGTTGCACTGTCATGGCTGGGGCTTGAGCAATGCTTTAGCTGCACCATCATGGCTAGGGCGGGAGTGGTGTAGACCTACGCCAGGTGGACTACAGAGTGTAGGATCCTTATCATCTTCCTCTGCTTGAGCCAAGTATACCCTGTTTCTCCTAGGGTACGTGAAGTCCTTGCGAAATGGCCATGACGGACACATTTGCGGCACGTGTCATCATGCGGGCTATCCCTAGCCGTTACATGATTGTTGTTGCCATCTCCACTCTCCACTGCCCGCTTGTGATGGACAATCCAACCATAATTTCCGGTGGCACCGCTTGTAAGATGGTCTCCAATGCCATTTGATCTTTGTGAAATCGTCGACACCGAGCTCGATTTCATCCCAAATGCTCAGATCATACACCTCACCTTCATGGTTGTTGAATTGTTCGCACTAGCCATTTCCATTAGTTTAGACTTTTAGTTGCGTTTGGCTAGTGCATGAAACTTGACGTTAGCTACAGGCATACATGTTGAATAGTACTCCTTATCGGAAAAAAATGTTGAATAGTACTATTAGAAATTTGATGTGGATTAACTCCGAATCAAATATTTCTCACAGTTGCTACTGTTGAGGGCTGCAGATGATGTTGAGATAAAGCGTCTCATATTAGAAATCGCAGAGCTTAAGAAGTCCAAGTCTGTTGATCCTCCCCCTGCTGACCTGACCAACGCCCAAGTTGCAGATTCAGCAAGCACAAGATCGGCTTTGGTAGCAGCACCAACACCTAGGGATGAACAGTTGGTCTTAAGGGTGTGTCTGTGCCACACTACATCTCATGGTTTTTTTTAGATTATCATCTCCCTAGTTATAACTAAGTGTTGAATGTCTTTGTGATCCAGGAAGCAGTGGCTGGGTTTGGCCGAAATGCAAGAGGCCCAATTCCGGGGGTGTGGATATGGCAACGAGATAAAGATATCTTCTTTCTCACAATTTGGATCGGTCATTGCTGACTTTGTGCAAACTGCCTGAGCCATTCTTTATCATCTCCCTATTTATACGAAGCACTTTTACTTCTTATAGAGAAGTCTACTGAACTTGCTTGGTACATCATTTAGCATATTATCTGAATTATCCGTACACAATAACACTAACCATGTCATTGTATGTTTAACATTTAACTTAATGCTTATTCTTATACAATAATAAAGTTCATCTCTATTTTCACACAAGCATGTCATTTCTTAAAATTTTGGTTTAGAACATTTCTTTGAACTAAAATTTGTCTCAATCTACGCAAAGCATTAAAAATAAAATGAAATTACATTAGTCGCTAGAATAATTTGTGCCACTTAAATACATTATGTTGTGATGTAATGTGTATGTTTAAATATCATCAAATATGTTCACAGGGGATTCTATAACGTACAATCTTAGCTAATATCTCGATCGAGGTTTGCATAGTAAGATTACCTAGCTTACTTGTAACTTATAAGCAATTCTAGATTGCACGAGAGGTGGCAACAAGTGGAATATCCTTAAATCTCGCCCCTCCCTTTTGCGAGTTGGCATTGTTCATTTATTTATTTGTTCATGGTAAAATATTTCATTCATGCCCTCCATGGTTTAGACCTAGTGAGTGGGCATGTGTCTTGCGTTTGAAATCATGATTTATATTTTACAATGTCGTAACATTAAGACACCTAAGAGTGTAGATAAACCTGCTTCTGAACATACAATCAACCATCTAGCCAATTTTCTCTGATATAATTATACTTGTGGTACAATAAGTATTTTCAATATATACCGGTGATAAATGAATAACTACTGGAAGGACCTTGCGTTTGTTATTATTATTTTTTGTGCGATATGTACGTCTTTGGCTCCATATGTGATATTAGATTTTTATAAACTTAGAGAGAAATGTCTACATCATTGGAGAGGGAGATCATGCATACTGCAAGTAAATTCACTGAACATCCTTAGGAGATCAATTTATTAGTCAATAGAAAAAAGAATCGAGATATACTACAACTAAGAACTGTACAATGTTTGCACACGATGCCTACTACACACAGAAGCAAATTTAGAATTCTCATTGTCTATCATTGACTCTTGGTCCAATATAACGGAGCAACCTAAGCGCTCTATTTCTAGAGATTTTGTGTAATGTCGAAACAGAACACATGGGAGAATCCTACCTACAATAGCACCATGCACGTGTAAAAGTCCCAGAAATATTGTCTTATCAACCGTATGCACAGGCCAAGGTAATTCTCTTTTCTAAAAGAACAATGATAGCCTCCACTCGGAAAACGACTCGTATGTTCTAACAGAGCGCTTCTTCGGGGGCATCATACTCCCTCCTTGCCAAAAAATAGTGTATATAAGATTTTTAAAAAGTTAAGCATCATAAAGTTTAACCATAAAAAAAATGAATATCTAGAATAACAAATCAACACGACTACCACTAGATTCATCATGACATACAATAAATCTTCAGGTATCGCTGCATCGCATACAATAAATCTATATTTTTAATTTATGCCTAATTCTAAATTATACAGCTATTTATTTGCAAACTTATATTAGCTGTAAAATACAAGATAATATTATACTCCCTCCGACTACTAATACTTATCTCTAGAATAACGTATCTAGACACTAAAATATATCTAAATACATCATGATAAAAAATATCATAATGTATTAGTGGTTGGAGGGAGTAGCATCAGAACACATGAATCCTAACCATACTACTTGCAGCCAGAGTACTCCGTTTTAAAAAATTACTGTACTGACTATTTCTATTTGGACCAGTGTTCTGCTTATATGTTTGTTGGGCTTCACTTCGGCATCGCACAACGCAGTTATCTCTATCACACCACCTCATTGGGGTAAGGCCCAAGGACCTAGTTGCTGAGCATTTCCGGCCCGGCTTACGAGATGACTGCGCTCGGCTCAATTCCCGATCCTTTTTCCTCCCACTGGCCCTCTTTGATAATGCACGTGCATCCGACAAATAAAAACAAGCCCAGATGTAACCATAACTCAAATTTGCAACTAGTTGCACCCGTGTCCTGTTTTGTATAGCACACTTTCAAGTTTCAATTTTTTTCCAAACAAATCATGGTCATAGATTTAGTTATATCTTGTGCAACTGCAATGTGTTATCCAAAAATATGACAATTTGGCATGTACATGAAAGACAAATAATATGTGAATAGCATATGTTACTATTCACTTGTGTCTTCACTTTTTGGCATAGGTCAGCGTATGGTCATATTTTGACACTATTTTTTTGAGTGCACAACATACAGCACAACCTTTCTCCATGAATTATTTCACCTTTTTTGAATACCCAGAAATATCACATGCAATAATGGGTTGCGGACTGAATATTCACTCTCTGGATGCAATAATTCTTCCGAGGATCACAAGTCTGCTCCGGGGACCTCTAGGCCTTTTTGTGACAATGAATACTATATACTCTTCTATGCGAAAACCACGAACGTAGCTCAAGCAACACGTAGGTTGTTTTTGGAAAATTTTGAAAATGATATTTGTAAGTTTCAAAAAATCTAGAACTAATTCTAAATGTAGGCAATGTTGACATCTATAATCCTACAAATTTTCAAGTCAAAATACCTTATATTTGGAGCTTAATGTGCAAAAATGATAAAATCTGACATCTATAGTAGTGAATAGTGCAGATTTTCGAAATCTCAAGATCTGATAGATTTTGTCATTTTTTGCATCCCAGAATATAAGATATGTCAAGTTCAAATTTTACATGTTAGTAGATCACATCATTGTCAACATCTGGATTTTTTTGAAAGTTTTTGAAACTTCAAAATATTGTTTTCAATTTTTTCAAAAAACTGAGCTACGTCTACAAAAATCAACTCTCCTATTCTATGATACATTCTCTAAAAATTGATCTGTTATGTCTCTTCTTAATACTGCTTTCGAGCTTGTCTTTTCATATGTGCGAATTTCGGTTCTTGTAGATGATCATATAAGTGAAGACAACTTTTGGACTTGTCTTCTGTAACGACCCGGAAATTTCCCCTATTAGAATTTGTTTGTTCTTTTTCTTTTTCGCGTCATCGCGACGTGTGCATCATCATGCATCTATGACTTTGCATGTTTTGTCAAATCTAAAAAATCATTTGGTACAAAACTATTTCTTATTTTCGCTTATATGGTTCTATAGAAACCCTCCCCTCCTTTTTCCTTATTTAAATTAAAACTTAAACTATACTATTTGCACAACTTTGAAAACATTGTTTGGAAACCGCTTGCAAATCTTTCCTGTAACCTTCTTTCTCTCTTCATTCAATTTTCTAGCAAATCTGGAAAACTCTCCTTCCTTTCTCTGGCCAAACCGAGCAGGTCCAGTCCAACCCCAACCTCATATTTTTTTTTGTTGTTGACGCCTTCTTCCCAGTGAAGCACGTAGGAGGCGTGCTCCTTTCCCCTCTGCAACGACCACGCCAGGCGCGTGAGCCCTCCTCCTCCTTTTCCCCTCCATAAATCCCTCCCCTCTTTCTCTAGATCGAACCCTAGCTCCTTTCCTTTCCCCCAAGGCGCCGCCGCAAATCTCCTCCCGGTCCCTTCTTTCTTCTCTGTAAGCTCCCGAGCAAGAAAAGCAGCCCCGAAGACCACCGTCGCCACGGCCGGCCGCCGGTCTCCGCCTCCGGTTCTCCGTTGACTTCTCCGAGAACGCCATCGGCTTCCTGGTGAACTTTTCATCCTCCCTGACCTCTCCATCGTCTCCCTCCCCTTCTCAGTTGCTCTACCATCGTTGACCGGCGAGTCTCCTCCGCAGGTCCTCGTCGCCGGCCACTTCCCGATGGTCCCAAGTCCCCGCGCTGACTGGAACTGGTTCACCGCGTCGACGCGCTTCTTCTAAGTCCTTCTGATTGCCCCGGTTCGGTCTCATCCTCCTGATCCGTGCTCGCCGCCGGCCACCGTGCAGCAGGTCCGAGCCAGGGGAACTACTTCAGCTAGCGCTCGACTCTTCTATCGACAAGATCCGTTTCGTAGCCTGACTGGTCTGTTCCTTTGCCCAAACTCTGGAGATCCTTGGTTCGAATCCCACTCGAGGCAAAAGCCTCACCTTTTTGCCCCATTTTGATCAGATCCGACGCTGATGGGCCTCGGCCCAGCTCCAGGTGCGCTGATCTGTCACCCCGCGCGACAATTTCTATCCGGCGCCTCAGGTCCGGACCAAATTCAGCCCGCGCAGTTTTTTTCCCTCTGTTTTCTAAAATTTCTGCAGATATGTAAATCTTGGTAAATTCATATCTTTTGATCCATAACTCGAAATAAAAAGTATTTTATATGAATTTGTATCAGAAAAATGTGTAGAATATGATCATGCCATCCATATATTTGTTTGCATCCCGCATCATGTAGTCACGTGGTAATTTGCATCTCAACTAATAAATAACATATGGAGTAATTGTGAGATACCAATTATGGTTTCACCACTTCATTTAATTTTGTGTAGCTCACCCATGCTTTGCTTTGCCATGTTAATCAACATTTAAATTGTCGTGTAGTAAAATAACTTGAACCATATATGTATGTCGGGATTCCGATTCCACTTAATTGGATAAGTTGCATTGCATCATAATTGCCATGTCATGCATGCATGCATTCACATGATCATGCCGAGTTCTTTTCCATAGTAGTAAATGTTGCATCCGTTGTTTGTTGTAGCGGTTTGCTTCTTCTCGGATAGGACGCTTCGTGGTGATGTGAGCAACGACAAGTTCTTCGAAAGTTCTTCAACAATGTTTTACAGGCGAGCCCTTTTCTCTCTACCCATTTAACATTTTTGCTCTCGCTAGCTCTATATTCTAGCCTTGTGTCATGCTGCTTTTGTTCCAGTCACGTGTTCTATCCACCTGTTTATCCAAAGCAAAGCCATAGAACCTTCCATACATCCTATTACCCGTGTGCTTGTTGTTCGAGTTAGCCTTGTGAGTCGTAGGCATCTTCAGGTTGTTGGAGTTATTTTATCTTATTGGGTTGGGAAGTTATCACATGCTCTACTTTATGGATATATGTTGTTGAAGATACTCATGGCTTACTTTACTGTTAATACTTAAAAATTGAATTAAGCAGAGGCATCGGTGAGTCATTTTGCCAGTTTTACGACGGCTCACTTGTGTCCCCTAGGACCCCGAGCTCGCATAAACTGTTCTGAGACTGAGCGCTCTAATCACACGTGGGTACGTTTACGGGCCTCCCCTCGATCACTGCCGGAATCTACATACTTGTCCAGTGGCCACAACTAGTTCGATGTGTTTCTATTTGATTTTTATCGGGCGTGCAGCCTGTATCTTATGGTTCGATTTTATTTGGGGGAAGCCCAGTGAGCCTTGTAACCCCTTGTTTCTGCACGTCCGTATAGGTGCGGTATGACTGCAAGCGGACAACCTCCCCCGAAGAGAGGCTCCGGTTCGCTCTGCAGAGTAGGCGCAAACAGCTAAGTCCGTTCGGAGATTCGGCCGGACTCTCGATACGGGTTCAACTTAGTTAGGTGGCTTTCTGGACTTGTTTGTAGTGAAGGAGAGTGCGAGTCGTGACTATCCTGATGGCGCACCTGTTTTTATTAAGGGTGCGAGACTTGCCTAATGGATTGATCATACGTGTGGGTACATTTGGGCACCCCTGCAGGGTTAAATCTTTTCGAAAAGCCGTGTCCGCGGTTATGGACGACTTGGAGCTGTACTACTCGATCATAGAACAACTTGTACCTGCTTTTTCAATACTAATAAACTTGTGTAGTAAGCTAGCACAACTACAACAATAAACCTGCAATAAAACTTGGTAACCGTGTGAGTGCCTTTGATACTTGCTTCTTCGTT
Organism: Dactylis glomerata; assembly: GCA_007115705.1. NCBI lineage: Eukaryota > Viridiplantae > Streptophyta > Magnoliopsida > Poales > Poaceae > Dactylis > Dactylis glomerata. The sequence continues at coordinate 5,488,383 of QXEO01000247.1, read as the reverse complement.
TGGTCACGAGGAGGTGATTCATCGGCTAGGTTATTTGTGGTGTTACTATCTAGTTGTTTATCTTTATGCGCTCTCTTATCTTATCTATTTAGACGAAAGCTGTAGTGTGTCTCTGTAGTTTAGTGCTTTTGTTGCCGCTAAGTCCACCATATAGCCTGTAGGCGAGCACAGCTGAATTCCAGTCTCGCGAGTACGTGCCTCGGTACTCACCCTCGTTTTATTTTCCTTTTTCTCTTTCTCCCTCCTTGTTCGGCAACCTTTGGCCCGACGATTTTGACAGGTATGGGAGCGACGACGTTAGCAAGTTTACCCTTCCGGCTTGGCCTGGGCAGGGTTATGGACGCCATCGATTATCTTCAGGCCTCTTAGGCCCATTTGTACTCTTGTCCGTACTTGGATACTATTTTGCTTTATGTATGATTTGGATCTTTGTATGTATATTTGGATTCTTGACTCGTGGAGTCTTTGCCGTTATATTATATATTCTTTTGTGGGCTCCATCGTGAACTTGTGTAACTGTTGCTACCTTGATTCCACCCGCATCACGTGCATGCTCCAACGTGCACGAGGCGCTTGGTGGTGCGTTTCCAAAGCGACATCATGTAGATTGTGGCGTGATCGCTATAATCTGCAAGGTGCCGGTTTTGGGGCGTCACATCTTCATGATACATAAGAAGAGACGACGCTTAGTATGATTATGTTGGTATATACTACCTTCATTCCGGTATAAAGGGCCTACGCGTATCCTTAGCTTGTTAATTTGACTAATAAAGTATAAAATATATAACACAAAAATTATACCATTAAAAAACTAAAAGATCTATTAATTGTTATGTCATATAACCATTCAATTGGTGATAAGGGTATAGATAATAGAGCCCGTCAGTTAAGTACCCCTGAGGCCCGTTAAGCTAGGCCCAATTGTTATATTAGTCGAAATACGAGTTCATGTCGTATATCGATATTGTAATCTGTGTCGGATCCTACCTGATCCTCGAGACCTGGCCATCTATATATAGGGGCCAGGAGGGGACGGTGTGGGACAGATTGAAAGCAAGCCAGGTTCTACACCCACGTTTACTTTCATAGCCACCTTGTTTGACTGAGTTTACCTTCGAGTTCATCCGACGCCCTATCTCCCCGATCCTAAGTCCTTTATCTAGGACATTTGTCAAGTTAACCCCTCGTCAATTGGCGCCGATCGTGCGGACTCTGGGCGTTGGAATCATGAATTCGACGGCTTTCTAGCTTTTAGCCAACAGCAATCCGCAAGTCGGCGAAATTCAGATACCCTTCAAAACCGTCGATTTTCAACCTCACCAGTCAAGTTTTGCGCAAGTATTCGAGAGCATGGATCAAGATATGGATTTGACGATCGGAAGTCTAAACTTTCGCGTCGGATCACTAGGTTCGATTCGCCTTTCAGATTCGACGAAACTAGGTCCGTCGGCAAGTGAACCCGAGACAATAGCAATGTCGGAATCATCAGAAGGCTCTTCCAGCGAGGCAAACTCGCCGGTCAGATTGGCAGAAGCAAAAGAAGGAAAAATCGCAGGAGGCGATGAAACCATGGAGACTTTTGACTTAGAAGTGCAACTCGAAGATCTCATGATCTACCACGATGACACCTCAGATCAATCAACAGATACCTGGAAGACAGGATTAGAACTTTCTGAAGATGACAATTCGATCTTCTCAAGTTACAACGGCAAACTCGACAATCGATACCAGATACTCGCTATCACAGGAGACAATTCAGAACAACTCGACGAAAACAACAACCGAGTACTCAATCCAGCAAACATAAACAGAGGAGCAAATCACCTAGCAGAAGGAGAAACCGCAGATTCCCTCGTAACAAGGGAGAAAGTTCGACTATCAGTCGATGAGTGGAGAACAATCAATACAGCCGTGGAGCACGGCATGCCAATACCAACAAATTCCAGCAAAAATATGCTTTTGGGATACCATTACGCCCTAAGGCAGCAGGCGAAGCAATTAGCGAAGAAAAGGATTGAAATACAGAAAAGGAAGGACTCAGCCATTGCAGCAAGTGACGCTGCTCGCAGAGCACGCAGTGACGCGTCGTACACAAATAGAAGGCATCATCGACATGGATCAAGATATGAAAATCTTGAGTACTCAGAAAGGCAAAGCATCTCCAAAAACCTCGACTCGTCTTTCCTATCGGTCGACGAGTAAGGAAACATTATACCAAAAACTCCTAAAGCAGCACTGGTGGCAGCTCAAGCATACCTACATACAACACGACCAAATCCAGGAGACCCGAGGGAACATATGCAGCACTAAATGGATTGAAGATGGTAGGCAACAAATTATCAGCAAAAGAGGAAGAGGCATATCGCAATAAAGGAACCCATAAACCAAGATCACCATGCCGTCACAATAGTCCTCGGCATAGAAGTGGAAGTCGACAATCTAGGACGCCATCGCCAGGACGATACAACAGTCCAAAGAACAAAGGAACCCGACGATCCAGAACTCCCAACAGAACATACGACTACGAAGACGATGAAAAGGAGATGGGGGCGCCATGCTTTACCCATAGGGTTCGCATCACGCCAGTACCCAAAGGTTTCAAATTACCTCATGATCAACAAAAGTACGACGGATCCCAGGAGCCACAGTCATGGCTTTCAGACTACCTACAAGCAGTAAAACTATTAGGAGGAACCAGGGAAACAGCAATGCAAAGTTTGCAATTACACCTCACCGGTGCAGCAAGGTCATGGTTAAGCAAATTAGGAAAGGAAACAATTGGAAGCTGGGAGGAGCTCACAAAATAATTCACGAGTAACTTCAAGTCGACATACAAGCGGCCAGCATCCATAGAAGAAGTCAAAGCCTGCGTACAGCAATGCGGGGAGACATTAAGAGCATATATCCAAAGGTGGAGTATAATCAAAAATTCGGCAGTCGAAGTCTCGGATGAAAGAGCAATAGACGCATTCATAGTCAGGTTACGGCGAGGAGACCTAGTCGAAGAGATGGGCAGAATCAAGCCAAAAACAGTATTAGATCTAATGGATGTAGCAAACAGATTTGCAGATGGAGAAGATGCGTGCAACAATAAGCGCACGTGATCGCCAGAGGATGATAGAGGAAACAGATATGGAGGTCAAAGGAGAAGATCCCGCAATTACGACAACTACGGTTCTCACAACCAAGTAGCCGCAGGGTACAAAAATAACAGCTACCAAGGCAACGACCGTAAAAGTTTGGGATACCGTAGCTACGGCAAGGAAGATTATAAAAAGTTTCAGCCAAGGGAATCCAGAGAGTACAACCCATCACCAGAAGATATGCTCAACGGACCATGTCATATTCACTCTGCGTTTGTCGATGGGAAACGAGTATCCAGACACGCAATGAAAGATTGCACTACATTCTTGAAATTATAGGAAGCAGCACTCAACAAGCAAGCCGAGTCAAAACGGCAGGGATACGAAGAAAACACAAGCAACGCACCTGCAACCCAGCAAGGAAACAGTGGAGCTCCCAAGGGCCAAGATCAATCAAACCAGGGACACGATGACGACGAAGGATATGTTCCATCTAAAGGGCACATTACAGCAATGATACAGCCAGTGCCCAAGTCGAACAAAGAAGAGAAAAGCATAACTCGACAAGTTAACCTCGCAATAACTTCACCTCCAGCAACAACGGAATATCTACATTGGTCAGCGCAATCCATAGAATTCAGCAGAGATGATCACCCAATAACAGTACCTCGGCCAGGAAACGCGCCCTTGGTACTCAAAGCTCAAATAGGGACGTACGATGTCGACAGAATATTCATGGATGCAGGAAGTGGGATAAACCTAATCTACGCAAAAACTCTACGGGCAATGCACATTTCCTTGGAGTTCCTGAAACCAACTGATTGCTCCTTTCACGGAATAGTTCCAGGGAGTGCTAACTATCCACTTGGCCGAATAGCACTCAACGTCTGCTTCAGAAATCGGCAAAACTACAGAAGGAAAAAACTTGACTTCGAAGTCATGGACTGGCCATCACAATATTATGCGATCCTCGGGCGACCCACGTTTTCGTGTTTCATGGCAGTACCTCATTATACTTACCTGGTACTAAAAATGCTAGGAGCCAAAGAAATTATTACAGTAAAAGGAAGCTTTGAGTTATCAGATCTATGTGACAAGGAATTTCACAGGATGGCCCAAAATTTCGGCATGATGGCAAGCTACAGGGAACCTAACTACAAAACAAAAAGCATGACTACAGGAGTCCCACAGCAACTCGAAGGAAACCCCAAGGAACCAGAAGTAAAGAAACCTTGGGTACACCTACCAGAACAAGAGAAGCCTACAGGAGAAGAAGAGAAGACTCAAGCGACATAGGCGACAAGACACAAAATTAAGTAGAGTAGGAAAATAAGGCTGTAAAAGCCACGAGTTATTCCAGGGCAATGCCCTCTAGATCCAGAACATAGGTCATTGGCCGGATCTCTTGGGTCATCCCATGTATCTTACATTATATGCATAAATAAAAGACAAAAGTTCCTCTTATTTGAGTTTACGTGTCTTCAAAAGCTGCGGCAAGCGCACCAGTATACACACAAAGTAAAATGCTCTGAGGATAAAATTTCTGACATAAAAAGTTAGAAAACAAAAACTCTCGCATTATACACACAAAAATACATACAAGTATCACATCAGTGGCTGATCAGAATCATCTACGCCCAAAGGATCTAAATAGTGATGCTCGCGGAAAAACGCGGCATCCTCCTGAAGCAACCTAGCTATGAGCCTCCTCGCTGGTTGAAGGGTAGCATCCATATGAACTCGCAGGAGAGCTCCCCTGGAGGCAAACCTAGTGACATGCAAATAAAATTAAGCCTTGGATGCCACTTACGTGTCCAATCAAGCGCAAAATTGGCACCAGCCACTAAATTAAGCTCTATTAGTCGATGGATCCGCTGAGTAGATCTAAAAGCAGCAAGTAGCTGCGAAAAGGTCCCAGGAAGAGGGTTACGAGGAAGCATCACAGAGTGCATGGTAGTCAGAGATCTTCGATAACCATCAACTGCCTCTCCAATATGCTGAGCACGATCCTGGAGAAGCACAATAGCATGACGGCGCCGGGGATCAGGCCAAAAACTTTCGACTCCCTCTGATGATCTCTCAAGAGCCGCGATCCATTCAGAAATACGGCGAGTCTCACCAACGAAGTCCAAGCAAGTGCCTATAACAATAAAAGTCATTGGCCAGTAGTATTGGAGTAAAAAGGAAAAAGAGGAAAGTCGCAGGAAACCTTACATCGCAGCAGCTCACAAGCAGATTCGATGATACCAACGAGAAAGGAGTCGCACTCCTCCAGATGTACAACTCTAGCCGTCAGACCCGACATTTTATCCTCGAGTACGGATATCTATTTCATCAAACCGCAAAATTTGTTGGCTTTATCCATAGCCATCTGCGCTTGGCGTTTCGCCAAAGACAAGCGGCTCTCAAGGTCTGAAATCCTTGAGGAATACTCAGCACATCGGCAAGAAGGGCGAGGAGGCGATGAAGCTCCGGAGTCGAAAACATCGGCAGGAATGGAGCCTGATCGCGACCCGACGATCCACCAGCACGCATAGGCTGAAAGCCAAAAGAAAAGAAAAGAGAAGCATCTCAGAAGCTAAACTGAACACGACATTTCGCAAAAGAAGAAATATTTACAAAAGGTGCATGCCCTCTGGCTAAAGTTCTCGGGCTACATACGACTAAGAGTTTACTACATCAAAGTAAAACTACAAATTACAAAAGGAGGCCAAGTCTACGCCACCTCGGCCTCACGATCCGCAGCAGAAGTAGGCGTAGCAGAAGCAGCACCAGCGTCGCGAGGAGGCACAGATCCACTTGTCACCGGAGTCAAAGAAATCGGTGTAGTAGCGGTCGCAGAAGCCGCCGAAGGAGAAATCATCGACACGATGCCTGGCGCATACTTTTTCGCCTTCTCAAAGAAAGCCTTCAGCTCCGAACGGGGACGGCCGTGGGAAGTGCTCACCTTCTCCCAGTTAACCTCTTCACCATGTGCATACAAAAATGCAATGGCCCCCTCGGCACCTCGCTTCAAGGAGAGGCCCTTCATAAGAAGGATGGGATCGTCAGGGGTGTCGAAGGCCTTGGCGAGTTTCTTCACATCTTTATCTGGCACCTCTGCCTTTTGCTTGGGCCACAACCCGACAAAAATCTGCGTAAGCACGCGGTTAACCAACTCGAAGATCTCCTGGACAGATATCCAGTTCGCTTCCAGTAAGCTAACTGTGGCCATGAGAGGATCATTATCGGGTTGCAAAGTTGACGCAGACACCCCAGTATATTCTGCAAAACCAAAGAAACAAAAAATAGCAGAAAAGGAATACATCAGCAAGCATAAGAGAGTGAGCAAATCAATAGAAGAAAAGAAAGGTATAGTATGTACCTCCAGCAACAGCAGACATCTTATTCAGCCGCTCAGCCACGACCTGTTCCCGCTGGAGGTGCTCCTTGTTAGCATCAGCCAGGGCCTTTTCTGCTTTCTTCGCCTTAGCCAGTGCTGATTTAGTAGACTTCTCAGCATTGACCTTGGCAGCAATGGCGGCATCAAAAGCTTTCCTGGAAGCTTCGAGTTCAGCTTCCAGCGACAAAATGCGGGCATTGGCTGTCGCTAGAGCATCTGTAGTTCGCCAAAGAGGAAAGAAAAGTAAAGCAAAGAAGCAAAGAAAGGCATACAAAACAAGCAAATATAGGAAAAGAAATTTACCCTCGGAGGCCTTAGCAGCCTTCAGGTACTCGACACATTCATTGCCCAAGGCGATAAATTTCTTCATCAAGTTCTATCTAGAAACAGTATGTGAGTATCAACACGCAAAAAGTAGAAGCAAATATACCAGTATATTCACGCACATCGTCGGAGGAGCTCATGGACCGATGGGCCTCAAGAGAAGCACCGGCGTCTGACGATTTCTTCCCACGCTTAGAACTATGAACAGCGACTACCTTCTTAACAGGCTTCCCCGGAGCTTTTGGAGATTTCTCTGCTGGATCGACCTCTTGTGACGGTGGCTCGTCGATAATGGGAGCATCAGTGATAGGGCGGCAGCAGCAAATCTCTTCGGGTTCTCCTCGTCACTGAGGAAAGGAGCAAAAGATAAAGTCATATATCAAAGTCAACAGGAAAAAGAGAGTATATGAAAACAAGCAGAAGCAGAAGGACACTTACGAGTCCATGAAGTCGAAGAGCTCTACGTCGTCCTCTAGCGCGGAGGCTTCCCCGGCCACAGTTTTATGAGCGGAGGCACTCGAGGAAGCGAACTCATCGACACGCTTCCTTTTCTTGTCAACGACAAGATCTTCAAAAAGCGCAGGAGGAGGTGACGTCGTTGAGCTGGTCCTTTCCAGCGAATCTTTGCCTTCGTCCCCATCTTGGCTGTCCTCAGCCTCGGGGGCTTCAGAGGCCGCGGAAACAGGCACATTTGGAATGGCCCCTCCCTCTGGGAGAGGAGGGCGAGAAACAAGAAGTCGATGATCCTGAAAAGAAAACAACCCGAGAGTCACAAGGCAAACAATGATAAGAGAAAAACAAGGCGAATAAAGACAGTAAAACATACCGCAGGCAAGGGATGCTCGGAGTCAAAGTAGCTAGCGGCTAAATCCGCAACTTCATGATCCTTGGTGAGAGTAGTAAGAGCTCTCACACGCTTGTTGAGATCCTTCTTTTCCATAAGATCTTCGGATACTCGAGAAGGATCTTCCAAGCCGGAAAATGTCCATAATTTGGAGAGACGATGCTGCAGGGGTTGAATTCGACGTTGCAGGAAAAACACCATGAGTTGGGTACCTGACAATGCACCTCCTCTACCATCCTTCAGCTCCTGGATGCGGGCTAGAAGTGGCTTGACTTCCTCCATCTCAGCATCGTTGGGAGGTGAGTCCCACGAAGCCAATTTCTTCAATTCCTAGGAAGCATCAAATGGAGCAATGTCGTATTCGTCGGAATAAGAGACCTTTCGGTCTTTGATATAAAACCATTTAGTCCTCCAACCTTGTACCGAGGCAGCCATGGAAAATTCCAAATACTGCGATTCAGCACGAACAGAGATAATAGCTCCACCCAGTTCAGGTTTCTTCGATAATGAGACACTGGGGCGGAGCCGAAAGAGGGATCTCCAGAGAAGAAAATAGGGATCGATCCCCAGGAACGACTCGCAAAGAGTTATAAAGCAAGCAATATGCAGAATGGAATTTGGTGTGAGCTGATGAAGCTGCACACCATAAACGAAAAGAAGCCCACGAAGGAACTCGTGGGCAGGAAGGGAAAGACCGCGCAAAAGAAAGGCAAAAAACATCACCCGAAAGCCGCTTTTGGGCTTGGGGATCCGTTCGGTGCTCGGGAAGATGACCTGATCGTCATCGGAGATGAGGCCATCAGCTTGGGCCTTCTCCAGATCCTTCTGCGTGAAAACAGAAGGTACCCAGCTGGTCGCGGCGTTCGCAGTCTTCCCCTTGGTCATCTTGTTCTTCTGCGCCAGATGCTTCACGCGCATCTATGATTTGCGCATGGGGGCTATGCAGGAGATCAGAGGTGCGCAAAGATTGCAACAATGGCGGCGGCGGCGGAAGCAATGAACTGGTAAACAGTGATTTTCCCCCACTCTCCCCTTATATAGCTTCCTGGTAACGGAACGTGGGCTAAGACGTGGCGCAAGGAGCGGAAACGGTAGCCCACTAATGGGCAGAGAAATTACAAAATTACCGCACTGTCCATGGGTAACGGTCAAAATCAAGAGATAATTACAAACAGATTAACTGTATTAATGACGTCACAAATATGCGGGTAACGAGAAGTGAAGACTATGATAGCAGTGGACACTAGTAAGATGAACATTCCGAAGATAACCATTTTATTGTAATAACTTTTCTAGTTGCTATTGAAATTACTATGCTGTTGTGGCAGTTTATTACATTTATCCACTCCTTTTTCCATTTTTGTTTGAACTTATAAGATGATGTGACAATTTTTTATATCATTCACTTTGTGTTCTATTAATTGTTATGTCATATAACCATTCAAATATATTCAAAAGTTACATAGAACTTATTTTCAAACATGTATCCTGATCATACTCTCATACAAATGCAATGCATCACTTTGACTATCCATATAGGATTTGGCAACTATGATATCAATTATAGGTACCAAAATATCTAGAGATCCAAACAAAATATTGACATTGATCTCAATTTGGATATCGAGGATATTGATATTCAATCCAACATCCAGACATGGGCCTAAAGGAAGTAAACAAAGCTTAGAGGTCTTCTAACTCCTCCTCTTAATTTACAACTCTACTCCCTCTGTTCACAAATGCGTATAGTATTTAGCTTTGAACTTGTTCCACAAATAAGTATATATTTTTCAATGTACTTCAAATTAGAAAATATTGCTTCACTCATTTTACGGGAATCAAGTCCAACAACATTTAGTAAATAGCCTCCTCATTTTAAAATCCATTTCTATTTAAACCTGCTTCACTCATTTTACGGGAATCAAAATCCATTTCTATTTAAATAGTCTCCTCATTTTAGTAAATACTGCTTCACTCATTTTACCGAAATGGAGGTGACGGATGGTGTGTGGTACCTTTTTATGCAAAATCCCATATTTGTCTTGGAAAATTTAAACGAACACTTAGATGGAAGGAGTACTGACGAAATGAAAAGGAACCAGAAAACTGGTATCGTTTCTAAACATAGAAAATCCAACCTGCAACAAAATTGTTGACTTCCAGAAGTCCAATTTTAAAATTCGCTTCAACCATTGTTCGTTTCCCAGATTAGATTACGAAAGACCCGTCATGGACGGATGGGGGCCGCGCACCAGGACCGAGACCGACTCGCTCATTGACCGTTTGTCTCGTCCGGTTCCGAGTTCCAATCCGAACGGACGCGAGAATTCAATGCTAGCAATCGTCAGCCCCGGTGACCGGTGCGTGACGCCGAGAGGAGCAGAAGCAACAACGAGAAATCCTCGCAGGAGTTCACCGAGAAAGTATCCTGTGGAAACAGTTCTCTAATAGAAACCTGCAAACTTCAATATGGGCCTTTGGATCTCAAACGGGCGGACCAGATCCATAACCAATCTGTACTGAACATTTTTGTGGAAAAACGCCCGCCTCCCTAGTTGTATCTTGTAGATAACCCCCTTACCAACTGTGTCTTGACCAACAAAGACCCTAAAACGCGGTACGACAAATTTTGGGATTTACGACCTAGGATTCGTTCCCCTCTACTCTGTCCCATGTGAGCTGACCGGCGGCGATGTCTATTTTGGAAGCTTCAAAGCGGCCAGGTCAAAGCACAGGCTGGAGCGGCGACGAGGACACGAGGGCGCGGTGCGAGATCCGGTCCGGTCCAGGTTGTGGATGTGGGATCTGGTCCGGGCGTTTGTCAGTTGCTTTTTGAGTACCAAATTTTGCGTTCTTATGTCCGTGGTTCCCCTATCCATTAGGCTCTAGATGCTTGAAATTCTCCGTTGCTTCTTAGATTTCTAGTCTTTTCATAGTGAAGGGCACGCCACAAAGAGTTTTGATTGATCTAGTGCTACTGGGAGTAAACTGAAGAAACAAAGACGCCTTGCATCAGGAATGGATTTTTTTTGGCGTCGGCTGCACTCATCCGAATAGACCCTCAGGCTGCAGGTAAGTGCAACTCGACACGATTGAGAGGAACAGGCCTGCACCATGGTCGACGGTAATTTCCTTTTCGCCGACGAGCCGCTCCGCCTCCATGGACCACGCCAACCTCGGTAACCATAAGCAGCACACAGTAGCTTCACAAAGACAACGGCATGATGTGGGGGTCTGGTGCGAAACTGGGGACTTCTGACATCCCGCACCGTAGCTCCCGGCGTCGCCACGACCTAGCTGTTGACATCAAAATCAACTGCAGCTGTTTCACATGTTTCAGGGTCTTCATTGGTCAAGACACAATAGGTAAGGGGGTTTTCTGAAAAATACAACTAAGCAGGTGGGCGTTTTTCCGCAAAAATGTTCAGATTGGTTGCGGATCTGATCCGCCCGTTTGAGATCCAAAGGCCCATATTAAAGTTTGCAGGTTTCCATTGGAGAACGGTTTCCACGGGATACTTTCTCGAAGTTCACCCGGTCCCTTTGAATCTGCGGTAAAAACGGATACTCGCTATTTTTTTAACGGAAGAGCTTATATATTGAAATCATCAAGGTACAACAAAGCTTTTATAAGCACTGCCCAGAAAGTCAGAATTGAAGCTAGAACCTAGAACCACACTCATAAAAGAAATAGTATGTCGACAAACGAAAAAAAACACAATTGAAGACTGCCAGGGATTTGTCGAGAATACATATGATATAAACCTGCAACTGTAAATTTCAGGAACCCCAAACAGTCTCGTCAACCGTAGAGCGGGCGGCTCAACCAGCCATCAAAATGGCAAAAGAAGATTGAGCTATAGAAATAGAGGTTGCAACATCGAGCTCAATACCGAAGAATCTTCTCCAATGAATCTGGAGAGCCACTTCGAAAACGATCTTATCTGGCTCTATCGAATACACCTGAGCGAGAAGAAGAAAACGAGGATAACATGAGCAGTAGTAATTCTGAGTTGATCCGCAATATAGCTGCTAAAGTCTTTTCTCGGAGCAGCAGCAGCAGTGTCACATCTGCAGGAATCAGAAAGCACACCGAGCCGTCTCCCTCAACTCGCTACTCGCTACTCGGTGGCATCCTAGGTGTTGATGTAGCCGTGGGAATCCAGCCAAGAAGTGTACAAGCGGTGGACGGCAGGCATACACCCAAAAGTTTCCAAGAAACGAGACGATACCACGACAATTCATTGCTCAAATTTGCTACGGTACACCAATACAGCCAGCTCTTGCTTTTCAGGGACCACAAGCCTGATGAGCCATGTCCTGCACTGCCAATGGCGGAGGCAGGATTGCCTAAATTTGCAAGTTGAGGGGGGCCGGTTAGAACAAAATTAGCAAAATGTGCACTGTTCATAAAAATTAGGGAGTAAATCAATGGTGTTAGGGGGGGCCAGGGCCCCTGCTGGTCCCCCCTGTCTCCGCCACTGCTGCACCGCGCGTATCGCCGTATCGGCAAGCATACGGTGCTACGGATAGCCAAAAACGTAAACGAGTTAAAGCACGGGATTGGCCCAGCGGTGTCAGGCTCGGCGCAGACGGCAGAATCACATGATATGCAATGCGACCCCAGAAAGTCAGAACCGAGGCAGGAGCACTACTGTCGTTTTTACAGGTGGTGGGTCAAGAAAAGGTCACGCGAGGCGAGGAGGAAATGTTTTCGAAAATTTCGACCGATTTCAAACTCCATTGCGCCACCAGAATGGTCTTGATTGGGAATACTCCCGTGCAACGGAGTAACTAACACTTGAACGTGCACACGATCCACATATGCAATCTGCTTCTAGAAGAATGAGAAATAGCAAGCTTGCATCCTTGAATACGGGGCCCCTGTCACGGTACTTCACTAGAAAGTACGCATCCAGTTGGCCAGCAGTACAGTTTGGCCCTATCAATCCCATATATAGTATACAAAGATGCATTGTTGTAAAATCTAGAATGTGCGAACAGATAGACTGATGTAAAATCTAGAATGCAGGCAACTGCAATCTACGATAAACCAGGCCACAGTTTACGAGTTCAAGAACGAAACTCTCTTCGCAACTGACCTCAGCAAGAATGCAAGATACTGGATGCGAAATTGAGTCATGATAGATGAATGCAAAGCTGCAACATAGCACAATCAAACTCCATAGACATGTCCGGAGTCACTAAAACTACCAATGCAGGCATCACAATCAACGAAATCCACCCAATGATCCAAGCCTACTACCTTTTAATCAGTTTGGCCCTGATCAATCCAACAATCACATTCCCATATGCCCAGCAGCCAGCAACCAGCAACGAAGATGCATTGTTATAAAATCTAGAATGTGAAAGCAGATATACAGATGTAAAATCTAGGATGTGCACCCGAAAATGCAATGTGCAATAAATTAGCCGCAATTAACGAGTTAAATAAGACCAAAGCACTCATTGCAACAGACTTCACCAAGAATGCATGATGCAGGATGCGAAATCGAGTCAACATAAGATGGAATGCAACTGGAACGAGCATAGCACAATCGAACTCGATGGAACGATTCTGAGCTACTGAAACTACCAATGCAGGCATCACAATCACCAAAATCCACCCAAGATAGATGAATGCAGCTGAACATAGCACAATCAAACTCAATAGACTTGTCCGGATCTACCAAAACTACCAATGCAGGTATCACAATCAACCAAACCAACCCAATGATCCAACCCTACAACCTTCTACTCAATAGACTTGTCCGGAGAAATCAGTAAGAACAATGAAGAAACAACTTCAGATGAGCATTTCAGATCATGCGTGCCCAGAGGAGAACAAACGAACGAGGGTCGAACGAACCATGGCAGATCACAACAGCGACGCGCCGACCAGAGCGACAGAGGCCACCATGGACGCGAAGCCCATGCCCACCGCGACGGCGCCGTTCTTGTCATCCGACGGCTCCTGGTCTGCATCCGGCGCGTCGGCGGGGGCCATGTCAGCTGGCGAATCAGCGGGCGGGGAATGCGACTTGCCTTTCTTTTTCTTCTTCTTCTTCTCGTGCCTAGGAGAGGGCGCCGGCGCGGAGGCTTCTGGCGCGGGGGCGGACGCTGGCGTATCTGCTGCCGCTCCGGGCGCAGGCGACGGGGCGCCGCCGAAGAGCTCCCGCGGCAGCAGCACGCTGTCGACCGTGTGCACGGCCACCGGGGTGTCGTCGAGCACCGTGGACGCGACGCGGGACTTGTCCATGCCGGTGTCCATGGAGACGTCGTCGCCCTTGGCAACGACGGAGAGGTCGTACTTCCCCTTGCCGGTGGAGGCGAGGGTCGGGATGCCGCCCTTGATGGTCTTGAGCGACGCCTTGGGCGCGTACTGCGGCAGGGCGTGGTACTCGAGGAGCGTGACGAGGTCGGCGGCGGTGAGCTTGCCCAGATCCGGGAGGCCCTTGGCGTGGAACGCGTCGTCGTTGGGCGCGAAGAGGGTGAGCCCCTTGTCCATGGCGGCCTGGTACGTCTTGATGACCCCGGACGAGACGATGAGCGCGGCGAAGCGCTTGCAGCCGGCCTTCTCGAGGAGCGCGGTGAGGTTGCTGGAGGCGGCGGACGGGGAGGAGAAGAGGCCGGGGAAGGTGATGGGGTCGGAGACCTCGAGGACGGAGAGGTTGTAGGGCTCCTCCTTGACGGACTTGACGTAGGTGGCCTGGAACCTGGCGCCGGGCTGGGCGGAGGCGAAGCCGACCTTGCCGCCGCGGAGGTTGGTGATGTTGACGTGGCCCATGTCCCCGGAGGCGTCGCCGGTGGTCTGGTAGAGGGTGGTAGTGAGCTCGGAGCCGGCGTGGAGGGAGTGCAGCTTCTTGGGGTCGTAGTAGTCGAGGAGGGTGAGGAGGCGGAGCGCGTTCTTGACGTCGGCGAGGGAGAGGTTCGAGACGAGGGAGGACATGGCGCCGTTGGTGAGGACGAGGGAGGTGACGGTGCTGCGGCCGTTGATCTCGTCGCAGACCTTGGTCTGGGAGAGGTAGCTGTTGTAGAGCGAGTACTCGGAGTAGCCGTCGAGAATGGCCGTGATGTTGTGGGCGCGCGCGGCGGAGACGGCGGCGAGGGACAGGGCCAGGAGGAGGAGGAGGCGGTGCGCGGCGGCCATGGCGGTGGTCAGGTGGTGGTGGCGTTGGGGAATGGGGAAAGATGGGTTGCGCTGCGCCTGCGTGGCGTGGGGGTTTTAGCTTTGTGCGTCTGGGTTTTTGGCCTTTTTTGGGGAGGTTGGGTTGAGGTGTGGTTAGGTTAGCTTGACCGTGGTTAGGTTAGGGTGGGTGTGGGGCAGTAATGTCTGGGCGTGTTTCCAGTGCGTTGAGAGCTGTGATGATCTTCGGCGGTGGGGGGAGACCTTTGCTTCCGTGTGAAGATTGGCCTGTTCTGTTCGTTTTTTAAAAAACAGATTTGCCTATTCAATTTTTTAAATCCGAAAGAAATATCGCTAACTTGGTGTTGAATTCATGTAGATTCATGTTCGTTAAGATATTTGATTTTATTTTTGTATACAAGCTGATACTCGGCCTTCCACAGAAGATCATCGTTTCGTATGAATCGATGGCTCGCCTGTGAGTCTGTGGCTGCCTGAGACCCTGCAAAAAAAAGTGCTTGCCAGGAGGCATGACGCGCTCTCGTCACGCCGAAAAGAATACGAGAGGAAGACGGTCTATGTATTTATGTACGGAGTACCGTGCACGCATTTGGTCTTTTTTGTAGGTGAGACAGGTTTTACAACAGCTATTTCTCTCTGAACTACTAGTAATGCAGATATAAGCACAAGCAAGTTAATGTTTACGGTTTTGCTAGTTCTCAGGCGCCTGAGATTTAACAAAATCTCAGTCACCCTATTTACCATTAGATTTGATATGTTACGAATTACGATTAGTGCATACGTCTCTATCTCCCAGGAGCCATCGCTTACTCACGCCTGCATGACAATCGCTAATTTATGTTGGGCTTCTGCTTTTGTCATGGGCCTGCATGCGGTGAGTGCAGGCATGTGGCCTTCTTTTTGTTTTTATTTTCTGTTTTTTCTTTATTTGCGCACTATGACCGTTGTTGGCTTTTGTAAAAGAAAAAAAATTGTACCACTGAGTATCAGCTACTCGATGCGTGAACGTCGAATCGAGATTTAATCAAACTAGGTTGCAACTCAACCCAGATTTTCACAGTTACAGATATATCGCAACTGAGATATTCTGAGTTACAACTAGGTCGCAACTGAGATATTCCGAGTTGCAACTAGGTCGCAACTGAGCTTTTTTGAGTTGCAGCTGGGTCGCAACTGAGATTTTCCAAGTTGCAACTGAACTTTTTTAAGTTACACGATTTGCAACTGGGTCGCAACTGAGGTTTTTCGAGTTGCAACTGTGTTGTAACTGAGATTTTCTGAGTTGCAACTTGGTCGCAACTGAGGTTTTTCGAGTTGCGACTGTGTTGCAACTGAGATTTTCTGAGTTACAACTTGGTTGCAACTGAGATTTTTTCCGAGTTGCAACCGAGTCGTAACTGAGATTTTCCGAGTTGCAACTGAATCGCAACTGAGATTTTTTCGAGTTGCAACTCGGTCAGAACTGAGGTTTTCTGAGTTGCACACCGGCTACCACTGATATTTTTCGATCTAGATACGGGTTGCACTTTAGCCCAAAACTTCTAAGACATGAAGACAAGGCAACCAGAAAGATATCCTAGTTGTATGTATAAACTGGTTCTATGCAAGGGGCTTAGTTTTTGAATTTTCCTGTTAGCTTAAGTGTCATAACACCAGTTTTGATTTCAAAGAACACGTGTATAGGTTCACACAAACACCCGCACGAAGGCAGGCAGGCCAACTTTGCTTGCTTCAGCTAAGTAAACAGCTCATATACAAGTTTCGTTTCGCTCGGGAATAAATGTGTACCAGCATGTCATGGCTCGGTGATCATCCGTCGACTGAGATTTAATTAAATCTCAGTCGACTGAGATCCAGATGCTCCCTAATGTTTAAATCGAGCTACTATCATTAAATCGAGCTACTATCATTAGTACTACTGTACTAAACTTCGATGTACAATCGTTGTTTGTAAGACTGCCCCCTGGCCATTCCTCTCATAATTCGTGTGTTGAAATGCAGGCTCGAGTGGGCGACTGCAACTTACAGATCAGACCTTGCAAACGGTAATGAGCAGCAAGGCAAAATCGATGAGCCAGTCAAAAGCGCCCATTATTGATGCGCAGGCAGCCGGCGTGCTCCAAGCTCGATCATATGCCGGCCGGTGCTACTGAAGTGGATTCATTGTGGCTTATGTCGTTCTTTTTTTTCTCTTAACAATCGAGTGTTTTGCACCCACATCTATTCACTGATATTTTTTAATTGATAAAAATGTGAGAACCACTTATAGCGGACTACCTGAGTGGATGGTTGGAGCTTTGGTTGCCGGTGGACCCATCGCTGAAATGGACCGTAAAGAGACATAGGGTGTGTTTGGTAGCCCGGGTGAGCTATCTCACCTCAGCCATGCCGAATCTAGCTATGCTCATCACATACAACTGAGTTTTGTTGTAGTGTGTTTGGTAGCCCGGGTGAGTTAAACCTAGCTGAGTAAAGATCTTGTTTGGTAGCCTGTACGGCTCAGCCATGCCAAGCACATAACAATCTGGCCCCTGCGTACAAATAGAAACTCCATCTGGTCCCTGTGTTACAAATAAAAACGCCATCGGGTCCCTGCATAAAAATAAAAACGCCATCGGGTCCCTGCATAAAAATAAAAACGCCATCGGGTCCCTGAGTAGAAAATAAAAACGCCATCGGGTCCCTGGCAGGCTCCCGTGCTAGCGGCCGGCGCCGGCGCCGGCGAGAGAGCACCCGCCGTGGCTGCTCGATGGTGGTCGAGGACCCGGCCGTGGCGGCGCTGGTCGCTGGGCGTGGCGGCTCCGTCCTGGGCGCTCGGCCGTGGCGGCGGGTCGCTGGGCGAGACCAGCACGCAGCGCAGGTCGCTGGGCGGGGCGGCGGAGCCTGGGGCGGAGGAGCTCGCGCCGGAGACGAGCTCGAGGCGTGGTCCAGGCGGAGGCTGGCAGGAGCGGGACGGCGCTGGTCGGGAGGCGGAGGCTGGTCGGGAGGCCGGGGCCGGCGCTGGTCGGGAGGCGGAGGTTGGGCGGGGGTGGCGCTGGTTGGGAGGCGGAGGCCGGCGTGGGGAGGCGGGGTCTGGCGTCTGGAGGCGGAGGCCGACTCCGGGAGGGGGCGGCGCTGCTCAGGACAAGGTGAGAGAGAGAGAGCAATTGGGGTGGGGGAAAAGTGAGGCTCGGGCGCTGAGACCCCTACGGGAGCGAGGTGGGGGGCGGGGACGCGGGGTGGAAGCTCGGCCGAGTCCAGCCCTGCCCAGGTGCGAAGCTCGAATCGAGCTTCTCTACCCGGCAGGGCTGAGGGGCCTTTTTCGGCTCTGTTGGGCAGTGCCGAGATGGGAGAGCCGGCCTACCAAACAGCAAAATGTCGGTCCAACTGAGAATATCTGAGGTGGGCTGGGCTACCAAACACACCCATAACTTCCAAGGCCAGCCCACGACGGAACCCCGAAAGCCCGAACCTGTCAACTATCTGCGGAATTTGTGATCTGGACCCTGCTACTAGACCTGAAAATTAGGCTACTCGAAATTGGGCCTAGCTCTCCTTTATTTTTTCGATAAAGGGAATGTATCTCTACTACTTAAAAGGGATGAAGGTGTTTCATATTCCACCACAACATCATTCTGTTCGTCCAACTTTTCGTCCATCGTCAAACTCCAAATGACGGGTTTACCCTCCCACCGTAATACATAATACGCAATCTTGCCATCATACCGTCGCTCCTCATCCGACCGAACACGCCACCTACTACCTCTCCTTTCACCATCGCCGCCGCCGCCGCCCAGACCTCCACCTTCCCCCACCTCTAGCACCACTGCGCTTCCTCCCCAGTGCCCACCCCCAGTACTTCCGAGCTTCCTCCCCGCCCCCCAACACCACCGGCGCCCTCCCCGACCTCCATACACACCGAGCAGAATCCAACATCCCTGCTGAATCCCCTCCAGAATCCCTAGACCAATCGACGGTCGGGGCCGTAGCGGAAGTTGTGCAGCCAAACGTGCAGCGGTGGTGTCAGATGTTTCGAGGCCAAGGCGATGGCTGCATCTCCTTCTCTTACTCCTGCAAAGAACATGATTTGGACAGAGAGGGCGAAGTTCTTCCTCAGCTGGAAGAGTGAACCTTGCCCCCCCCCCCTCCACGCATCCCGGGAAGATTGACCCCGGTGTCGACATGTATGACGAGCAAGAGAAGGAGCTAGATGGGTGCATGCCCCAGGCGGGAGGTACAGGATAAGGGCCCTACGCTCTTCCGATCTAGTACGATTCGGCAACCTCGCTGCTGTTGCTTAGAACTTTTTGCTTCCCGTTCTAATTCTAAGTAAAACTGGGTAGTAATTAATCTGGTTAGGTAACACCGCGATGCGGATGGGATGGCCGATGGGTGGTGTATGTGATTCAGCGCCAGGGAAATGAACCAACGGAAGGGAAATAACAGGGATCGGGTAGCTGCTCCGCGTGATTTAACTCATGCATGTCTCTCCAAATTATTTGGTGTACTTTCTCCTAGATTTCGATAGTGGAATACTACTCTGTATTTACTGCTGTCACTAGTGGGGACGGGGCCTCTAGTCCCGGCCCATAAGGGGCTTTAGTCCCGGTTTGTAAACCGGGACCCCAGCCGCGGGACTAAAGGCTGAACCTTTAGTCCCGGCCCGCTTACCAGCCGGGACTGGAGGGTGTCCACGTGGGCACCTCGGAGCGAATCAGGGCCAGGACCTTTAGTCCCGGTTTGTAACACAGACCGGGACTAAAGGGCATCTGCAGATTTTTGTTTTTTGCTTTAGGGTTTTAGGGTTTAGGGGTTTTAGGGTTTTACGTGGGGGATTAACGTGATGCCCCGTTTGGTGCCTTGGTGTTCGGGAATTAGTTTATGCATATATATAAGATTAACTTATCTTACAAGCGAGCATATATATACAATTATATGGAGATCAGAATTATCGGGACAAGAGCCCGTCTATTCGATTACATGGACCAACATCAGTAATGGCCCCTAGCTACACTAAATCGTCCTTTGTCGTCTATAGATTCTATCCTCAGAAAGGCCGCTAGCTCCTCTGCAACAGCAATCGCGCGTTGCTCTGGTAGGTACTTCTCCCGCATGGCCGTGTACTATATAAGAAGAGGAGATGAATATGAATATCAATCATGATAACAAAGAATGACGAGTAAAAATAGAGGTGTGAATGTTTATTGCTTACATCGTATCTGTAATCCTTGTGCTCAGAGGTAAACGTGCGAATGGTCTCGCAAACATAGTATCCACATAGATGCGTCCCCCGTGGCTGCTGGTCGCACTTTACGAGAATAGAATATATATAATCAAAATAATAATCTAGCATTACAAATGTATTGAAAATAGAAGTATATCATACTACTACTTACCTGAGCCGCTCTAAAGGTCAGCTTCTCATGCCGGATACCGGGAGTCACGCACTTGAACCGCTTCCAAACCCTGCCCGACAAGGAAAATGATTTGCTAAGTTTTTCATTAATTGATATATCAGAAAATCATCGAAAGAGACCGATAGAGCGCAAGAATGATTGAAATTACCCTTGGAGCATGTCCTGCAGGCTTTGGAACTGTTCCAAGGGTCTCGATAATGGGTCGAAGGCATCAACTCTTCCCTTATCAATTTGAATGTCCAACAGAATCCAGTGGTAGCTGCACATGTATATATATATATATCAGTAACTTATCAATTACACTTATAAGTGAATGGACACAACACAGTAAGACCCTCACCTGAAGTTGTATGGAAACAATATGTGGTCACAAAAATTTTGATCTGTTAGAAACCTTAGAAGGTTTTCCTCCGTCTCCTTGGGGTTATCAGTTAGCGTCGCTATATGTATTTTATCTGGGTCAATAAACCCAATATTGTGGATGTTCCTACTTTTACATTCCAGAATCTTCATTCTGCATAATAGAGTACAAGTCAGAACGGAACAAGTTATATGTAGAAAATGAATTGAAATAACTGAACAAGTTATATGTAGACAATGAATTGAAATAACTGAACAAGTTATATGTAGACAACGAATTAAAAAACTTACAGACAATAGCAACTCACAAGCGATTTGTCGAGGGCGTCAGCAGTGTACATCTGGAAGAGTTCATCAAAGTCGATATGGATGTCTTCGGGACGGCCGTAGTACTCCCGTGGGACACGCGCCACGATCATCGTTCTCCCATTATTTGATTCACTTAAGTACCATATATGCAAGTAACGCATATTTGTTGGGAGATCATCAAACTTATCTTTGCTGACCAAAGGCGCTCCCATGACAAACTGTGGCTTAGGGGCTACCACAGCCTTGGGTACCACGTCGTCTTGGGAAGCCAGAATGACTTCAACCGGGATACCCCATTCATCCGCCCACTTCTTTGCTAATCCCAAATCTTGCCCCTGCACCAGAGAGGGAACATTCTCGGGTAACACCCTGAGGGGTGGGATCGACTGTTTGGCCTGTTGTCCAAGCTGAGGAACGTCTGATCTTATTTTGCTTGTAGTTGAACTTGATTTGCTCCCACTTGCACTTGCACTTGTACGTGACCTGCTCTTTTTCCCTTCCTTCTGCAATGTACGTGTATAGTCGTCAGGCTTATGGTGTAACTCATACTGTGATGGAAGGGTCGTGAAGTATTTTGCATATGCTATTTGCTTCTCGGTGTATTCCGGGCGGGGCTCGGGTTCCTTCTTTTTCATCGGCGCATCATAATGTTCCTTTGCTATCCTGGCGTTTTCCTCGTCGGTACGATCATAAGGTCTGATAGGAAGATTAGCATGAGGTACCTTTGGGAAGGGCGACAGTTTGCACTTTGGGGAGCTCCGTCGCTTAGAACTCATGGACGGAGCATTCTTGCTGGCACGCTTCCGCTTAGTATCCTTAGCGGGCGGCGGCGGAGACGGCCGACCCAAGTCCGGCGGCGGTGATTGAGATGGACTCGTGTTGTGGTGGCCGTCGTCATGTGGAGGGCTTGGAGGTGATGGAGGTGTAGGTGACCTGCGACGACTCGGAGGCGGTGTTGTCCTTGGGGCCGAGCCTGGAAGCTTGATGTAGTTCTTGTCCCATAGGATGACTCCACCCAGTACTTCTCCGAGTGTCCTCTCATCTTCGGGTCCAGCCATGTCGAGCTCCATATCATGAAACCCCGCCATGATTTCATCCACCCCGACTTTAGCAAAGCCAGCTGGAATCTCACGGCCATGCCAGCGTGCATCAGGGCCAGAAGGTAAAGCTTGTCCGACGGCCACCTTCATGGATATGTTCTTGAATTTCTGATGGAGTTCACATGATGTTGACTCCTTGATTCCATCCACGGGGTAGCCGGGACCGCCCTCTATCATTCTTCGTGCATCGTCGGGCGGGGCCTCAGATTCAGCCACGCTGCTTTTCCGCTTAGATGGGGCGCCGATAATATCGAGTCCAGGATCTTCCTGGCGCGCTACTCCTCTAAGCTCGTCAATCTGCTTCTGTTGCTCGTTAAGCCTGGCAAGCAACTGGTTGAACTTGTCATTCTCCTCATCCTGCTGTCGCTTCTTTGCTCTCGCCCGGCTTCTGTAAGTGTCTTGGTCTCTGGCAAACCCAAGCCACCACGGGTAAGAAGGACCGAAGCCTCGCGTTCGTCCTCCATGTTCGTCATTGCCGAGGACCAGTGTGAGCAAATCTTTCTCTCTATCTGCAGTGAACTGTCTTTTTCCCTCTTTAATTTCTTTCACTATCTTTTTCCAATTCTCCCTGGGTATCCTAAGACCGCCACTGCAGATGAGGTCCCCTGTTTCTTCGTCGTACGAACCACCATGCGCAAGGAACCAATTCCTTGCTCTCATTTCCCACTCATCACGGATGGGTTCAGGTACGATGCCTTTAGCTAGCAGATCTTGCTCTTCCTTATCCCACTTTGGGATGGCAGTCTCATAGCCCCCTGGCCCCAGCGTGTGGTGATATTTCTTCTTGTCGGCATTTTTCTTGTTCTTTTCTGATAATGCCTTGGCATCTTCTGACTGCTTGTACTCCTGAAATGCCTTCCAGTGATTCGCCTGCTTGGCTAGATACCCCTCGAATACTGGCACTTTCTTTGTCTTCAGATAGTCTTTCCATTGCTTCTTCTTCCAGCTACGGAACAGTTCGGTCATCTTCTTTAGAGTCCACTGCTTGACTTTGGCCCTCAGTTTTTTTGCGGCGTCTTCATTCTCACATTCTGGCAGGTTGAAATGTGACATGATATCATTCCAAAGATTATCTTTGTACCTTTCGGCGACATAGTCACTATCGGCTGCTCCTTTGCGCTTGTTCCACTCCCGAACGCTGATCGGGACGTGATCCCTAACGAGAACTCCGCATTGCTTCTTAAATGTGTCAGCAGCATTCTTAGGAAGCTTTGGTTCGCACGTAGGCAATATCACCTCAAAGGTGTAATGCGTCCGTGCGTCCAACTTTTTAGTCGGGCCTCGTTTCGTAGCTTTGCTCGATGTGGAGGCCTAAGAGGGAGAAACATTCGTCAAATGAATGTATATGTATACAATATAGAGCTATCTCCAATATTTTTCACATATTACAAGTGATTGTCGAACTTCATATGTATACCTCGCCGGACTTTATTATTTCTCCACCGGCTTCTCCATCAGTGGAGCTAGCACCTTCTCCGTCATTGGAGCATCTCCGGCCCCTCGGGCTCATCTTCGTGTCGATCAACCCCATTCCATCGCCGAGGGGTTTAGAGATGACGACGGAGATTCGCAGGGGGCAACGTCGGGGCGTCTTGGATGCTATCTTCGATAAGTTCTCTCCTTCGAGGTTCCTGCTAGGTGGATCCATAGGGCGGCAAAAAACGAACATGGATAACTAGAAACTAACAAATATATTAGGCAAATAATCTTTTCTAGCAGAAATTCGAGTGGGATGCAAATGAAAGTCTAACTAAATAAGTCTATTTGAGGGCAAACAAATGTCTAACGAAATAATACATCGTCTAAAAGAAGACTATCGCAAAAAATTAAAACTAAAAAATACGACTTCTGTAAATAATACATCTAACTAGTATGCGAAATAATTCTATTCTAACTATATGTATCTAAATAATTCTATTCTAACTATATGTATCTAAATAATTCTATTCTAACTATATCTATCTAAATAATTCTATTCTAACTATATGTATCTAAATAATTCTATTCTAACTATATCTATCTAAATAATTCTATTCTAACTATATGTATCTAAATAATTCTATTCTAACTATATGTATCTAAATAATTTTATTCTAACTATAACTATCTAAATAATTTTATTCTAACTATATCTATCTAAATAATTCTATTCTAACTATATCTATCTAAATAATTCTATTCTAACTATATGTATCTAAATAATTCTATTCTAACTATATGTATCTAAATAATTCTATTCTAACTATATGTATCTAAATAATTCTATTCTAACTATATCTATCTAAATAATTCTATTCTAACTATATCTATCTAAATAATTCTATTCTAACTATATGTATCTAAATAATTCTATTCTAACTATATCTATCTAAATAATTCTATTCTAACTATATGTATCTAAATAATTCTATTCTAACTATATGTATCTAAATAATTCTATTCTAACTATATCTATCTAAATAATTCTATTCTAAATAATTCTATATCTAACTAAAATAATAACAATTCTAACTAATTCTATTCTAACTAATTCTATTCTAACTAATTATATTCTAACTAATTCTATATCATATCTAACCCTAACACTAACAATATATAGCTAATAACTAAACTAAATTCTAACCCTAATATCTAAACCTAACCCTAACACTAATTAACTAATTAACTAATTAACAAATTAAAGTTTTTGGCAAAAAAACCTTGCAGGTGGCGCGGTGGCTGCGGCCTCTAGACGGCTGGTGGCGCGGTGGCTGCGAACGGCGGCGAGGCGGCGCGGTGGCTGCAGGCGGCGCGGTGGCGCAAGGCAGCGCGGCGGCTGCAGGCGGCGCGGCGGCGCGGGGGCTGCGGCGGCGCGGGGGCGCGGCGGTGCGGGGGCGCGGCGGCGCGGCGGTGCGGGGGCGCGGCGGCGCGGGGGCGCGGTGGATGGCGGCGGCGGCGCACTGAACGGCGGCGAGCGCGGCAGCCTGGCGGCGTCGAAAAATTCTCCTCGCGCGCGAAACGGCTAAGTGTTGGGCGGCGCGGGGAAGAAGGCGAAATTTATACCCCGGGACCTTTAGTCCCGGGCGGTGGCTCAGGCCGGGACTAAAGGGGGGCCTTTAGTCCCGGTCCGTGCCACTGCCCGGGACTAAAGGCCTCGGGGAGGGGTTTCCGCAGCCAGGGCCTTTAGTCCCGGTCTGTGGCACGGATCGGGACTAAAGGCCTATTTTCTATTTTTTCTTTTATTTGTTTAGTATTATGTTTGCATATTTAAGAATTTAACAAAACTATAAAAATGAAAAGTGTTTGAAATTGAATAAATAATTCAAAACTATTTTCTATTTTAAAAATTAATTACTTTAACTATCCTAACTATTAACTATTTTAAAAGTGTGCCTTTTCCTGTCAGCCTACCCTCATACCGAGATTCAGGAACACCAATCGGCTTAAGGTCAGGAAGAAAGTCCACACAAAACTCAATGACCTCCTCTATTCCATAGCCCTTGGAGATGCTTCCTTCTGGCCTAGCACGGTTACGAACATATTTCTTTAAGACTCCCATGAACCTCTCGAAGGGGAACATATTGTGTAGAAATACAGGACCGAGAATTCTAATCTCTTCGACTAGGTGAACTAGGAGGTGTGTCATTATATTGAAGAAAGATGGCGGGAACAACAACTCAAAGCTGACCAGACATTGGACCACATCAATCTGTAACCCTGATAGACTTTCTCGATCGATTACCTTCTGAGAAATTGCATTGAGGAATGCACATACCTTCACAATTGCCAGGCGAACATTTTCCGGTAGAATTCCCCTCAATGCAACCGGAAGCAATTGCGTCATAAGCACGTGGCAGTCATGAGACTTTAGGTTTTGGAATTTTTTGTCTTTCATATTTACGATTCCCTTTATATTCGACGAGAAGCCAGTCGGGACCTTGATACTGAAAAGGACTTCAAAGAAGATTTCCTTCTCTTCCTTAGTAAGAGCGTAGCTGGCACGCCCTTGAAACTGCCCTGGATGCATGCCATCTCTTCCTTTATGACGTTCCTGGTCCTCCCGTGCTTCCGGTGTATCTTTTGACTTCCCATACAAGCCCAGGAAGCCTAGAATATTCACGCAGAGATTCTTCGTCAGGTGCATCACGTCGATTGCGGAGCGGACCTCATGGACTTCCCAATAGGGTAGCTCCCAAAATATAGATTTCTTCTTCCACATGGGTACGCGCTTATCAGGGCCATTAGGAACAGGTTGGCTGCCAGGACCCTTTCCAAAGATTACTTTTAAATCTTTGACCATATCAAATACTTCAGCACCAGTACGGATGACAGGCTTCCCCCGGGGTTCTGCCTTGCCATTGAAATGCTTGCCTTTTTTCTTTAAGGGATGCTTGGGCAGAAGAAAACGACGATTGAACGGGTACACATTCTTCCTACATTTGTCCAGATATATACTTTCTGTCTGATCTAAACAGTGCGTGCATGCATTGTATCCCTTGTTTGACTGTCCTGAAATGTTACTAAGAGCAGGCCAATCATTGATGGTTACGAAAAGCAAGGCTCGAAGGTCAAATTCCTCTTGTTTGTGCTCGTCCCACACATGTACACCTGGTTCGGCCCACAGCTGTAAAAGTTCGTCAACTAATGGCCTTAGGTACACATCAATGTCGTTGCCGGGTTGCTTTGGACCTTGGATAAGCACTGGCATCATAATGAACTTCCGCTTCATGCACAACCAAGGAGGAAGGTTGTAGATACATAGAGTAACGGGCCAGGTGCTGTGACTGCAACTCTGCTCCCCAAAAGGATTCATGCCATCTGTACTCAGACCAAACCATAAGTTCCTTGCGTCACCTGCAAATCTCGGGAACTCTCTCTCGATTTTTCTCCACTGCCGACCATCGGCGGGGTGCCTCAACTTATCGTCTTTCATACGATCTTCCATGTGCCATCGCAACAACTTCGCATGATCTTTATTTCTGAACAGACGTTTCAACCGTGGTATTATAGGAGCATACCACATCACCTTGGCAGGAACCCTCTTCCTGGGTGGCTCGCCCTCAATCTCACCAGGGTCATCTTTTCTGATCTTATACCGCAATGCAGTGCATACCGGGCATTTATCCATATTCTCATACTTCTCACCGCGGTAGAGGATGCAGTCATTAGGGCATGCATGTATCTTCTGCACGTCTAATCCTAGAGGGCAGACAAGCTTCTTTGCTTCGTACGTGCTGGCGGGCAATTCGTTCTTTCTTGGAAGCATCTTCTTCATCAGTACCAGCAACTTTTCGAATGACGAGTCAGTCACACCGGTCTCTGCCTTCCACTTCAGCAATTCCAGTGTGCTACCCAGCTTCTTCTGGCCATCTTCACAAGTTGGGTACAACAATTTGTTGTGGTCCTGTAACATCTGCTCGAACTGCAACCTCTCTTTTTCTGTGTCGCAGCCTCGCCGTGCTTCAGAAATGACCCGGCCAAGATCATCAGCGGGCTCATCTGGTTCCCGTTCTGCACCCTGATCTTCTTCTTCATTGTCTTCCATTGCGGTATCAGCATACTCAGGGAACATAGATCGGTAGTTGTCATCATCGTTCTCTTCTTCTTCATCGTCGTCTTCCATCATAACCCCTCTTTCTCCGTGCTTGGTCCAAACATTATAGCCCGACATAAAACCGGACCGAAGCAGGTGGCTCTGAATGACTCTTGAGGAAGTGTAGTCCTTCTCATTCCGACATTCAACACATGGACAAAACATATAGCCACCACCATGCTTGTTCGCATCGGCCGCATCTCGAAAAGAATGCACGCCTTCTCTGTAAGCGGTTGTGCGTCGATCACCGTACATCCATGGATGGCTCATCTGCGTCATGCAACAGTATATCAAACATAATCACGATCCTAAAAATTAGTACCGCACGGTCTAAACGAGAAAATATAGTTGCTAACCTTTTAGAATAAGTGGAAATAAAGAGGAAGAGACTTAAGCGTGGCTCGGGCACCTCATATCGTAGTTGTGTTCGGTGAACTGAAGCGACATCGCTCTAACACACATTTCATCAAACACCTCTAGTGCATCCATGCAAAAAGGAGAGCTAGCACACACCCACTGAGATCCATCCAAGAAAAATGCAAGGAAGAGTGGAAAGAGGGGCTGCAGCCATATATATAGGCAGAGGACTTTAGTCCCCGTTTGAGACACAAACCGGGACTAAAGGGTGCGCACAGGGGGGCCTCTCAGCGCGTAGCCCTTTAGTCCCGGTTTGTGTCTCAAACCGGGACTAAAGGGTCGTTACGGGCCGGGACCAAAGCCTCCCGGGCGGCTTGGTCTTTTGGGGCGACGTGGCCAGGCCTTTAGTCCCGGCCCAGATGGAGGCCGGGACTAAAGGGTCCAGGCCAAAGGCCCGTTTTCCACTAGTGTGTGTTTGGTTCAGTTTAATGGTGTATCAGGTCCTCCTCTTCCTCTCTTGTTCGTAGCAGTGCTCTGATAATTTGCATGCCCCTTCCCTTTTCTTAAATCCTTTTCGTAAGCATTGATTTGATCATTGTGGAGATGCTTAAATTTGTGGTCCAGTCCCTCCTGAATTGTGGGACTTGAGGTGTCAATCTTGAGAAATCATCTGCAGTTTTGGTGTTTACAGCTGTTACGGGCGCCTCTGATTTTTTACTACCTCCTCTTAACTCGCAAAATTAACAATCTTGCAAATGAGCTTTCCCCTATAAATACGCAAAGATAACAATACCGTTTCAGAAATCTAATTATTAGGAATTAACTTATTGCATTACTGTTTACCGAACCTTTAGGTGCGTTACTCTTGGCCTTGGGTTTTTTTGTCATGTCTATATATAGGATACACATGACAATACAATCACCCCTCACCTCCTATTGCAACTCTCATCTCTAGAATCTTTCTTAGTTTCGTAGGGTAATCTGACCCATCTTTTTTTCCTTTGTCTTGATTTTATTTATATCTCTGTGTGAAATTTCTGCATATATAAGATGCTAATTTTCATAAGTTCCTGATGTGCCACAGGCCGTTTGTCTGCTATAAATCTTATCGAATTCTGCGACAAGTTCTCTTAAGAATCCAGGGAGTGCTATTGTGTTCTCTTCTCTTTGACATCTTTTATGGCGAGTGTTAGGAATAGACAAGTTGTATTCCCTGGGGGCCAAAGGCCACAATATATAGTTACATATACAGGTGATAATATGCAGGAAAACCCCCTAACAGGTGGGGAAATACACATATACAAATATACATCTAACACCCCCCCTCAAACTCATGGTGGATCCACAACACTGAGTTTGGAGAGTAAGAAGTCATGCTGCGCTCTAGTTTGTGCCTTTGTAAAGAAATCCGCCAACTGCAAATCTGAAGGCACATACTGAAGCGCAACAACCTGAGCCTGCACCTGAGCACGTGTATAGAAAGCATCAACACCAATATGCTTGGTAAGCTCATGCTTGACCGGATCACGTGCAATACTGATAGCACCTGTACTGTCAGACAAAAGTGGAGTGGGTGTCGTAACAGAGACCCCAAAATCTGCAAGCAACCACCGTAACCATGTCACCTCAGCAATCAACAAGGCCATAGCTCGCAACTCAGCCTCTACACTCGAACGGGAAACTGCAACCTGTTTCTTCGTCTTCCAAGCAACAAGCGAACCACCAAGAAACACACAGTAAGCAGAAAGTGAACGACGATCCGAAGGATCACTCGCCCAAGTAGCATCCGAGTAGCACTGGAGCTGGAGAGAGCTAGAACGAGGAAAGAAAAGGCGACGAGTAATCGTGCCACGAAGATAACGAAGAACACGGAGGAGATGACTATAGTGGACAGTGGTAGGAGCTGAGACAAACTGACTCAGAATATGAACAGGATAAGATATATCAGGACGAGTGACAGCAAGATAAACAAGACTCCCAACAAGATGGCGATAACGCGTCGGATCAGGAAGAGGATCACCATCAGTAGGACGAAGCTTAACATTAAGCTCCATAGGAGTCTCAACGATGCGCTCATCCCCAAGAGCAGCATGAGCAAGAAGATCCTGAATATACTTTTCCTGAGAGATAGAAAAGCCATCAGAAGTGGAAGAGACCTCGATCCCAAGAAAATAGCGGAGAGGACCAAGATCGGTCATAAGAAACTGCTCACGAAGACGAGCCTTAACAAAGGCAATATACTCAGGATCATCACCAGTAATGATCATATCATCAACATAGAGAAGTAGAAGAGTGCGTCCACGAGGAGAAGTGTGGACGAACAGCGCTGGATCATGAGCGCTGGGAGAGAAACCAGCAGCAGTCACCACAGAGGCAAAACGCTCAAACCAGGCACGAGGGGCCTGTTTCAGGCCATAAAGAGAACGCCGAAGGCGACAGACCATCCCATCAGGGACAGAATACCCGGGAGGAGGCTGCATATAAACCTCCTCACTCAACTCGCCATTAAGAAAAGCGTTCTGAACATCAAGCTGAGACACAGACCAGTGTCGAACAGAAGCGACAGCAAGAAGAGTACGCACAGTGGTCATATGAGCCACAGGGGCAAAAGTCTCATCATAGTCACGGCCGTGCTCCTGCTGAAAGCCACGAGCCACAAGACGCGCTTTGTAGCGCTCAAGAGATCCATCAGAGCGGGTCTTAATTTTATAGACCCACTTACACGTGATAGGACGAACACCAGGAGGGGGAGAGACAAGATCCCAGGTGCCAGTGCGCTCAAGCGCAGCAATCTCCTCAGCCATAGCAAGCTGCCATTCAGGATGACGCTCAGCATCCCGATAAGAAGTCGGCTCGGAGACAACAGAAAGACCGTACTGACTAGGAGAGTAACGGTCTGGAGCACGACGTGGACGAGTCGCCGGAAGAGGAGAGGGAAGCTCGTCAGAAGAAGAAGACATATCAGAAGAAGAAGAAGAAGAAGAATGGACATCAGGAGGAGGATCTGGAACATGAGTGCGACGAGAATAATGAAAGGGAAAAGGAGACAACGGTGAGGTGGACGGAGGATCAGAAGAAGAAAGAGGAGAACTAGGTGGGGAGGAGGACAACGGAGTCGAAGAGGATGGCGCCGGGGACGAAGAGGGCGTAGTAGAACGAGGTCCAGGAGGAGGGACAATAGGGACAGAAGGAGGTGCATCAGGAAACAGCAGAAAGGAGATATCATCCACCGGGTAGGAACCAGAGGTGGGGCGAGGGTAGAAGGGACGCGTCTCATCAAACGTGACATCACGAGAGATGCGCATCCGACGACCAACAGGGTCCCAATAGCGATAGCCCTTATGCTCATCACTGTAGCCGAGAAAAACACACTCAACAGACTGAGCGGTCAGTTTGGTGCGTTCACGAGGAGGGAGAAGAACATAGCAAACGCAACCAAACGAACGAAGAGGCGAGTAGTCTGGAGAACCACCAGAGAGACGCTCGAGAGGGATGCCACCCTGGAGGGCAGCAGAAGGCTGGATGTTAATGAGGTAAGTCGATGTAGCGATAGCCTCAGCCCAGAAATGCGGCGGAAGAGAAGAAGCAATCATCATAGCACGGGTGGTCTCAAGAATATGACGATGCTTACGCTCGGCGACACCATTTTGAGCATGCGCACCGGGACAAGAAAACTGAGCTAGGGTGCCCTGCTCAGCAAGAACACCACGCAGGTGCTGAGAGATATACTCACCAGCAGAATCAGCACGGAACACACGAATGGGCGAGGAATACTGAGTGCGGACCATGGCCGCAAAGCGCTGATAAATGGAAAGCACCTCACTGCGAGAGCGCATAAAATATATCCAAGTGTGACGAGAAAAATCATCTATAAAGAGAACATAGTAGCGATGACCTCCTTTCGACGGGAAGGGAGCTGGACCCCAAACATCAGAGTGAACAAGATCAAAAGGACGCTCAGACACGGACTCACTGTGAGGATACGGTAGCTGAATCTACTTACCAAGGCGACAGCCCTGACAATCCAAAGAAGCGTTTCCGGAGACAGACCCCAGAACACCTTGATGAACTAAAGACGAGAGTCGAGAACCACATAAATGTCCAAGACGATGATGCCACTGCTGAAAAGAGCTAGTAGCGACGGCTACAGATGCCGAGGAACTGACGACGGTGGCATCAGAAGGAAGACGAAGCCAGTGAAGCTCCCAGAGGCCATCATGGCGACGGGGGCCAGCACCAAGCATAGTGCCGGTGCGACGATCCTGAACAGAATAGGAATCAAAGTCGAGAGTGATGCTACAACGAGAGTCGACGATCTGACTACCAGAAAAGAGTTGCATGTTAAGTTGAGGAACATGCGCAACAGAAGGAACATGAAATGAGGAAGTACTAAGAATGCCTCGACTAATGACTGGGTGGGGGGTACCATCGGCAGTAAGAACACGAACAGGAGGATTGACAGGTCGAACAGAATGCAACAAGGAAGAATCAGGAGTCATATGAAAAGAAGCTCCAGTATCAAGAAGCCATGGAGATGTACCTGGAGAAGGAGGAGGTGGTCGCTCAATGCCAGAAAACTCAGTCGCAGAACCAGCAGAACCTGTCGGTGAAGAATCCCAAGCAGCAAGCAGACATCGAAGCTGCGCTATCTCATGCGCAGAAAGGGGCACGCCTGGAGAGGTCGAGGTACAATCAGGTGCCGACGAGGAGCTGTCACCCACACACACAGAGGCCGCCAAAGTTGGCGACGGAGAGCAACACGCCGATGAAGACGGAGTCGATGAAAGACGATCACAACCGTCTGAAGAAGCCGCAAGAGTCGATGTCGAGCGGCGAGCCGACGTAGACGGGGTCGGCAAAGCGCGGCCATAACGTGAAGAGGCCGCGAAAGTCGATGTAGAGCGACAGGCCGACGTAGACGGGATCGGCGAAGCGCGGCCATAACAGCGAGAAGAGGCCGCGAAGGTCGACGAAGAGCGGCGAGCCGACGTAGACGGAGTCGGCGGAGGGCGGCTATAACCGCGTGAAGAGGCCGCGGAAGGCGATGTAGAGCGGCAATCCGACATACACGGTGTCGACGGACAAGCACCAAGGACCGAAGAAAGGCCCGAGTGCAAGACGGGAGCAGCGGAAGGCGTCATCGGGTGAGAGAAAGAAACGCCCGACAACAAGAGCAGCATTTTTTTTTTTACAGAACTCTCACGGGCAGATGAAATCCGGCGAAATTCGCACTGATCAGATCAAATCCGGCGAAATCAAGCTAACAACCAGCAAATTCCGGCCTGGCCGGACCTATTCAGGGCGTCCGGCGGCCGTTCCGAGGACGGGCGTGGGCGAGCAGCCAGGCGGTGACGGAGCACAGCGGCGGGAGCAGCACCGCGGGCAGGGATCGATCTGAGCGGCCGAGGTTGACGAGCGGCCGATGTTGACGAGGACGAGCCGGGCAACAGCAACGATGGCCCGCGTTATCCGGGCAGGAGCGATCTGAGCAGCAGCAGGAGGCGGCCAGATCGAAGCAGACGTGGGCGGGAGCCGATTCCCTGCCAGAACGGGGCCGCACGGGACCAGCAGGACGGGAGCGCGGGGCCAGATCGAGGCGAGCGTCCAGGGACGGGGACGGATCCCTGGCGGCTCGGCGGTCCAGGGGCGGGGACGGGGCCTCGAGGCGAGCGTCCAGGGGCGGATCCTGGCGGCTCGGATCGAAGACGAGGTGCGACCGGAGACAGTGACGGCCGGAGGGGCGGCGGGACGAGGCCAGAGGGAGCTCGCCGGTGGCGAGGAAGAGGCGGCGGCGGCGGCCGGACGCGGCGGCAGGAGGCCGGGGCGGGCGGCGGCTGCGGCTGCGAGAAGAGGAGCAACCTATTGCTCTGATACCATGTTAGGAATAGACAAGTTGTATTCCCTGGGGGCCAAAGGCCACAATATATAGTTACATATACATGTGATAATATGCAGGAAAACCCCCTAACAGGTGGGGAAATACACATATACAAATATACATCTAACAGCGAGGATGTCACTTAATAATTTGATGCGTGCTGGGATAGTCATATCTGTCCGAAGAACTGAAAATGGCTCCAAGAAAACATCTCAGGTAAACTATGTTGGGTCACAATGGTCATTATATTTGGACCTTGTATGCATTATCAGGAAAGCATCAGCCAAACATTATATACTTGGAATGAATTTTAGTATTAGTGCTCCATCCATTAATGTTGGAAACATTGTGTTGTGAAAACATGAGTTAGCTGAATCAGCTTCACATCATTTTTTTGTCAGGTACGTCCTTTCGTCTTCATCCATGTTTCCTCCTTTTTTGCTGGAAACACCTATTGCCGATGCTTCTTTCATTAGCATCAATCAACTTGAAATATAATCAATGAATTTTCTTATAATTATATGCAGGTGCGGATGCTATTTGTGCTGACCTCATGCGCATCTTGATGTTCTGGCCAAGTTTGGTCTAGCATTTCACCTTTCTCCACACAAGACTAGGTAATATGATTTGGAAGTCATTATTTCACATTGATTAGATATGTAGTTTGTAATGATTGTTCATGCACTCCTAATCGTTGATGTAAGGTCTACATGGATTTCTGTTATATATTCACAATTTTGAATATTGGAAATAAATGACCTGCAGATGCAATATACTAACAGAAATGGTCCATCTAGAGTAAGTGAATCCACCAATTATACTAAGTAGTAACTATGTATCGAAACATGTATGTGAGAGGCTTTCAATTCTTATTGTACTTCCGTCATTTAAAATTATAAATCCTTTGTAATCACTAAATACTACTCCCTACATTCTAAATTTTTTGCCGTGGTTTGAACTAAAACCATGACAAGAATTATGAAATGGAGGGAGTATTTTGCACTTTTCTTTTCTAGCAGTTGGTTAACTGTTCACTCATCGCCCTCGCACCTTCCACAAGTTCCAAGCTATGACATTAACTTCATTTAGCATGTTCTTTTGTTTAGTTGTCTTATTTTATGCCTATCTCGAATGTTCAGTATGAGGACTCCGTCAAATATAAATCAAGAATCAAAGTGGAACCTTGGATTTATCAATCAAAACTGATCCAATTATTTTTTGCAATCTTGTCCATATTTTGATTTATTCTTTACTTTCAAACTGACATGTAAAAGAAAGGAGACAAGCAGATTGCTTTTGTTGCTGCACTGTCCTTCTTGTAGTCTGTGAGGCCAGTGTCTTCTTCTCATGTAGCTGTGTCAACTAAGGGGCACTAATGCTGCTGGGTTTGGGACTGTAGTTCCTCTCCATATTGCAAGACTTGATATATATGCTATTTTCTTCTTCTATATGTATGGTTCTTGATATAAATGGAGTAGCTTGTACATATTAGTTAATTTTTTACCATCGGAATGCTGGGGGTATAGAGCTTGTCTTCAGACTTTGCAGGAAAACGGAGAGCCAAAACCAAGAGAAGTTGATGCAGCTACAACCCAGCTTCTAAAGATGATCTGGCAGAACAAATAGCTGGCACCAAGAGTACAAGCTTTTGGATGGAGACTTCTGAGGAAAGCCATTCCCACAGGTATAAGGGCAGGTAAATATTCCAAGCATATAAGCAATCTTTGTGGCAGGTGTGGAATGGAAGAAACTATTATCACCTTTTCCTCTCTTGCAATATTGCAAGGGCAGCTTGGTTCAACAGTCCATGGTATATTCGAACTGATGCTCTTATGTTAAATACAAACTCCTTTACAGATATTATTATGAAACTAACAAATATGAAACACCCCAACGGCTCCCTTCAGAATATTTTAAACTTCCTAGGGTATCTTTGGAAATCAAGAAATGATAGCTTATTTAACCTAAAACAGGAACAACCGACAAAAGTTCACTACATGGCTAATGCATTAAGTCAAAATATGGAAATGATGCATGTTCTGCAGGGTACAGAAGCCAATGAACATATCAAATGCAGGGATTTTTATTTGCAGGAACAAGAAAGAGAACACCAACAGGCTAAAGATCAGATTCCTCCAAATGGGTGCCCTCTCAAGTCTGACTTAATTCTCACAAGATCAAAGATCTTTTCGGATGCAGCATGGAAAACAAAGAAAGCTCCAGGTTTGGGTTCAGCCAGTTCTACTGGAATCGGGGTCTATTGTCAAATCCAAGAGATCAACTCTGCTGTGACAGTTATGATTCAGGCATCTATTCCCACCACTTCTTCGATACTGCAAGAAGAAGTAGAGGCAATGCTCTTGGCGAGGATTGCGACAGCCCTTCGTCTTCAAAATCACTCTTTCCCCATGGATAACTCTGTACTTGCATCGCAGCTGCTTCTCAATCTAGAAAATTATCACATAAAGAGGGATCTTAATGGAGTAGCTCACAATTGTGCACATCAGGCTATTATAGTTGCTCTTCTTCAGCTCATAGATGTATCAACTGTATTGCAGTTAGCCAGATGCAATATCCTGAGCTTGTAATACATGTTGTACACTGCATATGAGTTGAATGAAATATGGCACCCCCGGTGCCTCACCTTGTTTAAAAAAAAGCTTAGATCAATTCGCTTGTGCTTTACGGTGGTCGCTTTGCTAGCGTAATGATTCCCATTGTTTCTCATCCAGAAGAAGTCCATTACCACACTAAAATCATATATGAGTGGAAATTTTGAATACATTGCACTAAATTTGTGTGTGCAATTTACCAAACATTTACAATGAACAGTTGTATGGTTACAAGATAAGAAAGTTGGGCCTCAATTTCACAAGATCAGAGGAGATGTTCGACAACTTGGTGGAGTCGCTCAAACCGTATGGGTATAGCGTGGGGTAGTTCCAATAACAAGATTCATAAGTTGAGTTATGCAAATGATGGGCTACATCGTCGTCCATGTAAGCAATACATGCCACAATACTAATTTTGGATCTTTTAGAGAAATAAAGCATACCAAATTGAATAAATTATGCACTTGCGGAGCGGTTTGGACGCCTTAGCGACACAGATTTGTCTTCCCGTTGCAACGCATGGGCATATTACCTAGTTATATCAAAAAGATATCAATTACACCCAATCTCTGCAACAACATAATGTCTGAAACATTAAGGATGCACACAGCTAAATAAAAAAGAAAATAAAACAAAGCCCCGCCGAATCAATCGGAATCGCAACAGAAAGAGCACACGACACCTAGAGTCTGAAAAAGGATCTCCATAACGAAACCTTTAACAAAAAAACAGTGCACAAACACCGTCGTCGTCCGGTCTAACCAGCATGGTCAGAACGTAGATTTTCACCCTAGAGAAGGTCTAATTTCCAAACAATGTCTTCAACAAGGAAACGACTAGGAAGTCGCCATTGCCAAGCACAACCACTGAAAGTCACCCGGAAAACTGAGACCACCAAGAATGAGACTGTCAGTGTCAAAGTCCCCACTCGCCGAGAACACTGCTAAACACCGATCGTCTGACATGCTTCTCTTGATCCAGTTCAAGTACTCCCAGAAAACTTTACCAGCTCTCGACTCGATCTAAGCATGCGAGATAAAACCTCTTGAGCTTATCCAGTCATGAACACACACGACAACCATGCACCCCATCAACACCTGGAACATCACAACAATGAAGATACAAAGGCGAACCAAGGTGTACGGGGCGGCATCACATCGCCATCAAAGAAGGCGGCACAACTGGTCACACTCCCGTGGAGAAGAAAGAGCAGGCAAAAAATTCCAAGGCTCTATCCACCACAGATGTTGATTAGGATCCTGCATATTTCAGCATGCACAAACGCCTGAAAATGTGATGCAATGCACGTGTAGCTCTTGAAGGTCACAATACACAAGACTGCCATTGCGTGCGATGTTGTGCCCAGCGAAAGCAGCCCATGAGGGAACCATGAGGGGCGTGCCGGCACGAGCACTCACATACACATCCTCGCTGCCCAAGGTGATGCCGCTCGATGCGGGCTGGGCAGGAAACGGCGGCTCGCGTCCAAGTCCGCGGATGCCGATGGCATGATGGCGTTACCGCACACCGATGGCCGCGACCTGGCAGTGGACGACATCAGGGCGGATCTCCATGGCCGATGCCCGACAACGGCGTGACGGCCGGATCTTGCAGAGCCACCGACGACCGCGTCCCAGAGGTGGACGACAAACAGGTGCCCACATAGCCATCAATTGCTCCTTTGCCCGTCAGGTGTGGTACTTCTTACTGCTGGAGTTGCGGCTGCACAGGTTCACCCCTTCGGTGGTGGACGACTTTGCGACATGGTGGAGCCATTTGTCCAATGCTGTCATAGGGCGAGATCGTAAAGAGTTGAACGCGCTTGTCCTGCTAGTTACCAGAAGTTTGTGGCTCGAGCGGAATAGCCGCGTGTTCGACAAGTTTGCCACCATGCCTATGGAGCTGGTTAGGAAGATCAAGGCAGACTTTGACCAATGGAAGCGCGCCAAACTTTGTGGAAGGTGGATAGATAGGGAGTAGTTGTTCTTCTTCTCCTGGTTGCGTGCGTTGTGGAGTGCTAGAGCTTGGTCTTTCGACTTGCTCAGGCTGTCTTGTAACTGAACCTTTTTCCTACCTTAATACAGAAGACACACGGCTTGTGTGTTCTTGAAAAAGAGGTGGACGACACCAGGGAGCGTGGATCTCCAGGGCCAGTCCCCCCAGAAAGGCGCGGACGGCTGGATCCTGCAGAGCCGGTGCTAGAGGACGGCTCTTACGATCGGATCTCGAAGGGCTGGAACGGGAGAAGAACTAGGGACAACGAAGGAGGAAAAAACGCACCAAAGAGGCTAAAAAAGGGTGGCACCCCACCGCCGCCGTCCGCCGATGACATCCTCCGGCAGCGGCAGGGTGAGCGGGGTGGAGAAGAGGTGGTTTTTTGGGTGGCGGTGAAGGGAGCCTCCGGAGTCGCCCTGGCGGCGGCCCGGGACGCGAGGAAGGAGTGTCATGGATGATTTGCCAATGACTATTTTCCCTCCAAAATAGTTTCATTCCTACTGCCTCCGTTTTAAAATATAAGATGTTTTAGCTTTGTGAAGCAAATGTATATAGACATCTTTTTATGTGTAGGTTCACTTGAATAGACACACTAAAATATGTCTAAATACACTTGCTTCACAAACCTAAAACATCTTATATTTTGAAACGGAGGGAGTAAAAAAGAATGAAATACTCCTTCCATTTCACAATTCTTGTCGTTAATTTAGATTTTTTGATAAAGAGTATATATTAATATCATAAAGATATTAATCACATCTGACCTCGGCAATAATCCAATGCTCTAATATGGAATACATTCAAATCGGTGACAAGAAATATGGAATGGAGGGACTAATTTGACGAACGGACTCAACTTTTTGAGCTTCGACTCACGAGCTCCAGGGCACAATCACCCTCGAGGTATTGGCCTTGGAGCGGAGCCAAAAAAACTAGTTTAAATCATGAGTTTAGGATGGTGTTAACATTTTCCCTAAAAAAATGACTATGGAGGATAATCGGTGGGGCACATGGTTCATTGTTAGGGTAAAGGTTGATATGTTGCAAAACCACTATTGGCAAAACATTGCGTATATAATAAAATTTAAACCGTGTGACACACGCCCAATCTTATTGTGGGTTTATGTAATATCCCAGCACGTAGGATATCTTCGGGGTAGAATAGAGAGCTTTTGTGCATAGCATCTAAAATTAGGGGATTTTTCGCGCTTTTACCACTAAAACCTAAGGGGGGTCGAGTCTCTCTTCGAGGGGGAATGGTGAACTCTCGGAGTGCGATAGAATTCGACATGACCTCTTTTGATCAATTGCTTGTGGGGAAGGGATGAAATTGAATAACTAAACCTAAGAATATATTATGAATTCAAAACTTGATTTTGAATTATGAAATTGAATTTGAATTCAAAAGACACATTTAGAAAGGATAAATATTTAGAATAAGAAAAACTTGGACTTTATTGATTAGCAACACAATATACATTTTCTTTACAAAATTTAGAGAATAAAAGAATAATTACAAATGGAATAGCATAGATGGAATGTTATAACCAGAAACAAAAAATAAAAAGAAACAAAAAACAAAGTTACAGGAATGAATCTAGAGGACAATATCCTAAACCACTATATTTCTTCTTTCTTTCTTTCCTTTCTTCTCTATTCTTATTTATTACCTGCAAACAAAAGCATACACAAAGAAGAATGCCACAAGGCAGTAATACAAGTGGCAGTACAAGGGGCTAAACTGCAAAAGTGGCAACCACCGATCTTAGAGTGATTGCGAGTTGATTTCTCCAAAAGTCGTTTTTCAGTTTTATTTGTATTTGTAGAGATACTGCGGGTTGATTCATAGAATTAGGTAGGGTTTTTTTTGCAAAATGTCCGACGAAAGAACCAAACCATAAAACCCTTGCGTACTTTATTATTAGATATAGATATAGATAAATTGGCTTACAATAATCTTATACTCCCTCCGCTTGGAAATAAGTGTCGGCAATTTTATACTAGTTTAGTACAAAGTTTGTACTATATCCCGACAGTTATTTCGGATCGGAGCGGATCAAAATGCGTCGAACCATTAGAGAGACACCGCCACCTGAAAACGGACCACGCACGCAGATGCGTCTATGGGCCAGCGCATACGGATCGAATCGGATTGATTTATGATCTAAAATGCGATGATCCGTTAAAGATAGCTTTACGTGTCTTTTTATCCGTTCGAATGGACACCCGTGTAGAGGAATAGAATAACACGACTTGTATACTCTGGTGCAAAGGCACGCATATATATAGTACAATGGGAGGCCTCTATACCCTCAATACAAAATAGAGGAGGGGCCTAATCACTAATATACTATACACAAATATCTACTCTCAACACCCCCCCCCCCCCGCAGTCGAAGCGTCGGCAGAGCGGACGCAAAGGCTGGACTGAAACTCCTCGAAGGACGCTGTAGGCAATCCTTTAGTCATGATATCCGCGAACTGCTGGGAGGTGGGTACGTGTAGAACACGTATACGACCAAGAGCCACCTGTTCGCGAACAAAGTGAATGTCAAGCTCGATGTGTTTCGTCCGGCGGTGATGAACGCGGTTGGCGGAGAGATAGACAGCGGAGACATTGTCGCAGTAGACAACGGTAGCCTTGTCGACAGGACAAGAGAGCTCCTGAAGAAGCTGTCGAAGCCATGAACACTCGGCGACGGCGTTAGCAACAGCCCGATACTCCGCCTTGGCGCTGGAGCGAGAGACTGTAGGCTGTCGCTTGGACGACCACGAGATGAGCGATGGTCCAAGGTAAACGCAGTACCCCGAGGTGGAGCGCCGCGTGTCGGGGCAGCCGGCCTAGTCCGCGTCCGAGTAGGCGATGATGTCCGTGTCGGTGGAGGCGTGCAGCGAAAGACCAAGGTCCAGGGTGCCGCGGATGTAGCGGAGTATCTGCTTCACCGAGGTCCAATGAGCATCACGGGGAGCGTGCATATGGAGACACACCTGCTGAACAGCATACTGTAGCTCTGGTCTGGTGAGAGTGAGGTACTGAAGCGCACCAACAATGGACCGGTATAGCGAGGCATCAGGCGCCAGAGAGCCATCCGTGGCAGAGAGCTTGGCCTTCGTGTCGACGGGCGTGGAGATAGGGGTGCAGTTAAGCATCCCAGCGCGATCGAGGAGCTCATGGGCGTACTTCTTCTGGTGAAGAAAGAAGCCATCCGGTCGGCGCACAACCTCAATGCCGAGGAAGTAGTGCAGAGGTCCCAAGTCCTTGAGCGCGAACTTGGCACGAAGACGGTCGGTGAGCTGCTGCAGGAGCGCAGGTGTGCTAGCCGTGAGGATGATGTCGTCGACGTAGAGCAGCAGGTAAGCCGTTGTGTCTCCCATATGGTAGACAAACAGCGATGCATCAGAGCGTGTGGAGCGGAAGCCAAGTTGATGAAGAAACGCTGCGATGCGCTGGTACCACGCACGTGGAGCCTGCTTGAGCCCATATAATGAGCGCGAGAGCAGGCACACATGATCCGGATGAGCGGAGTCGACGAAGCCGGTGGGCTGCTGGCAGAACACTTGCTCCTCAAGATGACCATGGAGAAAGGCGTTGGAGACGTCCATCTGGTGAACAGGCCAGCGGCGAGACACGGCGAGCTGGAGCACGGTGCGAATGGTCCCGGGCTTGACAACCGGCGCAAAGGTCTTAGCAAAATCAACACCGGCTCGCTGACGGAAGCCGCGAACGACCCAGCGCGCCTTATGCCGATCAAGAGTTCCGTCCGGATGGAACTTGTGCTTGAAGACCCACTTCCCGGTGATGATGTTGGCATGGCGCGGTCAAGGAACCAGCTGCCATGTCTGGTTGCGCTACAGGGCGTCGAACTCGTCCTGCATGGCCGCGAGCCACAGCGGGTCGCGGAGGGCTGCGCGAATCGAGGCGGGCAGCGGGGAGGGCGCCTCTCCCCCGTTCGATGGAGGTGCCCCACCATCGTGAGGCAGGACGCTGTTGCCGCTGGCCCAGAAGGCCGAGGGCGCCGGGGGCGGCGACGGAGCTGTCGCGACGTTGCAGACATACGCGTCCGCGGGGTACCGTGTCGACGGGCGGAAGATGCCGGCGCGTGCACGGGTGACTGGACCCGTGGGTGCAGGCGCGGCAGCACCCGAGTGGCCACTCGAGGGTGATGCGGTCGACGAAGCGGCACCCGAGCTGGAGCTCGAGGGCGACGCAGGCGGTGTCGGTGGGGCAGCACCCGAGCTGGAGCTCGAGGGTGCGGCGGAGGATGGCGATGGGGCGACGCCCGAGCTGGGGCTCGAGGGCGACGCGGGCGGGGTCAGCGGGTCGGTGCCCGAGCGTGGGCTCGAGGGCGACGA
This sequence comes from Dactylis glomerata, assembly GCA_007115705.1. Taxonomy (NCBI): domain Eukaryota; kingdom Viridiplantae; phylum Streptophyta; class Magnoliopsida; order Poales; family Poaceae; genus Dactylis; species Dactylis glomerata. Next base: position 5,445,671 of record QXEO01000247.1, on the reverse strand, counting down.
CAGTGGGGTCGACGAGGAGGCGCCCGAGGTAGAGCTCGAGGGCGCGGTCGACGCAGCCGGCGCGGAGGCGCGACGCCGCGGGGTACCACCCGCGGAAGGAGGAGAAGACGCCACCTGTTCATGTGCAAACGGAAAGCAACACTCATCAAAGTACACGTGCCACGACGTGATGACCCGATGGGACACGGGATCATAGCAGCGATAGCCCTTGGTGTTAGCCGGGTAACCGAGAAAGACACACAGAATGGAACGGGGGGCGAGTTTGTGAGGGGCGGTGGCAGCGACACTGGGGTAACAACGACAACCAAAGATCCGAAGATCATCGTAAGAGGGAGGGGAACCAAAAAGAAGGTGGTGTGGCGTGTAGTTCCAGCGAGTACGACACGGACGGAGGTTGACGAGGAGGGTGGCGGTGGCGAGGGCGTCGGGCCAAAAGGAAGGTGGGACTTGACCGTGGAAGAGAAGGGTGCGGACGCAGTCATTGAGGGTGCGGAGCACACGCTCGGCACGACCGTTTTGCTGCGAGGTATGGGGACAAGTTAGGCGGAAAATAGTGCCATGAGAGGACAAAAGATTACAGACGGCAATGTTATCGAATTCTTTTCCGTTGTCAGTTTGTAACGCGTGAATAGGACGGCTAAACTGAGTAGTGACGTATGCGTAAAAGGCGATGAGAGTAGTGGCGACATCTGACTTTTTGCGTAGAGGAAACGTCCACACAAAGTGAGAGAAATCATCGAGAATGACAAGATAATAAACAAAGCCAGAATTACTCGGAATTGGAGAGGTCCATACATCACTATGAATTAATTCAAACGGAAAAGACGCAACTGTGGAGGAATTGCTAAACGGAAGACGAACATGTTTGCCGACACGACAGGCTTCACAGCTATGTGCAGCCTTTTTATTACAGGAAAACGAGAAACCCCTCATTATTTGATGAAGCGTGTTGGCACTAGGATGTCCAAGACGAGCATGCCAAAGATCGACGCCAGCGGAGAAAGCACGAGGACCGGCGCCGGGGGTGGAGGATGCCTGGACTGGATACAGGTCGCCGGGACTCTCACATCGGTGGAGCACCATCCGGGTACGGGTGTCCTTAACAGAAAAACCAGAGGCGTCAAATTCAACAGTCACAAAATTGTCACAAGAAAGAGCTTTAACAGAAACTAAATTCTGAATGAGATGGGGAGAAACGATGACATTATTGAGAGACAAAGGTCGAGAGGAAGAAGGAAAACTAGTGGAGCCAATGTGGGAGAAGAATGTGAGAGGTTAGCCGGGTGAGCTGCCATGTGGGTGGGTGCGCCTGAGTCCAGGAACCTGTCGCCGCCACCGGCGTAGGCGCCTGGCGGAGGGGCCTGCTGAAGCGCGGCGTAGAGAGCCGGGTCCCAGGCGGGCTGCTGGGGCGCATAGGCCGGTGCACCGCCGTAGGCCGGAGCGTAGCCGTAGGCCGGAGCGTATGGCAGTGGCGCGGCGTTGTAGGCTGGGGCGTACTGCGGTGTCGCAGCGAAGAAAGCCTGGTGGTTCGGCGGGCGCGGGCCGAGGAGACCGGGGACGGGCGGGCGAGGCACCGACATGGTGTATGCATGAACGACCCCCGTCCACGGGTTGTGGCCACCGCCCCATGGGGGCGTCGGCTGCTGGTTGCCCCCGCCGATGTTGCCGCCGCCACCACCACCGTTCCCGCCGCCATTGCCACCGCCGTTACGGCCACCGCCGCCACGATGACGACGGCCGCCGTTGCGCTGTTGCTGCTGCGGCTGCTGCTGCTGCGGTGGCTGCTGGGGGCGGGGAAGGGCGCCGCGGGCGCCGGTGGGCGCGGTGGCTGTTGGAAGGGCGCAGGAGCCGGCAGGGCCGGAGCGCGGTACCCAGCGGCAAAGGCGGTGTGGACGGCGCGGGCGCGGAAGTTCTTCAAACGACGCTCCTCGAGCTGAAGATAGGCGACGACGCGCTCGAAGGTTGGCTCGGCCATGAGGGTGAGGCTGGAGGCGGCGTTCCCGAGGTCCTCGTTGAGGCCGGCGGTGAGGGTGGAGAGGAGAAGCGCATCGCCGATTGGGAAGCCGAGGTCCAGGAGCTCGTCGGAGATCGCCTTGAGACGCAAGCAGTAGGCGTCGAGGGTCTGGTCATGCTGCGGTGTGCCGAAAAATTCCTGCTGCAGGAATACGACCCGCTGGAGCTTGTTGTCGGTGAAGAGCCCGTTGATCTTTGTCCACACCGTACGAGCGTCGTCGCCCTCACGAACGACGGTCTTGAAGATGTCCGGCGAGATGGTGAGGAAGAGCCAGCGGATGATGGTGGCGTTGATGGCGAGCCAGTCGGCATCGCGGTGATCGAGGAGGTCGACGGAGCCGTCAATGTGATCGCGCAGGTTGTACTCGCGGAAGAGGAGGTAGAAGTACGTCTTCCACGTGTAGTGGTTCTTCTCGGCAGCGGAGAGCTTGACGGGGACGTGGTCGGCGATTTGCACGGCACGGATCACCGCCGGAGTCGGGGGAGCGGAGCCATCGAAGGAGGAGCCGAAGGGGTTGTCCGTGGAGATCGATGACATGGCGGCTAGGGTTTGGTGGGTGGGTGGCGGCTAGGGTTGGTGGGTGGGGAGGAAGAGGGAGAGGGCGGCGCGGTGAGGTGGCGAGAGGGCGCGGCGGCACGGCAAGGGAGCCGGCGGCGGCGGGAAGGGGCAACGGCGGCGGCGCGCGGGGGAGGCGGCGCGGCGGCGGCGGCTAGGGTAGGATCGTGGGGAAAATTGATACCATATAGAGGAATAGAATAACACGACTTGTATACTCTGGTGCAAAGTCACGCATATATATAGTACAATGGGAGGCCTCCATACCCTCAATACAAAATAGAGGAGGGGCTAATCACTAATGTACTATACACAAATATCTACTCTCAACAACCCGCAATCGTTTACCTTGAGCCGCTCCAGATATTTGCTCCAAAAGGTTTCAGTTATTGCAACTGGTCAGAATATGGGCGAAACTTTTTTTTTTATTGCACTTTTTTGCAGCAATTTCAAAAGTAGCATTAATTTAGAGGTAATATCAGAATTAGGACACCATTGCGTCCGCCGGACGCGATTAGAACAAATCGTATCCGGCGGATACGACTAGCTGGCGAGCAGGTGGCAGAGCATGGCAGAGCATGCAATTCCATCCGGCGGATGGAATTCATCTTGACCTGCTAAGCGCACCCCACAGTGGCATCTGTTTGAGACAAGTTCTTACTATTTGCATTAATTAGAAGCGCCGGGAAACAACTAGCAGGAAATAATAGGCGGAAAAGAACGAGCGGGAAAAAACAGTCGGAAATAAATCGTGACTGCTGTGCTCTCGACCTAGATCATGCTTACAAATATATGTCAAATACGAATATTTATACAAATTATTAGGATACAAAGATATGATGATCACATAGATCATCGACGGCGCGGAGCACCTGGTGGTCCTCGTGGCGGAGGCGTCGTCCATCCATACCTGTTAGGGGCCGCTCGATAGTACTGAGTGCTCTCGACCTCCTGGTTGTCAGTCTGTGACTGCTGTGTGGGATCAGGTGGAGGAGTAGTAAGCAAGGCCATATAACCACCCGTAGGGTCCGAGTTAATATCGATGTCATCAGTCATCGAAGTTGATCCCTGCATAGACGACGTCCCTCCCTGTGCTGTAGCGTGCAATGCAAGAAAATATATTAGGAAATTACGGCTATGTATAACTTAAGAAATAAAATAACTGTGAACTACACGTACCTTCTGACATGGCCATCTGTGGAGTATAACCAAAAATCTACGACGCTATGCCTCCATACTGCGGCTGGCTCATGTAGTCATACTCCGGCTGCTGCACATAGCCTGAACCTCCAGCTTGGTAAGGATCAGGCTGGTGATGATGCTGCCAAGCTGAACCTCCAGCCTGATCAGGAGCAGGCTGCTGCTGATGCTGCCAAGCTGAACCTCCAGCCTGATTAGGAGCAGGCTGCTGCTGAGGCTCAGCTGAAGCGCCAGTCTGGTAAGGATCAGGCTGCCAAGCAGAACCTCCAGCCTGATCAGGAGGAGGTGGCCTCGGTCTCGATGTGGAGCGCCGCGTAGCTGAACGTCTAGGCTCAACAGTAGAAGGTGGCCTCATACTCCCCTGTGGATCAAAACGTGGACGTGGTGCATGCCTGAGAGGGGCTGGAGGCGTAGGCACTTCTGGAAACCGCGGTGGACGCGGCGTCCAAGTATGAGGGTCCATTTGTCCACTTCTCTGACGAACATCATCAGTAGTACGGCAAATGAGAGTGGAGTAAATAGAACGTAGCTTCTTCTCCAGCTTGTCCAGAAAGGTGACAACAGGTTGGCGTGGAATTAGAGACGACGTAGACTGAGAGCGTGTGAAGTTGTAAATATCATGAACGGCTCCGTGAACCTCATCGGCCTACAAAAATTGAACAAAAAATAATATGTACAATTAGCTACAAAATAGAGAGTTTACCATATCAACATTTAATTGTAATAACTTACAGCTTGTATTCTTGAGCCTGCCGACGATCCTGCATCATACATATCACATAGAGCTGGTTCGAAATATCCCTTGGGGTCTCTTGCCTTAGTGAGACATGTGCGGGTGCATCTGTTGTACCTCCTACAATACTCCTCAAAGAGTTGAGGATCGAATGGAGCATCTGAGGACCAAACATTATTCCGCGCATATTCCCACTCTCTAATGTATTTCCCAACAAATGTGAGCCACTTCTGCACGGTCCTATTTGTGTCCTTCTTTTTTAACCTGTTATTGCAAATTATAACATTAGCACCATAATAGCAGCAGTCTGCACGTATGTATGTTATAAAAATTAGAAGGAGTCTGCAGGTATGTATGTTATAAAAAATAGCAGCAGTCAACAATACTTACTCGTGGATTTCTGCTAGTAAGGGCTCATCCGCTGGAGGTGGAACTATATCCTGAAGAAGATGAAATTGTCTCATAACCCTCTGTTGAGACATCTCCTCCACAAATATATCAAACACAATCTTGGACTTTGTAAGCCAGTATTCACGATCTCTTGTGCACAAATAAGAAAGCCCACCAGAATATCTAGCTGCGATACTTGCAGGAGAATATGGGTCCCAGATTACCGCATCGCCGGGGTAAAAAAATCAAATGCCTCGGTAATCGACTGATAGCAGCCCCTAACCTGGTCAAAGGCAAACCGTCTCTGTATGTAAAAATTTAGAGTTAGTTTGTGAAACACGTATTTTAGCAATGCAAAATGAAAACAATATCGTTACGCACGTACCTTTCGACGTGTCCAAAGTGTAGCAATAGTTGGCAAATCGATGTCATCAGGATCCACCATCTCGTCAGCAGGAAATGGGTCACTCACTTTAATGTCTGGCCGTCCAATTGCAAATCTCTTCCACGACCATAGCTGAAGAAAAAGTGGGCATCCAAGGAGGATAGAACCTGGCTTAATATTGTGGCAACTAATACACATAGCTCTGTACATGCATGCTAGCAAGGCAGAACCCCAACTCCTCGGTGTAATATCATCCGGAGTCACTGCATTAGCAATCTCAAGTGCAATAGGGATGAAACCCGCAGAAATAGTGTCTCCGTGACTATCTATGAACATAATCTTCCCAAACATCCACATCAGGTATGCCTCCAAGGACCGAGTAATCTGTTCTTCAGTAGTCTGTTGAAACTTCCATATCTGCAAAGATAAGAATGAGAAAACATATGAAATTATAGTGCAACCGAATTTCAAAATAGATTGCATAAAATAACAATGCAGTAATATACCTGAAACTCTCTCAACCAAGCATATTTAGGCCCATGCGAGGAATCTATATCCGGATATGCCACGTCTCCACGGACTCCGTTAAAATAAGCAATCTGATCCGCCGCCCAATTTCTAGGTGCTTTCAATGGCCCTATGGGATGACCAGCCAACGGAAGTCCCAACAAGTATGAGACGTCCTGCAAAGTAGGAGCCATCTCACCCCAACGGAAGTGGAACGTGTGGGTTTCTGGTCTCCACCGATCCACTAAGGCACTGAGCAAAGCCCTGTCCAAGGTTATCTTCCTCTCGGTCTCTATCACCTCATGACGAGGATGCTCCTCCAAGTCCTCGCGGGTTGACTCTACTAGTCGTGCGAAAGGTAGAAGTCCAGCCCACTTCAACCTACAAACAAATTTAAACATATTAGTAATAGATAATCAAAAGCCCAGAATTAATAGTAATATCAATACAAATGACTTTGTACCTGTCTACCCAAGCAGGGTGTATCATCCAGTACTCATTCGGAGTGCGACACTGTAGTGGCTCGATACGATGAGTATTATCGTGGAATCCATAATATTTCAGCAATCTGCCCCGATGATCATATTCAATGCGGTCATTAAGCAAAGATGGATAATCCATACCTGAACATATGAACAAGAAATATTAGTACAACATAAACAAAGTAACAAATAAAAACATAGTTCCTCACATATTACAAATATTAATGTAGTTCCTCACATATTACAAATAAAAACATAGTTCCTCACATATTACAAATATTAATGTAGTTCCTCACATATTACAAATAAAAACATAGTTCCTCACATATTACAAATATTAATGTAGTTCCTCACATATTACAAATAAAAATATAGTTCCTCACATATTACAAATACGGCGGAGTTCCTCACATATTACAAATAAATATATAGTTTCTCACATATTACAAATAAAAACGTAGTTCCTCACATAATTCTAATAAAAATATAGTTCCTCACATATTATCTACGTTCTTCCTCTTCCGCGACCTCTTCTTCCACGGGTCGAACGTCCTCGAGTAGCTCGGTTAGGGTAGAAAGTGGGACATTTATCATCCTTATGTCCCCATGTATTGCATAGGAAGCATTGTCGAGTTGGTCCACCGGCTTCAGATTCATCCATGTCATTTCGGATGCGCCTACACTGTCTTCTACCCCTGTTCGTGCGCTTTAGACTAGGATCTGGGATATACTTCCTTTCTCCTGGATCTACTGTGTTGAAATTACTGATAGCACGATATCCATGCATCTCGCCAGTCCAAGTGTAAACCACAGCCATGCTCCCATAGTAGGGGGACACGAAGGACATTGGGTCCATTTGAAGCATCCCGCACGCAGCCAAAACATGTGAGCAAGGTAAGTGAAGTAACTTTGGTTTGTTGCATGTGCAGTCACAAGTTGGAAACTCCTCAGTTCCAATTTTCACTTTATGAGTCCTCATGATGTTTCCAGTACCAAACTTGTCCGTTTGTAAACGGACCTCAAACCTCAGTTCCTCATTTCCGGTGGCAACGACCATGTGTCCTCTACCCTTTTCTATCTTCTTCTCCATGTATTTTGCTATCTTCTCACAGTATGGTGTATTTGGATTTCTCAAATTATGCATTTCAGCCTCCTCCTGTCTCTCTTTGAAATATTTCAGTGTGCAATAGAAAATTCCCTCCACAATTGCTGTTAGTGGGAGTGCCCTATTTCCTCTAAGCACAAAGTTGTATGACTCAGCTAGGTTAGTGGTCATACAGCCGAACCTAGCTCCATGAGCATCGTGAAGCAATGACCACCTCTCCACAGGCTCATGCTCTATCCATTGTGCAAAGTTCTTTATGCGAGACCCAGGACGCCTCCTAAGAGGGGGGGGGGATCAAATCCTGGCAGATCGCAAAGTCCAATTGGTTCTTCGTCTGGGGGTAATGTTGTTTCTTGTTGAGTTGCTACTAGAGCTGCATGAGCCGCTACTGCGGCTGCGCGGGCTGCTTTTCTATGTTTAACATGCTCTCCAGTTAGTTCATGCAGCTTCTTTGTGAGAAATGCATACTTCCATTGCTGGTTTTGTTTGCATAACTTTTTGAATAGGTTCATAAGATTCTTACTCCTGAACTGTGAGAAAAAATTGGCACCTAGATGTCTCATGCACCACCGGCTCTGCAAGTCAAGCCATGGTGTTTCTTCTTCGGGACCGGCCTCTTTCAGCGTCTTCACCGCCCTCAGTATACCAGCATGCCTATCATGAATGATGCAAACATTCGGCCTCTCCTTCACAATTGCTATCTTTAACTGTCTGAAGAACCACAACCAGCTCTCCGTGTTTTCGCTCTCCACAAAAGCAAATGCCAGTGGGACGATTTGGTTGTTTCCATCCTGTCCAATGGCCGTCAAAATCTGACCCTTGTACTTGCCTGTCAAAAATGTTCCATCCACACATATCACCGGTCGACAGTATCTAAATGCTTCGATGCATATGTTAAACGAGAAAAACACTCGTTCCAAAACCTTCAAAGTGGAGTCCTCCGCAAACCATGAGTCTTGGATGTCAACATAGGTGCCCGGATTTCTTTCCTGCAATGTGTGCAACATACGGACAACCGAGTCATACGAGTCAAAGAATGACCCAAATCGCGTCTCCAACGCCTTCTGCTTAGCCCTCCAGGCCTTACCGTAAGATATGTTATACTTGTATCTCTGCTTCACTGTCTTCTGGATAGCCTTTACCTCCATAGCTTTGCCCTTGACTATCTGTGTATGAAATAGTCGAGCTACGAGAGTGGAACTCAGGTTCTTATGATCCACCAACTGGTTTCTAATAATACATGTGTGCTGCACGTGGTCGCTCACCACCCAGAAGGTGTCATTCTTGCGCAGGTAGCCATGCACCCTAGCAGAACATCTCTCGTTGGTACATTCCACTGTCAAATATTTCTTATTTGACGCGACTGTTTTAAATACCCTCTGCGTGGACATTGCCCAACTAGTTATTGCATCCTGAAGACGTTGCTTGTCGGGATATAATGAACCGACTGAGATGCTGTTCGGGTGATACTCCCATGCCGAATCGTGCCCCTCGTTCACTCTCATTAAATTTGAGAAGTCCTGATTCCATTCTTTCGGAATCGGGGCCTCATCCTGATCATCTTCTTCATCTTCTTCATCTGAGTCAGATGAATTAATATCATCAGCATCTCCATCAACATCTTCAGCTTCCATCTGCTGCTGCAAAACCTCATCTTCATCGTCTGAAAATATCTCGCCACCTGCATCATCTGCCGCTGCACCTAATGAATGACTGCTCTGCCCTGTTTCATACCCAATGTCGTCGGCATATGACATGGCCACAGCAGGCTCATCAGCTGGTTGCATGCTCTGCCAAGAACCAAAACCAATTGTCTGGTTGCTGTGGCTTGACTCGGCCTCCCCTCCGACAGTAATCGGCTTCGCAACCACAAGGGCGATCGGGGATGTTTGCCGCCGCTCACACCCTTTCAACCAGCCCACCCACTGAGAGGTACGCTCTATCTCTTTCAACTGACAATATGTATTGCTAGTTGAGTTGCTCCACAATGCTTGTAAGCTGACAGTGTACATCTTACGATCCCATCCTAAGAATACCATTAACATCCTCTTGAATTCCCCAATACGCATACTCTGAGGATCAGTGAACTCCATCTCATGATACTCAAAGTCACTAAGATCAGCTCCAGTATCACTGCTACGGACGTCACCGTACCCATAATGAATAACAAATCTAACTAATCCAGACATGACTCCTGGTACATAAAAATCCTGCTTCTGTCAACTACACCGCTAAAATATGTATACACAAAATTACACTACCACCATTTGAGAATAAGATTTTTACCCTTGTAGCGTGCGAAGCACCACCTCTAAACTTACTCACGTCACACCACTTCCAACGCACCGAAATAAACCTGAACACTATAACCTGGAGAATACAAAAACAATATCAAGAACGCTACATAATACAACAAGAACACTACAACACCTATAATTTTTTTTACACAAACAACATCTATATGCCACTATACGCACCATAATTATTTCTCCATAATTAAGCTCATATCTCTACACCGCTAAACTAAATCAACATAATATACATGACCACCGTATGATATTAAAATTTTACCCTTCAAGCTTCAAAATCACCACATTGCAACAGCTTCACGTCACACCTCTTCTGCAGCTACGAAATCAACCTGTAGAACATAAGAACAACAAGAACAATATCAAGAACAGATGAACAGCTACAGGAAATATACCACCAACTATACCAAAATGCGACAAAATAAACCAACGAAATTTCTCCTAAAGCTAACCCATTTGTAGATCGGGCTATCCTCTACTTCTTGCAGCAAATTTCACTGATTTTGATGAAGAAATACTCTCAGAATCGAAGAAACAAAATTTCAGAACGAGAGGTTAGAGCTGAAGCTGAGCTGAGAAAAGAAAAGAGAGAAGAGCAAAGAGAAGCAAGGCGAGTGGGGGAGTGCGCTGCCGAGCCAGGGGGTGCGCACCGTTTTCTCCTCGCACCTGTCGCGGTCGACGTGGCCCCCACTGCTTCCAGTCGAATCCGCCGGCTTCGACTGCCGCTGCCCCGCCTCGAAAGGAGCAATCGCATCCGGCGGGTTCGAGTGGTCAGGCCGGCGTGCGTCGGCTGCCTCGAAAGGCGTGTTATCGTGTCCGCCGGATAGGATGTGTCGGAATCGTATCTGTCGGATAAAACGGTGCCCTACTTTCGTAAATGCTAAACTAATCATACTATTTCTGAAATAGCTGAAAAAAAGTGCAATAAAAAAAATTCGCAGAATATGGAGCACCAGCCAGCCAAGCAGTCAGCGGTGGAGTGTCCCGTAGATGTATCCAGTATCCAGTCCATACTGGCGCCGACAGCAGACGGGACACGGCAGCGTTCAGTCCCTTCAGGCCTTCAGTTCCCTCTACTCAAAAACCTGCACGCTCTACATCGCTCTGCCTCCATAGTCCATAGCGATAACACAAGCAAGCCAACACACAGGCCACGCACTCGCACCTACACGAAGACAGGGAGACAGATGACAGAGCGAAGGCAGGCCGACTCGCCGCCGTCCAAGCTTCCGCGCCTCTCCGGCGCCGACGCCAATGACGGTAGGTGGTGCCCCGTCCTCTAATAGCTTCGTGTTTCTTCGCTCTGCCTTGGGCCAAGGTTAGTTATCGATGCGAGCTATTTGTGCTGTGTGTGTGCGTAGGGGCGGTGACCGTGGCGGCGGCGCCGCTGGGTCTTGGGCTGGGTCTCGGCGTGGGCGGCAGCCGCAGCGACAGCAGCGGGAGCGACGCGGAGGCGCCCGCGACGAGGGCGGTGACGACGCGGCCGTCGGCGCTGACGTTCATGCAGCGGCAGGAGCTGGAGCACCAGGTGCTCATCTACCGCTACTTCGTGGCCAGCGCCCCCGTGCCGGTCAACCTCGTGCTCCCCATCTGGAAGAGCGTCGCCGCCGCCTCCTCCGCCCCGCAGAGGTTCCCGTCCCGTACGTCCCTCCCGCGCATTCTTCTCCCGTTCTTCATATAGTAGCTTAATCTGTTCCCCGGTCGGTGTTTCGCGGGTGCGACTTGTTTGAATCTTTTCTGCCAGCGTTGATCGTGTGATTTGGGTTTGTGCAGTGGCGGGTCTGGGGAGGCTGTGCTTCGACCACAGGAGCAGCATGGAGCCGGAGCCGGACCGCTGCCGGCGCACGGACGGGAAGAAGTGGCGCTGCTCGCACGGCGTGGTGCCGGGGAGCAAGTACTGCGAGCGGCACGTCCACCGTGGCCGCGGCCGTTCAAGAAAGCTTGTGGAAGCGGCAGCGGCCACGTCGGCCGTCCCGATCCGCGCAATCCACGCCGCCGACGCGCAGGCCAGCAGCACCAACGCGCCGCCGCAGCCGCAGCCTCAGCAGCGCCTCGGCTTCGCCTCCCCCGCCGGCGTCTTCCTCGCCCACGGCACCGCCCGTGCCACCTGACTGATGTCCGCATTTCTTGCAGTAGCTAGGGATCGTTTGCTTGTTTGTTGGGAGTAACCCGGAACCGGAACTGAAAATCTCCGAGGATTATGCTGTCTGTAATTTTAATTTCCGCCTGGCCTTGACCACGCCTCGGTGCTCGCGGCTCGTCAAAGCTCGACGGCATGCGCAGGCTCACTGCCTTGTTTACTGCCACTCCTGCAGCTCTGCTTGTGCCTGCGCGCAGCGACACACTGACATGTCTGAATTGTTTTTGTTTTTGTGGTGGTGGGAGGCGCGCCTCGGTGCGGGGCGGTGGCGTGGTCTAGGGGCCCCGGCTACTGCTTCCTGGGGTCGGGGGCCATGCCATGCTGCACGACCGGTCAGATGCTGGGGCGCAGAGACAGAGGGCTCGGACCCGTTTCTGGTGCAGAGTGGCCCAGCCGAAGACCAGCGCCGCAGAGCAGCGACCAGCCTGTGATGCTTCAGAACAACAAAACCAACCCAAAGTTGAAACACAAATTCCGGAAATGCACTGAACCCCAGCTCATATGAACCCTAGCTCATATGCTCCTGCTTTAACAAAACGATGTAAAAAAAATCAATTAAAATAAAAAATTCTGCTTTTTTTACAACAAACATGAGAATATGTTCTAGCTGCAAGCAACATTTGTGGTGAGAATTACATGTTTGGTGGTCTATGCAAAAATAACAAAAATTGGTGTTGTTTAGAGCATTTGGATTTGTTGTTTGGAACAACTAGATTTGTCTGTTTTTTGCGCAAATCACTACATGTATTTTTTCTACTCCCTCTGATCCATAATACTCTTCGCTAATATGGATGTATCTAGACATATTTCAATGTATAGATAGATCTGTATTGACGAAGAGTAATATGGGTCGGATGGAGTAGAAGATTTTTGGCATGCTGTTAGACCACATTTTCTTGTTAATTGTATAAAAAAATTAGATTCTTTTATTTCGTTTGCTATTTTTTTTTTGAAATTTTATTGAAACAGGAGCATATGAGCTTCGGAGTAGAAAAACCATATCCCACGAATTGGCCATAGTTTAAAGTGAGGGACTAATTCTCAATCAACTGGAAATAACTTATTTTTTATAAATTTATTACATTTCAAGTGTCACTTATGTTGACGATTAGCACAAACCAGGAAGGAATGTTGCCAGCTTGGGAAGTGTCCCCGCCGTCGCGGCACCATGGGCTACACCGCACCTTGGGCGCCGTCTCTACTGCTGTTGCATTGTTGGGTGGCAATCCCTCATAAGCTATGTGGGACATTGTTGCTTCGGCTACTGAATAATGGGGAGGTAGTTCTCTTGTCGGGTCGTCCTCACTGTGAGATGATTGTTCTTCCTCTGCACTGACCACACAGTGGGACGATCGGGCACCCCGGTTTCATGACCCGGCCAAGTCGATTTATGATCCTTCCACCCAAACGTGGCATATGCCACATGGCCCATGGGGCCCCTGATGATGACCCCCAAGCTTCTGGCAGAGTACATACCCCCCCTTTATTCCATTGTAAATTTTGTTGTTGAGCTTGCCTTCAGTTTCTTTAATAAACAAACATCACAAAAACATTTTATCTTTGCATATAGTTTGCTTGGCTTTCTTTTGAAAAAATGCAAAAGGACTTTGCTAAATCAAAAACAACAACAAAAATTGTGTTCATTGATTCCACTTGACTTGCCACTTATGATATCATCCTTCCAAAGATTTATTTGATAATCTAAGTTGGTGAGAAATAAGAGTGACAATGATATGAAAAGAGCGGGGAGAATAAAAACTGGCATGATTACTTTGCTCTTCTTTTGTATCCAAGTTGATAATAGTAGTAGTGGCTATCAAGATTATTTTGCATAATTAGGAAAATAATGGTAGAACTTCATTCATTGATGGACTATTATGCAAACCATTCTTAGAAAGTCTCTTATGCATGATTATTTATTATGGTAGGGGAGATGGGTTACTCTCAAAATAGCACTCCGCATCCCATCACACTTGTACACACTTGACTACATATATTTATTATAAGTGTGCCTTTGAAGAACTAAGGTTAAATATATTGAGATCAATTTAACTACTTAACTATCTCTTCCTATCATGTGATGTTGCGTAGGCAGAGTTTCTAATTCTTTTGATTGACGACAGCGACCAGAGTGATCACACATAGTGATGTGGACTTCATATTCTCGGTTATGTAAGTGGCTATGTTGATGAATTATTGGTGAGGTAATACTGGTGTTGTAATCCCCATATTCGGCACTTATCAATTTTTTGGCAACGGTAGTGCAAGGAAACTACAAAGGGATTCCCAGTCCCAAATACATAACATACTTAAAGGGGGAGGAGTTCCTTTTTTCTCCTTTTTTGAGTTTTTTTTGGAGGCCTTCTCGAGTTGACACGTGTACTACTTGAAGGCTAGGTTTCTCCGCTAGCTGTTTGCTGTGTACACTTCGATGCTCCCTAGCATTTGCACAACATGTTTAATATTGATTCTGGATTGACACGTGTGTGATGTTGTGTGTTCTTTTCCTAGAGGTGAAGAGTCATGTTACATTGTTTATAGCATGATGTCCCATGCCCTGGGCTTCATCCGATCTGCCTTTATTGTCCTTTTCTTGTTGGCCTTGCACAAATTGTTTAAGATTTTTGTTTTTTTTCCATCACATGTAGCTGGTTATCTATATGCATTGATTGTTATGGTAGGTCTAGCTGTTATCTTGCTTTGTCTATCTCTTAGACACATGCAATTGGAATTGCCACGTCTCCAGCATGTTTTTTATATCTAGCACACGTGTGTTCCTTCTAGAGAACTTCTGTGCCCTTCTCGAGAATTCTTTTTGCCCATTTTTCTCTACCGCGCCAATTTGGCAGCTACAGCTCATGCAGCTCGAGGTTTTCCTGCTCCGGGACTCCGCCCAGATGCAAGAGCGGAGGTCGAGATCGGCCCCGACGCCAGCCTCCAGCGAGAAGAGGATGGCAAGCGGCACGCCTGTCGCCGATCCTCCCTGCTACTTCATCGAGCGGCGCCGCCGCCGTTTCATCCAGGAGGCATGAGACCGGAGCATCCCGGCAACACCAAGGCGTCAGCAGCAGCGCTGCCATCCACCATCCGTTGAGGATATATTCATCAGCCTCCCCCGCCCCTACATGACCTCATCCTTGCCCGATCCCCCCGCCCGAGCCCACCTGCCACGAGCTCCCCTTGCCGAGATCCTTCATGTAGACCTGATTTTTGCCGATGAAGAAGGGGTGCCTCGGGGGCATCCCCAAGCTTTGACGCTTGTACTTCTTGGATATTTCTTGGGGTGACATGGGCATCCCCAAGCTTGAGCTTTTGTCCATTCTTCAACTCATCTCATCATTCTCCAATCCCTACACTTGAAAACTTCCTTCATACAAAACTAAACACAAATCTATTAGCAACATTAGTGTAAGCATAACATTGAATAAACCCTTTTTGCTTCAGGTTTCAACTCAAAACCACCACATATAAAGCATATACTACTGTAGCAACTTCCCCAAAAGTTCCGTGATCAAAAGAACTAAAAAAGAAAGTGATAAAGCGGCAAACATAAATATTGGCAGAAATCTGTCAAAACAGAACAGCTGACAAAGGTCGAATTTTTAGAGGGTTTTCTGTTGCTCAAATCAAAAAGTGTGCAACTAATGAAAGTTTGGATATAACCTGGGGCATATGCACAAGAAATCGCAGATCCAAAAGATATATAGAGAATTTTCACGAATTTTTACGGTGCAGCACCAAAAACTGTTTCAGGACAGCAACACCCCCAAATCTTACCTCGCTCAAATTAGAGGCTTCTCTTGGCACAAAAACAAAATAAAAATGATAAGGAGCGGTCATTACAGTAGTAATAACTTCCAAGACTCAAATAAAAGAAAAAGAACTGAATGTAAAAACATTGGGTTATCTCCCAAGAGTCATTTTCTTTAACGCCTTTGAGCTAGGCGCAGAAAATACGAATCAAGTAATATCAAGTGATGAAGCATTAAGCTCATAATTTACTCTATGAATAGAGTCAAAAAGTAATTTCTTCCTCTTTCTAGGGAATTGTTCCATACCTTTATTGAGTGGAAATTGATATTTGATGGTGCCTTCCCTCATATCAATGATGGCACCTACAGTTCGAAGAAAGGGTCTTCCCAAAATAATAGGACATGAAGCATTGCATTTAACATCCATGACAAGAAAATCAACGGGAACAAGGTTATTGTTAACCATAATAAGAACATCATTAATTCTTCCCAAAGGTTTCTTCTTAGCAACATCAGTAATAGGAACATCATAATAACACTTTTCAAGCGGTGGTAAATCAAGCATGTCATAAATCTTTCTAGGCATGATAGAAATACTAGCACCTAGATCACATAAAGCATGGCAATCAAAACCATTAACATGCATATCAATGATGGGTTCTCAACCATCTTCTAACTTCTTGGGAATAGAAGCTTTTTGCTTTAACTTTTCATCCCTAATTTTCATAAGAGAATTGGTAATATGCTTAGTAAAAGCAACATTTAAAGGACTAGCATTGGGAGTCAAAGCAAGCTTTTGCAAGAACAAAATAACTTCAGATATATTGCAGCCATCAACATCAAAATCACTAAAGGAAATAGAGCTATCATCTCCCACACTCCGAAAAATTTCAGCACTCTTTTGAGAAAAAGTTTTGGCAGTTTTAGGCTTTTTAACACAAGGAGTGGGAGTTTTCTCTACACCAATCAAAGTAAGAGGATTGCTAGCATTAGGAGCAACATCATTAGAGGTAGTAATGGTACATACCTTCATCTTTCTAGCCATCTCATCTTCTCTGTCCCACCTGGCATGCAATTCTGCTAGCATCCTAACATTTTCATCAATTCTAACTTGGATAGCATTAGCAGTAGCAAAAACATTGTTCTCTTTCACATCATTAGGAAACACTTTTAATTTTAAAAGTTCAACATCATGAGCAAGGCTATCAACTTTAGAAGCAAGAATATCAATTTTGCCTAACTTTTCATCAACAGACTTGTTAAAAGCATTTTGCTTACCGATGAAATCCTTGAGCATGACCTCAAGCTCGGAGGGCGCAACCCTAGCGTTGTTGGAGGAATTACCATAAGAGTTACCATAACCATTACCATTGGTAGAAGGGTACGGCCTATAATTGTTACTAGCAAAATTGTTCCTATAAGCATTATTGTTAAAATTATTATTTCTAATGAAGTTTACATCAACATGCTCTTCTTGAGCAACCAAAGAGGCCAAAGGAACATTATTAGGATCTACATGAGTCCTATCATTAGAAAGCATAAGCATTATAGCATCAATCTTATCACTCAAGGAAGAGGTTTCCTCAACATAATTTACCTTCTTACCTTGTGGAGCTCTCTCGGTGTGCCATTCAGAGTAGTTTACCATCATATTGTCGAGAAGCTTAGTTGCGGCGCCCAAGGTAAGGGACATAAAAGTGCCTCCAGCAGCTGAATCAAGTAGGTTCCTTGAAGAAAAATTATGTCCTGCATAAAAAGTTTGAACAATCATCCAAGTAGTCAGTCCATGAGTGGGGCAATTCTTTATCATAGATTTCATTCTTTCCCAAGCTTGAGCAACATGCTCATTATCAAACTAACTAAACTTCATAATATTGCTACGCAAAGCTATAATCTTAGCAGGAGGATAGTATCTACCAATAAAAGCATCCTTACACTTAGCCCATGAATCAATACTATTTTTAGGCAAAGACAGCAACCAATCCTTAGCTTTTCCTCTCAAAGAAAAAGGAAACAACTTAAGCTTAATAATATCACCATCAACATTCTCATACTTATGCATCTCACATAGCTCAACAAAATTGTTGAGATGAGCTGCAGCATCATCAGTACTAGCACCAGAAAATTGCTCTTTCATAACAAGGTTCAACAAAGCAGGCTTAATCTCATAAAAATTTGCAGCAGGAGCAGGTGGCGCAATAGGAGTGCAGATAAAATCACTATTATTCGTGCTAGTAAAGTCACACAACTTGGTGTTTTCAGGAGTAGCCATTCTAGCAAACTAAAAGCAGACAAGTAAAAACAAATACAAAGGATTCTAATTTTTTTTGGGTTTTTGATAAAACGATGCAAGTAAAAATAAAGTAAAGCAAAACTTAAAACAAAGTAAAGGATGTGCGTGCGAAACTACCCTTGCAGAAGTCTTCTTTTTCCTCCCCGGCAACAGCGCCAGAAAAGAGCTTGATGCGGCATGGTTTTGATAGTTTTTCACCGTCCAGTTGGGAACCCCAAGAGGAAGGTATGATGAATATAGCAACAAGGTTTTCCCTCAGTAAGAAACCAAGGTTTATCGATCCGAAGGGGAAGAAGCGAAACGACTGAAGGTGATGCTTGCTAGCTTGCGACAGCTCCGGACAATTTATAAGGTGCCTCATCCAGTGCTTTTCTTTGCCAGCTGCAACACGGAATCTGCACACAACACAACCAAATACTTTGCTCCCAACTTACGATGAGGTTGTCAATCTCACCGGTTTGCTGTAAACAAAGGAATGAGCGTATCGAGTGGAAAATAGTAGTAGTATGCGAGTAAAGTAAACAGTGCGAGTAAAGTAAACAGGTGATAGCAATATAAAGGAAATAAGACCGGGGTCCACAGTTCACTAGTGGTGTCTCTCCATAAGATAAAATAACACATGTTGGGTAAACAAATTACAGTTAGGCAATTGATAGAATAAAGACAACATGATATGTCAAGAGGATCACTATGAGATTTACTCTGGGCATTACAACAAGATACATAGACCGCCATCCAACTGCATCTATGACTAATAATCCACTTGTGGTGAATCAATCCGAGAACTCCACAAGTATTAAGTTGCGAACAATAGATAACTGCATTAAGCAAAGTGTGTAATATAAACAAAGCATATGCCCTTGAGCATATGAATGTTGTTTTCCCCCTAGTAGCAACAGCACATCTACAACCTTAGAGGTTTCTATCACTCCCCCAGATTAAATAGAGGCATGAACCCACTATCGAGCATAAATACCCCCTCTTGGAGTCACTAGCAACTACTCGGCCAAGATAGCTACTAACAACGGAGAGCATGCAAGATCATAAACAACATAGAGATAACATAAGATAAAATTCAGTACATCAACTCAATCATAACACCAATATTCATCGGATCCCAACAAACACAACATGTAGAATTACATAACGGTGATCTCGATCATGTAAGCCAGCTCATGAGATCTAAACATGAAGCACATGGTGGAGAAGACAACCATCTAGCTACTGCTATGGACCCATAGTCCAAGGTAGACTACTCACTCATCGCGCCAGAGGCAAGCATGGCGATGAAGATGACCTCCGGTGGCGATTCCCCTCTCCGGCAGGGTGCCGGGAAGAGCTTCTGGACCCTCCCGATCTTCGGGTCGACGACAGCGGTGGATCGCGATGTATTCTGGAAAAGTGATCGAGTCTTTAGGTTTTTCCCGTCGGGGGGTCTTTATAGGCGAAGGGCGGCGTCAGAGATGGGCCAGGGGGCCCTCACCATAGGACGGCGCGGCCAGGGGCTAGGCCGCGCCCCCTGGTGGTGAGGCTAGCCTCTGGCCTTTCTCCTCCTCCTCTTCGGTCTTCTAGAAGCTCCGTTAAATATCTGGACGTCTGGCTTTGGCTTCGTCCAATTCCGAGAATATTTCCTGTGTAACTTTTCTGAAACACAAAACAGCAGAAAACAGGGAACTGGCACTGTGGCATCTCGTTAATAGGTTAGTTCCGGAAAATGCATAAAAATGCCACGAAGTGTAACGAAACACTAAGTAAATGGTGTAAAAACAAGCATGGAGCATCAAAAATTGTGGATACGTTGGAGACGTATCAGGTATATCCATCATGGAATTTACACAATGGCATGAACCTCATTGTCAATTGACGTATTTGTCACATAATCTGGAAACTGATCATCAGGTGACCAATGAGCTAGTATAGAGGTTTACTAGGGACTTTGGTTTGTTCAATACCACACGTGTATCGATGTTTTCCGGCTGACACAATTATAGCACAATATTAAACTTATCATGAGCTAAATAAAATATGCAAATAAACCTTTTATTATTTTCCTCTAGGGCATATTTCCTTTAGTTTTGTATGTTGCAAAACCCTTCAACTCCAACCTAATATGTCGACCAATGTGGCTCCAAAAATAAAGATAATGGTGGTGGAGGCTCTCCATTTCACGACAAACTTTTTGGCTATGTACAAAGGGTTTACTTTGAATATGCAGACGTATAATGCGGTGACCCATCATACCACTGCATGTGTAGTATACACGTTGTTGATATAATACTCACGAAAGTCCCCTTCCGTAAATATCACATTCCTCAGAGTGGTACAGCAGAAACATTGCGGGTCCGCAACTTTACGTGTTCATAGATACCAACAAAAAGTGTACAAAAGCTTCGAGATCATCCTCGGTCCATTGAGGAGTATCATTTTAAAACCAGCACAAACTAGCAAATATAACTAGTAATGGTCATATAAGACATAGCACCATGACGAGCATGAGCAACTTATTTATGAACAGTCGCTAAGCTCTCCTAACTATCATATAGTTCTACGCTTCATTGTCAGGCTCCTCATTGCTAGTACCGTAAACGATACCGTAGTCAACTCCTTCTACTCCTCCGGAAAGATCCGCCTCCTGATACGTCCAAAACGTATCTACTTTCCCGTACACTTTTGCTATTGTTTCTCCTCTAATTTGTGAGTTTTGAATACAACTAACACGGACTGACGCTGTTTTCAGCAGAATTGCTCTGGTGTCTCGTTTTTGTGCAGAAATCCAACTTTCGGGAAAAATCATGAAAAATCCTATTTCACCAGAAGACCCACGGAGCCAGAAGACAGGGGGAGAAGAGGCTCGAGGGGCCGTCACGCATAGGTGGCGCGGCCCAGCCCTGGCCGCGCCACCCCTGCGTGAGGGGGCCCTAGAACCCCTCTCGACCTCCCCTCTCGCGTACATATACCCCTTGACGACATAATATCGGAGAGACGGCGTTTTTCCTAGATAGACTTCCGCTGCGCCGCCGCCATCAGAAACCGCGATTCGGAACCAGAAACTCCGTTCTGGCACCCTGTCGGGACGGGGATTCGGAGGAGATCTTCATCACCATCACCACCGACGCTCCTCCATCGACCATCCATGATTCCCCCATCCATGTGTGAGTAATTCCCCCGCTGTATGTGAGGGGATGGTAGGGATTGGATGAGATTGTTCATGTAATTTGATATGAGATTGATAGGGCATAGTGCCTAGTATCTTTATTTAGTGCCTATGACATTGTTGCAACTTGTTGTGCTTAATGCTTGTCACTTTGGGCCCGAGTGCCATGATTTCAGATCTGAACATGTTATTATTTCTATGATGATACTTGTTGTTTATGGTCTTACCTACAAGTTGTATACACATATTGTTGTCCGGAACCCGAGGCCCCAAAGTGACAAAAATTGGGATAACCGGAGGGGATGGCTATGATGTGAGAATCACATGTGTTCACCGAGTGCTAATGCTTTGCTCCGGTACTCTATTAAAAGGAGTACCTTAATTACCAGTAGTTTCCCTTGAGGCCCTGCTGCAACAGGCTGGTAGGACAAAAGATGTCGTGCAAGTTTCTCCTTGTGAGCACGTACGACTATATACGGAACACATGCCTATGATTGTTTGTACTAGGATGCTTTATCATTATTTATCTGCAATGCCCATGTCTCATTGATTTCATGAATTATCTTATCCATGCAACGCCCGTGATCCATCCCTATGCCTACAGTATTTGTTCCTACTGTTTACTACTATTACTATTACCGCTGCTATTTTACTACTGCTGTTACTGTTTCACTACTGTCACCGCTATAAAACTGTTGCTACTGATAAACCATTGCGAGCAAGATTGTTTTTAGGTGCAGCTGAATTGATAACTCATCTGTTAAGGCTTACATATATTCTTTGGCTCCCCTTGTGTCGAATCAATAAATTTGGGTAATACTTCCCTCGAAGACTGTTGCGATCCCCTATACTTGTGGGTCATCACCTCCTCATAGTATTGTTCCTCACTATCGTCAGGAACATCTTCGCTGTTCTCACAATCTAAAGCAAGGGGTTTTCAAGAATAGATTGAGTACATGCCTACTCAGCAAGTTCTATAGAAATGGTGTTTTATGCTAAATAAAATAATAGTTTGGAACAAAGGAAATTCCAAACATATGCAAGTTTTGGAAAACAATTTTGTTAGATGAATCCAAGTTTTAATTTCACAAAAACTATGTTCATCAACCTTCGTGGGTTGTTAGAGATTTTGCATAGTTCCTTTCCACACAGCGTTCACAATTCCTTTCCCGGAATATGGAGTAACATGACACAATTCTATACACTCTGTAGAGGTGCACTAATTTGCCCACAAATGTCCTTGGCCCTAATGCCAATATCATACTTCCTTCGGTATGAGGCCAAGTTACCAAGTATAGTTGAATCATGTTGAGCACAACCTCATTCCGTATTCCACACATTGCAATTAATCCGGACCTTGGTCCGAATCAATTACCCTCTCCACTAGAATACACTAACTGTTACTCTGTAGCACAGAGTAGGGACATTTACCACGGGCTCCCACCAATTGATTTTTCCCTAAAAGGAATCTCAATCCGGCTATGCCTCCGAGGATATACGGAACTAGGAAGTAACTTCTGATTCGCTTGTCTTTCTGTGATCAGCGCGATTTATGGCGCTTTGGAATGACTGATAGCAGTTGTTATTAAGTCATATACATTCCTGGAGTAATGGAACCTCCACCGTATGATGCTCCAATCGTACAACCAATCCGTGATTCCATTATCCACGAATTTATTTAAAAGCAGTATTTTGATGCAAGTGGTATGAAATACTACTCAACTGGTACTTCTGAAAATAATTAATATACATGAGCAAGAATGAACTTGTCTGATAACTGCAAGATAATGCAGTTCGAAGGTTTTACTTGACCCTGGACCTCGGGTCCTGAAGAATCATCATGGTCTGAATAGAAGACAATGTTTTAAAATCCAAATGATTTGAAGAGTTTATTTGCAAAAATAATTTTGACAAGCCCTTCCCGTGTTTTTGAGTGATTTGTTATTTGAGTTTCTAGTTGATCATATGAATTTAAATTTAGAATTTTCATATGTTCACTTTAGAATTTTCATATATCTAAAAAATTCTTTCGTTGTTCACAAGGGATATGTTGCTTCGCTATAGAAAGACCCAATGAACTTAAGCACATCGTTGATCAAACAACCGGATAAGCTATGAGCCACCGGAAGGATTTTAGATAGCCAGAACTCTGTGTAAAATCTTTCTATGCCGCAAAGACAGATATATTGCAAACTCAGAAGAAATGCAAAGATATTTTTCTTAAGTTGATTTCAATCCATATACTATTTTGAATATTCTCATATCCAAAATGGTACTCTTTAATTTAAAATAATATCCTCCAGAATTTGGAAAGTATTATTCTTGTTTTTTGTTTTCTTTTGATACTTTATTAATGCCCAAGTCATTTAACAAAGACATAATCGAAATTTTTGTTTTCAAAAATTTACGCAAATGATAAAATACCATTCAAGAAATTTTCTTATTGTTGAAAATTATTTTGATGATTATTTGAATAATCATTTAGGTTTTTCATCTCATTTATCAACAAAACAATGGTTAGATATTATTATCTTTAAAAATTCCCATTATTAACATATTTAAGTTAGTCATATTTTTAGCTTTCCAAAAATACATTTTTTTATAATTTTTGGACTCTTCTTTGAAAAGTTATTGTAGTTTTACAGTTAAGTCCCTGGGTTAAATTTAAATTACAACTAAACCATCAGGTGGGGCCCACTGGTCAGACCTAGTGGTCAAACCGACGAAACGGTTTGGTTGAACCGAACCGTCACTCATGCTCTCCTCTCTCTCTCTCCCGTGACACTGATGGAAACCATGCCATCGCCCCCTTCGCCATCGTGCCCCGGCTGACTCCGACCATCTCTGGTCTCGCCTTCACCGCCAAAATGACCGCCTCCTTCCGCTCTACCTCCTCACTGGAGGAATAGAGCTGGGATGCTTGGTTGTGCTCTCGCACATATCCTCTGGATTCGCTAGGGTTTCGACTACGGTGAGTTGATGAACTCCGACGAACTCTGGCCACCTCCACGGCTCAGCTCATGCCCTTCTACTTGCCGTAGTGACCTTGGTCACTGGTCGAGTGGCTCTGATGAGCTACTCCTCGGTAACCTTGGCCACTACCACGGCCACCTCTACTGCACCCTCTACTGGAGCTTGGCTCCCTCTTAATCAAGTAAGTACTACATCTCTCTCCTCTCTCGTGTGCCCTGCTACTCCTCTAGCATCTCCCCTTGGTTTCCCCCAATTTGAGAATCTAGGGTTTCGGTGCACTAAAGCAAATCTTCAGTTCATCGATGCTCAGCTAGGTTAGGATGACCTATTCAGTGTTAATGTGATTACTAGTGTCTTGTAGAAACCTAGGAATGAATATTTGAGCTCATTTGCTCACTATGAAATCCAAACTCTGAATTTCACACTATCTCTGACAGTGTGGAGTTCATACACTATCAGTGAGCTTTGGAATGCGCTCTTGTGTTCCTACTACTCTTAACACTATGCTTATTCACTATATGTGCTTGGGATCCTAGTTCACTTGCTTAAGAACACAAACCCTGAATTTTCATTTAGTGTTTCTGTCAGTTAGCTTGACAGTACATCTTATTGAATCCAAATACTTTGCTTGAGCAACTGCTCATACATATGTGAAATTACACAAGTTGCAGCTCTTAGAGCTTGCAACTATCATCTCCATCAGATAATCAATACAATAATCTTCTGAATCTTTAGGTTCAGAGATGTAGATGCAAGTGTGTTATATAGAATAATGATGATGAAGTAGGTGGTCACTTTCTGTGATTGCCACTTCATCTTCCTCCTTGAGCTTACACACAAAACTTTAATGGCTGTGCCCTTTTGCTGAGCATGGTGATGGCGCGGTGATAATGGTGTGAAAGCTTCTTCTTCAATACACGGCAACGGCGACAGAAACTTCTGCGACCAAGTTGACATGGGAATGTGTAGTAAATAACCGGCCAGTTGGAAAACCCCAAGAGAAGGTTTTGATGAAGATAGCAGCAAGTTTTCCCTCAGTTATGAAACCAAGGTTATCAATCCAGTAGGAGAATGACAAACGACTGAAGGTGATGCCCGCTAGCTTCGCGATAGCTCCGGACAATTTATAGGGCGCCTCGTCCAAGCTTTGCTTTGCGAGTGGCAACGTGGAACCTGCACACAACACAACCAAATACTTTGTTCCCAACTTACGATGAGGTTGTCAATCTCACCGGTTTGCTTGAAACAAAGGGTATGAGCGTATCGAGTGGAAAGCAATAGTAATATGCGAGTAAAGTAAACCGTGCGAATAAAGTAAACACGTGATAGCAATATAAAGGAAATAGGACCGGGATCCACAATTCACTAGTGGTGTCTCTCCATAAGATAAAATAACACATGCTGGGTAAACAAATTACAGTTGGGCAATTGATAGAATAAAGACAACGTGCAAGTCGAGAGGGTCACTATGAGATTTACTCTGGTCATTACAACAAGATACATAGACCGCCATCCAACTGCATCTACGACTAATAATCCACTTGTGGTGAATCAATCCGAGAACTCCACAAGTATTAAGTTGTGAACAACAGATAATTGCATTAAGCAAAGTGTGTAATGTAAACAAAGCATATGCCCTCGAGCATATGAATGTTGTTTTCCCCCTAGTAGCAACAGCACATCTAGAACCTTAGAGGTTTCTGTCACTCCCCTAGATTAAATAGAGGCATGAACCCACTATCGAGCATAAATACCCCCTCTTGGAGTCACTAGCAACTACTTGGCCAAGATAGCTACTAACAACGGAGAGCATGCAAGATCACAAACAACATAGAGATAACATAAGATAAAATTCAGTACATCAACTCAATCATAACACCAATATTCATCGGATCCCAACAAACACAACATGTAGAATTACATAACGGTGATCTCGATCATGTAAGGCAGCTCACGAGATCTAAACATGAAGCACATGGTGGAGAAGACAACTATCTAGCTACTGCTATGGACCCATAGTCTAAGGTAGACTACTCACTCATTGCGCCGGAGGCAAGCATGGCGATGAAGAAGACCTCCGGTGGCGATTCCCCTCTCCGGCAGGGTGCCGAGAAGAGCTTCTAGACCCTCCCGATCTTCGGGTCGAAGGCGGCGGCGGATCGTGATGTGTTCTGGAAAAGTGATCGGGTCTTTAGGTTTTTCCCGTCGAGGGGTCTTTATAGGCAAAGGGGCATCGTTAGAAGTGGACCAGGGGGCCCACACCATAGGCCGGCGCGGGCTAGGGGTGGGCCGCGCCCCCTGGTGGTGTGGCCACCCTCTGGTCCGACTCCGTCTCCTCTTCGGTGTTCTGGAAGCTCCGTGAAATATCTGGACGACTGGCTTTGGTTTTGTCCAATTCCGAGAATATTTCCTGTGTAACTTTTCTAAAACACAAAAACAGCAGAAAATGGGGAACTAGCACTGTGGCATCTCGTTAATAGGTTAGTTCCAGAAAATGCATAAAAATGCCACGAAGTGTAACAAAACACTAAGCAAATGGTGTAAAAACAAGCATGTAGCATCAAAAATTATGGATACGTTGGAGATGTATCAGCATCCCCAAGCTTAACTCCTGCTCGTCCTCGAGTAGGTAAGTGATAACAAAAGAAATAATTTTTGAGGTGACATGCACCTACACAATCTTGATCAAATATGTAAGCGTTGTGCGCTGGGATCAAAAGAACTTAAAACATGGGCATGAAAGATATAGTCTTGATAGAAGAAACTTAGCAACCATGTTATAACATGAAAATTAACACAAACAAAAGATCATGAAAATGAAATAATGAAAGTCAAACGTGTGTTCAAATCATAAGGAAAAACATACAAATGGTTTTCAGCTTGTCCTTCATGAGGAGCAAAACATAAATGCGTAGGACACCTTCAAGTTTAAGAGGGCGACTAGATACAAATAATTTGAGAACAAGTGAAACCAACAATATGAATCAATCAATGAAAACTTTGGGACAATGCACATTATAATGAGAATGACAACTATGCTCTCTTAATGGTGCATAAAGATAGAAGGTGGTGACTCAACATAAAAGTAAAAGAAAGGCCCTTTGCGGAGGGAAGCAGTGATTGCAAGTTTTATAAACCTTCAAAAATTATGGTACTTACCGGCTTTGAGCTCTCATTGCCCCTATCATAAGCATCTTGAATGGTTAAAGTTAATGCGAGAACACTTATGCTGCATATGCTTGAAAAATCATAAGTTGAAAACCTCGTGTCCCGTGAAATACGAATACCCAAACCTCATGCTACTTTACTTAGAGTCCCAAGCAAGCTCTTGTCATTGTAAGTATACACGTATCATCGAGAACCACCAACGGGGTACCTCCGTGCCCGATGACATGGAACAAGCTCACATCAAAATGACAAGACAAACAGACAATGAACACCTCGGCATCTCTTTTATTTACCATTGGTATAGCTTTTTATTGCGAGATGCATCGTCGAATGTTCACTATGGGCATGCTGTAAATTTCCACCATGAATTATGCATGGCTTAGATTAGCAGCCCAGGCGTTTCTCTAACACATATACAAACTCCATGATCCCGCAAGATTCCCAATTCATTTCACACCGCGAGTATCCATAAACAAAAGATCACGATATCAACTCAAATGAAAGATAATGCAATGTTGAAAGCTTGCCCCATGATGGCATGGCTGGGCTAATTCCCAACTTACAACTTGCAAGCATAACAACTCAACATAAGAGACCACAATTTCAAAATTTTAAAGCGAGAAAAGTAAAGTGTGCCATCCGGTTCGTGAGAGCTTTACGGACCAATTTTTGCATAACACCAAAAAGAGTTTAATTTGAAGGATAGATAAAAACAAGTCAAATGTACTTTGGAATAGCAAATTGCTAATAGGTATGTATGGTGGACACAATGGCAAACTTGGTTTTTAGGAGTTGGATGCACGAGTAGAGCTCATACTCAGTACAAAATGAAGGCTAGCAAAACACTGGGAGCGACAAACTAAGAGAGCAATAACGGCCATAATCATGCAAAGCGACAAAGCGACATTAAAAGAAGCATAAGATGGCATCAAAAGTCAAAAATTAAATGATCATAGAGGCAATGGCGACTTTGTATGAGTCAAACATGTGTGAGCATGCGCCAAGTCAACCCAAATAAAGCATCAAAGGAGAAAACCAAAATAATGCTTCCAAATAATTGATGGCTGGTTGATGTATAGTTGATGATGATTATAACCAGTCGGTTGGAAACCCCAAGCGCAGGGTATGATGAGCACAGCAGCAAGCTTTTACCTCAGTTAGAAACCAAGGTTTTATCGATCAGGGGAGGAGCAAACAAACGACTGAAGGTGATGCTGCTAGCTTGCGACAGCTTTGGACAATTTATAGGGCGCCTCGTCCAAGCTTTGCTTTGCTAGCTGCAACACGGAACCTGCACACACACAACCAAATACTTTGTTCCCAACTTGCGAGGAGGTTGTCAATCTCACCGGTTTGCTTGAAACAAAGGGTATGAGCGTATCGAGTGGAAAGTGATAGTAATATGCGAGTAAAGTAAACAGTGCGAGTAAAGTAAACATGTAATAGCAATATGCTGGAAATAGGACCGGGGTCCACAGTTCACTAGTGGTGTCTCTCCATAAGATAAATAACACATGCTGGGTAAACAAATTACAGTTGGGCAATTGATAGAATAAAGATAACGTGATATGTCAAGAAGATCACTATGCGATTTACTCTGGGCATTACAACAAAATACATAGACCGCCATCCAACTGCATCTATGACTAATAATCCACTAACGGAGATATCATCCGAACACCCCATGAGTATTAAGTTGCGAACAACAGATAATTGCATTAAGCAAAGTGTGTAATGTAAACAAAGCATATGCCCTTGAGCATATGAATGTTGTTTTCTCCCTAGTAGCAACAGCACATCTACAACCTTAGAGGTTTTTGTCACTCCCCCAGATTAAATAGAGGCATGAACCCACTATCGAGCATAAATACCCCCTCTTGGAGTTACTAGCAACTACTCGGCCAAGATAGCTACTAACAACGGAGAGCATGCAAGATCATAAACAACATAGAGATAACATAAGATATATTTCAGTATAGCAACTCAATCATAACACCAATATTCATCGGATCCCAACAAACCAAACATATAGAATTACATAACGGTGATCTCAATCATGTAGGGCAGCTCATGAGATCTAAACATGAAGCACATGGTGGAGGAGACAACCATCTAGCTACTGCTATGGACCCATAGTCCAAGGTAGACTACTCACTCATCGCTCTGGAGGCAAGCATGGCGATGAAGAAGACCTCTGGTGGCGATTCCCCTCTCCGGCAGGGTGCCGGGAAGAGCTTCTGGACCCTCCCGATCTTCGGGTCGACGGCGGCGGCGGATCGCGATGTGTTCTGGAAAATTGATCGGGTACTTAGGTTTTTTCCGTCGGGGGGTCTTTATAGGCGAAGGGGCATTGTCAGAGGTGGGCCGAGGCGCACTCACACATAGGGGGCGCGGCCAGGGGCTAGGCCGCACCGCCCTGGTGTGTGGGGCCCTCGTGGCCCCCCTCCGACTCCTCTTTGGTTCTATGGAAGCTTCCGGGAAAAATAAGACTTCAGGAACATGTTTCGTCCAATTCCGAGAATATTTCCTGTGTAGCTTTTCTGAAACACAAAAACAGCAGAAAACAGGGAACTGGCACTGTGGCGACTTGTTAATAGGTTAGTTCCGGAAAATGCATAAAAGTGCCACGAAGTGTAACAAAACATTAGGCAAATGGTGTAAAAACAAGCATGGCACATCAAAAATTATGGATACGTTGGAGACGTATCAAGTATCCCCAAGCTTAACTCCTGCTCGTCCTCGAGTAGGTAAGTGATAACAAAAGAATAATTTTTGAGGTGACATGCACCTACACAATCTTGATCATATATGTAAGCATTTGTGAGCTGGGATCATAAGAACTTAAAACATGGGCATGAAAGATATAATCTTGACAATAAAAACTTAGCAACCATGTTATAAACATGAAAATGAACACAAAGAAAAAGATCATGAAAATGAAACGATGAAAGTCAAACGTGTGTTCAAATCATAAGGAAAAATATACAAATGGTTTTCAGCTTGTCCTTCATAGAGAGCAAAACATAAATGCATAGGACACCTTCAAGTTTAAGAGGGCGACTAGATACAAATAATTTGAGAACAAGTGAAACCAACAATATGAATCAATCAATGAAAACTTTGGGACAATGCACATTATACTGAGAATAACAACTATGCTCTCTTAATGGTGCATAAAGATAGAAGGTGGTGACTCAACATAAAAGTAAAAGAAAGGCCCTTTGCGGAGGGAAGCAGTGTTTGCAAGTTTTATAGACCTTCAAAAATTATGGTACTTACCGGCTTTGAGCTCTCATTGCCCCCATCATAAGCATCTTGAATGATTAAAGTTAATGCGAGAACAATTATGATGCATATGCTTGACAAATCATAAGTCGAAAACCTCGTGCCCCGTGAATACGAGTACCCAAACCTCATGCTACTTTACTTAGAGTCCCAAGCAAGGCTCTTGTCATTGTAAGTATATATGTATCATCGAGAACCGCCAACGGGGTACCTCCGTGCCCGATGAGATGGAACAAGCCCACATCAAAATGACAGGACAAGCAGACAATGAACACCTCGACATCTCTTTTATTTGCCATTTGTTTAGCTTTTTATTTTGAGATGCGTCGTCGAATGTCCACTATGGGCATGCTGCAAATTTCCACCATGAATTATGCATGGCTTAGATTGGCGGCCCGGGCGTTTTCCTAACACATATACAAACTCCATGATCCCCGCAAGATTCCCAATTCATTTCACACCGTGGGCATCCATAAACAAAATATCATGATATCAACTCAAATAAGAAGTGCAATGTTGAAAGCTTGCCCCATGACAGCATGGTTGGGCTAGTCTCCAACTTACAACTTGCAAGCATAACAACTTAACATAAGAGACCACAATGTCAAATTTTTATGAACAAGAAAAATTAAAGTGTGCCTTACGGTTCGTGAGAGCTTTACTAACCAATTTTCGCATAACACTGGTAAGAGTTTAATTTGAAGAGTAAATAAAAACAAGTGAAATTTACTTGGAATAGCAAATTGCTAATAGGTATGTATGTTGGACACTTTGGAAAACTTGGTTTTTAGGAGTTGGATGCACGAGTAGAGCTCATACTCAGTACAAAATGAGGGCTAGCAAAAGACTGGGAGCGACCAACTAAGAGAGCAATAATGGCCATAATCATGCAAAGCGATAAAGCAACATTAAAAGAAGCATAAGATGGCATCAAAAGTCAAAAACTAAATGATCATAGAGGCTATTGGCGACTTTGTAAGAGTCTAACATGTGTGAGCATGCGCCAAGTCAACCCAAATAAAGCATCAAGGAGAAAACCAAAATAATGCTTCCAAATAATTAAAAACAATGCATGATTTTTTCAAAGGCTCATTAAGCAATCTCAGTTATTTGAGACAAGTCATGCTACAGCAAAACCACTAAGCATACTATCAAAAAGACATCAAGCATGACATGAAAAAGCCTAAGCCGTAGTCTACACAAGCTCCTTCTTGTGCCACTTTTTTGCATAAAGCTTTTTCTCTTTTCCAACACCATTCAAACTTTTTATAAACACCTCTTTTGATGAAAACCAATAAAGATCAGAGGCAAAAATACACCTTGATAAATAAATATAAGAAGATCTGAACGCAAATCAAGGCGAAAACAAAAACCAAAAGCAGTAGCAGAAAAGGAAGAACACTCGGTTTTTTATAAGAGTGAAAACTAGAGCGTTCTTGGCAAATGAAAAGCAAGGCAACTTCTCCAAAAGAAATTTGTTGGGGTCCAACCATTTATTGCAGCAAACAAAACAAAACTAACAATAAAAACCAAAACAACTGATGCTCCAAGAAAAACACATAGTGCATGAAGCAATAAAAATATAGTGTCTTAAAAGGTGACCTGATTTTTACCGATGAAGAAGGGGTGCCTTGGGGGCATCCCCAAGCTTTGACGCTTGTACTTCTTGGATATTTCTTGGGGTGATGCATGGGCATCCCCAAGCTTGAGCTTTTGCCCATTCTTCAACTCATCTCATCATTCTCCAATCCCTACACTTGAAAACTTCCTTCATACAAAACTAAACACAAATCTATTCGCAACATTAGTGTAAGCATAGAATATAATCAACCTCTTTTTGCTTCAGGTTTCAACCCAAAACCACCACATATAAAGTATATACTACTTTAGCAACTTCCCCAAAAGTTCCATGATCAAAAGAACTCAAAAAGAAAGCGATAAAGTGGCAAAAACGAATAGTGGCAGAAATCTGTCAAAACAGAACAGCTGATAAAGATCGAATTTTTGAGGGGTTTTCTGTTGCTCAAATCAAAAAGTGTTCAACTAACTAAAGTTTGCATATAACCTGGGGCATATGCACAAGAAATTTCAGGTCCAAAAGATATACAGAGAATTTTCATGAATTTTTACGGTGCAGCACCGAAAACAGTTTCAGGACAGCAACATCCCCAAATCTTTACCTCACTCAAATTAGAGGCTTCTCTTGGCACAACAATAAAATAAAAATGATAAGGAGAGGTAATTACAGTAGTAATGACTTCAAAGACTCAAATAAAAGAAAAAGTACTGAATGAAAACAGTGGGTTATCTCCCAAGAGTGCTTTTCTTTAACGCCTTTGAGCTAGGCGCAGATAATTGCGAATCAAGTATTTTCAGAAGGAGCATTAAGATCCATAGGATCAAAGAAATGAATACTATCCAAATGAGGTTTTGAGTACCCCTTGTAGTCACGCCTTGGTACACTATTTTCATCAAAAAGCTTTTCATGACAAATCCAACTAAAATTAGTTTCCAAAGCATCATGAATTCCTACAAGTTTACAAGGTATTGGCATTCTAGAATCTTCATTGGGTGTACCAACAACCGCTACAGGTGAGCCAAGCTTATTAAACTTCTTAAAAACTTTCCTAGCCTCAATTGCAACATCTCTAAATTCTATGCGCAGAGTTTCCAAGATAAAAGCTTTCTTTTTGGGATCCTTAATTTCATGAAACTTAAGGAACATGTATTGCATAAAAGGATTAAGGCTAGCAAACTTAGCTTCTAACATGTGAACTAAATAAGCAGAAGCAACTTCATAACTAGGAGCAAGCTCAACCAAATATTTTTCCTCAACTTCCTTATGCATACTAATATGATTAAAGAACTCCTCAATGTTACTTTTTCCAATAATTGAACCACTACCTACTGAGAGGTCCTCCAAAACGTACTTAGGGAACAACATGACTACTAGAAGTAAAGAAATAACAACTACCAAGGATTCTAATTTTTTGGGTATTTGATATAAAACAATGCAAGTAAAAATAAAGTAAAGCAAAACAATAAAATAAAATAAAGTAAAGGATGTGCGTGCGAAAAACTCCCCTCGCAGAAGTCTTCTACTTCCTCCCCGGCAACGGCGCCAGAAAAGGCTTGATGGCTGGTTGATGTATAGTTGATGATGATTATAACCAGTCGGTTGGAAACCCCAAGCGCAAGGTATGATGAGCACAGCAGCAAGCTTTTCCCTCGGTTAGAAACCAAGGTTTTATCGATCAGGAGAGGAGCAAACAAACGACTGAAGGTGATGCTGCTAGCTTGCGACAGCTTCGGACAATTTATAGAGCGCCTCGTCCAAGCTTTGCTTTGCTAGCTGCAACGCGGAACCTGCACACACACAACCAAATACTTTGTTCCCAACTTGCGATGAGGTTGTCAATCTCACCAGTTTGCTTGAAACAAAGGGTATAAGCGTATCGAGTGGAAAGTGATAGTAATATGCAAGTAAAGTAAATAGTGCGAGTAAAGTAAACAGGTAATAGCAATATGATGGAAATAGGACCGGGGTCCACAGTTCACTAGTGGTGTCTCTCCATAAGATAAATAACACATGCTGGGTAAACAAATTACAGTTGGGCAATTGATAGAATAAACATAACGTGATATGTCAAGAAGATCACTATGTGATTTACTCTGGGCATTACAACAAAATACATAGACCGCCATCCAACTGCATCTATGCCTAATAATTCACTCACGGAGATATCATCCGAACACCCCATGAGTATTAAGTTGCGAACAACAGATAATTGCATTAAGCAAAGTGTGTAATGTAAACAAAGCATATGCCCTTGAGCATATGAATATTGTTTTCTCCCTAGTAGCAACAACACATCTACAACCTTAGAGGTTTCTGTCACTCCCCCAGATTAAATAGAGGCATGAACCCACTATCGAGCATAAATACCCCCTCTTGGAGTTACTAGCAACTACTCGGCCAAGATAGCTACTAACAACGGAGAGCATGCAAGATCGTAAACAACATAGAGATAACATAAGATATATTTCAGTATAGCAACTCAATCATAACACCAATATTCATCGGATCCCAACAAACCAAACGTATAGAATTACATAACGGTGATCTCAATCATGTAGGGCAGCTCATGAGATCTAAACATGAAGCACATGGTGGAGGAGACAACCATCTAGCTACTGCTATGGACCCATAGTCCAAGGTAGACTACTCACTCATCGCTCCGGAGGCAAGCATGGCGATGAAGAAGACCTCCGGTGGCGATTCCCCTCTTTGGCAGGGTGCCGGGAAGAGCTTCTGGACCCTCCCAATCTTCGGGTCGACGGCGGCGGCGGATCGCAATGTGTTCTGGAAAATTGATCGGGTACTTAGGTTTTTTCCATCGGGGGGTCTTTATAGGCGAAGGGGCATCGTCAGAGGTGGGCCGAGGCGCCCTCACACATAGGGGGCGCGGCCAGGGGCTGGGCCGCGCCGCCCTGGTGTGTGGGGCCCTCGTGGCCCCCCTCTGACTCCTCTTCGGTTCTCTGGAAGCTTCCGGGAAAAATAAAACTTCAGGACTTGTTTCGTCCAATTCCGAGAATATTTCCTGTGTAGCTTTTCTGAAACACAAAAACAGCAGAAAATAGGGAACTGGCACTGTGGCGACTTGTTAATAGGTTAGTTCCGGAAAATGCATAAAAGTGCCACGAAGTGTAACGAAACATTAGGCAAATGGTGTAAAAACAAGCATGGAGCATCAAAAATTATAGATACGTTGGAGACGTATCAATAATTAAAACAACGCATGATTTTTTCAAAGGCTCATTAAGCAATCTCAGTCATTTGAGACAAGTCATGCTACAACAAAACCACTAAGCATACTATCAAAAAGACATCAAGCACGACATGCAAAAGCCTAGGCCGCAGTCTACACAAGCTCCTTCTTGTACCACTTTTTTGCATAAAGCTTTTTCTCTTTTCCAACACCATTCAAACTTTTTATAACCAACTCTTTTGATGAAAACCAATATGGAACAGAGGTCAAAATACACCTTGATGAAAAGATATAACAAGATCTGAACACAAATCAAGGCGAAAATTGAAAACTAAAAGCAGTTCTAGAAAAAGAGAACACTCACTCAAATCTGTTTTTCACTCTTATCGCTCAACGAGTGTTCTTGGCAAATGAAAAGCAAGGAAACTTCTCCAAAAGGAATTTATTGGGGTCCAACCATTTATTGCAGCAAACAAAACTAAACAAAACTGAAAACTAAAAACAACTGACGCTCCAAGAAAAACACATAATGCATGAAGCAATAAAAATAGTGTTTTGAAAGGTGACCTGATTTTTGCTGATGAAGAAGGGGTGCCTCGGGGGCATCCCCAAGCTTTGACGCTTGTACTTCTAGGATATTTCTTGGGGTGCTTTGCATCCCCAAGCTTGAGCTTTTTTCCATTCTTCAACTCATCTCATCATTCTCCAATCCCTACACTTGAAAACTTCCTTCATACAAAACTAAACACAAATCTATTAGCAAGATTAGTGTAAGCATAACATTGAATCAACCCCTTTTTGCTTTAGGTTTCAACTCAAAACCGCCACATATAAAGAATATACTACTGTAGCAACTTCCCCAAAAATTTCGTGATCAAAAGAACTCAAAAAGAAAGCGATAAAGTGGCAAACACAAATATTGGCAGAAATCTGTCAAAACAAAACAGCTGACAAAGGTCGAAATTTTATAGTGTTTTCTGTTGCTCAAATCAAAAAGTGTTCAACTAATGAAAGTTTGGATATAACCTGAGTCATATGCACAAGAAATCGCAGATTCAAAAGATGTACAGAGAATTTTCACGAATTTTTACGGTGCAGCACCGAAAATAGTTTCAGGACAGCAACATCCCCAAATCTTACCTCACTCAAATTAGAGGCTTCTCTTGGCACAACAACGAAATAAAAAGGATAAGGAGAGGTTATTACAGTAGTAATAACTTCCAAGACTCAAATAAAAGAAAAAGTACTGAAAGTAGAAACATTGGGTTATCTCCCAAGAGTGCTTTTCTTTAACGCCTTTGAGCTAGGCGCAGAAAGTGCGAATCAAGTAATATCAAGTAATGAAGCATCAAGCTCATAATTTGCTCTAAGAATAGAGTCAAAAAGTAATTTCTTTCTATTTCTAGGGAAGTGTTCCATACCTTTCTTGAGTGGAAATTGATATTTGATGGTGCCTTCCCTCATATCAATGATGGCACCTACAGTTCAAAGAAAAGGTCTTCCCAAAATAATAGGACATGAAGCATTGCATTCAACATCCATGACAAGAAAATCAACGGGAACAAGGTTATTGTTAACCATAATAATAACATCATTAATCCTTCCCAAAGGTTTCTTCTTAGCAACATCAGCAATAGGAACATCATAATAACACTTTTCAAGCGGTGGTAAATCAAGCATATCATAAATCTTTCTAGGCATGATAGAAATACTAGCACCTAGATCACATAAAGCATGGCAATCAAAACCATTAACATGCATATCAATGATGGGTTCCCAACCATCTTCTAACTTCTTGGGAATAGAAGCTTTTTGCTTCAACTTTTCATCCCTAATTTTCATAAGAGCATTGGTAATATGCTTAGTAAAAGCAACATTTAAAGAACTAGCATTAGGAGTGAAAGCAAGCTTTTGCAAGAACAAAATAATTTCAGATATATTGCAGCCATCAACATCAAAATCATTAAAGGAAATAGAGCTATCATCCCCCATACTTCGAAAAATTTCAGCACTCTTTTTAGAAAAAGTTTTGGCAGTTTTAGGCTTTTTAACACAAGGAGTGGGAGTTTCTCTACACCAATCAAAGTAAGAGGATTGCTAGCATTAGGAATTTCATCTTTCTAGCCATCTCATCTTTTCTTTCCCACCTGGCATGCAATTCTGCTAGCATCCTAACATTTTCATCAAGATAGCATTAGCAGTAGCAAAAGGATCAGGCTTAGCGGACATTCTGTTAACCAAAGAAGATTGTGCATTAGACAAAAATGAAATATCAGTTTCAGCTTTGGAAACCTTAGCTTGCAACTCAGGAATAGCCTTGTTTAAATTTTCAAGTTGATGACTAATAGTCCTCAACAGAGCTGATCGCTCCTCCATAGTCTTGGTGAAAGCCCTGTTCTGCTCATATTGCGCCTGCATAAAATTCTTGGTAGCCTTTTCAAGTTCAAAAATTCTTTCTTCACTAGGCATTTTAGGTCTACCAAGATAGCTATTATCACCATTAGAAGGAAGCGGCCTATAATTGTTACCAGCAAAATTGTTCCTATAAGCATTATTGTTGAAATTATTATTTCTAATGAAGTTTACATCAACATGCTCTTCTTGAGCAACCAAAGAGGCCAAAGGAACATTATTAGGATCTACATGAGTCCTATCATTATAAAGCATGAGCATAATAGCATCAATCTTATCACTCAAGGAAGAGGTTTCTTCAACAGAATTTACCTTCTTACCTTGTGGAGCTCTCTCGATGTGCCATTCAGAGTAATTTACCATCATATTGTTGAGAAGCTTTGTTGCGGCACCCAAGGTAAGGGACATAAAAGTGCCTCCAGCAGCCGAATCAAGTAGGTTCCTCAAAGAAAAATTCAGTCCTGCATAAAAAGTTTGAACAATCATCCAAGTAGTCAGTCCATGAGTGGGACAATTCTTTATCATAGATTTCATTCTTTCCCAAGCTTGAGCAACATGTTCATTATCAAACTGACTAAACTTCATAATATTGCTACGCAAAGCTATAATCTTAGCAGGAGGATAGTATCTACCAATAAAAGCATCCTTACACTTAGCCCATGAATCAATACTATTTTTAGGCAAAGACAGCAACCAATCCTTAGCTTTTCCTCTCAAAGAAAAAGGAAACAACTTAAGCTTAATAATATCACTTTCAACATCCTTATACTTTTGCATCTCACAAAGCTCAACAAAATTATTGAGATGAGCTGCAGCATCATCAGTACTAGCACCAGAAAATTGCTCTTTCATAACAAGGTTCAACAAAGCAGGCTTAATCTAAAAAAAATTGCAGCAGGAGCAGGTGGCGCAATAGGAGTGCAGATAAAATCACTATTATTCATGCTAGTAAAATCACACAACTTGGTGTTCTCAGGAGTAGCCATTCTAGCAAACTAAAAGTAGACAAGTAAAAATAACTACAAAGGATTCTAATTTTTTTGGGTTTTTGATAAAACGATGCAAGTAAAAATAAAGTAAAGCAAAACTTAAAACAAAGTAAAGTATGTGCGTGCGAACTCCCCTTGCAGAAGTCTTCTTCCTCCCCGGCAATGGCGCCAGAAAACTTGTTGGTGGCGCGGTGATGATGGTGTGAAAGCTTCTTTAATACACGGCAACGGCGATAGAAACTTCTGCGACCAAGTTGACGTGGGAATGTGTAGTAAATAACCTGCCAGTTGGAAAACCCCAAGAGAAGGTTTTGATGAAGATAGCAGCAAGTTTTCCCTCAGTTATGAAACCAAGGTTATCAATCCAGTAGGAGAATGACAAACGACTGAAGGTGATGCCCGCTAGCTTCGCGACAGCTCTGGACAATTTATAGGGCGCCTTGTCCAAGCTTTGCTTTGCGAGCGGCAACGTGGAACCTGCACACAACACAACCAAATACTTTGTTCCCAACTTACGATGAGGTTGTCAATCTTACCGGTTTGCTTGAAACAAAGGGTATGAGCGTATCGAGTGGAAAGCAATAGTAATATGCGAGTAAAGTAAACAGTGTGAATAAAGTAAACAGGTGATAGCAATATAAAGGAAATAGGACCGGGATCCACAGTTCACTAGTGGTGTCTCTCCATAAGATAAAATAACACATGCTGGGTAAACAAATTATAGTTGGGCAATTGATAGAATAAAGACAACGTGCAAGTCGAGAGGATCACTATGAGATTTACTCTGGGCATTACAACAAGATATATAGACCGCCATCCAACTGCATCTATGACTAATAATCCACTTGTGGCGAATCAATCCGAGAACTCCATAAGTATTAAGTTGTGAACCACAGATAATTGCATTAAGAAAAGTGTGTAATGTAAACAAAGCATATGCCCTCGAGCATATGAATGTTGTGTTCCCCCTAGTAGCAATAGCACATCTACAACCTTAGAGGTTTCTGTCACTCCCCCAGATTAAATCGAGGCATGAACCCACTATCGAGCATAAATACCCCCTCTTGGAGTCACTAGCAACTACTTGGCCAAGATAGCTATTAACAATGGAGAGCATGCAAGATCATAAACAACATAGAGATAACATAAGATAAAATTCAGTACATCAACTCAATCATAACACCAATATTCATCGGATCCCAACAAACACAACATTTAGAATTACATAACGGTGATCTCGATCATGTAAGGCAGCTCATGAGATCTAAACATGAAGCACATGGTGGAGAAGACAACCATCTAGCTACTGCTATGGACCCATAGTCCAAGGTAGACTACTCACTAATCGCGCCGGAGGCAAGCATGGCGATGAAGAAGACCTCCGGTGGCGATTCCCCTCTCTAGCAGGGTGCCGGGAAGAGCTTCTGGACCCTCCCGATCTTCGGGTCGACGGCGGCGGCGGATCGCGATGTGTTCTGGAAAAGTGATCGTGTCTTTAGGTTTTTCCCGTCGGGGGGTCTTTATAGGCGAAGGGGCATCGTCAGAAGTGGACCAGGGGGCCCACACCACAGGCCGGCACAGGCCAGGGGTGGGCCGCGCCCCCTGGTGGTGTGGCCACCCTCTGGTCCGGCTTCGTCTCCTCTTCGGTGTTCTGGAAGCTCCGTGAAATATCTGGACGACTGGCTTTGGTTTCGTCCAATTCTGAGAATATTTCCTGTGTAACTTTTCTAAAACATAAAAATAGCAGAAAACAGGGAACTGGCACTGTGGCATCTCGTTAATAGGTTAGTTCCGGAAAATGCATAAAAATGCCACGAAGTGTAACGAAACACTAAGCAAATGGTGTAAAAACAAGCATGGAGCATCAAAAATTATGGATACGTTGGAGACGTATCACATGGCTGTGGTGTTTCTTCATTAGGGAAATGCACATCAAGCTTGAAAAATGTGTGTTCAACCACTCCCTCTCAACTAAAATTAAAATCCTACAAATAATAACCTTTGGAGATTCCAAAGTGGGCTTGGTGAAGATTTGGGCAGCACCTCGCTGCCTTGGTTGAGCTTAAGATGAGCTTGGACAACACCTCCTAGCTCTATTCCTTCTTCTAACTAAACAGTGTGGTTTATGTTTGGGCTACTCGCAAAGGTGAGCTTGCTCCTCAATTTCTCACTCCCAGCCCTTAGCCTGGAAGATCTTAGTGAGCTTTTGCTCCAACCTTTATCCTCTGGCCTCAAGGTGTTCTTATGAGGTTGCTTTGAGAAAATTTTGAGTGAATTCATGTGGAAGAAGGGGGTATTTATAGTGTGGCTCAATCACTATGGTGTTGACACCTTTTTGCATGCATTTGGTGACTAAGGTGCTTAAGCACTGTTCCAAACCGCCTCTTTGTGTTTGATTTTAGTCCATGTTCATAGAAATCATGTATCTACTAAACAACCTTGAATAATTTATTCTTTTCCTTAATTAGTTTGTTAAATCTTTGGTTCTGATTACTGAGTTTGTGCCTTTTTGAGTTTCTGTCCACCTCTAAATACTAATAAGCTTCTGAATTTGGTCTTTGTCTCAACCTAGTTGTTAATCTCTTCTAATCTGGTTTAGCAAGTTCATGTGAATTTTTAATTGTTGTCTCATTTTATTTTTGTTGGATTAAATATGGAATCCTGGCTAGGGTGGTCCTTTGATGATTTGGTTTATACCTCCTTTTATTATTTTTTGAATTACACTAAATAGTACTGTGAGACTATCCACTATCTTATTTTGTCTGAAGTATTTCCTAGATTTAACTAGGTCATCTAGCTGGCCTACTTGTTTGATTTACTGTTGTAATCAATTTGGTTCTCTGAAGATTTTAATTGATTTTTTTACTGCCCTAGCTATTTTAGGTTCAGAACCAGTTTCTGAACTTAATAAAATGGATTCCAAATCAAAATGGTTGGCCCTAGGCCTAACCAACATTTTAAACTTAACAAA
This sequence comes from Dactylis glomerata, assembly GCA_007115705.1. Lineage (NCBI taxonomy): Eukaryota > Viridiplantae > Streptophyta > Magnoliopsida > Poales > Poaceae > Dactylis > Dactylis glomerata. Next base: position 5,404,085 of record QXEO01000247.1, on the reverse strand, counting down.
TGGTTATCTTAGTGTTTCTGGCTGCAGGTGAAGAAAAGAAGATGAAGATGAAGATCAAATGTAGATAGGCTTAGTTAGGTTTTCTTCTTTCTCTTTTTATTTTCTTCTCAGATTTTTATAATCTGATCACATTGTAATGTGCAATTGTACTTGTACTTGATTTCATTAAATAAAGATCAATTTTATCTATCAATTGCAATTGGACTCATATTTTTGTGTTTTTTCTATAATTTTTTTAGAATTACTTGAATTTGACCTTAATTACTTAATTCAAATTAAATTTAAATCAAAATTTGGAATTTGAACTCAATCAACTTAATTGATCATCAAGGTTTGTTATAGAAGTTATTTACTTATTTTTAGTGATGTTTGTTTGAATTAACTTTAACCCTTCAAATTTTGTTAAGTTCAAAATCTAAATTCGAAATTTGATTCAAATTCCAGGGATCAAATGTTGATCTCTAGTCAAACTTCATCTAATGAACCTAAACAAAATAGGATTTGTGAAAGTTCACCCTTTTTGAAAACTGAAATTCAATTTACAAACTTAGATCTACCATTTTCCCCTTATCCTAAATATCGGGAAGCTACATACAAGCAAAGAAGAGGTCGAATAGAGCACCTGCCGTGACTAGGGCTAGGTGCTCCATGGGTCCCATAGCTCCCCAAGATGGGCTTCAAGATCCCTCGTTCGGCTTGTTGGTCCACCTCTCCACGAGACTTCTTGATATTCTTGGTTTATTTTAGTTCCTTCTGGAAAAGGATAGGAAAGTTTTTTATTGCTAAAAATAGTATTTTTTTTGTAGCAATTTCTCCAAGTTTGGTAAGAAATTGTACAAATGACTAAGCATAGTGGTTGAAAAAGTAGATAGATTTGTGACATATGAGGCGGATGTATCTATATTTCTCTTAGAATAAATCAGGTTTTATTCTTATTTGATTGCTATTATTATTATTCTCATAAGCTTACCCATAGTTTGATGATTTCCTATGCTGTTATCATCGACACATCCTTTGATATGTTGGTTTTATTGAAAAACTTGAGTAAATTCTTCGTCACTAACACTACTGTATGGGAACTCATCATTTAACTTTATGCCTAGTGACCAAACTCAGTTGTTCTGAATGTCATTTGCAGTATGTACATTGTGTTCTCATGAAGAAAATATATTTTGTTAACCAAAGATAACTATGTACACGATGCATATTTTGTCTGAACTACAGAAGAGCAGAGAACCGTCCATTGAGGTCGATAACTTCCAAATGGTTGGTTGCACCTACCACAATCACTCATAAAACTACAAACAATATATATTGGCCGCCTTTATGGGATGCATGTCACTTCTAGCCCCACAATTTCTGCAACAGACTATGTGCGCCAATGGTTTTAGAAAATAGAAACACTCGTAATGTCTAAATCTCACTATAAATGTACCACATACCATGCCTTATTATGCAAAATACATTGTAGCCAAAACACAAACAATCATTACTTATAAAATGAAAGGGGATTCGGTGCCTACTTGGCTAGAGATATTGCTCACAACACAGTTCTTTACAATATGCATGAGTCATCTCTCCTCTGCTCGCAATGAGTGTAATCTATGCTGCATAGATTGTGAGGCACCACAAGCTGCCTTTTGCTATTATTGTCGCAAGTGTCATGATTCTACTCATCGCGTCATCCAGGTAAAATATATAATATTGTGATTTGGTGATAATGAGGTATGAAAGAATATTTTCCATCATTTTGTATTATATATGACTTCAGGCTCTTGGTACAGAAATATAATATGTTTTAGCTCTCCTTACCTCATATTTAAATAGCAAAATTTCAAAAATCATCAAAAGATTCACAAAATTGTTGTTAATTTGAAGTGGAATAGACCACATCCATGTAATTATCTCAACATGAATTAACTGATGGAATTTTTCAGATAAGGCGATCATCGTACCATGATGTGGTCAGGGTTGCCGAGTTACATGGCATCCTTGATATCAGTGATGTACAAACCTATGTGATCAATAGTGCAACAGTTGTATTTCTTAATGAACGCCCACAACAACGTGGTTGTGGTGTTTCCATGGTCAAGGCATCATCTTCATCACATAATTGTGAGAGTTGCAATCGTGCTCTCCTTGATGCATTTCGCTTCTGCTCACTAGGTTGCAACGTAAGTTACTAAACTCCTGATATATTGGTACTGCTTTATAACACTTTTCATGGAAACACCACAACCACGTTAATACAATACCGCAGGGGCTCCTCCCCCTGCTGGTCTCGTTTTTTTTTATAACACTTTTCATGGTTTGAGTTGCCATTTTTGTACAGCTTAAAGGAATCAAAGAGGACATGGAGACAACTGCTGCAATGGGAAATATAATTGACTATACCATGAGTGATACTGAGACCGACTTAAGTACTACAAACGCAAACATAGAAAATGACCAAGAGAGCTGCAGCGATGCTGACTATTGCAAGGATAAGCCACCGGCAACAAAGATTGCTCATCATAGGCGGAAGGGGATTCCTCGCCGTGCACCATTCTTTTGAGAGAAAGCTTCTCCAAAAAGAAATTATGCACCGAATAAAATTTCTCGAGAGTAATGACTTTGATTGTACATCTTATGTATGGTGCAAATAAATTAATTGAATACACCTCATTATTTGTTGGCATGTTTGTTTCCATGCGCTTTAATTGCTAATATATATGATGTACTAAATTTATAGTGAGGATATTTACACACACGAAAACATATACGCATGATTTTACGCTTTTACTACCTGGGAACTCTTAGTGACGATAAACCATCTATGATGAGCTGCAACGGTGCTGACTATTGCAAGGATAAGCCACCGGCAACAAGGATTACTCGTCACAGGCGGAAGGGGATTCCTCGCCGTGCACCATTCTTTTGAGAAAGCTTCTCTAAAAAGAAATTATTCACCAAATAAAATTTCTTGAGAGTAATGACTTTGATTGTACATCTTATGTATGGTGCAAATAAATTAATTGAATACACCTCATTATTTGTTGGCATGTTTGTTTCCATGCGCTTTAATTGCTAATATATATGATGTACTAAATTTATAGTGAGGATATTTACACACACAACAAACATACTCGTGATTATACGCTTTTACTACCCTGGGACTCTTAGTGACGATAAACCATCCATGATGGCATGAGTGATGAAGTATTTCCAAAGTTATATCACACTATAATAATATAGATATATCCCTAAAAATGCTAAGCTATGTTGCAAAAACATATATAGTAACAAAAATAGACGATCAAGATGTGTTTTTGAATAATTTACCTCGGTAAGAGTTCACTAAATATCTAGATCGTTTAACTCTCCACATTTTATAATGCTAAAACATGGAGACAATTGACTTGTTTGGTGTACATCTGGAACATCTCGACCAAAAAACACAATTACAAAATGCACATCAAGAAGTATGGCTGTTGTCCTCACATTTATAGGTAGGTCCCTAGGAAATCTTAGAAATACATTCAAGGCCCTAATACATGTAATATGTATCCATGAACTTTGTAGTTTGCTATGGTACAACCCTTAATATTTAGCAACTTATTATATTTAATGGGATTATAGTTGCAAAGTGCCCAATTTGTTGTTTTACACTTTGGTTTGCAGGAATTACACTAAAATCACAAAGGAGTCCAAATTTGAGTGTAATTTGGAGTTTACTAGAATTTCTCTTGCGAGAACTGTTTTCATAGATTGCCACGAACCGACCTGGAGATGACTTCAAACTATAAAAGTCACATCATGAAAGTTGTAGGAAATTTCCTCTCATGATTTTTGTATATGAAACTTAAAAATTTGAGTTTGTATGCCCTAGATATCTACATGTCACTGAATGCCTAAATCTACACTGCAGGAGCCCAAAAGTGGATGACGGGATTGACTCAAGCTCTTCCCATATTTGATGTATGATTATGGGTCGATTATATGAACTTGTGGGGACACAAAGAAGACCCTAGGAAGGTTTTATAGGTGCTAAAATGCCATTGGATCAAATGGGATTAGATAACATGGTCAAGATGTAATGCCAAAGTCTATATAAATAGCGGGATACCCTAATTTTGGAGGAGGCCACTTATATGAAATTATTTTCCTCCCATTTAGCTGCAATCTAAAAGGGGGAGGTCTCATCTACAACTAGAAGAAGAGGTAAAAAATAGTGGTGCTCCCCTAGGGTTGGCCTCCACCGAGGTGCCATTTGCTTTCGTCGTGTTGTGCTCGTTGTAGCCAACTCTCTTGCTTGGGGAGGATCCAATCCATCAACATCTACAACAAAACCTCCATCACCACCACTATAATCTCTTGGAAAACATGATTTGTGGCACTATATATTATTTTATCATGATCTGTTGCATCTCTATGTCTAGTGTGAGTAGTAACTTGTTAATAGCAAGGGTGAAATAATTCCTTTTGTTGGTTCATAAATGTTTCTTATCTTCCATAGTGTTCTTATGTATTGATGTTTTGTGCACACATAGGTTGGGGGAATACATATGTGCATCAATATTGTTGTGTGGAAGTGATAGAAACATGTGGATGAGTTTTTAGCTTGCATGCTTATCGGACCTTAAAACTTATAGTGGTGATTGGCCTAATGTCTTAATAATTCTCTTGCTTGCGCATGACAGTGTCATTGGGATTAATCAATAAGGGTTTTAATTGTGCATGTACACGTGTGTACCTATTTATGGTTTCTCTCTAGAAGAAACATAAAATTTATCTTTATATCAAGGTAATGCCATGGTTAGGCCTAGGTGGTTTAATCATTAGGTTTTTTATTATTAATGCCTTGTTTGCCTTAAAATGTGTGTGATAACACTAAGTGCAGGTCCACTAAAAACACCAAGTGTAGGTAGATAAGAGAGATGCGGGATACACACAACAATGGATCTCATGCATCTAGTTGGTATAAAATATAATGAGCTTCAGTGAAACACAACCAATTAAATAGTTAGTTTCCTATAACAATCAGTCCCTTGGGTTATTTCTTTATAACACATTTCTCACACTTTTAAATACAAGTTTTCTACTTTAGTAGTCTAAGTTTTACGGTTTATAGTTTTCTAGTTTGCAATGTTAAGAAATTAGAACGTTGCATTCTTTACTTTATTGCATTGCATGAAAGTTCATATACGAGGGTTATAGAGCCTTAGATAATAGATATTTTACCTTTAACTTCTCATGGGTTCAACACTTATTACTTACATAATTGTGCTACCGAAAAGAATGACGTCTCTCTTCTCCTCCACCTCCACCTCCACCATCCTCTCCCATGGCGTCTAGATCTTGCCCTCCATGGATGGTCTCTTGCATTGGGATTTCTCCCCGGGTCTGGCGGTGGAAGCTCAGGTGCGTCGTCGCTTCGGTTCCTCAGTTCACTTCTCTCCTTCCTCTAGGACCAAAGAATTCTTCTTGGTCGTTTCGTTCTCTTCGGCGTCTTTCCATCTCAATGAAGATTCAGTGGGCTTGGCTCTACAATCTTGCATCGGTGGTGATCACAAGAGCTTTAAGGTTTTCCAATTGAGTGATCATCGCTTTCGTTTCTCGGTTGCTTCCAACAAAGTTGGCCACTTCATCTATGGGCTCAGAGACAGAGTCTGGCCTGATTTCGTCTGCCATTTTACTCTTTTTCGGGGAGTTCATCCTGCTATCTCTGGATTCCATCATGATGGGGATTATTCTTGGAAGTCATCGACTCAAATTCTTGAAGTTGCCCAGAGATCGCCGACTAAGTTCACCCCTAATCTTGAGGCGCTGAAAGAAAGTGCACGTGGTGATAATTCTTCTGCTGCAGAGTTAGGCAAATTCGGTTTTAAGATCAACAACTCTATGATTTATCAAGACTCTCTTAATGTAAATGGTTCTCTGAGTATTGGGGATTTTTCAGTCAACCTGAACGAGCCACAGATTCCTAGTTCTTCAGGCTCTTCATTGGTCTTTGGTTCCATCGTTGCCCCAATTTCTTCAGGTTCTTTGAATTTCAAAAAGGTCAGTTTCTATAGCAAGAATTATGTCCGGGATTTCTGCAGTAAGTTACCTAAAGAGGTGCTAGAGAATCTGGAATTATTGAGGCTTGCATCGTATCAGGAGGAGGAAATCATGCGATGTCTTAATTTGCCTTTAATCCCTCCAAATGATATGGTTTTCGAATTTCTGGGCCGCTGCTCCCGTTGTGAGCTTTCGGATCATCTGGCAGTAAATTGCCCAGGAATCTGCTCTGATTGCCAACTACTTGGTGTCACCTGTTCGAATTGTCTTCTGAATAAAGAGGCTGAGAGGGAGAGTCCCATTATCGCTGAAAATATTCCTCTGGATTCAGATCGCAGCCCTCTTAATCTGTTAACTGATACATCTTTATCCGGACCTTTAAAATGCTGCTATCGTTGCTTGGAATTGGGTCACCTCAGGAGACATTGCACTAATGATATAAAATGTCTAAGCTGTTATGGATTGGGCCACAAGATGGCTATTTGCCCTTTGCGGATTGCATGCAACTTCTGTCATCAATTGGGTCACGAGACAGGTTTTTGTCCAAATCTAACTTGCCAAAAATGTGGCGATTCTGGTCATTCCTCTACGAGATGTCTTAGCCGTAAAATCTGGGTTAAAAAGCAGTCAACTCCAGTCATTTTGGAAGTATGCCCAATTAACGCTTCTCCTTCCTCAATTTGCAAAGATTCTGAACGTGTTGTGCCTCGGTCTGCTGCAGTGCCAGTTGATATCGCCCCCTCCTCGCCCGCTTCGCTACCCTCCGCTCGCGAAAGCCCTATCGCTGCAGTATACCAAGGGCCCTCGATGATGGATGGGGTTGCTGCTAATTCAAATGAAAATGATAATGCTACGGATGATTGGAATGAACATGTTCTTGAGGTGGAAAGAGCTGCTGATAATATTTTAACTGGCGAAGAATCAGACCTGTTTTTCAGTGCTGCGGGTGCACTTCTGAATTTTTCTTTCCCCAGCCATCAGTGCTTTATGGGCTTCCTCAGCTGGATGCAAAAGCAACTTGCTACTCGTCGGATCCTTCCTGCTGATTCAGAGGCATATCAAGCTCAAGCTGCAGTGTTCTTTCAACAGTTTGTTTCTCAACTGGTTGACTCGGTAAGGACGGCTGCAGAAGGTGTGACGCTTCTCTCAAGACAGATTGACATTCAGGACTTGGTTAGACTGCAATTGTATGCTATGACACGTGATCCAGTGTTCTTTCCTACAAGTTCTGTTATGATTTCTGAGTTAGATGATGGTGCTGATTCAGTTAATGCTACCCCTCCTCTCGCTACTACTCCTCAGGATTCTCTGGAGATGGTAATGTTTTCGTCTCCTACTGCTACAGTTACTGAAGACACTGAGGTTCATATTCTGTCTTCAGACCCCAACGTACATGAGACTGCTATGACCACTCTTGAGTTTGGTTCTACTGCAATGGGAACTGGCCCATCTGCTGCTACTTCCCGTGCTCGTGGGCGCCCTCGCAGGACTGCTACACCTACTATCCAAAATCAAGTTCGTTACTCCACTCGTCTGAATAATGACGGACGTTTTTATGCACTGCCAAATCTTCCGTCTCGTCGCCGTGCCTCGTCTGTCCCTAGGGCGGCAACTCCAGCAGTGCTCCAAATTTCTGAAATGCAGCGTCTCGGCGTGGAGGAATGCCTCATTGATCCAGCAGAACTCTCTGAAGAACGCCTCCTCCAGGAGCGTGACTCGGCATAGTTGCTCCTAGCGAGCAAAAAATCTTAGTCCATTTATCGGACCTTTTCATTTCCTGTACTATGTCTACCATGCCTCGTGCATCTCGAACGTCGCGTGTTAATCGTTCTTGGAATGTTTTAAATTGGAATATCCGGGGTGTAAATGCCTCTGATAAATGGATGCATGTTTACAATAAGATTGAAGAGTGTGCGGCTTCAATTGTTTGTCTCCAAGAAACAAAAAAATGTGATATTGATATGAAATTCATCAAAAACATTGCTCCTCGACGACTTGATCAGTTTGCCTTTGTCCCGGCAGACGGAACATCTGGAGGTTTGCTTGTTATTTGGGCCGGTAATCTTTTCGTGGACGAGATTCTGCTTCAAGAATGCTTTGGGCTAGTTATCCATTTCAAATCAAAAAATTCTGCTGATCATTTCACTCTTGTCAACATTTATGGTCCCTGCGAAGGAATTGCACGTGAAAATTGTATAGCATGGCTGTTTCATTTGGACATCCCCGATGATACTTACTGGCTAATGGTGGGGGACTTTAACTTCTATCGCTATTCTGATAACAGAAATAGATCCGGAGCCAATATTATTGATATGTCCACTTTTAATGAAGTCATTAGTTACTTGGGTCTTATTGAATTACCAATCAAGGGTCGCAACTTTACTTGGAGTAACATGCAACAGGACCCCATTCTTGAGCAAATTGATTGGTTCTTTACTTCATCAGCTTGGACTCTACAATATCCAAACACAATGGTAAACCCACTATCCAGACCTACTTCAGATCATATTCCATGCGTTATCTCGATTGACACTAAAATACCAAAGGCTCAAGTATTCCGCTTTGAAAATCATTGGCTAAGAATGCCAGGTTTTATGGATGTGGTAAGAAGGATTTGGGAAATCTCATGTCCAGGAGACAGTGCTAAAACTATCTCTGCAAAATTCAAGCTGTTGAGGAAAGGCCTAAAAAAGTGGAGCACAAGCATCTCTGTAATCAATAAAATAATCGACAATTGCAATAACATTATTCTTATGTTAGATGGTTTAGAAGAGAAAAGATCTCTCCATATTTCTGAGTGGAATTTCCGGGTGATTGTAAAAGCTAGACTACACCATCTACTTTGTTGTAAAAGGGATTATTGGAAAAAGAGATGTACAGCAAAATGGGCTCAATTTGGCAATGAAAACACAAATTATTTTCACTCAATGGCCACCATTAGATATCGGCAAAATACCATTCGCTCACTTACAAGAGAAGATGATTCAATAGCTACTGATCACCAAGAAAAGGCTGGAATACTTTGGAATTCTTTCAGAGATTGTCTTGGTTTTTCATCTCCCATTGATTCAAGTTTTAACTTTGAGGATTATATTCATCCTATGGCTGATCTGGGCACTCTCTCTGATCCTTTCACGCGTGAGGAAATCGACAACTTGATTTCTGATCTCCCAACTGATAAAGCTCCAGGTCCGGATGGCTTCACAGGACTCTTTGTGAAAAAATGTTGGCCCATTATTAGATTCGACTTCTACCGACTTTGCGATGAATTTTGGGCAGGCACGGTAAATCTGCAGAGCATAAATGATGCTTTTATCACTTTGATTCCAAAGACAAATTCACCTGAAAGACCAAATGACTACCGTCCAATTTCTCTTCTAAATATTTGCCTAAAGATTCTGACAAAGCTCCTCGCAAATAGACTACAGAAGAAGATCCTTCAGCTAGTTCATGTGAATCAATATGGATTTCTAAAATCAAGAACTATACAAGATTGTGTAGCATGGGCATACGAATATATACATCAATGCAAACAATCAAAGAAAGAAATAGTGATTTTGAAGTTGGATTTTACCAAAGCATTTGATACTATTGAGCATCAGTCAATTTTAAAAATTCTGTCATGTTGGGGCTTTGATGATCGCTGGATTGGATGGGTTTCCTCTGTTTTCTCAACTGCATTTTCCTCGATTCTTCTTAATGGAGTGCCCGGAAATAAATTCCCTTGTCGCCGTGGTGTTCGTCAAGGCGATCCATTTTCCCCTATATTATTTGTGGCGGGTGCTGATCTACTCCAGTCCATGGTGAATCATTTGGCAAGTTCTGGAACCCTTATTCCGCCGTTGCCTATACCAAATACTAAGTTCCCTATTGTCCAATACGCGGATGACACCCTACTGATCCTTCAAGCATGCCCCTCTCAGCTCTTGGCTCTGAAAAACTTACTTCTGGCGTTTGGAGCTGCTATAGGTCTTAAGGTGAACTATGATAAAACATGCATAATGCCTATCAATATTGATGATTACCACCTTCAGATGTTGGCCAATAGTTTTGGCTGCTCGGTAGGCACACTTCCTTTTGCCTACCTAGGATTACCACTTGGAACTACCCGGCCAAACATTCAAGACTTGACTCCCATTGTGGATCAGCTTGAGAGGCGACTCAATGCAAGTGCACGATTTCTCGATTATGGGGGCAGATTACAGCTGATTAATTCGGTCCTCTCCTCGCTACCGAATCACTACCTTTCCTCCCTAAAGATTCATAAAACAATAATTAAGATTGCGGATCGCTCTAGGAGGCACTGTCTTTGGGCCAGAGATGAAGATTCTAACTCATCTCATTCTCTTGCCGCTTGGTCATTGGTTTGCAGACCCAAACAAAAAGGAGGTTTAGGAATCATCAACTTTGAAATTAAGAATCAGGCTCTATTGCTTAAACAACTCCATAAATTCTACTGTAAGGCGGATATTCCCTAGGTGAACCTTGTTTGGTCGCTCTATGCTACCGATGTCCCTCCACATGCTCAATCTAAAAGAGGTTCCTTTTGGTGGCGCGATGTTTTCAGCCTAGTCAATACGTACAGAAGCATCTCCAACTCTGTAATTGGTGACGGTACTACAACCTTATTTTGGAAGGATTTTTGGAATTCTGGGACAAACACAGAGACTCTAATGTCTGATGCATTCCCTCGGCTATTCTCATATACTCTGAATGAAGACATATCTGTGGCGGATTTTATTGGAAGCACAATACATTTTAATCTCTTTGCTCTCCCTCTCTCGGTGCAAGCTTTTGATGAACTCAATGAAGTCCAAGATTTGTTACAGCACACCATCACTAATGAGAGCTCAAATGATATAAGAATTTTCAGTTGGGGCTCTTCTCAGTATACGTCAGCCAAGTATTACAACTTCATTTTTGAAGCACTCCCAGAAGACACTACCATGAAAGCAATTTGGAAATCACGTAGCCTCCCTAAGCTAAGAGTCTTTGCTTGGTTATTTATTATGGACAAGCTTAATACCAAAGATCTAATACAGAGAAAGAGCTGGTACCTAGATGACGGATACACATGTGGCCTCTGTGATGCTCACGTTCTGGAAACGCGCGATCATCTTTTTTTTCTATGTCCTTATGCGAATACTTGCTGGGAAAAGATCCAAATTTCTTGGGATTGTTCCCTACCGATTTCACAGCGAATTCAAAGAGCAAGGAGCTTATTTGAGGGTCCTTGCTTCATGGAGGTATTTATATGTGCGGCTTGGAATATATGGAAAGATAGAAATGACCAAATATTTCGGTCTCAGCCTGCTGATCTTGCCAGATGGAATGTTAGATTCAAACATGACCTTCACCTTCACAAATATAGGGTCAAAGAAGATCTAGTCCGTCCTATGCTAGAATGGATGCTATCTCGCTTCTCTTAGATATGGTTAAGCATAACTTCCACTTTTTACCTCCTTGATGTAACTGCTGAATTTTGAGCTTCTTGCTCTCCCCTGTACATATTGTCCATATTAATATAATATTTACACCGTAGGGGCTTCCCCTACGGTTTCCCGGTCAAAAAAAAACATAATTGTGCTACAACAAGTTTGTGCATTGGGGGCTATCAAGCACTTTTCTAGCGCAGTCACAGGGAGCATAGCGCTAAGATTTTATTCTTCTTTGATTTTATTCTCGTATTCATCTCATTTTAGTTTATTTCCGCTACCTAGCATATAAAAAGCAAAAAATAGATACTGGAAGAAGATATCATATAGTCTTATGGTAAGGTTACCAAGATCGTCAATAATTCTTTGCTCCAGTGGCACATAATGTAATATTATTGTCGGTACTAACATTTTGAGTGAAAAAATATTTCACAAATTCCAAAAAAGGGTATACGGAGGAGGAGAATGGAAGACAAGTGAAGGAAGAATGTAGTAGCTATGCATCTTCTAATCCCAACAATGATAACTCTCAAGTTCCCATGAATTCCCTCCCCTCTTATACCAATGGAAAATCACATGACAGTTGTGTAAAATAGATGAAAGGATAAACTAATTCTAGTAGTACTAGTGAGTAGTGATCCTATTAAAATAGATGAAGATAAGGGCCTCTTTGATTCATAGGGTACAAAAATGTAGGAAAAACATGTCATGTAGTCCTATAGGAACTCATATGACAAAGTTTGTTTGATTCCATCACAAGAAAAGCAAAAGGATTCTAAAAAAGTGGTTTGATTGGGTGTTAGTTTTCCTACAAAATCTAGTGCAAATGATTCCTTCAAAAAAATCATATAAGAATTAATCGTACAAATCAAACAACCATCATAGAAAAATTTCCTATAGGATTTAATCCTACAAATTTCCTATGTGAATCCTTTGAATCAAAGAGGCCCAAAAAGCATCTCCAATATATGATGTAACACTAGGGAGGTTCCCAAAAAACTACCTTTTACATCACTTGAGGCAAAATAAACCTCTTAAGTAGTTGCCCTAAAATGTTTTGGTGATGTAATTGTTTTTGGGCAGCCCTAAATTTTGAGCCCAAGTGATGCAAATATACATCACCTAGGTGGTGCCCATAAATAAATACCGGCCGCACGTGAGTCGCTAACCGCTAGGTGAAGCTTCATTTCTAGCTCATGCGCCCCGCCCACCTACCCCCGACCTCCCGCTGGCGAGAAATTGACCGGCGCGGCCACAAATCGTCTTCCTTTGGCTCATTCGTTGCTCCTACGCCCCTCTGCCACGACTTGGAAGGTCAAATCAGGCGGCGGCGGAGCACGATTCCATCCAGCCGCCATGCCATTTAAGCTCAAGGAGGGCCCATCACGTCACATATGCCCACTATTCGAGATTCCGATGTTCAAAATAATCTCATCGAAAAGTAGTGGTTTTGGAATGGCCAACAATAGATTTATCACCATATTATGTCGTTGTATCTGATGAGTTGATTTGTGTGCTACTTGATGAACCAATATTTAAGTACTCCCTCCGGCCCGAATTAGATGGCCCCCCAGCGGCCCAACCCACTAAACAGAAATTTTGCGAAAACCCCCTCCCAGGAACATTTCTTCTCGCCCGTGGTCCTTAATTCAAAATCACGGATGGGAGTCACGGGACGGAGCTGTTGCCGTTGCTGGTCTCGCGCCGGAGCTGGGCTCGCACCCCCGCCGGCCGGCCGCCGCCTTGAGCAGTGGAGGCAGTGCCTCCAGGAGAGGAGGCAGGCCCTCCAGGAGCGGAGGCAGGCCCTCCAGGAGCGGAGGAGTAGTCGAGCTCCCCGACGGCCGGCCCCCGCCTTGAGCAGCTCCCTTGCGCTCCGTCGCTGACCGGAGCTCCCTCCGCCCGCGCCGCTGCTCCGCCCGTCGTCGAAGGGCTCCGATCGCAGAGGAGAGGTCGTCCTCGTCCTCCAGCGACCTCTGCCGGCCTCCGCATCAGTCCGCGCGCTCCAGCGACCTCGGCCAGCTTCCAGCAACGTCTATGCTGAGAAATCATCAGCTTGAAGGTACTCTTCATCCTTTTGGCTCGCACTCGGCCAAGACCAACTTCAGAGCCTAACATCTGAACGCAAATGGGATTATCATGTGATTGACAGCAGATAGAAAGAGGCATTCTTACTCCAAAACAACTGATTATCAAGTAGTCTCTAATAGAAAGAGGCTAACATCTGAACGCAAATGGGATTATCATGGGATTGACAGCAGATGGAAAGAGGCATTCTTACTCCAAAACACAAGTCATTTTATCACAGAACAGATGAAATACTCATTTTCTTATCAGTGACAATGTTCTCATCAAGAAATACTCATTTTCTTGAATTGAGCATTTTCTTGTCTCATCAAGAAACTCAAACACTCATTTTCTTGAGAAAAAATCTGGTTGTCAACCACAGGTCCAGAACTCTAGCAAAACTCTGAGGTCCAGAACAAACTGATACTCTAACAAACTGATACATGGAGTAGAAAATTTATCAATCACCTGCAACTACTGCATCATCCGAGTATACTATCCATTTATGTGTTTAATCACCACCAGGGAGTATGCAATGGAGAGGCAATTTGAACCAGTTTGGTGGACATCAGAGGATAAGAAATGGCAATATCTTTGTCCTTGACATCACATCAGATATAGTAGAGAACTATTGATGCAAACATCAGCTAAAATATTCATAAATTTACTGAGACACGCTTAAATCGATTGGCCATTTCAGCGTTGTTGTTTTAAAGAACTTGTATATAGCAAAGGATGCCAAATTACAGTATATGCTACAGCTACAAAGATTGTGTTGCATTTTTTGATTTGCTTGAGAAGTTATAAGGACTTCAGTGACTAGGGACTTTCAGAGACGCTCACCTTTTCCAGACTTCGATATAATAGAAGCTGCGAGAACCACCTGCATATTAAAGAAACAATCATTTCTTCTGACTATCATAGCGAAAAAGTTTAACACAGTGAGAAAGGTAGGCGTATAACACAGTGAGAAAGGTAGGCGTATCTTCCAAGTTTCAGTAACAACAGCAAGTTCAAAAGTATAACAACAGTAGGAGTAATGCTTTTAAGATGAAATGGAAACAGAATTCAACAATTTACATAATCTCTGAAAATCACTACTCCTAAGTTTTCTCTTATAACAACATAAAGCCATAATCGCTTCTTTCATACTATCCAAGCATATTAAGCATAATCTCAAATTAATTAACAGCTGCCAGAATGCTTTTATCAAGGGCAGATTCATTACTAATGGGGTGAGTTTGTTGCAAGAAATTCTCAGAGAAACTAAAGTTAGAAAACAACAAGGAGTGGTTCTGAAGTTAGACTTTGAAAAAGCCTATGACAAGGTAAATTGGGATTTTCTGTTTGACTGTTGTAGACAGAAAGGCTTCAGTGAGAAATGGTTAATCTGGATTAAGAATGCAGTTACTCAGGGGACTTTGAGTGTCAAAGTTAATGACAAGACAGGTCCATACTTTGCCAGCTGTAAAGGTGTCAGGCAAGGTGATCCTTTTGCTCCAACCCTGTTCAATTTGGTAGTTAACAGTCTGTCAAAGACGATTCACCTGGCCCAGCAAAATGGTAAGATTTTGGGGTTGGCTAGTCACTTAGTTGAATCAGGGTATGCAGTTCTTCAGTATGCTGATGATACCATACTGTTCATTCAGGATGACATTACTAGTGCAATTAATTTGAAATTGGTTTTGTATCTGTTTGAAGCTATGTCTGGTCTGAAAATAAATTTTGAGAAGAGTGAGGTTTTGCTTGTCCAACCTGATGAGGAGAAGTTGGTTTTTTACGCTGACCTTTTCAACTGCCAAACTGGTACTTGGCCCATTAAGTACTTGGGTACTCCTGTTTGCTATAGAAGGACCACAGTTGCTGAAATGCAGTTTGTTGGAGAGAGGATCAGGAAAGGAACAGAAGGTTGGATTGGTGGGGCCCTTTCCATTGGTGGTAGGGTGACTAAAATTGATGCCTGCTTATCTAACTCTGCTGTGTACCAGATGTCCTTGAGGCTTTTGCACAAAACCAATATAGAAGAGCTGGAAAAACCAATCAGGGCTTTCTTCTGGGCAAGCAGTAGAAATAAGAAGAAGGTCTACTGGGTTGCTTGGAAAAGAATCTGTAAACCCAAGAGTAAAGGTGGTTTGGGTATCAAAAATTTGACTAAATTCAATATCAGTTTGATGTGTAAATGGTGGTGGAAGTTAGAGGATGATGTGGGCCCTTGGCAGGATTTCATGTGGAAAAAGTATCTTAGAAATTCAGGTATTTACACTGCTACCCATAAACAGAAAGATTCAGCTCTCTGGTCTGACATGTTACATGTCAAAGACCTTTACCTCTGTGGGAGGAAAATGCAAGTTGGAGATGGAACTAGAACTCACTTCTGGGGTGATAGCTGGTGTGGTCATTCTCCTTTGAAAGACAAGTTTCCTGGTTTATTTGAAATTTGCAATGATCAAGATATTATTGTGGCGAAAGCTGCTAGCAAGAGTTGGCGTCTGTCTTTCAGAAGGTGGTTATCAGTTGATCAGCAGAATCAGATGAGAGACTTGAATAATATTCTCTGTACTGTAGCCCTTTCATCTGACAAGGACAAACCAATTTGGAAGTGGACTAAGAATGGCAAGTTTTCTGTGAAATCTATGTATAAGCATCTTTGCAGCAATGGACTTAATTGATCTTTCAAGCATCTGTGGAAGGCTAAAATCCCTCTGAAGATAAAAGTTTGGCTCTGGCTCATTTGGCACAATGCCATTGCTTCCAAAGACAACATGATTAAGAGAGGTTGGGGAGGAAATACTAATTGTCAGTTCTGTGATCAAGAAGAAACCATTCTTCACATGTTCTTCACTTGTGCTGCTGCCAAGTTCATGTGGAGTTGTGTGGCTAAGTCAATTGGTGCTCCAAATCGTCATGCTTCCTTTACCCAATTTTTTTGGTGGTTCCCCAACTTTTTCCCTGCTAGCCGTAATGTTCAAATAGCAGGTGTTACGGCCATTTGCTGGGCCATTTGGAAGCTTCGCAACAAAGCCTGTTTCGAGGGCAAATTGATTCATTCTCCCGTTGAACTAATCTGTTACGCTGTTGTTTTTATGAAATATTGGGCAGGTTTAAATAATCTTGCAGATAGAGAAATGCTAGTTGCTGGCGCTGACGCTCTTTCAAGGGAGGCTATGAATATGATGTCAGGTTCTTCGTCTCAAAGGCGTAATCTGCTGGGTGCTCGTGGAAATGATGAGTCTGGTGAGATAGTGGATGCTGGAAACGGAGTCGATCGTGCTGGAAATGGAGCTGACCGCGCTGGAGATGCTTGAAGCCTGTCAAGACAGTAGTTGTTTTTAGTTTTGTTCCTTTTGAGGTCGTTGCTGGGAGGGAGTTTGCCCCAGTTTGCTGTCCGTTCTTGAAGTTGTTAGTTTAGCGCAGGTCTCTTTTGCTTTTCTTCTGCAGAAACTCCTAGTCTCACGCTAGCAGTAGGCGGCGTTTTAATTTCTAGTTTGAACTCTTTTACTTTTGAACCTCTGTGCTGGACGACTCTGTTTTCCGTTATGCTATAATGGAAATCGAGCCCATTCGTGGGTTTTCGCGTGTAAAAAAAATTTAAGCATAATCTCTTGTGTTTATAGTTTATAGTTTCATTTCCTTGTGTTTGCGTTGCTTGTTACTACTTTGGTGATAATTTTGCAAGCTTCTCATTGACATTACTGTGCTTATTACAACAGGCACAAGATGGACCTGGATCTCAATTTGACTCCACAGGAAGAAGATGAACATCATGCACAAGACGAAGATGAACATCATGCACAAGAAGAAGATGAACATCATGCACAAGAAGAAGATGTACAACCGACACACCATAGGGAATTGCTAGACAGTCATAGATATGCGATATATGTTGCATTAAAAGCTCTCGGGAAAGTGATACGTCCAATTTGCATCACTATTTTGTATCATAATTTACTGTTATTCATTGATATATTTCATATTTAGATATGATACTTATGTTATTTCCTTTGCTTTCACGTGTTTGATGATCATCGGAGGAGTTGCTGCCGGAGTCAGGATTCTGCTGGAAAAAGGACCATCAAGAGACCATATTTTGAAGATCAGGAAAATTCCAGAAAAATACCCAGAAATTATATTTTCCCAGAAGACTCAGGAAGCCACAAGGATGAGTCGAGAGGAGCCAGGGGGCCCCACACGCCAGGGTGGCGCGGCCAGCCCCCTGGCCGCGCCAGCCCTACGTGAGGCCGCCCTGGCCCACCTCTGGTCTTGCCCCTTCGCGTACATCATCGTCCCCAAAAACCTAAGTCAAGGGGGGGCTCAGAGTTAGACACAGCCGCCTCTGCGGGGCAGAGAACACCAGAGAGAGAAAAGCTCTCCGGCAGGGAGAAATCTGCCAGGGAAATTCCTTCCCGGAGAGGGGAGATCGTCGCCATCACCATCGCACCGGACTTCATCGGGATCATCATCATCATCATCTCCATCACCAGCACATTCATCTCTACCATCACCACGCCATCCCGCTGTAACATCTTGAGTTGGATCTTGTTATATTCATAGGGGAAACTTTCCCGGTGTTGATTACTCTTGTAGTTGATGCTATTGAGTGGAACCGTTGAGTTAAGATTTATGTTCGGATTGTTATTTACCATTATTTCACCTCTGATCATGATCCATATGATGTCTTGTGAGTAGTTCGTTTAGTTCTTGAGGACATGGGAGAAGTCAAGATGTTAGTAGTGAATTATTGTTGAGAAATATTGAATGGTTTGATATTGTTGTGGTGCTATTTCACTAGTTGTGTCATGTGAACGTCGACTACATGATACTTCACCATTTATGGGCCTAGTGAGATGCATTGTGTATTTGGCTACCAATTGTGGGGTTGCTGGAGTGACAGAAACCTAAACCTCCGTTGGGAAACCATTGCACCAGGGAGCGTAGGATCTTAGAGTTTAAGGCTGTGGTTAGATTTATCTTAATTACTTTCTTGTATTTGCGGATGCTTGCAAGGGATATAATCACAAGTGTGTATTTATCCTAGTAAGGGTAGTGCGCTAGCACAGGTTCACCCCCATAACACCTATCAAACCAATAAATACTATTGGCTCTATGAAGCGAAAGCTCTTGACAGAAACTCCCGTGTGTCCTCGAGAACGTTTGGTTATTATAAGTACACAACCGGCTTGTCCTTTGCTGAAGAAATGATTGGGCCACTTGCTGCAATTGTTACTACTGTCTTTTATTTACTCGCACTTTATTTACTCATATTACCAAATACCCCTGAAAACCTGTTTGCTAGTATTTACAGTGATTCCTTGATCAAAACCGCTCATCAACACCTTCTGCTCCTCGTTGGGTTCGACACTCTTATTTATCGAAAGTACTATGATACACCCCCTATACTTGTGGGTCATCAAGACTATTTTCTGGCGCCGTTGCCGGGGAGTGTAGCGCTATTGAAGAGTGGAATTGGTAAAGGTAACCGTCGCTGTGAGTATTGTTTTTATTTTGTCTTTTATTTTTGTTTTACTCTGCTATGGAGAACTCTCCATTTGGTTTCCTATTTAGAAACACATCTACTACTACTGCTGCACATGCGGAGGAACCACCACCGCCACCGCCTGCTGAAATTGATCCTTTTAAAATACCTATGAAAATTGTTGGGCGTATTATGGATAACTGCTATTCAGGAGATGGAACTGTCCATCCGGGTGATCACTTATTATTTATACATGAATTATGCGAGTTGTTCAGATGTGCAGGTATTTCACCAAGCCAGGTCAAGAAGAAATTATTCTCATTATCATTGAAAGGCAGAGCTGAAGAGTGGTATCGATTACTCCAAGATGGTCCATCTATGGCATGGGAGGATATTGTACCTCTCTTTTATTCCAAGTTTTATCCTCCAAGTGAAATTCATAAAGACCGTAACCGGATATATAATTTTTGGCCTCATGATGGAGAGAGTATTGCCCAAGCGTGGGGGAGATTGAAGTTACTAATGCTCAAATGCCCCATTCATGAGCTCCCCAATAATATTGTTATTGATAATTTTTATGCGCGGCTTACTCTTCCTGATAAGGATTATTTGGATGCTTCTTGCTTTGGATCATTTACTCATATGAAAGAAGATGCTAAGTGGAAACTTCTTGACCATATACAAGAGAATGCTGAAGGTTGGGAAAATGACAAAGGTAGGAAGTCAGGTATAAACTATGATTATGAATGCATTAAATCTTTTATGGGAACCGATGACTTTCATAGTGTTAGCACTGCTTATGGTCTTGATTCACAAATACTTGCTAATTGTCTTAAGGCTTTTGCCTCTTATATTGATGTTCCAAAGAAAGATTGGAACAAATATCATGCGCCTTATAAAGATTCTATTAGTCATATACCTGCTGCAGCTACTGAAGTTTGTACTGTTGATAGCATTGTGCCTGAACCTTATTTTGAGAAGACACCTTTCCCTGCTAAGGTAAATAAGTATTCTACTTTGGTAAGTGTGTCTAATAAAAGTACTAAGAAAGCTGCAGAACCTGATGAGCAAATTACTATTAAGTCTCCTGTAGCTATATTGAAGGATCTTGTTACTAAAGATGTAGGGGGTGAATATATTCTTTTTTGTGAAGATGCTTCTAACATTCTCTCACATCCTAAAAAGCATAGGAAAACAAGTGTTCCTGTTATTTCTGTCAGGATTGGAGATCATTGCTATTATGGTTTATGTGATATTGGTGCTAGTGCAAGTGCTATTCCTTTAGAGCTTTACAAAGAAATCATGCACGAGATTGGCGCTTGTGAACTTGAAGATATTGATGTGGTTGTTCAGCTTGCTAACAGAGAGACTGTTTGGCCTCTTGGTATTGTTCGAGATGTGGAAGTTCTTTGCGGTAAGACTAAATACCCTACTGATTTTCTAGTCCTTGGTAAGGAGGCTAGTAAAACTTGTCCTATTATTTTTGGTAGACCATTTTTGAACACTTGTGGCGCCGTGATAGATTATAAGGAGAAATTTTTTACTAAGTTTAATGGAGAGTCTTATGAGTTTAATTTTTCCAAGTTTGCTAAGACTTCTTATGAAAATGAAACGCCTAATGAAAATTTTCGAGTTGAACAGCTTGCTTCTATTGCTCTTGCTCCTAATAATGCCTTGCAGCAATTCATGGAAGATCACGAAAGTGATGTTTTTAGCAAGGAAAGAGAAGAGATTGACGACATTCTTCTTCGTCAACCACCGTTACTCAAACATGAAGGAAATATGCCCTAGAGGCAATAACAATATTGTTATTATCATATTTCTTGTTCATGATAATGTTTATACTCCATGCTATAATTGTATTAAGCGGAAACATTAATACTTGTGTGGTTTGTGAACAACACCGTGTCCCTAGTACGCCTCTATGGACTAGGTCATTGATTAATGATGGTTAAGGTTTCCTAACCATAGACATGAGTTGTCAATTAATAATGAGATCATATCATTAGGAGAATGATGTGATGGACAGACCCAAATAAACCAGAGCAATTAGATCGTGTCATTGTGTTCATCTTTGCGAAGCTTTTTCCTATGTCAAGTATTGTATTCCTTAGACCATGAGATAATACAACTCCCTGGTATCGGAAGAAAGCTTTGAGGTCATCAAACGTCATCCTATGATAGGGTGATCATAAAGGTGTCTCTCAGGTGATCGGAAAGTACTTGTTGGGTTGTATGTATCGAGATGGAATTTGTCCCTCCCGAGTCGGAGAGATATACTTCGGGCCCACTCGGTAATCGATATCAACACCGCTTGCAAGCATGTGGTTAAGGAGTTAATCACAAAGTGATATCGGATTACGGAACAAGTAAAGTACTTGCTGTGAACGAGATTGAACTAGGTATGGCGATACCGACGATCGAATCTCGGGCAAGTAAAATATCGCGTGACGAAGGGAATACATATACAGGATTAATTGAATCCTGGCATCGTGGTTCATCCGATATGATCATCGATGAATATGTGGGAGTCAATATGGGTTTCCAGATCCCGCTGTTGATTATTGATAGAAGATCATGTCTGCATATTCTCGAACCCGTAGGGTCACACAATTAACGTGCATCGACGCTAGGATAGAATGGATAATTGGTTTATGAGTTTTTGGTCGGAGTCTCGGATGAGATCCAGGACATCACGAGAGGTTCCGGAATGGTCCGGAGAATAAGATTCATATAAAGGAAAGCAGTTTTTGGATTCCTGAATCGTTTCGAAGTTTATCGGTATTGTACCGGAAGGTTCTAGAAGGTTTCGGAGAGGGACCAACGTGGGCCCACTTGTCGGAGGCCTATGTGGGCCTAAGGGGAAGTGTCCTGGCCACTTTGGGCCAGGCGCACAAGGCCCCTAAGGCCCAACCAGCCAGCCCTTAGGGGAAACCCTAAGGGAACCTTCCAGAAGGAGGGGGGAAACTTGCCCCCCACTCTTTCCCCTAGGCCGCCGCCCTAGGGCTTGGAGGAGGGGCCAAGGCAGCCGTCCAGCCCCCCATATAAGGAGGGGCTGGGGCGCAGCCTCCTCCCACTCCAACCCTAGCCGCCGGCCAACTGCTGCCCCTCCACCTCCCTCTCTCGCGACTGTGCGTAGGCGAAGCCCTGCCGCAGAAACTCTCCACCATAAGCACCACGCCGTCGTGCTGCAGATCCAATCTATCTCTCCACCATACTTGCTGGACCAAGGAAGGAGGAGACGTCGCTGCACCGTATGTGTGCATCTCTCGGAGGCGCCGCCACTTGCGGCGTAGGATCGGATCGGATCGCGGGGAGGAGACGGCTAGTACGACTACATCATCCACATTCTTTTGAACGTTTCCGCTGTGCGATATCTTCAAGGGTATGAAGATATCATCTACCTCTCTCGTTGATTACATCTCCTAGATTAGATCTTGGCTTTCTTGTTCGCATCCGTAGGAATTTTTTGATTTACTATGCTGCGAAACCCTTCAGTGGTATCAGAGCTAGATCTATGCGTAGATGTGTTTCACGAGTAGAACGCAACATGCTTGTTGCGGGCATTGATGTTTTCTGTTGCAAACCTCTTTGTTTTGTATTTCTTATGGCGCGGCATAGTGAGATCGAAGCAGTCCAGGCCAACTTTACGCGACCTCGTTCGCGAGACCGGCTCCGCACTTGACGTGTGGCTTGTTCCACACATGCGGCCGGTGGATGCCAGTTTCTCTCACTATAGTAGTCATGAGATTTACAACGGATGTTAGCAACCATAATATCACCGTTGTGGCTTTTCGTAGGTAAGAATCGTTCTTAACTTGCTACTCCCATAAGCCACGTAAAACATGCAACAACAAAGTAGAGGCATCTAACTTGTTTTTGCAGGGAGTGTTTTGTGATATGGTATGGCCACAAGATGTGATGTGATATATGTGATGTATGCGATGATCATGTTTTGTAATATTTCACGACTTGCATGTCGATGAGTTCACAACCGGCAGGAGCCATATGGTTGTCTTTATAATTGTGTATGACCTGCGTGTCAACTTCTTATACGCCATGTAATAGCTTTACTTTATCGCTAAGTAGTTAGCAATAGTTATAGTTGCTATTCATGGTGGAGTGATGGAGATCATGCCGGCGCGCACAAGATGGAGATCATTGCGCGGAGATTGGCTATACCATGTCACATAAAATTATATGCATGTGATGTTTATCCTTTTATGTATCTTATTATGCTTAGATCGCGACGGTAGCATTTTAAGATGATTCCTCACTTAAAGATCAAGATAAAATTGTGTTCTCCCCATGTATGCACCGTTGCGAAAGTTCGTCGTGTTGAAGCATCTCGTGATGATCGGGTGCTATAAACTCTACGTTCACATACAACGGGTGCAAGCCAGTTTTGCACACGCGGAAATACTTGGGTTTGACTCGACGAGCCTAGCATGTACAGACATGGCCTCGGAACACACGGACCGAAAGGTCAAGCATGAGTCATATGGATGATATGATCAACATGTTGATGTTCACCATTAAAGCTACATCATTCACGTGATGATCGGTCTCGGTGTAGTGAATTTGGATCATGCTTCACTAAACAACTTTGAGGGATGTTGAATTTAGTGGGAGTTCATTAGTAATTTGATTAACTTGAACTAATTATCTTGAACTAAATCTTGTTGTATTTGCATAAGTCGTTGTAGTCTTTGGCATCGTTTCCCATCGACACTTAGCTTAATTGAGTTAAAAGAACTATAGAATTCTGGATAATCACTTTTCGGTCTAGTGCCGTTTAGTTAGAATGTCAAGACTAAAGATTAAGTCCTATTGCAAACTTTAGCAAACCTTGCTTGCTCCATATGATTTAATAAATTGTATTAATCTAAGAGCAACGATTCAAGTTTAGTCTCTAAAGATCATATGTTTGCCTTTATGATAAATTGATCTTCAAAATTGTTTGAGAATCAAAGTGATCATCGAGCTGAAAGAATTGTTTCAGAAACAAATAAGAAGTGAAAGATATTTGATATCTAAGACTTTGATTGTTTGCAAAATGATGAAGTATAATTTAGTAAAAGAACATATGCTCATATTGTATGACTATATGCGAAGATTGAAGATGCTAGGCGTCCCGATCACCCAAAAGTTTGGGAACTAATATTATACTTGCATTCATCCTTATAAGCTATAGTAGTTTCATCATGAAAGATGTCATGATAGGTGATCGGAAAGTACTTGTTGGGTTGTATGTATCGAGATGGAATTTGTCCCTCTCGAGTCGGAGAGATATACTTCGGGCCCACTCGGTAATCGATATCAACACCGCTTGCAAGCATGTGGTTAAGGAGTTAATCATAAAGTGATATCGGATTACGGAACAAGTAAAGTACTTGCTGTGAACGAGATTGAACTAGGTATGGCGATACCGACGATCGAATCTCGGGCAAGTAAAATATCGCGTGACGAAGGGAATACATATACAGGATTAATTGAATCCTGGCATCGTGGTTCATCCGATATGATCATCGATGAATATGTGGGAGTCAATATGGGTTTCCAGATCCCGCTGTTGATTATTGATAGAAGATCATGTCTGCATATTCTCGAACCCGTAGGGTCACACAATTAACGTGCATCGACGCTAGGATAGAATGGATAATTGGTTTATGAGTTTTTGGTCGGAGTCTCGGATGAGATCCAGGACATCACGAGAGGTTCCGGAATGGTCCAGAGAATAAGATTCATATAAAGGAAAGCAGTTTTTGGATTCCGGAATCGTTTCGGAGTTTATCGGTATTGTACCGGAAGGTTCTAGAAGGTTTCGGAGAGGGACCAACGTGGGCCCACTTGTCGGAGGCCTATGTGGGCCTAAGGGGAAGTGTCCTGGCCACTTTGGGCCAGGCGCACAAGGCCCCTAAGGCCCAGCCGGCCAGCCCTTAGGGGAAACCCTAAGGGAACCTTCCAGAAGGAGGGGGGGGAAACTTGCCCCCCACTCTTTCCCCTAGGCCGCCGCCCTAGGGCCTGGAGGAGGGGCCAAGGCAGCCGTCCAGCCCCCCATATAAGGAGGGGCTGGGGCGCAGCCTCCTCCCACTCCAACCCTAGCCGCCGGCCAACTGCTGCCCCTCCACCTCCCTCTCTCGCGACTGTGCGTAGGCGAAGCCCTGCCGCAGAAACTCTCCACCATAAGCACCACGCCGTCGTGCTGCAGATCCAATCTATCTCTCCACCATACTTGCTGGACCAAGGAAGGAGGAGACGTCGCTTCACCGTATGTGTGCATCTCTCGGAGGCGCCGCCACTTGCGGCGTAGGATCGGATCGGATCGCGGGGAGGAGACGGCTAGTACGACTACATCATCCACGTTCTTTTGAACGTTTCCGCTGTGCAATATCTTCAAGGGTATGAAGATATCATCTACCTCTCTCGTTGATTACATCTCCTAGATTAGATCTTGGCTTTCTTGTTCGCATCCGTAGGAATTTTTTGATTTACTATGCTGCGAAACCCTTCAAAACATAATCTACCTGTGGAGGATCTTGGTACCACTTTGCCGCCTAAAGAAGATCATGTGTTTGAATTAAAGCCTTTGCCTGATAATCTTAAATATGCTTATATTGATGATAAGAAAATATATCCTGTTATTATTAGTTCTAAACTTTCAGGGAAGGAAGAAGAAAGATTATTGGAGATATTGAGGAAACACCGAGGAGCTATGGGATATACTCTGGATGATTTAAAAGGGATTTCTCCCACTTTATGTCAGCATGCCATTAATATGGAGAAAGATGCGAAGCCAGTCGTGGAGCATCAACGCCGCCTAATTCCCAAGATGAAGGATGTGGTAAGAAACGAGGTATTAAAACTCCTTGATGTTGGTATTATTTATCCTATTGCTGATAGTAGATGGGTTAGTCCTGTTCATTGTGTTCCTAAGAAAGGAGGTATGACTGTTGTGCCTAATGAGAATAACGAGCTTATTCCTCAAAGGGTAGTTGTTGGTTATAGGATGTGCATTGATTATAGGAAGGTAAACAAAGTTACTAAGAAAGATCATTACCCTTTACCGTTTATAGATCAAATGCTAGAAAGGTTGTCTAAGAAGACTCATTTTTGTTTCCTTGATGGTTATTCTGGTTTCTCTCAAATTGCTGTTAAGAAGGATGATCAAGAGAAAACCACTTTTACTTGCCCTTATGGAACTTATGCTTATAGATGTATGCCGTTTGGTTTATGCAATGCTCCTGCTACTTTTCAAAGATGTATGTCTGCTATTTTTCATGGCTTTTGTGAAGAAATTGTGGAGGTCTTCATGGACGATTTCTCCGTCTATGGAACTTCTTTTGATAATTGTTTGCACAACCTTGATAAAGTTTTGCAGAGGTGCGAAGAAACTAACCTTGTTCTTAATTGGGAGAAATGCCACTTTATGGTAAATGAAGGAATTGTCCTTGGACATAAAATTTCTGAAAGAGGTATTGAAGTTGACAAAGCAAAAGTGGAAGCAATTGAGAAAATGCCATGTCCCAGAGATGTTAAGGGTATTCGTAGTATTCTTTGTCATGCTGGTTTCTATAGGAGGTTTATTAAAGATTTCTCTAAGATTTCAAAGCCTCTTACCAATCTTCTTCAAAAGGATGTACCATTTGTCTTTGATGATGATTGTAAGGAAGCTTTTGAAACTCTTAAGAAGGCTTTAACTACTGCTCCTATTGTTCAACCACCTGATTGGAATTTACCTTTTGAAATTATGTGTGATGCTAGTGATTTTGCTGTTGGTGCTGTTCTTGGACAGCGCGTTGATAATAAGTTGAATGTTATTCATTATGCTAGTAAGACTCTTGATGCTGCTCAAAAGAATTATGCTACTACTGAGAAAGAGTTTCTTGCTGTTGTTTTTGCTTGTGATAAGTTTAGATCTTACATTGTTGATTCTAAGGTTACTATTCATACTGATCACGCTGCTATTAGATATCTTATGACTAAGAAAGATGCTAAGCCTAGGCTTATTAGATGGGTGTTGCTTTTACAAGAGTTTGATTTGCATATCGTAGATAGGAAAGGTGCTGAAAATCCTGTGGCTGACAATTTGTCTAGATTGGAAAACATTTCTTTTGATCCTATTCCTGTTAATGATAGTTTTCCAAACGAACAGTTGGCTGCAATAAATGTAACTTCGCGAGACCTTCCTTGGTATGCTGATTATGCTAACTTTATTGTTTCCAAGTATTTGCCTCCAACCTTTACAGCTCAGCAAAGAAGAAAATTCTTTTATGATTTGAGGCATTATTTTTGGGATGACCCACATTTATATAAAGAAGGAGTTGATGGAATTATGAGAAGATGTGTACCAGAATATGAGCAACAAGAGATATTAAGGAAATGCCATGGCAGTGCCTATGGAGGGCATCATGCTGGAGACAGAACCGCACAAAAGGTTCTACAGTCGGGTTTTTATTGGCCAACCCTCTTTAAAGATGCCAGAAGGTATGTTTTATCTTGCGATGAATGTCAAAGAGTTGGTAATATTCCTAGACGCAATGAGATGCCTATGAATTACACTCTTGTTATTGAACCGTTTGATTGTTGGGGATTTGACTTTATGGGTCCTTTTCCTCCTTCAAAAGGCTATACCCATATACTTGTTGCTGTTGATTATGTTACTAAATGGGTAGAAGCCATACCTACAAAGAGCGTCGATGGTGAGACCTCGTTGAAAATGCTTAAGGATGTTATTTTTCCTAGGTTCGGAGTGCCTAGATATCTTATGACTGACGGAGGTTCTCATTTTATTCACGGTAGTTTTAGAAAAACTCTTGCTAAGTATGATGTCAATCATAGAATTGCTTCTGCTTATCATCCCCAAACTAGTGGGCAGGTAGAGCTTTCAAATAGGGAGATCAAGTCTATCTTGTAGAAGACTGTCAATAGATCTAGGAAAAACTGGGCTAGTAAGTTGAATGACGCTTTATGGGCTTATAGAACTGCTTATAAGAACCCCATGGGTATGTCTCCTTATAAGATGGTTTACGGAAAAGCGTGTCACTTGCCCTTAGAATTAGAACACAAAGCTTTTTGGGCAGTGAGAGAGCTTAACAGAGATTTTAAACTAGCCGGTAAGAAAAGGTTGTTAGATTTGAGTTCTCTAGATGAGTGGAGAAACGAAGCGTATGAGAATGCCAGACTTTTCAAAGAGAAAGTCAAGCAATGGCATGATAAGAGAATTCTTAAGAGAGAGTTTCATGTTGGTGAGAAAGTTCTATTGTATAGGTCTCGCCTCAGATTTTTTGCAGGAAAATTACTTTCGAAATGGGAAGGACCATATGTTATTGTGGAAGTGTACCGCTCAGGTGCTATTAAGATTGCTTCATTGAAAGATGACTCTACACAAGTGGTGAATGGGCAAAGACTCAAACATTATATTTCTGGAGATTCTTATAATGAAGATGTTGATGTTATTGAAACAGTTTCTCCGGAAGAATTCATCCAAGACAAATTGCAGGTACCTGCAGAGTTCGTTTTCGAATAGGTAACAGTTCTAGGTAGAGAAGTTTCGCGAAAAGTTCTTCCTTTAATATTCTTGCAGTTTTTACTAAATATGAAAAATCACGAGACGAAAACGGGCAGGAAAAAGAGTCCGTGTGTGTCTCACACACAGGTGGCGCGGGCCCACCCCTGGCCGCGCCACCTAGGTGTGAGAACATCCCGGAACTCATTTCCGTCCCGGTTTCCTCCTGTGACTTCGTTTCGATGTATAGTTTTCGCCTATTTAACCCCCCGGAGTCCCCGAGGTCTGTATATCGTTTTCTCGTCGTGTTTTGTTTCGAGCTGCTTCTGCCAGGAGTTGATCTTAAGCTTAGGGGAATCATGGCCTCTTCAAGTGACAACAAGGGCAAAGGGCCCTATGTAGATGATCACCAGCGCCGGAAGTGGAAGGAGGAGCTAGGTTCTGGAAGAGCAAGGCCGAAAAACCCTGCTTTTGAAGGACCAACGAAAGCTAGGCGTATCTTTTCTCATGATTTGCAGGGACCAACATATCATGTTTTGGATCTTGACTCCATGCCCGTGATAGAACACGGCATGCTGGTCACTTTTGAGTTTTGCACTCAATATCAAGCTTTGAAGAGGGAGGTAGAGATGCTTCAAGAAGAGAATCTCAGGCTTCGCAGGATGCAGGAATATTTCATTAATCCAAGGCTGCTTCCAATACCACCAAAGGAGTAATTCGTCATCGGTATAGGCATCCCCTTGGCTTGTTCCAAGCTTGGGGGAGTGCCGCGGTATCACATCATTACCTTTTGCTCATTTACTTTTCAAAGTAGAGTCATATCATGAATAGAGAAGTTATCATATAGAATAGTTTGCAGTTTGGAAGTATCCTCCTTAGTTAGTTATCTATGTATCCCTTGGTGTGAGTTGCGGTAATAAAATATTAATGAGAAGTTTTATCGTTTACTTTTCGCACACTTTATGTTAGTTTGCAATCTCTCTTGTATGACTAGTCTTGTTGATTGGTATTGGTATCACATTGGGAGCATGAGTAGATTTAGTTGGTTTTGGCAAACCTAGCTTGGTCAGTAGCAACTTTACCTTGAGGTTTGAGTAGAAAAGAATAAAGAAGTGCTTGCAGTTACATCACTTCAGTTTTCCCTTATGTTTGGCTTATAAGCATTGTGAAAGGGCATTTCCCTAATAAATGTATTTTGGTGTTTGTTAACAACATTTGGTGAATTAACCATTCTATTTAAGTTATGCAGATTTTCTAGGTTAATTCAGGATCTCGCGGAGGTTCACCCAAAAAGGGAAGAAAAGATCGAAGCCCGTAGTCCTGTAGTGGAGTTAGGGCTTAGTGGTCTTATAGGGTGCTTCGCGAAGGTGGAATTGGTGGAGAGGGGATCCTCGAAGTACTGCTATTGCTACTTCTAGGGCGGAGACTCCGGCCCTGGTGGCCGGAGACTCCGGCCTAGGAGTATCGCCCTAGCAATCCTCCCAGTTGGTCTAAGCAGAGACCTGCCCGGAGTTGGGCCGGAGACTTTTGTCTCTGGCCGGAGACTCCGGGTGGGGCGGAGACTCCGGTCCCAGTGGCCGGAGACTCCGGTCTCTCTGGCTGGGTTAGGGTTTGCTAAGGAGCTGGTCTATGCAGTGACCAGGCCGGAGTTGGGCCGGAGACTTCTGTCTCTGGCCGGAGACTCCGGCCCTGGAGTCACTTAGGGCGGAGACTCCGGTCCTCCTGGCCGGAGACTCCGGCCCTAGTCGACCAGCAACGGCTACATTTCGAGGAGGAGTATATAAAGCCTTCTTCTTCCTCAAGAGAAGGCTGCGGCTTCCACTCTCTCTCCACCATTGTTCCAAAGCTTCAAAGCTCAAGATCTCTCTCCCTAGCCAATAGAACTCAAAGCCCTTTTGGGATTTGAGGGAGAAGACCTAGATCTACACTTCCACCAAGGCGATTTGATTTCCCCCCTCTCTTTGTTGAGGGGCTTGTTACTTGTGTGATTCATCGGATTTATAGCCGGAAGAAGCCGTCCCCCAAGCTTGACTTTGTGTGTAAGAGCTTGGTGGGCCTATTGGGAGCCTCCAATTGAGTTGTGGAGCTTGCCCCAATACTTTGTGTAAAGGTGTCGTGCCGCCTTCAAGGGCATCGCTTAGTGGAGCGTGAACTCGCCTTTGTGGCTTGTTCACCGGAGAATAGGGTGAGCCTTTGTGGCGTTGGTGGCCTTTGTGGCCCCACACCTCTCCAACGTAGACGTACTTCCCGTAACAAGGAAGGAACTACGGGAATACATCCTCGTGTCTTCGTGTCTTCATTGCGGTGACCTCTATCCTTTACTTGTGCCTTTACTTATATTGTTATTGCTAGCTTGCTTGTCACTCTAGGTAAATTCACTTAGTATCACATCTAGAGAATTTACCTTCTTGTCTAGCCCTAACTTGAAAAGAATTAAAATTATTGGGTAGCTCCTATTCACCCCCCCCTCTAGTCGCTCATACGATCCTTTCAATTGGTATCAGAGCGTGGTCTCTTATTCGGGCTTAACCGCCTAAGAGTTTGAGCGACCATGGATGGGGATAAGAGTAAAGAACCTCCTCCCGAAGATACTCCTCCATCTATCTCTTCCTCTTCAATCTCACGTGAGGAGCATTTGGCGTCCTTGGACACAATGCAAACCACTATGAGATTGGAAATGAAGGCTATGTTTGAGGAATATTTTGGAAGAAAACCTTCCGGGCCCACCGACCCAAACACCACTCCTAGTGTGGAACTCTCCTTGGCTAAGGTGAAGCCACCTAACAATGGCTCCACCTCTGCCGAGAATAAAGGTGACCTTCCTAAGGAAAATGTTGGTCCGGCAATGGGTGCTAACATTCCACCCCCTAACACTTACTCACCTTTGCCGGTTCATTATCCTATGCCACACATTAATAATATGGGATCTCCTCCCAAGCTTGATTCTCGCAATTTTATTAAATGGCAAGGACTAATGAAATCTCATATTTCTAGCTCTTCTACTCATTTGTGGAGGGTCATACAAAATGGTTTTGCTCCTCATGATCCTCTCAATTTGACCGGAAGGGAAGAAGTTGATGAGCAACTCAATGCCACCGCCAAGCATCTCCTTCAACAAGCCGTACCGGATACTCATGCGGTACACATCAACAACTTGAACACCGCCAAGGAAGTATGGGACTATCTCACTATGCTCTTCATTGGGAATGAAAGTATTCGGTCCTCCAAGTTTGATGAGCTCAAAAGTGAAGAAAGGGATTTCATTATGCGTGATAATGAGACTCCCGATGAGATGTACCAAAGGATCTTGGCTCTTGCAACGGCCTTGACCGGGTTTGGGTGCAAAGACAATGGTGATGACTATATCAAGCGTATGTTCATCACCTCCATCAACCCAAGAGAACCCATGCGATCCGAGATAATCCGTTCAAGACCGGATTTTGGGAGTATGACCTCAAATGAAGTTCTTTGCGAGTTCACCGCCTTGTCTATCTTGAAGAAGAACGCGGAAGAAACAAGAGCCCGTGTTCTTGCCGGACAAGGAATTCACAATCTTGCACTCAAGGCCAAGGTGGTGTCCAAGCAAGGAGAAGGAGAAGAAGAAATATATGAAGAAGAGTGTTGGTCTCCGGAAGATCTCAAGTTTGCACTCCATGAACACTTGGCTCTCAATGCAAATGCCTTTTGGGATGCCAACAAGCACAAGACGAAGGGATCCAAGTTCAAATCCTTTCCAAGAAAAGGTGGTGACTCTAAAGTGAGGCATTGCTACAATTGTGGAGGAATCAAGCACTTCATCGCCGAATGTCCTTATGAGAACAAGGAGGACAATGAGGGCCGGCTCGTCCCCAAGCGCCGGTCATCAAAGTTCTACCCATCCAAGAAACATGGGAACAAGGACAACAAGAAGAAAGGAGAAAGGGTATTGGTGGTTCATGAGGAGTATGACTCCGAGTCCGAGGATGATGACTCCGTTGATGAAGAGAATGGAGAAGTGGCCGCAATTGCCATTGTCTCCACACCACCTACATCCCTCTTCAACTCACTAAATGAGAACGCCATCATCACCACTCACAAGTGTCTTATGGCTAAGGCCTCGGAGGTAACCTCATCACCTACTCCTTCATCATCACATTCCAATACTACCTCTTTGGATGATGTGAGTAGTCTTAAGATTAAGAAAGAACTAGTTTCTTGTGATGATTTTCTTGCTAACATGAAGGGGCCAACCAAGATATATGTTGAGGCACTAATGTGTGAACTTGGTGATGCCCATGACACCATCAAGGAGAAGGAGGAGTTGGAAAGATTAGCCGCCGATGATATTGGCTCTCTATCAATTGAGCTCGAAGAAGAGCAAAACTTGAGAGTATCTTTAGAGGAGAAATTGTTGGGACTAGAAGAGTCTCATAATCTAATCTTGTCAAAACTCACTAAAGAACGTGACCATGCTCTCGCTATGGTCAAGTTGCTTAAAAAGGAGAAAGTTGAATTTGACGTTGGTCATAATAATCTTCGTGAGAAGTTTGAGAAGCTTGAAGAAGCTCACAAGGCTTTGGAGGGCAAATTCTCTCATCTCACCAAGATTCGTGAACAACTTCAAATTCAACTAACTATTGAACAATCTAAAGTCCCCCCAATGCAAGTTATTGAAGTTCCTTGTTCTTCTAACTCTATTTGTGATCATAGTGATATCATTGAGGAGAACAATAGGTTGAAGGCCGATCTTGCTAAGGGCCTTGCCACTTGCATTCAAGGAGAGAAGAATCTCAATGATCTCTTGAACAATCAAAGATTGTACAAGGGAAAGGAGGGCCTCGGTTTTGTTGCCGAGTCCTCAAAGAAAGGGGATCTCTGTTTGGTGGCCGAGTCCTCAAAGAAGAAGAAGAACAAGAAGAACAAGAAGAAGACAAAGCCTGCTGCTGCTCCTACTCCTCATGTCCCCTTTGACATTTGTTACACCGAGGAGGAGTGGGAGGAGTTGAATGGAAAGAAGAAAATCGAGGAGACCGGAGTCTCCGGGTCAAGGTCTCCGGAGTCTCCGGTTAGTTCGTCTACCCCGGAGTCTCCGGCCTTTCTCACAATAATTTTGCAGGAAAATATAACCCTCATTATGTTCTTCTTAGGGACTATTATGGTGATGTCTATGCTAAATATGTTGGTCCCTATAATGGTTTCATTGAATATGCTATTTGGGTACCTAAGATTCTTGTGACTAACAAACGAGGACCCATTCAAAGATGGGGACCTAAAACCAAGAATTAATCTCTTGTAGGACATTGCTTCCGGAGGAGTAAAATGGATTATTGATAGTGGTGCCACAAGCCACATGACCGGAAGCAAAAATATTGTGGAAGATCTAAAGCCCAATACTTCAAATGTCACGGTCTCATATGGTGATAATTCATCCTCTCAGGTACTTGGTTTCGGTAAGGTGGTGATCACTCCGGACGTGTCCTTAGTGAATGTCATGCTTGTCGAAACCATTGGTTATAATCTACTTTCCGTTCATCAACTTGCTACTATGGGCTATGCCACATATTTTGATGTTGATATTGTGGTCGTCATGTGGAGTAAGTCTCTCAAGGTTGCCTTTGTTGGGTATGTCGAAAATGGCTTGTATGTGGTGGACTTTTCGGAGAAACCCACTACGGCCGCGATATGCCTAATTGCTAAGGCCGACGTGGGATGGCTTTGGCATCGCCGGTTAGCCCACGTCAATATGAGAGCTTTGCAAAATCTCTACACCAATGGCCACATACTCGGACTAAAGGATGTTTCTTTTGCCAAAGATCGTGTTTGTAGGGCATGTATTGAAGGAAAGATGCATGAAACAAGTCATCCGAGCAAGACTATTATCTCTTCCAAGAGGTGCTTGGAGCTCCTTCACATGGATCTCTTTGGACCTCCCACTTATGCAAGTCTTGGTGGCAAGAAATATTGCTTGGTAATTGTCGATGACTATTCAAGATACACTTGGGTTTATTTCTTTGAATTCAAGAGTGAGACCCAACAAACCGTCAAAGACTTTGCCACCGAAGTTGAGCGTCAATTCAATTCCACCATATTGACTATAAGAAGTGACAATGGCACCGAGTTCAAGAACTACTCCCTAAATGAGTTTCTTAGTGATGCGGGTATCAAACATCAATATTCCGCTGCATACACCCCGCAACAAAATGGAGTTGCCGAGAGGAAGAACCGTACTCTCATGGATGCGGCAAGAACTATGTTGGCGGAGTTCAAGTCTCCATACAACTTTTGGGCCGAAGCTATTAATACCGCATGCCATGCCACCAACCGGCTTTATCTCCGCAAGAACTTGAACAAGACTCCATATGAAATTCTTACCGGGCAAAAGCCTAACATCATGTACTTCCGGGTATTTGGTTGTAAGTGTTTCTACCTCAAGAAAGGTGTTCGTTTGTCAAAATTTGATTCTAAAGCATTAGAGGGTATCTTTGTTGGTTACTCCACGGACTCACATTCCTATAGGATCTATAGCAAGTCCACCGGGCATGTTATAGAAACTTGTAATGTGAGGTTCGATGAGGATAATGGTTCCTTTGTAGGACAAAGTTGTGTTCGTGATGTAGGTGACGAAATTCCTCCCCAAGCCATAAGAAGAATGGGTGTCGGATTCTTCCGGCCCATTGAGGGACACCTTTTGGCCGAAGGAGAAGGACAATGCTCTACACATGTGGAGCCTTCACCTGCTGAACACACACAGGACATTGACCAAAGACAAGCTGCACACCCTCAACCTCAAGATCATCCCACCGAGCAATCTTGCCCGGAGTCTCCGGCCCCAGTGGTCCGGACTCTCCGGCCTATACCGGAGTCTCCGGGTATGGATACCGGAGTCTCCGGAGGTGATCAAGCCTTTGATGAAGATCCTTCGGAATTCCGTGGCTATGGTCCACTTGATGATCAAGGCAATCCACTTACTGGTCAAGGCGAGGACCAGAACAGTGATCATGAAGATGATCAAGTAGTCTCTCAAGAATCTCCTCTTGAGGCTCGCACTCGCCGTGAGAAGAAGCTTGAGTCCATTCTACGACGAAGAAGCATATCCTTGGAAAATGTGGTTGGAAGTGTTCGTAAAGGTGTCTCCACTAGGAGGCAACTTTCTAACTTTTGCTCTCATCATGCTTTTGTCTCTTGTATAGAACCCAAGAAAGTTTATGAGGCGCTTGAGGATCCGGATTGGCTTGATGCCATGCATGATGAACTCAACAACTTCGAGCGCAACAATGTGTGGACTCTAGTAGAAAGGCCTAAAGATTGCCGTAATGTCATTGGGACCAAGTGGATCTTCAAGAACAAGCAAGAT
Source organism: Dactylis glomerata (assembly GCA_007115705.1). NCBI lineage: Eukaryota > Viridiplantae > Streptophyta > Magnoliopsida > Poales > Poaceae > Dactylis > Dactylis glomerata. The sequence continues at coordinate 5,368,233 of QXEO01000247.1, read as the reverse complement.
GCAAATGGCATAGTCATTCGTAATAAGGCAAGATTGGTGGCTCAAGGTTTCTCCCAAGTCGAGGGTATTGACTTTGGTGAAACTTTCGCTCCCGTTGCCCGTCTTGAATCCATTCGCATCTTACTTGCATATGCATCACATCATAACTTTAAACTTCAACAAATGGATGTTAAAAGTGCATTTCTCAACGGTCCCTTAAATGAATTGGTTTTTGTGAAGCAACCCCCGGGCTTCGAAAACCCTAAGTTTCCTAACCACGTTTACAAACTTGATAAGGCACTTTATGGCCTCAAACAAGCCCCACGTGCGTGGTATGAGCACCTTAAAGAGTTGTTGGTTGATCGTGGTTTTGAAATTGGGGTGATCGATCCCACTCTTTTTACTAAGAAGGTCAATGGGGAGCTTTTCATTTGCCAAATATATGTTGATGATATTATATTTGGTTCTACTAACAAAGCTTTCAATAATGAGTTTGCCAAGCTCATGACCGACAAGTTTGAGATGTCTATGATGGGGGAGTTGGAGTTCTTCCTTGGATTTGAAGTTAAACAATTGAAGGGAGGGACTTTTGTGAACCAAGCCAAATATACCCAAGACATGCTCAAGAGGTTCGTGATGATTGGAGTCAAAGGTGCAAAGACTCCCATGCCAACAAAGGTTAATCTTGATCTCGATCCTAATGGTAAAGAAGTGGATCAAAAACTCTATAGATCTATGATTGGTTCCTTGCTTTACCTTTGTGCATCTAGACCGGACATTATGTTAAGTGTGGGAGTTTGTGCACGTTTTCAAGCCGCACCAAAGGAAAGCCACTTAGTGGCGGTCAAGAGAATCTTTCGATATTTGGTAAATACCCCTAACTTTGGTCTTTGGTATCCAAAAGGAGCAAGTTTTGATCTTATAGGTTACTCGGATTCGGATTGGGCGGGAGACAAAGTGGAACGGAAATCAACCTCCGGGGCTTGCCAATTTCTTGGAAGGTCTTTGGTGTGTTGGTCATCTAAGAAACAAAATTGTGTGTCTCTCTCTACCACCGAAGCCGAATATGTAGCCGCGGCTAGTTGTTGTGCACAACTCTTATGGATGAGGCAAACTTTGAAGGATTACGGTGTCATTTTTGACAAAGTGCCTCTTTTGTGTGATAATGAAAGTGCAATCAAGATCGCTCACAACCCGGTGCAACACAATAAGACGAAGCATATTGAGATTCGTCATCATTTCATTCGGGATCATGTCAACCGAGGAGAAATTGATCTATCTTATGTTGGCACTCATGAGCAACTTGCCGATATATTCACAAAGCCTCTTGATGAAGCAAGATTCCGGGAATTGAGGCATGAACTAAATATCATTGATTCAAGCAATGTGGCTTGAGCTAGGTGCATTTACTCCCATACTCTAATGTGTGTGTTGTTCTAGATGTGGGCATGAATATAGGGGGAGTGCGGTCCTAATTGATTGGGCTATCCCTCCCCCCATAATGCCGATAGTAAGCGTATTGTTCTATCGTGTCAGTGGTGACACTTTTGAGCTTAATTGATGAGTCTAGGTTTTGGGCCCAAGATATATCTTCGCGGTGCCATACCTTTGTACTCATACATGGTGGCCCTTTGGTCACCAACCTCCCTAGTGGAGGAGTTTCCCATTTGACTTTATTGCCTTAATTTTATGGGAAGATGCTCATGTTTGGTCTTATTTGATTTTGTTTGCATGTTTGCAAGCATGAGCATGTTGTACCACACAGTGACAATGTGTCCATCCCAAGCCCATCTCATCCTAAAACAAACCTATCTCTAAATGACATGTCCTTCACACCATAAATATTGATCTGGTCGAGGGGGGCCGGAGACTCCGGGGCTTACAGCCCGGAGACTCCGGTGGGCCGGAGACTCCGGGGTAAGTACCGGAGACTCCGGCCCGGGCAGTTTCAAAAATCACTTAGGGCACGGGGTGGGGAAGAACGGTTCATTCTTCCCCACTCGCCCCCGTGCCCTACACTCGCCCCCTGCCGCCCCCTCTTCGAAGATCGCTGCCCGGAGCTCTCCCAAGCCCCGGGATCCGCCGTGCCACCGGCCAATCTGTCCCTTGAGGGTGTGGGAACCTCCCCACCGACCGATTTGCGCCAATGGACTCCGGTAAATGTGCTCTTCATCTTCTCCATCTAGTTCCATCTAGATCTATGAGATGTGCATGTTTCCCATAGTTTGAATTGGTGTACTACATTCTAGTGGCTATCAATCATCTTCTTAGCAACTTTATTGTGGTTATTGCACTCGTTTTGGTCTAAGTGGTCTCCTAGGCTCGGGCTCCTGCATCCGGCCGGAGACTCCGGCCCCTGTGGCCGGAGACTCCGGCCTGGACGCAAAGTCTCCGGTTTTGGCCGGAGACTCCGGCCCGAGTCCCCGGAGACTCCGGCTAGATCAGACCAATGTGCACTCTTTCACAGCATAGTTGCTTATATTTGGATTCTAGGACATGTCACCTCAACCTTGCTATCTTCCTCACTCTTTCACAGGTGCAGGTGGTTCTCGGAAGCCGGCAGCCCATAGCAAGGACAAGTTGGTTGTGAATCCCACCACAGGGGAGCTTTCTCAGAGATCGGTCATTGCTCAACAAGCTAGAGATGCTAAGAGGCTCAAGACAAGGATAGCCGAAGAGGAACGAGCTGAGGCAGCTAAGAAGGTCAAATTTGATAGTCTTGTGACTCTGGAAGGGCTATCAGCATCTGAGTTTGTTGAAATGAGGAAGAGGGATATGTACACTCTCGCGCGGAACTCCCGTGACCGTTGCTTTTTCCGCAAAGAGCAAGAGCTGATCATGAAGGAATTTTATGCTTCCCTCAAGAAGTATCCGGTTTGCCCTCAGACGGTGATGGATTTCTCTCACTTTGCCAAGTACAGTGCATACTTCGGAGAGGCTGTGTGGATCACTCGCAAGCTTGGGCTCCATCCACTCATGAAGATACAAGAGTCCTACAACATCACATTGGTCCAACAGTTCTTTGCTACCTTAGTGTTTGGAGAGGGTGAGGAGATCCCCATGACTTGGATGACCGGAGAAGAGGTTTGTCATTCCAATTTCATGGACTTTGCTGCTCTCCTTGGGTATGAGTTCCGTGGTGCTACTACTCCTAGTGGCATGAGGATGCATGTTGATGGGGAGTACTATGAGAAGAAGAAGCTTGCTCCTCTCTACACCGGGGATGACAAGAAGATTGTCATTGGGGGCACTCTTGGGCTGTCCAAACGGTCCAACATCTTGCTCCGCATATTCCGGGCCTCCATTGCCCCTCAAGCCGGCAACTTTGATGCTATTCGCAAGGCCTTGGTGAATCTCTTGGCCTACTCTCATGAAGTCTATTGCCAAGGAGAGACCGCACTTATTGAGCCGCTTGATGTGATGGATTTCATTCACAAGGAAATCAACGATTGCATTCTCAGCAAGAAGACTCCTCTCTATGCCCCGTTCATCATGAGGCTCATTCGTGCTCAAGGACTCAACCTTCCTCTTCTCGATGCAAACCTTGTGGATCACAAGGTTGTGAAGCTTCAACGCAAAGAACCCACCGGTCACTCCAAGGAACCTTTTGCTCCAATGAGAGGTGAAGATGATGTTGCCTTTGCCGAGGGTGTGTCCACTAGAAGGGGCCCAAGGATGAAGCATGCTAGCAATGCCGGCTCTAGCTCCACCAATGAGTTTTCTCAAGAATACAAGAAGCTCAATTGGTTCCAAAGAAATGTGCTTTGCATGAATGTGGACATCCGTCATAAGCAATATGAGAGCTACATCTCTCAGAAGCACATCAATGACAATCAAGCTGTTCTTCACAAGGCCTTTCGGAAATCTCAACCGGGCTATGTGGAATCACCTCCTTCTTCCTCTTCATCCGGTACTCACAGCTATGGCAAGTGGAGCAAGGGTCTGACTGACTGGCAGGCATTTGAGGAGGTCACCTCTGGCACCTCCAATGTGCGTCATGGCAAGAAGCCCATGGCTTCTGATGATATTGAAGAAGGAGATGAGGACTTCAATGCCGGTTCCGAGGACGAGCCCGAGGATGAAGACGACGAGTGATCTCATGGGCGTGTAGCATCGCTCTTTTCCCTTTTTGGTGTCTCGATGCCAAAGGGGGAGAAGTAGCTCTACTAGGATGTCTTCGTTGGGATTTGCATGGGGTGGTTATTTGGATTTGCACTTCGTTTGCTTTGCTTTGGACTTTCATGGACTTTCATGTTGTGTCTCATCTATCTTAGTGTTGAACTGTTATGTGTGTGAGACTTAAGTTCTTATGTTGCTTAGTAAGACTATTAAAATGTGAGCTATATTGTTAGTCTTACTTATATGCTTATTGGTTAGTCTCATATATTATTTCTTGCAATTGGTATAATTGTGAAATATATAGGGGGAGTGATGATTCTTACTTATGTGGCTCATGTTCAAATGCAAATGGTGTTGTGCACACAAGTAGGGGGAGCTTTTCCTATATATTTCATTTTATTGTGTTTATATCTTGCAAATCCTTATGTTGTCATCAAACACCAAAAAGGGGGAGATTGAAAGGGCATTTCCCTAATAAATGTATTTTGGTGTTTGTTAACAACATTTGGTGAATTAACCATTCTATTTAAGTTATGCAGATTTTCTAGGTTAATTCAGGATCTCGCGGAGGTTCACCCAAAAAGGGAAGAAAAGATCGAAGCCCGTAGTCCTGTAGTGGAGTTAGGGCTTAGTGGTCTTATAGGGTGCTTCGCGAAGGTGGAATTGGTGGAGAGGGGATCCTCGAAGTACTGCTATTGCTACTTCTAGGGCGGAGACTCCGGCCCTGGTGGCCGGAGACTCCGGCCTAGGAGTATCGCCCTAGCAATCCTCCCAGTTGGTCTAAGCAGAGACCTGCCCGGAGTTGGGCCGGAGACTTTTGTCTCTGGCCGGAGACTCCGGGTGGGGCGGAGACTCCGGTCCCAGTGGCCGGAGACTCCGGTCTCTCTGGCTGGGTTAGGGTTTGCTAAGGAGCTGGTCTATGCAGTGACCAGGCCGGAGTTGGGCCGGAGACTTCTGTCTCTGGCCGGAGACTCCGGCCCTGGAGTCACTTAGGGCGGAGACTCCGGTCCTCCTGGCCGGAGACTCCGGCCCTAGTCGACCAGCAACGGCTACATTTCGAGGAGGAGTATATAAAGCCTTCTTCTTCCTCAAGAGAAGGCTGCGGCTTCCACTCTCTCTCCACCATTGTTCCAAAGCTTCAAAGCTCAAGATCTCTCTCCCTAGCCAATAGAACTCAAAGCCCTTTTGGGATTTGAGGGAGAAGACCTAGATCTACACTTCCACCAAGGCGATTTGATTTCCCCCCTCTCTTTGTTGAGGGGCTTGTTACTTGTGTGATTCATCGGATTTATAGCCGGAAGAAGCCGTCCCCCAAGCTTGACTTTGTGTGTAAGAGCTTGGTGGGCCTATTGGGAGCCTCCAATTGAGTTGTGGAGCTTGCCCCAATACTTTGTGTAAAGGTGTCGTGCCGCCTTCAAGGGCATCGCTTAGTGGAGCGTGAACTCGCCTTTGTGGCTTGTTCACCGGAGAATAGGGTGAGCCTTTGTGGCGTTGGTGGCCTTTGTGGCCCCACACCTCTCCAACGTAGACGTACTTCCCGTAACAAGGAAGGAACTACGGGAATACATCCTCGTGTCTTCGTGTCTTCATTGCGGTGACCTCTATCCTTTACTTGTGCCTTTACTTATATTGTTATTGCTAGCTTGCTTGTCACTCTAGGTAAATTCACTTAGTATCACATCTAGAGAATTTACCTTCTTGTCTAGCCCTAACTTGAAAAGAATTAAAATTATTGGGTAGCTCCTATTCACCCCCCCCTCTAGTCGCTCATACGATCCTTTCACATTGTTATTCTTAAAGTTAAAATCGTTGTACCTTCAAGGGAGTTTGCATGATTGTTCTTGTTATATGTATGTTTGTTTGTTTCATGCAACTCTTATGCTTGCTACCCAGCCTTGCTAGCCAAAAACCTATACTGAGAGGAAATACTTCTCGTGCATCCAATTCCCAAAAGCCAAGTCACTTCCAAAGAGTCCACTATAAATTCCTATGCATGGTATTTCAAGCCATTCCAAGTAAATTTTCATGTGCTACCTTTCAAAAACCTTCAAACACTTCTCATTTTGTGCCACTGTTTTTAGCTCATGAGGACGTAGTGGATGGGTTTGTTATCTTCCATACTAAATTAAGTACCCCTCGACTAGGCAGCTTCATCTGCTCGTCATTAATTTTGCAAGGGAGCTGGTCAGACCATTATAATCTCAAAAAGAAAAAGAAAGAAAAAAGGCACTCCTCCAATGGAATGTGAAAGTTGGTCAGCACCCGATGGAATCGGTTAGCCATGGTTTGAGAAAGGAAAAAGGTGGGGAGGAGTGCAAAGCTATAAAAGAGCACCAAAGTGCCAATTAATCAAACATCTCGGAACCGCTCTCACTTGTTTAGTATGGAAGATATCAAGAACTCCGTTGCTAGTCATTGACAAAAGCAACCACCTCTCAAAACAATTTTTACCTCTGTTTTACAAATGAAAAGCTCTAGACATGTTTAATCCCTGCTTCCCTCTGTGAAGGGCCTATCTTTTACTTTTATGTTGAGTCCACCTATTTCCCTCTGTCTCAAGCAAGCATTTGAGTTGGTATGTTTCACTCATCCATATGTTGATCCGTTTAATCATGTTTATTATCTTCATTGTTTTGTATAATGCTTTTGTTTGAAGGAATACATCTTTGAAAGCTTTTTATGAATGCAAAAGTTTACTTTGTTGAGCATATAGTCTTTGCTATATTAGCTCTGTTTTAAAAGGCTCCGTTTAAAAGAGAGAATAGTTTGTTCTCCATTCTTTCACCAAGAACTAAGGTTTGCCATTGCCAATTATAGTTTACCTTATGCATCTTTACATGTGATTCTCTTTTACCTATTGCAAGTCTATATCTTATAAAGGGAAGTTGTTGTTTATTATAATTTGTGCCTTGGTAAATGTGATGCTTCTTGTCCGTATTTTGATTATCGACACTTCACTCTATAAACCTGTGGTCATGTTTACCGAGTTTAGTTTTCGCTTGGGGACAAGCGAGGTCTAAGCTTGGGGGGGGGTTGATACGTCCAATTTGTATCACTATTTTGTATCATAATTTACTGTTATTCATTGATATATTTCATATTTAGATATGATACTTATGTTATTTCCTTTGCTTTCACATGTTTGATGATCATCGGAGGAGTTGCTGCCGGAGTCAGGATTCTGCTGGAAAAAGGACCATCAAGAGACCATATTTTGAAGATCAGGAAAATTCCAGAAAAATACCTAGAAATTATATTTTCCCAGAAGACTCGGGAAGCCAGAAGGATGAGTCGAGAGGAGCTAGGGGGCCCCACACGCCAGGGTGGCGCGGCCAGCCCCCTGGCCGCGCCAGCCCTGCGTGAGGCCGCCCTGGCCCACCTCTGTTCTCGCCCCTTCGCGTACATCATCGTCCCTGAAAACCTAAGTCAAGGGGGGCTCAGAGTTAGACACAGCCGCCTCTGCGGGGCGGAGAACACCAGAGAGAGAGAAAAGCTCTCCGGCAGGGAGAAATCTGCCGGGGAAATTCCTTCCCGGAGAGGGGAGATCGTCGCCATCGTCATCACCATCGCACCGGACTTCATCGGAATCATCATCATCATCATCTCCATCACCAGCACCTTCATCTCCACCATCACCATGCCATCCCGCTGTAACATCTTGAGTTGGATCTTGTTATATTCATAGGGGAAACTTTCCCGGTGTTGATTACTCTTGTAGTTGATGCTATTGAGTGGAACCGTTGAGTTAAGATTTATGTTCAGATTGTTATTTACCATTATTTCACCTATGATCATGATCCATATGATGTCTTGTGAGTAGTTCGTTTAGTTCTTGAGGACATGGGCGAAGTCAAGATGTTAGTAGTGAATTATTGTTGAGAAATATTTAATGGTTTGATATTGTTGTGGTGCTATTTCACTAGTGGTGTCATGTGAACGTCGACTACATGATACTTCACCATTTATGGGCCTAGTGAGATGCATTGTGTATTTGGCTACCGATTGTGGGGTTGCTGGAGTGACAGAAACCTAAACCTCCGTTGGGAAACCATTGCACCAGGGAGCGTAGGATCTTAGAGTTTAAGGCTGTGGTTAGATTTATCTTAATTACTTTCTTGTATTTGCGGATGCTTGCAAGGGGTATAATCACAAGTGTGTATTTATCCTAGTAAGGGTAGTGCGCTAGCACAGGTTCACCCCCATAACACCTATCAAACCAATAAATACTATTGGCTCTATGAAGCGAAAGCTCTTGACAGAAACTCCCGTGTGTCCTCGAGAACGTTTGGTTATTATAAGTACACAACCGGCTTGTCCTTTGCTGAAGAAAGGATTGGGCCACTTGCTGCAATTGTTACTACTGTCTTTTATTTACTCGCACTTTATTTACTCGTATTACCAAATACCCCTGAAAACCTGTTTGCTAGTATTTACAGTGATTCCTTGATCAAAACCGCTCATCAACACCTTCTGCTCCTCGTTGGGTTCGACACTCTTATTTATCGAAAGTACTACGATACACCCCCTATACTTGTGGGTCATCAGAAAGACAGACAAGTTACGAAGGCAGATAAAAAACATGTAGCTGCTCTTTTGGAAACATGTCGTACCACTGTTCGTAGAATCTGGACGGCGGCACAAGAACAAGAAAGAGCAGGCAAGAGAATAGTGGAGGTAGATGTGTCCAGTAAAAAGAAGGGGAACTGTGGAAGGAAGAAATCAGAGCTTGGTCTGTCAAGGATTCCTTCCATTGAGCTGAACAAGAGGTCTACACTGAGGGGGCTCGCAAGGGAACTGAATATCCCCTATGCCACATTGCAGAGAAGGTTCCAATGGGGAGGAGTACTGCAGCACTTATTCAAGCAAGTACATTTTTAACTTGAGTAAACCGCACAGGCAGTCCTAATTCCTTTTTGACACCTTCACTTTGGTCCTAGTTCTTTGAAATTGCACGTTTAGGTCCTAAATCTTCCATAAGTGATTCACGCTAGGTCCTAAACTGGTTTGACTAGTTTTGACCGGTGCCACGTCAGTAGTGGGACCTTGGTGGAATACCGGTCACCCTGCATACTTACAAATAGACCCCTAAATTGTATTTCTTACAAATGTCGGTCCCTATGGAATTGGACTTGCCCTGTTTGTTCCTACACAACAGCCTACCCATCCCTTGTCTTCCTAGACTCGTACCACCGGCGCGACGTCATCCTTCTCATGCTCGCCCCCTATGCCGCCTGCTTTCCCATGCTCCAACACCACTAGCGGCTCCCCATGCACCCGTATCGATGCCCCTCCCTCCCCAGCATTCTGCGTCGGTGGTGCCTCGGCCTCCCATGCATCCCATGTCGGTGGCACATCCTAGGTTCCTGTCGGCACATATACCATCCTACTAGTGTGCTAGTGCATGCCCCGTTGGCATCCCGCGCCCCCTTGTCTGCCATATGTCTCTGTTCAAGGATGAGTTGTGATGGATCCAGGCCAGAGCTCCTCAATTCAGCGGAACAGAGGGGAGAGGCCCGTGGTTCACGCATAGGATGTGGGCAGTTCACAATCTGAGATTTCGAGTCGCGCTAGGGCGAATTGTATCTCTCTCCCGTGAACTTCCATGGTGTTGGCCCCAGTGCACTACCCGCAAAGTCCTCTGATGCAGCTATGACTTTGTAGCATCTGTAACCACTACATAACCGCAACGAGTCCAACGTATGGTTCACTATTTATTTTCTAGAAGCATCAACATCATCGTCAGTATTGTATCCGGTGCTAGACACAATGGGGAGAGAATCAGGTACCGGATTTTGGAAGAATTACAATCCAGAGGACCTATTTTACAATATGCAGGGTGAGCGGTATTCCTCCAAGGTCTCACTACCGACGTGGCACCGGTCAACGCAAGTCAGACCGGTTTAGGACCTGACGTGAATCACTTATGCAAGATTTAGGACTTAAACATGCAATTTCAAAGAATTAGGACCAAAGTGAAGGTGCATTAAAAGAATTAGGACCGCTAGTGCAGTTTACTCTTTTAACTTGCTTGTCATGGGGATTAACTCTTGTTTGGCACCTAATTTATTTTACTTTCAAGCATTGGATATTTGTGACAAAATGCATCAGTTAATAGAGCAGATAAGCTAAAGGGTAAATTCAAGTCCCTGACTCTTAACATGTGCAATACAGAGTAGCATACGAAGCAGTCCCTGAATCTTGTGCAAGACAGTCGCTGGCAAGGAAATGTGGGGAGTGGGGGAGAGAGAGAGCTCGGTCTTACCCATGCCCAGGAGCCGGGGCTGAGCTCGTCGTGGATCGGGCGGACGATGGCGTAGAAGCGGGCGCTGGTGCTGAGGACGAGACCGGGGTTGGGGCGCTCCAGCACCAAGTAGCCTCCCGCGACGAGCACCTTCCCCGGCGCCGACGCGACCCTGAACAACACACAACCGCGCGGAGGTGAGTGGTGAGATGGCCGGATCGGAGCCCGCCTGATGAGGCAGATGCAGAATCGAACAGAGTAATTGAGCAGAATCAGGCAGCGCGGACACTCACACTTCCATGGTCTTCTCCTTCGCTGCGACTGAAGCGGAGCGCGATGCGGCGGTGCCGGACACGGCGGGGATGGCTGGCGCGCGCGCAGGGTAGTAAGTGGAAATGTTTCTTTTTCTTTTTTTCGGCTCTGTTGTTGGACCTCCTGCTTCTGCTGGGGCCTGGGGGCGCCGGGCGCTGTTGGGATGCTTTGGGTATAGTGTTAATCTCGCACGTCGATTGTGATCCGACGGTGCCACTGTCCTGGCAGCAGCCTTTGGATGACTGAACCGGATCCGCCGCCTCACATACCGCACGACCCGGCACGGGCACCAAACCTCCGATCCACAGCCACCCATGGCCTCCTCCACCCAGATGGCGGCGGCGCCGCCGCCGGAAAAGAAGGCTCCTCGCTCGCTCTTCGAACTCCCCTCGGACTTCTTCGACTCGTACGTCCTCTTCCGGTCTCACCCCGCCTTAGCCCCTTCCCCAGCTGAACCATCCGAGCCCTCCCGGCCGGCGCCGGCGCCGGCGCAGCAGCAGCAGCCGCCTACGGAGGTCGTGGGGCTCCGATGGACGTGCCACACCTGCGGCGCCGAGTTCGAGTCGCTTCAGGAGCAGCGCGAGCACTTCAAGTCCGACCTCCATCGCCTCAACGTAACTGCCCTTATTACCCCCTCTCTTCACCTGGCACCGCATCTTCCTTTGAATATAGGAATACGTAGAGCAGGGAGAAAGACTGGAGAAATTTCTGAAATGTTGTCTAGATGTTAGTGCTGATCACAGGACACAATGTTCAGTACATGGAAATACGAACCTGCGACTGTATGTGCTGTTCAGGAGAGTTAACTGCTTATCTTAAAACGACAGCAGCTGAGAGTTGGACAGATAGTAATCAACTGAGGCTTTTAGATTTATCAAATCATTCGGTCGTATCTAGGAATAGATAATTGGAGCTACTTATGCACATTATGTCATTATCATTGCATGGAGCCCCAGTTCTAGATGTTAGAACTAGGCGTTCTGTGAGGATGAGTTTAGGATTGATGTATATAGCTGCATTGTGCTGCAAAAGCACCTTAGTAACAGCGGACATTTGCGAATTCTGGCATTATTTTCTCTCATGTCTTGAGTATTATACTATCATTTGTGTAAGTAAATATACGCTGGGAGCCGTCACATAATATGCTTATTACATCCTCCACAAAATTGACTTGGAAAATGCAGTCGTTCCATGGTGATGTCTTCCACCAAATTCAGATATTTGAGGGAAATCAATCCACTCTCGTCGCCCTTTCTCTTGCATTGGTGCGTATGTTACATCCGCATTGCATCACCCATAGCCATAGTGTCCACCGAACAGAGAACTGTTCATGTCCTTTAGCTAGAAAATTTTATGCCGTCATTGCTTGTCCAGTTCACATCTTCCTTCTGTTATTATCTACTTTGCTAGCTCTATTGACTCACTAACTAAAGTTAAACTTTAGGGGCAAATTTAGATTTAAAGTTATCTTGATGCTCTGAAGAGTTTTTGAAAAGTTTTCTGCTTGCTACGTACTTCAAAGCAAAGGGGTTATACTCTTAAGTGGAAGTTTGGATAGAAAGTCATAAAATTCTCTTGCTGTTGTTATACTGAGTCCAATTACTATCAGTTTTTTTTGTAGCATATCGTTCTGAAAACCTAAACATGCTACATGTTTCCCATCTTTTATTGGACATTTACGAATCTGTTTTCTGGCAATCCTGTTAGGTTAAGCTGAGCGTTGCTGGTAAAACTATTATCAAGGAAGAAGACTTGGACAAAGTCGATGCTGATTCTCTGTTTGATGATTTAGATGTATCTAGTGTATCTGGTTCAGAGGACGAACTGGATAATGTACCTGCATCAGATCGTAGGCTCACAGTTAAAGGCAAGGAAGATTTCAGGAAGAAACTTTATTTCCGTGGTCATTCTGGTGACACAGTTTCTTTTTGGAGATGCGTCCTGTTCAAAGAACATGAAGAACCGTTTTTTGACTGCAAATCTGGAACAATGGAAAGTCATGGAACTACATCATTTGTGCATGAAGATGAGATGATAAGTAGAGTGAAGCATTTGGCATGTGAACCTCGCGATGCATCACGTTTAAGGATCATTATACTAACAAGTGGTGGACATTTTGCCGGATGTGTTTTTGATGGGAACAAAATATTAGCCAATAAAACATTTCATAGGTAACAAGATTGCATGTTCCAAAGTTTGTTCACGCTTGTTATCCATATTTTCTTTATGAACACTACCACAATGAATTCTGTGTACACCTTGACTTGATAAAGAACATTGAAGTCTTAGTATGTAATAAAATTCAGTAACATGATGGCAGTTCATGGGTTACATCATTGCTGTTCTGTGCATAATAAATCATTTCTGAAGAAAATGGTAGAGTTATTTTTCTTGATGGAACAGTAGGAAAGGTTCCTACACAGATAATAGAGAAGTAGTAATTACATTGGGGTGGCAAAGAAATGATTGTGCAGTTTTACTGAATAAAGCAAGATAATCTAGCTAGGAACCATTTTGCTTTCCCCTTTGGTAACTATGGCAAGCTCGTCTTTTGTAATAACTTTATTCTTTTAGTCAGCACGGTTGTATCTCTGTTACCGGCATAATCAGCTTTTTTTAAGTTATACCTTATTTTGGCAATCTTATTTCTAACTTACTGTAAGGAATAACTTTTAATTCTTACTTATTTATGTGTTAGGTATGTTGTAAGGGCAAAGGCTGGAAAGAGGCAGTCTGGCAAAGATGCTACTGGAAAGGTTGCACACTCAGCGGGCTCTTCTCTTCGCCGCTATAACGAAGCAGCGCTGAAAAAGGTGATCCGCATTTTTTAGCAAAATTTATTTGGGTATTTTATCACCTGGAAATCTAGGATGTTAGAACCTGATTACATGTTAATTTACAAAATCCACACTGGATCATGATGTCTTTCTTTAACTTTTTTGTTATCGGTGTAAATGCAGGAAGTTCAAGAACTAATTGTTTCCTGGAAGCCGTACTTTGACGTCTGTGTTTGTGCCTATATATACGCTCCATCAAAGAACCGTCAGATGCTCTTTGATGGGGATAAGGCTCAAGCAGTATTGCAAGCATGTGATATTCGTCCACTCCCTTTGACTGTTCATCGGCCCACACTGAAAGAAGCAAAACGTGTATACAGTAACCTAACACAGCTCTATTATGATACTGAATGCTCTATCATGGCTGAAGTCTTACCCCATGTGGAAAATGTGACAAACTTTGTAGTAAGTACAGAAGCAAAGGAAGAAATAATCGTGCCCCCCAAGGAACCCATGTTGGACTCGTTGAATCCACATGAAGCAATGAACATACCATTGTCAAATAATGCAACAACACCCCTCCATGAGGCTGCAAAAGCTGGCAATATTGAACAAACTCTGGAATTGCTCGAGCAGGGTTTGGATCCTTGCGTCAAGGATGAAAGAGGAAAGACACCTTACGTGCTGGCTTCAGACAAAGAAGTCAGAAATACATTCAGAAGATTTATGGCGCTCAATCTGGACAAATGGGATTGGCATGCTGCCGATGTGCCTAGTGCATTAACAAAGGAAATGGAAGAATCACAAGCTGCGAAACAGGTTAGTTATGTCCCTGAATAATTATGTTCTTGGTTCTAGTTGAATAGAAGATGGCTGTGTACATTGACCCTTGGTTGTATTTTAGGCAGAGAAGGATGCCAAGAAGAAAGCCAGAGCAAAGGAACTGAAGAAACAAAAGAAAGCTAGAGAAAAGGAAAAGGAAAAAGAAAAGGTTGGTAATGGTTTCATAATAATAATGTTGTGAGTAAATGTTGTTTCCAGTTTATCTTGTACTTTGCTTGCACATGAATGCAATTCTCTATTTGATGATGCTTACTGTTGCAAGTACCATTCACCAGTTGCTCCAAATATGGGGCTTTGCTTGTTGGTGTTTAAATGAGCTAATATTTTGCTTATCTTGTTATTTGTAGTAGGTTGGGGAGCATAGCAATACATTCACTCATATCATATTACTAATTTACCTTCTTATTGCTGTCACTCTAATCCCTTGAAATTGAAATTTTAGGTGCTAGCATCACAGTCACAACCTGATGTTAAAGGCACTTCAGCTGGCCAAATGGCCAAAGCTACTGCTTCTGCGCCAGGCCTGAAACTCAGGAACCCCCAGGCTATTGCTCTTTCAATGCAGGTATATGTTGTATAGAGCAGACATCTTATGCTTGGCACGTCTTTCGTATCCTTAAAGCACGTAAGTTACTTATACCTTCATTTACTGTGTACTAGGAGGAACGAGAGCGGAAGCAAGCCGATGAAAGAGAGAAAAGAGCTGCAGCAGCAGAACGAAGATTTGCAGCTCTAGCAGTTCAGTCAGGCAGCACATCAGGGGCGCCGGCAGCAGGCAGCTCCACGCAGACAACCGCAGCAGCAAACGACGCTACATGTTCGTGCTGTTTCTCTTCCTTGGCCGGCAAAGTACCGTTCCACAGATACAGCTACAAGTACTGCAGCACCACATGTATGCATCTCCATTCAGAAATGCTGGGAGATGACTGAGCAAATTTTGTGACCCAAAACATACGAATGTTATGGTACCTTTTCACCTATAGTTTATAATGCAATTTTGCATCGTGAGTTTTGCCGAGTATATGTTTTTACCCAAACTGAAATCTTCTGTTAGTACATGCCAAAGGGAGGGCTCGTGTGGGTTGCTGCGTACTTCCTGAAGCAGAGACTTTGCTTTGCTTCGTCAGGGCTGCGTGTAGGCGGCGCAATCCGGCAACATACCCGTGAGCTTTTGCCGAAATGCCAGCCTCGAACAGTAGGCAGAGTCCTCGTCGTGGCTACAAAACCTCGCACCTTTTCACAGATTTCCCAATGCCAAAGGATTCCACGGCTCGTGACTTGGCCATGGGCCTGCTCCTTTGGAGCCAAAGGCATGGCTGCTAGCGATCCATGTCCTCGGCATCGACCAACCACTTGGACAACAATGGCCTCTCCGTGTGACGGCACACGTGAAAGCACCCGCTGCTCACGGCTCACGTTGACATCCTCTCCAGGCTCCAGTAAATCATAGCCCGGAGCTTTTATAGCGGCACTGAACGCGACGCCGCCAGCATTTCGTGCGAGTAGCTGCGGCATGGCAGGAGCCGAGCCATCGTCGTCGCCGGCGGGGCACGGCCGCGGCCATCACGCGGTGGACATCCGCGTGGCCGCGCAGCCCGATCAGGAGGCGAGGCAGTCGTCGATGAGCGGGCCGCTTAGCCTCCGGAGCGACCGCAGGCCACCGCCGGCGCAGAGGGCATTCAGCCGGCAGGTGTCCCTGGGCAGCGGCGTGGCGGTGATGGGCATCGAGAGAGGCGGGAGGAGGGGCGGGCAGCGCGCGCTCCCGCGCAGCGGCAATAGCCTCGGCGTGCTCAACAACCACAGCGGCGGCCTCGTCCAGGACGGCGCGGCGCGCAGGGGCGGCGACTTCAGCATGTTCCGCACCAAGTCGACGCTGAGCAAGCAGATGTCCATGCTGCCGTCCAGGATCAAGGAGGAGCTCGACGACGTCGACCTCGCCCACGTCGAGGGCCAGTCAGGCGGCAAGCCGGACGTGGACCCTCTCAACAAGAGCGTCCCCGCCGGCCGCTACTTCGCCGCGCTCCGCGGCCCCGAGCTCGACGAAGTCCGCGTAAGTCATCCATCAAACCTTCTTGCATATACGTCAACTGGTAGATCGGTCGATCGATCGCCATGGAAATAAACACCAAGTTTTTATATTTGTAGGACTACGAGGACATCCTGTTGCCCAAGGACGAGGTGTGGCCGTTCCTGCTGCGGTTCCCGATCGGCTGCTTCGGCGTCTGCCTCGGGCTGGGCAGCCAGGCCATCCTGTGGGGCGCGCTGGCGGCGAGCCCGGCGATGCGGTTCCTCCGCGTGACGCCCATGATCAACGTCGTCGTGTGGCTCCTCGCCGTGGCCGTGCTCGTGGCCACGTCCATCACCTACGCGCTCAAGTGCGTCTTCTACTTCGAGGCCATACGGCGCGAGTTCTTCCACCCGGTGCGCGTCAACTTCTTCTTCACGCCGTCCATCGCCGCCATGTTCCTCGCCATCGGCCTCCCCCGCGCCTTCGCGCCCGCCACGCTGCACCCGGCCGTGTGGTGCGCGTTCGTGGCGCCGCTGTTCGCGCTCGAGCTCAAGATCTACGGGCAGTGGCTGTCGGGGGGCAAGCGGAGGCTCTGCAAGGTGGCCAACCCGTCGTCCCACCTCTCCGTCGTCGGCAACTTCGTCGGTGCCATCCTGGCGGCGAAGGTCGGCTGGGAGGAGGCCGGCAAGTTCCTGTGGGCGATCGGCATGTCTCACTACATCGTGGTGTTCGTCACGCTCTACCAGCGGCTGCCCACCAACGAGGCGCTGCCCATGGAGCTGCACCCGGTCTACTCCATGTTCATCGCCACGCCGTCCGCCGCCAGCCTCGCGTGGGCGGCCATCTACGGCAGCTTCGACGCCGTGGCGCGCACCTTCTTCTTCATGGCGCTCTTCCTCTACATGTCCCTCGTCGTGCGTATCAACTTCTTCCGTGGTTTCCGGTGAGCCTACTCCACTCGTGTACCGTTGTTCTAGATTACGCCGGTGGCACGATCAGCAGCTGATAATTCGCCGTCGATGTATGAGATAACAGGTTCTCCATCGCGTGGTGGTCCTACACGTTCCCCATGACGACGGCGTCGCTCGCCACCGTCAAGTATGCTGAGGCCGTGCCGTGCTTCATGACCAGAGCGCTCGCGCTGAGCCTCTCCCTCATGTCAACGACGATGGTGTCGCTGCTGCTCGTGTCCACGCTGCTGCACGCCTTCGTCTGGCGCTCGCTGTTCCCCAACGACCTGGCCATCGCCATCACAAAGGACCGGCAGAACGGCGGGGCAAGGCCGCATGGCAAGGGGAGGAAGGCCAGCAAGAGGGTTAACGAGATCAAGCGGTGGGCGAAGCAGGCCCCGCTCTCGCTCGTATCGTCCATTACCAAAAGCAACTCCGCAGACAAGGAGGAAGAGGAGAGAACAGACTAGTATAGATATATACGATTATAAACAGCATTTCACAAACCAAGACTGGATGGCTTGATCAGTAAATAATTATGATATTCTGTTGTTTGCTAGAGCTAGAAGGAATAATAGATATGGACTGATCACAAGAAAACTGTACATCTCTCGGCTTATTCTTATTTCTCACTAGAACTGGCATTATAAGGTGCAAAGAAACCAAATTGGTTCCAAATTAACCTCCAATCACATAAAAGATCAACACATGACTGATGAACAAATGAAGTATCACATAAGAGGAGAACTGCAAAGGACAATGCAACACTACAGTTATTCGTGACACAAACACTGGACACAATGAACTCACTTATTCAATACCTACTAATCAACACAAAATCATCATCATCCAGAACACGCGCCTCTTTCTGTCCCACAAAGTTCTCCCGTCCAATTGCTTCGACAATCCGGACAAACTCAATTCTCCTTTCAAGAGGAAGAGGAGCATATGGTAACCTGAAAACAGGCCTCACTACGCCAAGCTGAGCCAAGGCAGTGTTGAGACCAATTGGATTAGGCTCGCAAAATAACCATTTCATCAGAGGCAGTAGCTTCTCGTTTAGCTCTGCATTCTCCCCTTCAAACATGAGACTGTGCATGAGGCCAGGAACAAGGTTGCTAGCAACAGAAATAACTCCAGTAGCACCATATTTCCACCGAGAATCATGGCATTCATCATCATTGCCACTCCATATTGTTATACCTTTGTCAGTGTAGCCCTTGACACGTTCATGTCCAACACACTCTTTCACTCCTGCCAAGTTTGAATCGCCTGAAAGTGCCTCCATGACTGAAGGAGGTATATCCTGACCAGTCCTGCCTGGCACATTGTAAATGATGGTTGGACCCATCGGAAGAACCTCACCGAAATGAGCGATCAATCCTGCAGTTGAGGTCTTCCCATAGTAAGGATTGACATGGAGAGCTGCATGCATGCCAACAGCAAATCCCTGCTCTGTCGCATGAACAGCTTCTCTAGTTGAGTTACTTCCTGTGTTGCCTATCACTTTAATGTTAGTTCCAAAGCAGTTAACAGTATGTCCGATGAGCATGATGTGTTCATCCCAGCTCATAAGGTGACCCTCTCCTGTTGTTCCTCCAACTATTACACCTTCGGCGCCGCCGTTTATCTGTGTGTTTATCAAAGAATCATATGCTTCAAGATCAAATCTTCCATCTGGCAAATAAGGGGTTTTGACTGCTGTGATTAGTCTGAGGCTTTTGATTTCATTTGCTGATGTCCTGCAAATCAGACAGAGAAAGATCAGGCATAATTAGCACATATGTATCAAAGCCGTTTAATACTTGCGTGCAAACAGTAAGATCCATATGAATCGCTGAGTTACTTTCACACAACTTCGCCAGCATCATTTTGTTTAGCAGAACGAATCAAACATATAACAGATTAAACATCTTTCTAGCCAATACTATTTAGTTCATACTCCTACCTACAACAATTGACTAGTGTATCGAAATAATTAAACAAAACTAGGTTAGTTTTACAGAGCTGACTTAATAAAGGAAGACAACAAGAACATTCTATGGTTCACTAATTAGTTATACAATTATCCTTGGGCTAGACCTGGACCTGCTATAGTTCACTAAAGAGGGGTACATGCATACATGTGGCAATTTAGTAAAAGGTATAGCTATATCATCTAAAAATGGAACACATTAACTTAATCTCCATCAGTCTAAGCAAGAATGCATTTACTCTTTGACCTAACTCAATGAATGACGATTTCAGAAGTTACAGACAGTGACCAGTGAAAAAAGTTCAGAAGAAATCCTAAATGTAAAGTGAGGATATAGAGAAAAAGAAGATGGTAACTGAGTAACTACAGTCTCAGGTACAAAAAGAGAGTTCATAGTTGTTAGCTTTACGGTAGACAACAATCTTTAACAGCATTTTCAATGGCATTAAAAAAGATACTAGCAAATCTATGATGAAATGAATAAAACAAGAAACAAGGATTTCTTCTAGAAAACAAGTCACCGATTTTTCACTTCAGTACTTCGCATCGGTAGATAATCATCTATAGTGACGGCTGCAACAGCAAACTTTCCTCTACTAACCCTGTACAAGTACTTTTCTGGTATTAGTGTGTTGCCTCTGAAAGTAAAGCAGAATATAGGCAGAATAAATGTGCTGAAACCAGTGCGCAAGAAGGAGAGTTAAAGCCCATGCCTGGTCCTAACGACAGGATGAAAATTACAAATATCAAGAGGATTACAGTCCTGAATAATCAAGATGAGAAGCTGTATGTATTCTAGGAACAATGAGACCTACTGTAAACACAGCCTCTTGAATAAAACAACTGCAAACTACCAAGACTAATTGGGCCTTGAGTTACCTACCAAGATGCATATGGCTCAGGAAAAAAGTTTTCATTGCCTACTACTACTTTTCTCTTCCTTTTTCGAGAAAGAGGCCTCAAAGCTTCTGATAAGTATTAATAGAAACCAAGGAATTACAAAAGTGTGACTAATGAAAGCTCACATACAGACTTAATTAACCACCACAACATTGCCTAGCACCTACTAATTGGTAAGTTGCTAGTCTAAAATATGCTTCCTTAACAACCCAGAAAAAGGCAACCTTCACATAGAAATAGTTTTAGAGGCAAACAGCCCTCCACATGCTTGTTGCCAACTAAAGTAACAACAATACGTCGTTAATTATCCTTAATTTGACACTCCCGTTAAATACATCTGAGGTCCAGGTCAAGAACTAGAACTAATCCAGTTCTCATTTATCTAAAATTCTCTATTCACACAATCTCACTGACTAATACCCAATGACCCAACTAATCCTCGACCCTCAACCGAAATTTTCATGGAACTGCGCTCGGGCTACTTCGATTTTAGTAGGCCACAGATCGATTAGACTAACAAAATGAAAAGAAAACGGTCAGGGAGACTGGGGGCGACCTGTGTGGCGGGAGCGCGGCCGCCGCGAAGCGAGACAGAGGCAGCCGCGACGGGGAGGCTAGAGCGCCAGGGCCCTTCCAGCCGAGGCGGACGCCCGGGTTAGCCGTCGGCTGCGCCGCCATCCTGGTTTTCCTCACTAGAGGGGAAACTAGACAACCAGAAGCAGCCGAGGGTTTTGGGGTGGGCGAGGGTGACGCCGTAGACAGACGTGGACTTGACGGTTTGAACCCTTCTGGATGCACTGGGCTGGGCTGGGCTGGGCTGGGTCTGGGTGTTTTGTTGGCACGGTGGACTGGGCGCTGCCAATTTCGGCCCGCGGCACCACGGATCCAAGAGTCATGTCCAGAAACATATCCGGTACTTTTCCATTAAATTCTACATATACTTGCATAGTTTTGATTCCAAAAATGCAGAGTCCAAAACTTCTATCGCAATTCGGCCCAATAAGATTGTATAATGTGGTATTGAAATTAGTGACCAAGGTTCAAGCAACCGCCTAAAGGAGATATTTCTTGAGATTATTTCTGATGGGCAATCAGCATTTGTCCCAGGAAGGTTGATAACAGACAATAACATCTTAGCATATGAGGTGCTTAAACTTTATGAAAATAAATGAGAGATGTCAAAGCAGTATTGTGTGTTAAAACTAGACATGATGAAAGCATATAATTGGTAGAATGGAGTTATTTATAAGCAATTATGTTAAAGAATTGTATTCATCATACTGTTGTTGCATCTATCATGAGAATTGTCACATCGGTCTCCTTATATATCATGTTTAATGGAGAAAGGACAAAAGTTTTCAAACCAACAAGAATAATTCGTTAGGGAGATCCTATTCACCATAATTGGTTTTATTAGTAGCTAAAGGTATGTCTTGCCTGTTGAGGAGCAAGGGAACGGAAATTTATCGGGCATCGTTGTGACACCCTTGGCACCCCTCGTCAATCATCTTCTTTTTGCAGATTACAACTGTATCGAGGCAAATTCAGTGGGACCCATGGATATTTCTGAAGTTCTTGAGACATATTGTCTTGCTTCAGTGTAACAAATAAATAATGAAAAATCTTCCATTCATGCAAAGGGTGCCTGAATCTAGTGAGATAGGAGATAAAAGAAATACTGCAAGTGCCCAATGAGTCTTTATTGGAGAAGTACCTTGGTGAAAGTGCAAGGAGCCCCCGTGTGTGGTTTTGGTAATAAATGATATGGACTAATGTTTGCATTGAGTTATATTTATAGGTTTTGTCTGACGACAATGCTTGAACTATATGTTGGCTCCAATGTTGTAAGAAGAAGATAATGAAGAAGCTAAAGTGATGACAAAGTAATATTCAAGGTGTGATCCACACAATTGGTCATCGAGCGTTGAGCTTATTATAAGTGTGGCTTGGAAAAGAAGATTAAGTGAACATTCATGTTTACCTTCAAGCCATCATATATATTAAGAAAATAAGTTGATGTGCAAAGTTGATCGAGTTATTGTGCAAAGAAGGAAGTCAAGATTGATCAACATATTTAGAAGATTATGAAGTACAAGTTCAATATGATCCATCTTGGACGATATCATTTGATTGAAGATGGCAATGGTTTCATGAAGACGAAGCTAAGCGAGGATCTTGCATAATGGGGTATGAGGGAGTATTTAGATAAGTCTTCATCGGGAATGTGCTAGCAAGCACGATCAAAGAAAGGTGTTCCAACTTGAGGGAGTTAAGACCATCATCATTTAGATCAAGTGGAATGCGCAAGTAAAAGGTATGATATTGATAGGTTTTCTTTCTTACTGGGGTTAGTTTGGATACTGGGTTATAGGATTGGTAGCCATACTATTAAGACGGGCTCTCGAGTGAGTAACTTAATCGTATCATACACAGATAGCTCAAACCTTTGCATACTTGGCATCATCTTTCTTGGTTGTTATTTGGTTATTATCCATGTGAGGTTCTAGATCCTGTGGTATTTTCATGACAAGCTCTAGCTCATCAAAAATGGATTTTGGATGAAAATCTTATTGTGTTTTTTGTGTTGGAGATTTTATCGATTCCTCTTATATAGAAAGGTCAAATATTTAAACATTTGGTTTTATCCTCCTTGGTTGGACTATGATGTTTATCTGCATAGATTTTTATAGCTCATTGTTGTGATTTCAACGAGCCCAAGATCATTGAAAACGGAGTCCGGATGCTCAAGCTATTGCCATTTCAATTTTGGTGTTTCTGTTAGTTTCAGGGTGAACGGAATTTCCGAGGCGGTCACCGAAAATTTACAGGGATGGAAATTTTGGAATTTCCGGTGTTCTCTGCATTTTTGATCCCCAGTTGCTCTCCTCTCTATAGGGGAAGCAAAAATTTGTCTAGATATTTCAGTCTGGAAATTTTTGAGGTAAAATCGCTGCAACTCATTTTTGTGGGGAGACTTATAAAAGTCCCCCTTCTTACCCAAAGGCTTGTTGCTTCTCCCCTCTTTCTATCCTCCATTGTTGACCTTGAAGAATCTTGCCCTAACTCTCTATTCCTTCCATCCTTGTTGAATCGTTTTGAGGGAATAGAGAGAGGATATTTAGATCACATTTCCACCAATCAATATCTCCTCTAAGTGAGGGGAACCTATTGGATCTAGATCTTGTAGTTCTTTGTGATTCTCCTCATTTGTTCTTCCTCTCATATCTCTCCATAGCATTAGTTGCTTTGGTAGGATTTGAGTGTGAAGGACTTGAGCACTTGTGTTCTTGCCATTGCATCGGTTGCATCGGTTTGAGTTCTCCTCAGAGATTTGTGGAAGTGAAAAGTTCATTGAGCTTATCACTCTTGGGTTCTTGGAACCCTAGATGGCTTAGTGGATTACTTGGGGACCTCCAATTAAGTTGTGGAGATCTTCCCAAGCTTTGTGGTGCCTCGGTGGCGATTTCTTGGGAGCCTCCAATTGAGTTGTGGAGATTGCCCTGAGCTTTTCATGGGTTCGGTGATTGCTCTCAAGCGTCCCATAGTGATTGGGTCTTCCATCTTGGTGGGAGGGCTTGAGGAGAATACGGTGAGCCTCCATGGAGTTTGGGGAGCCTTGTGCCTCCACAATGCTCCAACGAAGATTAACATCCACAAGGGTGTGAAAACATCGGTGTCTCCACGTGCCTCGGTTATTATATACCCGAGATTCTTTACTTATGCAATTTACTTTGTGATAGCCTTCGTGCTTAAGGTAACATATCTTCCTATCACATAGTTGCTTATATTGTTTAGCATAGTTTATTTAGGTTTTGCATGCTTAACAAATTAAATGTTAGTTTTATTCCGCATTTGTTCAAGGTCTCATAAAAGTTTTAAATCGCCTATTCACCCCCCTACTAGGCGACATATGTGTCCTTTCACTTGGGATGCCCAGCGATGTGGTAAGTTGCAAAAAAAATGGGTTCCTTTAAATATTTAAGGGATAGATTATGGAAATTTGTTCAAGGGTGGATGGAGCTTCTACTCTCTTTAGAAGTAAAGGAAGTCTTGATAAAAGAACTTGTCCATGCTAACATTTTGTATGTCTTGCTTCAAACTCCTAATAGGACTATGCCAATATTTGGACTCGGTGACCAGAAGCTTTTGGTGGGGATGCATGGAAGTAAAAGTGGATGTTGCATGGGTATACTGGGATTATACTAACCATGCCAAAGTACCTTGGTGATTTAGGCTTTAAGGATATGAGATTTTGAACTTACCTCTACTTGTGAAGCAAGATTGGCGTTGATTCATGTAAAATGCATCCATCAACTTTGTAGTTTATTAGGTCATGTTTCTTGATATTAACATGTTATATGATGTTTCCCACATGTTTTGCATTGATTTTGGTGATTTTCCACAAAGTCCCCTTTATTTTGGTTCTAACTTTTTCTGGTAAAAACCGTAAGTTAGTGTTTTTAACTTTAAGGGAGCTACAAGACTCGAAACAGAGCTAGGTCAATGGGGAATGAAAGATAATTTATATACACATCCAGCGATATAAAGTACGCCCTGAGGGGCCCAACAAGCTGAAAATGGCAGGCCCACCAAGTTGGACCGCGTGGTGCATATGAACTTGGGCCTCAAACCTCGGATGCTGGAGGAAGATTGGAGGGGGAACCACTGCCAGAATTGCCTTTGGCTGCCTCTCCTCCTTCACCAACACCTCCACAGCGCTCTTCACCATGAGAGGTGAGTAGTCCACCCCTGGACTTGGGGTTTGTGGTAGTATATTGTATCAATCTCTCTCCATGTACTTGATTATTTGATCCATATGAGCTGGTATACATGATTATTTACGTATTATGTAGATGTGTTGGTGCTTTTGGATGTATCCGAGTGAGATAAACGGAGCAGCTAAGTGTGACGTTAGCGAGACTTGCATCCTTTTGTATCTTCATGTCTAGGGGTTAGGGGGAATGTGTACTTGGGGCCAAGTGAAAATAATGGCAACTAGGTGACGAGCACCCTTTAAGGTACATTGTTCCCAACTTCATGTCTTCGGATGTGTTGCCCATATGAAAGTTACCATTATAGCATGACAAATTGTGTGTACCTGTTTATCTGTGATTATCACTATTGAGGGAGAAAGACAAGGAGAATGGAAGATCAAGAGAACCCATGAACCTGTGGTCCTTTGTTACTTCAAGAGCACAACCTTAGTAATGTCCTCTCCATTATTGAGAATTGAGCTTACTTTTATTTCTTTGTTACTTTCAATCACCAATTCAATCTCACTTGTTTCTTGTCTTGTGCAATGCATAAACAACTAGAATTGTGACACTCTAGTTTGAGAGAATATATTGCTTTACCTTCTTGCTCTTGCGGTTTGATACCCAATACTTCCACATTGAGAGGTGTTACATCGATCCCCTACACTTGGGGGTTATCAAGCACTTTTTCTGGCACCATTGTCAGGGAGCATAGCGCTAAGGCTTTTATTCTCATTTGCATTGACTTTGTTTTTAGCTTTTTACATAACTTGCAGCCATCTAAGCTTGGGGAGGAATCTCGAAGTTGGCTTGGTTGTTAGTCTCTTTTACTTTTAGTTTTGCATTTGCATATTATATCAAAAACCCCAAAAAAATAGTGTAGTTATTTGCTATGGAGGCTCTTTCTAGAATCTCCATGGAAGAGTTTGAACATGCTTTGGATAAGACTATTGAGTACTACTCTTTTGATGAAGGGAAACAAATACAAGGCATGATTAGTTACTTGAATGATGTTGCCACTGAGCTATGTGATTTCTATGATATAACATGTTGCTCTAGACAGAAAATAAACACTTCAACTTTTGGTACGGGGATAATGATGATCCTGCAATTGCCACCATCTTAAAAGGTGGGTATCTCAATTATGGCTTGGAACAAGGTAATCAATATGCTGCTTTTATGGGTGCCTATGAGATATATTCTCTCATAATTGAAAAACCTAAGAACTCTGCTATGGGTAGTAAGGTTATAAAGACAATTTCGTACTTGGTTAATTTTTTCTTAGAGAATTTTACTGATAATTATTATGTTGGCCAATTTGTTAACAACCTTTATGCTGGCAACAAAAATCACTAATATTTTTGCAGGAAGAAAAAGATGATAACATATGCCAAGATGAAGATGTGGATGAAGTAAGAGGAGATCGAGATAAAGAAGAGATGGTCCCATCTAAGCTTGGGCATGTGTGGGAGCTTCCACTTTCACCACCAACATATGATAGTAATCCTAAAACTGAAAAATCCATTGCTATACATGACTTTGTTGTTCTAAATGATGATGTTGATGCTAGTGAGGAGTATGTTTTGGAGATGCTTTATGATAATGCTTGGGATGATGGTCCTATGATACTGGATGATCCCCCATGTTTAGAAATTTCTACTACTATGTGTGAGGATAAAAATGATATGCTTGTTATTTCTGATGATACTATCATGCATGAGAGTCCTATAGTATTTTTGAATTCTCCTAACCACACCTTAGAGGAGAAGTATGCTTGTGTTGAGAATTATTTGTATGGTTTGCAATTATCTTATGTTTGCAACCATGATGCTATGATTGAGAATATAACTAGCAATCACTTTGAAAGAGGAAAGCATGTTGTAGGATGCCATGATAATAGTGATCCTTGATACGTCCATTTTGTATCACTATTTTATATCATAATTTACTGTCATTCATTAATATATTTCATATTTGGAGATGATACTTATGTTGTTTCTTCTATTTTTGCTTATTTGATGATTATTGGAGAATTCACTGCCGGAGTTAGGATTCAGCTGGAAAAAGGACTATCAAGATACAATATTTTTGAAGATCAAAAATTATCAGAAAATACCCAGAAGTTCCTATTTGGTCAGAAGACGGCAGTAGCCAGAAGGAGAGGGCGAGGTGAGCCACCAGGGGCCCACACCACCCCTAGCACGGGCTAGGCCTAGGCCGCGCTGCCAGGTGGTGTGGCCGCCCTGGTCCACCTCTAGCATCGCCCCTTCACGTATATCGTCTCCCCAAAAACCTAAGACTGGGAAGAGGATCGCAGATAGACTCCGCCACCTCTGCGGGGCAGAAAATACACAGAGAGAGAAAGCTCTCCGGCAGGCAGAAATCTACCGGGGAAAATCCTTCCCGGAGGGGGGAAATCGTCACCATCGTCACCGCCATCGAGCCGGGCTTCATCAAGATCATCATCACCACCAGCACCTTCATCACCACGCTGTCCCGCTGTAACATCTTGGGGTGAATCTTGTCCAGTTCATAGGGGAAACTTTCCCAGTGTTGATTACTCTTGTAGTTGATGCTATTGAGTGAAACCGTTGAATTAAGGTTTATGTTCAGATTATTATTTCTCATTATTTCACCTCTGATCATGATCCATATAATGTCTTGTGAGTAGTTCGTTTAGTTATTGAGGACATGGGTGAAGTCAAGATGTTTGATATATTTATGTTGTGGTGCTATTTTACTAGTGGTGTCATGTGAACGTCGACTACATGATACTTTACCTTTATGGGCCTAGTGGAATGCATTGTGTATTTGGCTACTAATTGTGGGGTTGCCGGAGCGACAGAAACCTAAACTCCCATTAGGAAACCAGTGCACCAGGGAGTGTAGGATCTCAGAGTTTAAGGTTGTGGTTAGATTTATCTTAATTACTTTCTTGTAGTTGTGGATGCTTGCAAGGGGTATAATCACAGGTATGTATTAGTCCAAGTTGGGGTAGTGCATTATCATTGGTTCACCCCCATAACACCTATCAAACCAATGAAGATTATTCAACTGTATGAAGCGAAAGCGCTTGACGAAATTCCCGTGTGTCCTTAGGAACGTTTGGTAATCATAAGTAACACAACCGGCTTGTCCTTTGCTCTAAAAAGGATTGGGCCACTCGCAACAGTTATTATTACTGTTTTTTATTTACTCGTACTTTATTTATCTGCATTATCAAATATCCCTGAAAATCTGTTTGTTAGTATTTACAGTGATTCCTTGATCAAAACTACTTGTCAACACCATTTGCTCCTCGTTGGGTTCGACACTCTTATTTATCGAAAGTACTACGATACACCCCCTATACTTGTGGGTCATCAAGACTATTTTCTGGCGCTGTTGCCGGGGAGTGAAGCGCTATTGAAGAGTGGAATTGGTAAAGGAAACTTTTATTGTGAGTATTGTTTTTATTTCTATCTTTTATTTTATTTTATTATGGAGAAGTCTCCATTTGGTTCCCTATTTGGGAATATGATTGCAGTGCGGTGTTGATGTAAATGACCGACCAGTTGGGAACCCCAAGAGAAGGTATGATGAGCACAACAGCAAATTTTACCTCAGTAAGAAACCGAGGTTTATCAAACCAGTAGGAAAAAGCCAAACTTCAGAAGGTGATGCCTGCTAGCTTCGCGACAGCTCCGGACAATTTATAAGGCGCCTCATCCAGGGCTTTGCTTTGTACCGGCAGCAACGTGGAACCTGCACACAACACAACCAAGAACTTTGCTCCCAACTTACGATGAGGTTGTCAATCTCACCGGTTTGTTGTAAACAAAGGATTGAGCGTATCGAGTGGAAAACAATAGTAGTATGCGAGAAAGTAAACAGTGCGACTAAAAGTAAAACGGTGTAACAATGTAAAGGAAATTGGACCGGGGTCCACAGTGAAAGGATAAGGATGTCGCCTAGAGGGGGGTGAATAGGCGATTTAAAACTTTTACGAGTGGCTTGACAAATGCAGAATTTAAAGGACTAAGATGGTCACACTAACATCAAATACTACAAAAGTATGTGATGTTAGTAGAACCATCATATATAGAGCAAACTCCCCCACAATCTATGCACGTGTGAATGAACTCGAATTTCATTGCATATATTGCCAACCAATGTTGCTGGTGGAGTTTCCACTATATATACTCAACCATGCAAAGCATGCAAGGCAAATGCTTAAGAACAAAACAAAAGCATGAAACCCAATTCCCTTCAAACCCTCGAAACTTCTCCCCCATTGGCATCTATTGCCAAAATGGGCGGAAAGGCTTAGAAGGCCAATATAGTGAGAGTTCCTCCTCAAGGTGTGCATGGCACAAAAAAGGTGAAAACACATGCACAAATTCAAGGACAAAAATTTGGAGGAAATCAAACTATATTGAGGATCAAAGATTGCAAACAAAATAGGATGACATGATGGTTAAACTTCCAACAAATGAAGATAGCAATCAAAAGATCCAAATAGCGAATCAAATAAAGATATTATGAGAAGACCAAAACAATGCTCTAAATAATATGAAGAAGCTCCCCAAGGTTTGTGCACAACATATTCCATTTGAATTAAAGTATAAGGTGCACAAACATGGAATCATCACTCCCTCGATATTATTCAAAACATAATGATACCAAGTGACATCAAATACTATGATAACCACAAAATGGTGCTTTAAAATGAAATGAGGAAGCTCCCCAAGGTACATGTACAAGATAGAATGTTTGCATTTGAATACAATTTGCACAACATGGAATCCTCACTCCCTCAATACCATTTAAAAGGAACCATTAGCAAGAGACCATAGAAAAGAAATCAAGCTTAACACTTGCATCAAGGAAATGGTTGAGCAACAAATAAGGAACCAACATATTAAACGGCTCAACCAAAGGAATGTGTGATAGGAATGACAAAGCATATTATAAGACTAGTACAAAGATGTACATAGAGCATCCACATAGTCCTCAATGAATGATATTGCTTAGCATTCCATCCCAACACACAAGGTTTAAAAAGATATCAAATAAGGAGATATCATCTCTCATGTGTATAAGTTTCTAAGTAGACAACATCACAGAGATAATTATCACAAAGAAACATGTACACATAAAATAGATACAAAGAATAGAACATGATATCCAAACAATTTCATGCAATATACCAATGAGATTTTTACTTTTAAAGTATGGCCAAAGGCTCAATTTATCTTATTGCATATTGAAGAACTTCAACCACAAACATGTCAAAGACATCACAAATATCAACAAGGGAAAGAAGATAGTTGGGATGTTTTGAGAAAAGCAACAAGTATCACGAATAAGTATACCAAAAGAAAGAACTAAATTTGCACTTTCATCAATATTGCACATGTGAGGAACTTGAGGAATTGATATGCAATAAAATTGCTAGATAGACATATTTGGGAAGGGTGAATCATGAGCATGATTTTATATATTCCCAAAATATGCACTCATCTCAAATTACTCACATTTTCAATAGAGAGGTTTCATTAAGATCTTTGCAAATAAAGATTTTCATGCCATGAAATGACGCACACAAGGTTAGATGCTAGAAAAGTATGCATGAATAAGATACTTGTTACCGAGATACCATTGGAAGGATGTTATATATAGGAGTTCTTCAATAATCCTAGCTTTCCACAAATTATCAACTAGTCACCGCTTCATGCTTATTATTGAGACAAGTACCAATATATCTCCCATGTACCTAAAACAAATTCAAGTACAATATGGTCCCCAAACTCATTGGGTCCGAAGTAGTTAGAGACACTACAATATATAGGACAAGATCCACATAAATATGTGCATATAGATATGAACTTGAATTTTATGCACATCTTAGCCGATTTAGGATTTATTGGAGTTTACCCTATATATTGGATCAAAGAAAGCAAAGCATGCCATAGAGTATACGTTTAGTAAATATGCATGCACAAGACATTCGAGAGTCAAAAGAGATACAATTTGGACAAAAACACCAAGAAGACCAAGAAGTCACACAAAGGTGTGAAGAACTAAAGGTTGTCCAAATTATATCAAAGAAATCAACTCAACAAAAGATTGACTCCAAAGTCCACCAAGTGAACAAAGCAAACGCCAATGAGCAAAAAGGATCACTAAAACACACATGCCCAATGACTTATCTCATTTTAAGAATATAGAGCAAAATCAAGAAAAGAGATAGCCATTCTCCCAAAGAGAGCAAGGTTCCAACAAACAAACCAAACTCTCCACTCTTTTATGATGGCACACTAACTACCAAAAAAAGGATTTGCCTTCCAACAATAACCAATACCAATTGAAATAAGCCACAAGAGTATGTTATAGCAAATATAGGAGAGCTCCCCCAAGATTAGTGCATTATTTACAATTTTGCATTTGAATACAAAATGCACACAAATGGGATCATCATCTCAACCTACATTAAGAATAACACAAAACAAGTTCAACAAAATCAAATGAAATCACAAGAGTCAAGGAAGACAATGGGAATTTAAAACAAATACATTCCTTGGCAAGAGATAAGGTAATTAAAAGCAATAGCCAATAAAAATATGATCAATATATATAGCACATGATAGAGTACCAATTGTCCAAGGACAAGAGGTATTTGGAGTTATTAATTTCCCAGTGGTATTTTACACATAAAACCAAGATCATCTTCACAACAAGAAGCATAAGAAAAGGATGAGAATTAAACACCATGCTAAAGAAGATATTCTTGATAGACTCAAATAGTTAAACAATCACGCAAAGCAATGATTAGGATAACTTGAAGCAAATGGTTTTCCAACTTTGATGTAGAATCCCACATTTTAGGAAAACCCTATCAAGAATGTATCTCACAAACAAGATCCAAAACAAGATCAATAAAACAAATTTGGCAAATTGAAACTTGTTTGAGCAAACATGTCACATAGAAGAAAGATAATTTGCAATATCAACACTATGTGACACAACCTCAAATATACACATTTTATTGGTTTGTAGTATGCACAAAGCATATTACTCCCCCATAATGTGATAAAGCATTTATTTTCACAAGAGTCAAATAAAATCCAACATGAGATGATTAATGGACAATATAGAATTTGAATTTCTCATGAGCATGACATACCACATAGAGACTAGATAATTTAAAATATGAACACTAAGTGGTATTCCTCATGTACACACATTTTTAGGGTTGTGAAATGCCAAAGCATATCACTCCCCCAAGATGGGATGATCCATTAATCTCTCCCAAGAGCCAACAAGATAAAACAAGATGCAACATAGGCTCAAACACAAACACACATACATGGTGTGCAAACCTACAAGTACATACTTGATTACTCAAAATAAAACAAGTAGGTAGCACAACATATACCAACACATGTAATGGAACACAACCAACACATGCAAAAGGGGCGAGTAACTTTCAATGTGGATAAGTTGAGTACATGTTACCGCAAAGAGGAACATTGGATATATGATATAAACAAGATAATCCAATTGACTTGACTTGAGACAATATATTGATGAAGATCCCTTAATTCTTCATGATATAGCCATGTCTCCAATGCCCTCCAACAAACATCTATTGATCAAGTTTTGGTGTGTTGGTCCCCAACCAAGTTGGGTCCTAAGAGGTTAGTTACAATAGGCTTGGCCACCCAAATGGTTCTTTTCTTGATGCCACTTTGAGCACCAACATATTTGGCAAACACATTGCCAACCATATCCTTGCAAAGTGAATAAACATCATCAATTATGACAGGGTTGGATGAGTTACCCATAGTGCATGAATAAGATAGGTGGCCCTTCTCACGGCATGTGTAGCATGTTCTTTTCTTCTTCTCCTTCTCACTTGATTTCTCCACAGTGGGATCATTAGCTTGATTCTTCTTGGGAAGTGGCCTTTCTTCAAACTGAGGTTGAGCATGACCTTGACCTTGAGGCCACTTTCCTTGTTGCTTCTCAACTAGTGCCTTCTTCTTCAAAGGGCAAGATCTCACATGGTGCCCTTCAATTTTGCACTTGAAGCAAACAATCTTGGCCGGATCTTTGACTTGTCCTTGGCCCTTATTCTTCTTGTTAACCATGAACTTCTTGTTGTTGTTGGAGATAAACCCAAGTCCACTCTTGTCATTGGGGGATTTTTGCACACTCAACATATTGTCGAGTTTGGTTTTCCCTTCATGACTCTTTACCAAGGCTTTCTTCAAAGAAGAGACTTGGGCCTTGAGCTCTTCGATTTTCTCTACATGGTTAGTAACAACACAAGTACTAGAGGAAATAGAAGCTTCATTGTTAGAGCAACAAGGAAAGGAAAGTAATTCATCACAAGATGTAGCAATATTATGAGTGGATGAATTACTAGGACTAGCACATGGCAATATGGCATTTATAGAAGAAGTGAAAATGTCCACATGAGGCTCACTAGATGTTACCTTTGACATAATAGCCTCATGAGCTAACTTTAGCCTATCATGGGAAGCTAGGAGATCCTCATGGGAGCAAGAGAGGTTCCCATGACTTTCTTCCAATTTTCCATAATTGCTAGTTAGCAAAGCAAGTTGAGCCCTTAGCTCAACATTCTCCTTCAAGATGGATGCTTCACAAGAAGTAGAGTTAGTAGCACAAGCATCATCACTAACGGAAAGCGGAGAAGGCAATTTAGTAAGCTCATTTGAATTTGAAGCTTTAAGTTGCTCATGCGACTCGGTGAGAATGATGGGCTCACACGAAATGACCCTAGAGTCATTTTAAGAAGCACAACATTCTCAAGGAGTTTAGCATAAGTAACTACAAGCTCTTCATATTCAGTTTCAAAATAATTTGCCACCACAAGAGTTCTATCATAGGATTTCTTTATTTTAGATAACTCTAAAGTAAAGGTCTCCTCGAGAGATTCCTTGGTGGTTTGTTCTTCTTCTAGAGCTTCTTTTAGATCCGCGATCTCATCCGCGTAATCACGGGCATGACCTTGCATTTTAAAAATGGTATTCTCATGCTCCTCAATAATTTTATTGCTCTCGGTGGCAATAACCAAAATCTTATAGAAGTAAGAGCAAGCAATTTTATTCTTACGAATAGCATGAAAAAACATTTCACTCTTCTCAAATAAAGATGCAAGATCGTCATCTTCTTCTTCATTATCCTTATTCTCATCATCACTAGATATATTGGGTTCCAAAGTAGGAGTTACCTTTGAAGCCCTAGCCATAAGGCAAATGTGGGAAGCAATTGATGATGATGAATAAATACTTGAAGCTCCAAGTGAGACCATGTCTTGGCCAATAGAATTTCCGGTTCCCTCTACATTGTTAGACACACACCAACTAGAGGAACTAGAGGCATTTATATCATGGCAACAAGACGAAGTAAGCATATCATTATGAGATGTGTTCAAGGAGCATACACATGATATGCAAGGACTATCAACACAAGCATGTAAAGCATTTATGGTGCTAGAAGTGTTTAAGTCCAAAGATGAAGCATGGCAATGAGATAGAGATGAATGATCATCACAAGTAAGCTCACTATCAACATTGCAATTTCCATCACCACTCACCATAGAGTTACCTTGTGTCTTGCTACACTTTGGTGAAGTGGAGGAGAGTTCATCACGACCAGAAGTGGAGGGAATACAATCATCCTCCATCTTGTTGGACATATCATATTTGTCTTGAATCTGTGTCCAAAACTCATGAGCGCTACGGAAAGGCATGATTGCAAGAATAACTGTATCGCTCACAAAATCAACAAGCACATTAGTAGCTCGAGAATTAAGATAAGAGTTTCTCTTCTCCTCTAAAGATAGACTTTGGGAATCCTTAGGAGGAGAGAAACCCATATCTAAAATTCTCTCTATATTTGGGTCCATATCACGAAAATGATTAAGCGTGCTAATTTTCCAAACATCATAGTTTGTGCCATCAAATATAAAAGTGTGATTGTGCACTAATCCCCTAGCCGACATCTTTGCTCTCAAGGCGGTGAAGCCTAAAATGAGAGACCTTGCTCTGATACCAATTGAAAGGATAAGGATGTCACCTAGAGGGGGGGTGAATAGGCGATTTAAAACTTTTACGAGTGGCTTGACAAATGCGGAATAAAACTAACGTTTAATTTGTCAAGCATACAAAACCTAAACAAACTAGGTTCACCTATGTGCACCAACAACTTATGCTAGACAAGATAAGCAACTATGTGATAGCAAGATATATAAACTTCAAGCACGAAGGCTATCACAAAGTAAATTGCATAAGTAAAGGAGCTCGGGTATAGAAATAACCGAGGCACGCGGAGATAATGATGTATCCCGAAGTTCACACCCTTGTGAGTGCTAATCTCCGTTGGAGCGGTGTGGAGGCACAAGGCTCCCCAAACGCCACGGAGGCTCACCGTAATCTCCTCGAGCCCTCCCACCATGATGGAAGACCCGACCACTATGGGACACTTGAGGGCGGTCACCGAACCCGTACAAGCTTGGGGCAATCTCCACAACTCAATTGGAGGCTTCCAAGAAATCGCCACTGAGGCACCACAAAGCTTGGGAAGATCTCCACAACTTAATTGGAGGTCCCCAAGAAATCGCCATGGAGGCACCACAAAGCTTGGAAAGATCTCCACAACTCAATTGGAGGTCTCCAAGTAACCACTAAGCCACTAAGCCATCTAGGGTTCCAAGAACCCAAGAGTAAAAAGCTCAACGAACTTTCACTACCAAATCTCCAAGGAGAACTCAAACCGATGCACCAAATGCAATGGCAAGAATACACGAAGTGCTCAAATCCTTCTCTCCCAAATCCTACCAAAGCAACAAATGCTATGGAGAGATATGAGAGGAAGAACAAAGGAAGAAATCCACAAAGAACTCCAAGATCTAGATCCAATGGGTTCCCCTCACAAAGAGGAGAAAGTGATTGGTGGAAATGTAGATCTAGATCTCCTCTCTCTTTTCCCTCAAAGATATGCAAGAATCATAGGAGGAATTGAGAGATGAGCAAGCTTTCCAAGGTCAACAATGGAGGAAGAGAGAGGGGAAAACGAGATAACCCAAGCTTGAAGAAGGGGAGGGGTATTTATACCCCTCCCGGGAATGTAGCCGTTGTTGTACTGCAGGGCCGGATATTCCGGTCCAAGTTTGGACCGGATATTCCGCCCTCCCCCCCCAAAAAAAACTGATAAGGACTTCGCGCTCGTCGTCCAGATCTGGGGCCGGATATTTCGGCCGGATATTTCCAAAAGTGGGCCGGATAATCCGCCCAGGAAGAGCGAGCAATACGAAAACAACGATAACTTTTGCATTCGGACTCCGTTTTCGATGATCTTGGGCTCGTTGTAATCACCACAATGAGCTCTACAACATCATCCATAGAAACATCATAGTCCAACAAAGGATGATGAAACCAAATGATAAAAGGTTTGACTTAGCTATAAAGATGAACCGATAAAACCTCCAACACCAAAAAACGCAATAAGTTTTCCATACGAAATCTGTTTTTGGTGAGCTTGGGATTAATGTCAAGATAACCACAAGCTCTAAAACCTCACATAGAGAAAATCCAAATAAGAACCAAGAAAGATGATGCAAAGTATGCAAAAGTTTGAGCTCTCTCCGAACGATACGAATAAGGTTACTCACTCGAGAGCCCCTCTTGATAGTACGACTATCGATCCTAAAACCCGGTCTCCCAAACACTATGAGACCGGGAAGAAAGAAAACCTATCAAGATCAAACCTTTGCCTTGCGCATTCCACTTGAGCTAAACAAAACAAATAAGAAAAGAGAAGAAGAAAAAGAAAGCAATGACGACCATCTTGGCTCTTGGTTTGCAGCTTTGTTCATCGTAATAGTTAGTGCATGCATATTTATCTTATATTATCTTTATAATCATGGCTATATTTGTGTTGTTACTTTGTGACTATTATTGCCTTAACCTTGTAATATTTTAATGCTTGAGTTATACTTTCAAGTTGCAGCAATGATGCATTGAAGACTTAGAAATTATTTGTGAGTTAATAAACTATAAATCTCATGTCTTTTTATCACCTTCATACTCGAGGACGAGCAAAGGTTAAGCTTGGGGATGTTGATGCATGTAAAATGCATCCAGGATCTTTGTAGTTTATTAGGTTATTTTTCTTGAAATTCACATGTTATATGATGTTTCCCACATGTTTTGTATTTAATATAGGTCATGTGTGTACATTATATTCATGTTTGTAAATTATATTTCTTCCTTTTATCATGTTACTATTTTTCTTCTATGTATTTTTGGTTCTATGGTTATTTAAACTATTATACGCAAATCGATCCGATTAGTTTTATTTCCGCCCCGAGTCCGCTTCATTTCCGTTCCGATCCGATTAGTTTTACATATTAAGAGAACCCACCTGTTAAAATTCTTCAGAACTGAAATAACATTCTTGCTTTTAGGCGAAGTGATTCAGAACATGTTGCTACTGCTTGGGAGAGGTAAAGTGCAACATTTAACATGAATTACCATAATACAATTGAAGTTGCTAAGGCTTTTGTTGGGCATATTGCTTTTTCAAAAGAAGAACTACTTATGTTGAACCTACTAAAATTTCCGAATCACCACCTATTATTAATGCTCTTGATGAGGTTGTTGCAGCTGTAGATTCTAATTGTTTTTATGAAAAGCCTCCTTATCCAGCTAAGGATAGTCATAGGAAAACAATAGTAGAAACACAATCATAATATTAGTAATGGAAAACCCCTTGTCTCAAATTTCCTATATAGTGGTTTGCAGTCGATTATTTTTTGCTTCAGGTTTTCGCACTTTATCTTGTTCCAAAAACATGTTCGGAAATCGAAAACCCGCGCCACAATACTCCCATATCGCCATAGGACTTTTTTGCTACCCGCTCACATGATTTTCGAAAGATTTTGAACAACGCACGTACACCCATATCCAGATTGGAAACCAATGGCCTGAAACCGCGCGCGTATCAACGCCCACCCTCTGTTTTCCCTACGCCCGTTCCACAGAACACCGAGGGAATCGTTCACGTAGAAAGCGCTCCTCACCCCACCGGTCCACCACGCACGCAGTCCACCGACCCGCGTCCCGGAGTTTTTCTTCGCAGGTAGAAAGAAATCCATTTCCCGCTGTGGGTGGTTGACACCGATCCTCGCGCCCCCCACCTCCCCACCATCCGACGGCCACGATTCACCCGACCCTCTCTCCCGGACCGCGATCCGCGTCACCTCCACACTAGCCAATGAGATCGCACCATTCGCACCACCCGGATCCCTGCACTCCGCGGATATAAATACGCCTCGTCCCGATCCTCTCCGATCCATCCAACTCTCGAGCTCATTCTCGAACTCCCAGCACAGGCTTCAGTTTCAGAGTTCTGCTTCAGTTAGCCACCATGCCTGCCCTCGCCAAGCCAGCTGCCCGCCCCGCCAAGCCCGCCGCGGCGGCGCCGAAGCCCAAGGCCAAGCCCGCCCTCGCCAAGCCGAAGGCGGCCGCCGTCGGCGCCTCCCACCCGACCTACTTCGAGGTAACCTTCTGAACCTCTTCTATATCCCCCCTTTGATTCGCTTGTTCTGATCTGAATCGGGGCTGATTGGATTTGTTAATTTGGTCTTCGCAGATGATCAAGGAGGCGATCGCGGCGCTCAAGGACAGGACCGGCTCCAGCTCGGTCGCCATCGCCAAGTACATCGAGGAGAAGCACGGCAAGTCCCTGCCGGCCAACTTCAAGAAGATGCTCTCCGTCCAGCTCCGCTCGTCCGCCGCCAAGGGAAAGCTCGTCAAGGTCAAGGCCTCCTACAAGCTCTCCGACGCCGCCAAGAAGGACTCGCCCAAGGTCAAGCCCGCCGCCAAGCCGGCCAAGGACGCCGCCAAGCCCAAGAAGAAGGTCGCCGCGAAGGCCAAGAAGCCCGCTGCCGCCGGCACCAAGCGCAAGGCGCCCGAGAAGAAGCTGATCGTCAAGGCCAAGAAGTCCCCCGCCGCCAAGGCCAAGGCGAAGCCGAAGACCGTCAAGTCCCCGGCCGCCAAGAAGGCCCGCAAGGTCGCCGCTTGAGATCTGATCTGATCTGAATAGGTGTAGGTGTGCCTGGTGTGCGGTGTGGTGTTTAGGGTCTGTACAAAAGGATTCCTCATCCTCCCTGTGTTAGGTTCTGGTTCTGGTAGGCAAGTTCTATGTATCGTAGGCGGGTGTCTAGTGTATGAAAAGTGGTTTCAGGAGATGTTAGTTTTCAGCTAAGTTATGTGAAATGAACTTGCAGTTTACTCCATAGTGGTTGCAATCGCTCCGATTCTTTTCCAGTAACATTATTTATGATATGTGCATCCTGGATGTTAATTCTGAACTTCCGTCAGAGGCATGTCAGGTTAATCTGTCGACGTGATATCCGGTGTTCTGAATATGTGTGCGGTCGTTCTATTCACTGTCTCGCTGTGGTACTAGATACTATTTCCCCTTGGTTTCGTAGAAGTATTGTATCGATTTGTTGCCCAATTCCGCTTCGTTTTTTTCTGAGTTGGGCTGTCCACCTAGCGCCTTAATTTGGCTGAAACTGAGCCAAAAGGATATGTTGTTTCTGCTATGTTTGGTTTGGTTCTTTTAGGAAAGATCGTCGGTGTTGTTGTGTATGCAAATGGTTGTGTCAGGAGATTTCATTGTTTGCTGCTCTAAATTTGTGAGATGAACTTGCAGTTTTGTGGCCTCTTTCTATTGATTTGTTAATACTCGTGATATGAATTTGCAGTTTTATCCATCATAAACAGTTGAATGATTTCCGCCCGTGTGCATCGTCAAATTTGATGATCTGATCCTGCTGAATGCTGAATAGCGTATTCTTTTTTTTGAAATGTGAATAGCGTATTCTGAATACTATACAATCTGTTCTTTAAATTTGGCAAACCCTGGTCGGCCATCTGTTACATTCAGTCGCCAGTTTGCCTTCGCTTTCTTCATTTTTGTGAAGTTGCAGCTTCTCTCGGGTGATCATATATGTGGAGAGTTACACCACATCATCTTTTTTGTGTACGACCTAACGGTCCTTGTTTGTGAACACACTAAAATTCAACTGAGAATCACAGCAGTCACTGGTAACAAATTGCAGCTGTCACAATCGCATGGCATATCGGGCTAGAGCATCTCTAGCTGATCCCTTAAAACACGGCTTTAAATACCTATAAAGGGCGCGGTAAACGTGTTTAAAAGGTTTGCGAGTGCTCCATCCGGACAAACCCCTCATACTCAAACAGTGC
This sequence comes from Dactylis glomerata, assembly GCA_007115705.1. Taxonomy (NCBI): domain Eukaryota; kingdom Viridiplantae; phylum Streptophyta; class Magnoliopsida; order Poales; family Poaceae; genus Dactylis; species Dactylis glomerata. The sequence continues at coordinate 5,328,088 of QXEO01000247.1, read as the reverse complement.
AGTTTTACGGATTGCGTTTGCGTGATCTATTCGGGCGGAGGACACCTGAGGCTTTGAAAAAATGCATTTTCAGCATTTGAGCACCGTGCGATCTAAATCTTTACAATACAGCCACAAGTAAAAACTAAAATTATTAAATGCTTGTAACATCAGGCAAGATTACAATAATTCAAAATACATGAATAGTTCAAAACCAAATAATTAAACAATAAAAAATGGTTGGAATGCAAATAATTGTTTGAAAACACACATAAATCAATGAAAATAAATAAAACAATAGAAACTACTCCCCATGACGTTGCGAGTGGTGCTCGATAAGATTCTTTTTGAAGCTGCCAATGTGTGCCGAGTCTTCAATCTCCTGATGGGTCACAAGAAATGTTTGGATACGACCCGGATTTCTTGTTGGCTTCACACGAATGCTTACATTGTGGTAGAAGAACTCCAAGTTTAAGTCCATCTCATCCTCGATGATCGTGTTATGAAGAATGATACATGTCGACAAGGGGTTCGTAAGGGTCTCCTTGCTCCAGAAATGAGCTGGACCATGAACAGTTGTAGACTAAGCTTGGAAAACACTGAAAGCTTGTTCAATATCCTTTCGGCTTGCTTCTTGCACCTTTGGTAAATTCAATTCTTTCATTGTTCTGGGGGTTGAAATGGTCTTCACAAATTTTGATCATGACAGTTAGATGATGTTGGCAAGATAGTAGCCTATTATGTACTCATTCTTGTTGATGGTGTAGTTACAAGCCGGAGCATCACCACTAGCTAGCCTAGCAAAGAGACGAGACATATGCAAGATATTGATATTATTGAGAGAACACCGCAACCCAAAAAAGAAATGCCAAATCCAACAAATCCTTTGATGCCACGACCTCAAACACAATTTTGGATCATGGCTCTTTTCAGTCTACTGCCCATGCCATGCCTTTGGGCAGTCAAACGTCAACCATGTGTTAAAGCTACGATCCCAAGCTATGAAAGCGCTTGACTCCTCAGGGGAATTCTCATTTAGAATGTTGTGGAAAGGATATACAAGTGAAATTGAGCACACAACAAGTTTCATGTTCGACCTTGAAGATCTAATCCCTTAATGGTAAGATTTTCCTATGAGGCTTAGCGGTATGTCAACTTCTCAATTTCAGGATAGAACTTGCATCGTGATTCTTCAAGCACGCCATATAAGAGCTTTTTCTTGAACCGAGCACTTCCATCTTTTAGTCTTTAGGCCATACTATCTTCATGTGTCAAGCACACCCATTAAGCTTCTAGCTTCAAGTAGGTGTCTATGTCTTGATCTTGCCAGAACAAAATTTTATGCAAGGAGACGTTTGCGTCTTTAGTATATGATTGATACATGTCTGAGATCATCTCGAGGGTGTTGTATTCATGGTGTATAAAACCAACATCTAGGACTATGCTCGAATCTATACTAGGGAGACAAGTTTGTCCCTTAGTTGCATTGTCATCCATCATCTAAAACCCAATAGGAGGACATGATATGCACTTTTACATTGCCTTAGCAAGTATTTCATCAGAAAGAGTTGCAACACCTTGATGTTATTATTAGATCCTTCTATGCAAAGAAAGAGTGCTAAATCCAAAGATCATGTGATGGCACAACTACTTGTGATGGAGGAACATATCATGGAGTAAGACAATGTGATCGTTGTGGAGGAAGAGGAAGGTCATGCCATAGAGGAAGATGGGTTGTCGGCATGGAACTCCAAGTGCACATTGTTGTGGCAAGCAACCTTCTTCCCCATAAGAATAACTCGGGTTTTAATATCGAACTCAAGTAGCTTGAGTGCTTTTTCAACCTCGGCCAACAACCTTGAAGAGCTCCGCGAGATGCCCGTTGTCCCTAAATCCACTGTGGTAGTTGCCACATACAATGACAACAAACAAAAGTGATTAGATTACTAGAAAACATTATGTTTTTTTTTGTATTTTTGGATTGATTAATGCCTGATTTTTGGAAAGTGGTGGAAGTAAAAGATGTTCATATGTATGTGCATAGATTCACTTACATGACAACATCCACAATGACAATGTCAAGAACGCAATTTGGATGTCGGTGGCAATCTGTCAGACCGTGGATGAGCAGAACAATATTTTTCTGTAGTCTTCTCCATAGTAGTGTACTGTGACATGTGCGTGAATAAGTGGATGAATTCATTGAATGATCTTTTTGGTTAGCAGTAATATTTTATGATTTGATGAGAATTTTTGGTAGTTCTTGGTCTTCTATTTGAAGTTTTGCTCATGTTACATTTTCTTCCAGACACTTTGGTGTTTGTGTACAACAAAAAACACTAGTAAATCATGACGGGTTAGAAACTATACAAAGTTTTTTAAATATATAAAGACAATATAATGACCACATTGTCACACAAGTGTAATTTAACATATTGATAATTGAAACACTATTTGGCATTCAACCTCAATAAGTATGTGTTCCAAATACCATATTGGCATACACTGGGGTACCAAATTTTTGAATATCTACATCCAAATAAAACTCCAGCTATTAGACATGCTTCAACCTATCACCCCTTTAAATATAGGAGGTGTAGGGTGACCGACGATCGATATTCAAATGAAATTTATGTTTATGGAAAAACAAATTCGTTGTTAGATAGTGCCAAATAATTCTACACAACTACTCATGTTTAAATTGTTCTTTATTTAAATTCATGTGTAATTTTTTTCTTCTTACCCATAAATAAATACTCTTTGTTATAAAAAAGGTTGACTCAACTTTGTCTAAATACGCATATATCAATATTTTCTAGTGTTTAGATGCATAAAAATCTAGATAAAATTGAGATAACTTTATTAGAACTGAGGGAGTATGTATTTGGAGAACCGGCTCCTGCTCCTCTAATGTTGAGGAGGAAAGTCAGCCAGCTACACTAGCAACTCCGTGTAACATCGTGAAGAGAACTCTAGAAACTGTAGCTTATATTGTTCAATGTATTTTATGGGTAACTTCTGTAGATAGTTATTATAGGGAAAAATATTTGAATTGCAAATATTTGAATCATAATTTTAGCGAGTAATAACTTTTACTAGTATATACTATAATTTTCTTCCATGCAAATTTAATTTAATTAATTTAGACTCAAATCTTATGTATTTGTATTGCCCTTCTCTCACTTTACGCAAAGTTTTTTTTGAACTGAAGTTTTTTCTTTTTGAGATTAACTTTAGGCAAAGTTAGAGGAGCCCGTTCCCGTGTTTGGATGTGTTTTTTCAGAGGTATTCGCCCGACCGTCGCTTGGATCGCGATCCGCAGCACCCCCACGCCAGCCAATGAGATCGCAGCATTCGCACCACCCCGGATCGGCCCCCTTCGCGGGTATAAATACTGCTCGACCCATTCCCCTCGAATCCATCCAACCCTCGAGCACTTTCCGCAATCCCAAGCGAGCACGCAGCGCAAGTTTCAGTTGCAGAGCTTTGCTTCAGTTAGCCACCATGACTGCCCTCGCCAAGCCCACCGCCTCGGCGCCGAAGATGAAGCCCACCGCCGCCAAGCCGAAGGCGGCCGCCACCGGCGCCGCCCACCCGCCCTACTTCGAGGTGTGCATCTGAATCGCTCCTTTGTTCCCGTTAATTCACTGGATCTAATCGGTAGTTGGGGCTGATTTGGTTCTTAATCTGGTCTTCGCAGATGATCAAGGAGGCGATCGCGGCGCTCAAGGACAGGACCGGCTCCAGCTCCGTCGCCATCGCCAAGTACATCGAGGAGAAGCACGGCAAGTCCCTGCCGGCCAACTTCAAGAAGATGCTCTCCGTCCAGCTCCGCGGGTCCGCCGCCAAGGGGAAGCTCGTCAAGGTCAAGGCCTCCTACAAGCTCTCCGACGCCGTCAAGAAGGACTCGCCCAAGGCCAAGCCCGCCGCCGCCAAGGCCGCGCCGAAGGCTGCCAAAGACGCCTCCAAGCCCAAGAAGAAGAAGGACGCCGCGAAGCCCAAGAAGACTGCAGCCGCCGGCACCAAGCGCAAGGCACCCGAGAAGAAGTTGATCGCCAAGGCCAAGAAGTCCCCCGCGGCCAAGGCCAAGGTGAAGCCGAAGACCGTCAAGTCCCCGGCCGCCAAGAAGGCCCGCAAGGTCGCCGCCGTTTGAGATCTGATCTGATCTAATAGGTGTAGGTGTGCTTGGTGTGTGGAGTTCAGGGTCTGTACAAAAAGATTCCTCATCCTCCCTGTGTTAGGTTTTGGTTGTGGTTAGGCAAGATTTCTGCATCGTGTGCAAGTTTCAGGAGATGTTTCCAGCTAGCTATGTGAAATGAAATTGCAGTTTGCTCCTTAATTATTGCAATCGCTCCAATTTCTCTTAGCAGTAAATTATTTATTGATCGGTGTATCCTTGATGATATTCATATTCATTTCGCTGATACGACAGTGTGGATGTCAGGTATCTGAATATGCGATCTTTGTTCTGTCTGCATATCACCCCTGTTTGTTTCATTCCCTGTCTCGCTGTAATTGGCGACACAGTTTCCCCTTCTGTTTCTTCAGAGCATTGTTTTCCATTTGTACCCCAATTCCCCTTTGCCCTTTTCGAGTTGGACTGTCTACATTGCGTGTGCTGATCTTCTCTAGCAAGTGGTAGCTGCAATCTTAGTCAGCAGAATATCCTTCTCGGAGACTTGTATTCGGCCAGTGCTGTTTGCAGGAGTAGCAAAACCAAATTCATGAGGGCGGTGGCCTCGTCTTTCCAATTCCCCCCGATCAATTTCATCCAACATTTGAAAGCGCATAATGCTCACAAGGAAACTGCTCATAATTAGCAGAGCGGCAAGCGCAGCGGAGAAATAAGTCGTCCAAAGGAAGCTGGGCAACATTGGCGCATTCGTCACAGCCGGGCAGTTCTTGAGGCAGGCTCCACAGTTCTGGTGCTAGTATTTCTTTTGAAAACGCTAAATCGAACCTGTAGACAAAAGCTAAATCAAACTCTAAACTTGGAATCCCTGAAATTGGCACTCTGAACTTGGAAATCCCGGTCTATTTTAAACCCTGGATCTGTTTGGCACACTCGGAAAGTTACAATCCCGGCCGGGATTACAGTCTACTGTCACTAACATATGGACCCCACCTATAAGAATCTTCTTTCCCAATCTCAGTCTCTACTCTCATCTGCTCCCCCGAACTCCTCTCACCGTCTCACCCTCTCCAACTGTCGGCGGTCAGCCTCCGCCTCTCCTCTCTACCCGACCGACGTCGACCTCTCCTCCCACTGGCCACTTTGAGCCAACCCGCGGTGTGCTCTTCCCCATATTTCCTTCCTCCATGACCTCTCCTGTGGCCGCCATGCCCACGAGTCCGCACCATGGAGGGATCCCTCCAGGCCGCGAGGCTTCTTCAACGTCCTTACCCGCAACGCCAGGACTTCTCCAACGCCGCCTCCGCTTCCACTGAGCCCACGGCCCCACGCCCAGGTGTCGCCGGATCATACCGTGACACGCCAGGAGCCCGAGACTTCACGGAGGCCGAGCTGTAGCTCGCCTCTGCCAAGCCACCCGTCACTGCCCGCGGCCCCGGCACCGTCGGACACGTCCTCCATGGCCACCGCGGGTCGCTCATCCAGCAGTGCCGCGAGATCAAGGCCGTGGGATGCCTCCTCTGAATCTGATGGCTCGCTGAGTGGTCGCGTGGGACGCAAGCTGTACAACGCAAATCAGTTAGAGATGGCACGAAAGAGAAAGAGAGATCGGAAAAGGGATTAGAGGTTGAAGACAACTATGATAGGTGGGCCAACAAAGTCAGTCAGATTAGTGAATTATTATTTTTTAGGATTTTTTATCTCTAATTCTAGAAACACGTTCAAGGTCTAAAACAGACCGGGATTGCTAACTTCAGAGTGCCAATTTCAGGATTTAAAGTTTAGGGTTTGATTTAGTTTTTGCCTATAAATTTAAGGTTTGTTTTAGACTTTTTCCTATTTCTTTTGGAGGCAAGACAGGCTCGACAGTTGGTGCGATGCCAAGCTGCGTGCCGCGTGGGGTTGATTGTGCACGCCCACGGACCTGGGTGTCTGCTTGCCACTACCACCGGTTGGAATCCCTCCTATATAGTGTGCGATTTCTAATGCTGCGTGTGGGATGCTGAGGCCAACATTACAACGGTTAGTACCTCAAAAAGACACGCAAGGTAGTGAATCGGCTGAATGCATCAATGAGATTATTTTAGTTCTCATTTCAAAGGTCAAAAACCCCACTCTTTGATCACAATTTAGACCTATCAATTTACGCAACATCTTTTACAAAATTGCTTTAAAGGATATTGTTAACAGACTCAAGATGATCCTTCCTGAAAGCATATGATCGAGTTGATTGAGACTATTTAGAAGCTATTATGACTAAGCTGGGTTTTGCCCAATAATGGATAAAGGTAGTTATGGACATAGTCAGAACTGCATTTTTTCTGTCTTGTTCAATGGAGATAAGTGCGGGAGCAGAAGAATTGTCATCTCTTTTGAGTAATTACTATCAAGCTTCTCGCCATAGAATAAACAAGGAGAAGTCCTCAATTTTCTTTACAAAAGGTTGTCCTCAAGTTACACGTGATGCTATTAAGGGGATCTTGGAAGTAAATACTGAAGCTTTGAATGAAAGGTACCTTGGGATGCCTACCGATGTTGGATCCTCAAGGTATGGAACTTTCAAATTTCTTCAGGATCGGGTCTAGAGTAAAGTAAAGGGGTGGTTGGAGAAAATCCTCTCAGCAGGTGGAAAAGAGGTACTCAATCAGTGGCGCAAGCAATTCCTGTTTTCTCCATGGCTTGTCTTTGTTTGCCTCACGATTTGTGTGAATTCAGAAGGGAAGAGAAATCCTTGTTGGGTATCTTGGGAAGTAATGACTAGACCGAAACATTAGGTGGCCTCGATGTCAGAGATTTAGAGCTCTTTAATCTATGATTGTTAGCTTGTCAATCGTGGAGATTGCTTCAAGTACCGAACTCCCTAAGCGCCTGTATACTAAAGGCATCCTTCACAGATTTGGAGGTATATCTTGGATGACAGGAATATTTTTAAGCAGGGGTTGATTAAGCGAATCAGATATGGTTGGTCTACGAACATATGGACAGGTTCTTAGTTGCCACATGATCACTTGATGAAACCGCTAGTCTCTCTTAAAATCAACTCACCTCAACTGGTCTCTAAGCTTATCGAGGAAACATCGGCGACTTGGAGGCAAGATGTGATTCGTCAGTTTTTCCTCCATCTGGATGCTTCAATCATCTTGAGCATTCCTTTGTGTACCAGGCGTCAGAAGGATTTTTTGGCATGGAACTATGATAAGAAGGGACTGTTTTTGGTTATATCAGCTTACCGCATGATGATCAATACTAAAAAAATAGAGAGAACTACTATGAGGGTAATGTAGGTTCCTTGAACTATGAAACTGAGGTGAGGGTTGTGGCACTATGTGGAAAACTGCAGTACCATCAAAGACAAGAGTTCTTCTTTGGATACTAGCCCAACGGTCTATTCCCTTAGCAGATGTTCTAGCCCATTGGAAGTTTGGAACATGGCAAGATCTAGAAGATGTAGCTTATGCGGATCACATGATTTATGGAAACATTCACTTATTGAATGCAACATGACAAATAGTGTGTGGGAATTGCTAGATGAGCTAATGGTTGAACATAGGAAAGCTTGCATTGGCTATTCCATATGATGGAGACACTGCCACATGATTAGTTCACACGAATGACTGTTACCCTATGAGCTATTTGGACTTAACGAAGGAAGGCTATACACGAAGAAATCTTTCAGAGTCTGATATCCACAAACAGGTTTATTAACAGAGCAATTGCGATCTGCGAGTCTCCTTTTCTCTCCAGCCACGTCTTTGACCTAACCGCCGCCTCTCCTCCTCCTCCTCCATAGCTTGGTTCCCCCTCCTCCGGCCGGCCTTGCCGGCGTTAGGAGGGGTGGGGAACCCGATCTATGGGTGGAGTTTTCAATAAATATAGTATTTTTACAAGATTAGATTAGGGTTTGATAGCCATCTTCTCCTGGCTTCTACGCCAATGAAGATGTCATCGTCTACAATAAGTGATCTTCAGGCCTTCGTTCAACGATGAGATCTTCTTCTCGGTGTCAATGGTGTTGTTGTTAGATTACAGTTCTATAGGTATGGTCTTTCAGATCTTACTTCTCCAAGTCGATTTTGGAGTTTTCTCATGGTTGTCGCGAGGAGGATTATCCTCGCAATAATTATCCTGGCTGCTACATCCTCGACAATGGTGATTCGTACACTTGGCTCTCCAGCGGCGTCGACCAGGCTGGTCGGTCTCTTTTTCCTGGAATACTGGTGTTGGTACTCTTGCCGACGTTGGTTGATTGTTTTAATGGCTGCGTGCGTGCACATAGCCTTGGCATTGCGGCTCAAATATAAAAATATGGGAGCACCTTTATTGGTATTTGCAGGTATATGGTATGATATCTATGCCATTATTTTCTGGCTGCCTTCAGAAAAATACGAGATTATGTCATGGAAGAAGAAGAGTTTGAAGATCTCGAAGATTAGCTCGTTTTCTTTTAAACTTTATTTTGTAATAGTTGGAGTCAGCTCTACCATGTACTACTTATTATTATAAATATATATGGTATTATTAAAAAAAACAGGTTTATTAACAGCTACCTCAATGAACTTAGGGGTTTATCAAAACCCGGGGCTAGTACGAGTTCAACAACCAACTGCTAGACCGAGGGAAGTATGGATCCCACCCCGTCAAACTTTGCAAAGATTAATGTGGATGCAGCTATGTCAATGTCAGGACATAGGGGTTATAGCGGCATTCTGTCGTGATAGCCGGGTACCTATCAGGAGCATCGGCGATCGCCTGCAATTGCACCACCGATCCAGCAGTTCTTGAGACACTGGCATGTCGTGAGGCTGTGGCACTGGCAAAGTGAAAGAGCATTTCCCTAATAAATGTATTTTGGTGTTTGTTAACAACATTTGGTGAATTAACCATGCTATTAAAGTTCTGCAGATTTTCTAGGTTGATTCAAGATCTCGCGGAGGTGCACCCCAAAAAGGAAGAAAAGATCGGAGCCCGTAGTCCAGTAGTGGAGTTAGGGCTTAGTTGTCTTATAGGGTGCTTCGCAAAGGTGGAAATGGTGGAGAGGGGATCCACGAAATTCTGCTGTTGCTTCTTCTAGGGCGGAGACTCCGGCCCTGGTGGCCAGAGACTCCGGCCTAGGGGACTCGCCCAGGCAATCCTCAAAGTCGGACAGTTCAGATGCCCTCCCGGAGTTGGGCCGGAGACTTTCTGTCTCTGGCCGAAGACTTCGGGTCGGCAGGCTGAGGCCGGAGACTCCGGTCCCCAGGGGCCGGAGACTCCGGTCTGTCTGGCGGGTCGATGGTTGCAAACTGGCTCGGATGATTCAGATGCCAGGCCGGAGTTGGGCCGAAGACTTTTGTCTCTGGCCGGAGACTCCGGCCCTGGAGTCACTTAGGGCGGAGACTCCGGCCCTCCAGGCCGGAGACTCCGGCCCTAGTCGTCCAGCAACGGCTACATTTCGTGGAGGACTATATAAAGCCTTCTTCTACCTCAAGAAGAGGCTGCGGCTTCCACTCTCTCTCCTCCATTGTTGCTAAGCTTCAAAGCACTAGATCTCTCTCCCTAGCCAATAGAACTCAAAGCCCTTTTGGGATTAGAGGGAGTTGACCTAGATCTACACCTCCACCAAGGCGATTTGATTTCCCCCCTCGTTTTGTTGAGGGGCTTGTAACTCGTGTGTTCATTGAATTCCTAGCCGGAAGAAGCCGTCCTCCAAGCTTAACTTTGTGTGTAAGAGCTTGGTGGGCCTATTGGGAGCCTCCAATTGAGTTGTGGAGCTCGCCCCAATACTTTGTGTAAAGGTGTCGTGCCGCCTTCAAGGGCATCGCTTAGTGGAGCGTGGACTCGCCTTTGTGGCTTGTTCACCGGAGAATAGGGTGAGCCTTTGTGGCATTGGTGGCCTTTGTGGCACCACACCTCTCCAATGTAGACGTACTTCCCGTAACAAGGAAGGAACTACGGGAATACATCCTTGTGTCTTCGTGTCTCCATTGCGGTTACTTCTATCCTTTACTCGTACCTTTACTTATATTGTTATTGCTAGCTTGCTTGTCACTCTAGGTAAATTCACTTAGTAGCACATCTAGAGAATTTACCTTCCTGTCTAGCCTTAACTTGAAAAGAAGTAAAAATTTGGGTAGCTCCTATACACCCCCCCTCTAGTCGCTCATATGATCCTTTCAATTGGTATCAGAGCGTGGTCTCTTATTCGGGCTTAACCGCCTAAGAGTATGGGCGACAATATGGGTGAGGATAAGGGTAAAGAAACTCCTCCCGAAGGTACTCCTCCCGAAGATACTCCTCCATCTTTGCCTTCCTCTTCAATCTCTCGTGAGGAGCATTTGGCGTCCTTGGACACAATGCAAACCTCTATGAGATTGGAGATGAAGGCTATGTTTGAGGAATATTTTGGAAAGAAACCCTCCGGGCCCACCGACCCAAACACCTCACCTAGTGTGGAACTCTCCTTGGCTAAGGTGAAGCCACCTAACAATGGCTCCACCTCCGCCGAGAATAAAGGTGCCCCTCCTAAGGAAAATGATGGTCCGGCAAAGGGTGCTTCCATTCCACCTCCTAACACTTACTCCCCACCGCCGGTCCATTATCCTATGCCACACATTAACAACATGGGATCTCTTCCTAAGCTTGATTCTCACAATTTTATTAAATGGCAAGGTCTAATGAAATCTCATATTTCTAGCTCTTCTACTCATTTGTGGAGGGTCATACAAAATGGCTTTGCACCTCATGATCCTCTCAACTTGACCGGAAGGGAAGAAGTTGATGAGCAACTCAATGCCACCGCCAAGCATCTCCTTCAACAAGCCGTACCGGATACTCATGCGGCACACATCAACAACTTGAGCACCGCCAAGGAAGTATGGGACTATCTCACTATGCTCTTCATTGGGAATGAGAGTATTCAGTCCTCCAAGTTTGATGAGCTCAAGAGTGAAGAGAGGGATTTCATTATGCGTGACAATGAGACTCCCGATGAGATGTACCAAAGGATCTTGGCTCTTGCAACGGCCTTGACCGGGTTCGGGTGCAAAGACAATGGTGATGACTATATCAAGCGTATGTTCATTACCTCCATCAACCCAAGAGAACCCATGCGGTCCGAGATAATCCGTTCAAGACCGGATTTTGGGAGTATGACCTCAAATGAAGTTCTTTGCGAGTTCACCGCCTTGTCTATCTTGAAGAAGAACGCGGAAGAGACTAGAGCTCGTGTTCTTGCCGGACAAGGAGTTCACAATCTTGCTCTCAAGGCCAAGGTGGTGTCCAAGCAAGGTGAAGGAGAAGAAGAAATATATGAAGAAGAGTGTTGGTCTCCAGAAGATCTCAAGTTTGCACTCCATGAACACTTGGCTCTCAATGCAAATGCTTTTTGGGATGCCAACAAGCACAAGACAAAGGGATTCAAGTTCAAGTCTTCTCCAAGGAAGGGTGGTGACCCTAAAGTGAGGCATTGCTACAATTATGGAGGAATCAAGCACTTCATCGCCGAATGTCCTTATGAGAACAAGAAGGACAATGAAGGCCGGCTCATCCCCAAGCGCCGGTCATCAAAGTTCTACCCATCCAAGAAGCATGGGAACAAGGACAACAAGAAGAAAGGAGAAAGGGTGTTGGTGGTTCATGAGGAGTATGACTCCAGGTCCGATGATGATGACTCCATTGATGAAGAGAATGGAGAAATGGCCGCTATTGCCATTGTCTCCACTCCACCTACATCCCTCTTCAACTCACAATATGAGAACGCCATCATCACCACCCACAAGTGTCTTATGGCCAAGGCCTCGGAGGTAACCTCATCACCTACTCCTTCATCATCTCATTCCGATTCTACCTCTATGGATGATGTGAGTAGTCTTAAGATTAAGAAAGAACTAGTTTCTTGTGATGAATTTCTTGCTAACATGAAGGGGCCAACCAAGATATACTTTGAGACACTAATGTGTGAAATTGGTGATGCCCATGACACTATCAAGGAAAAGGAGGAGTTGGAAAGATTAGCCGCCAATGATATCGGCTCTCTATCAATTGAGCTCGAAGAAGAGCAAAACTTGAGAGTCTCTTTAGAGGAGAAATTGTTGGGACTAGAAGAGTCTCATAATCTAATCTTGTCAAAACTCACTAAAGAACGTGACCATGCTCTTGCTATGGTCAAGTTGCTTAAAAAGGAGAAAGTTGAATTTGACGTTGGTCATAATGATCTTCGTGAGAAGTTTAAGAAGCTTGAAGAAGCCCACAAGGCTTTGGAAAGCAAATTCTCTCATCTCACCAAGATTCGTGAACAACTTCAAATTCAACTAACTATTGAACAATCTAAAGTCCCACCAATGCAAGTTATTGAAGTTCCTTGTTCTTCTAACTCTATTTGTGATCATAGTGATATCATTGAGGAGAACAATAGGTTGAAGGCCGATCTTGCTAAGGTCCTTGCTACTTGCATTCAAGGAGAGAAGAATCTCAATGATCTCTTGAACAATCAAAGAATGTTCAAGGGTAAGGAGGGCCTCGGATTTGTTGTCGAGTCCTCAAAGAAAGGGGATCTTGGTTTGGTGGCCAAGCCCTCAAAGAAGAAGAAGAAGAAGAATAAGAAGAGCAAGAAGAAGTCAAAGCCTGCTGCTACTCCTACTCCTCATGTCCCTTTTGATATTTGTTACACAGAGGAGGAGTGGGAGGAGCTGAATGGAAAGAAGAAAATCGAGGAGACCGGAGTCTCGGGGTCAAAGGGACCGGAGTCTCCGGCTAGTTCATCTAGCCCAGAGTCTCCGCTCCCAAAGGCCGGAGTCTCCGGCCCTACTCACAATGATTTTGCAGGAAAATATAACCCTCATTATGTTCTTCTTAGGGATTATTATGGTGATGTCTATGCTAAATATGTTGGTCCCTATGATGGTTACATTGAATATGCTATTTGGGTACCTAAGATTCTTGTGACTAACAAAAGAGGACCCATCCAAAAATGGGGACCTAAAACCAAGAATTGATCTCTTGTAGGACATTGCTTCCGGAGGAGGAAAATGGATTATTGATAGTGGTGCCACAAGCCACATGACCGGAAGCAAAAATATTGTGGAAGATCTAAAGCCAAATACGTCAAATGTCACGATCTCATATGGTGATAAGTCATCCTCTAAGGTACTTGGTTTCGGTAAGGTGGTGATCACTCCGGACGTATCCCTAGTGAATGTCATGCTTGTCGAAACCATTGGTTATAATTTACTTTCCGTTCATCAACTTGCTACTATGGGCTATGCCACATATTTTGACATTGATATTGTGGTCGTCATGTGGAGTAAGTCTCTCAAGGTTGCCTTTGTTGGGTATGTCGAAAATGGCTTGTATGTGGTGGACTTCTCGGAGAAACCCACTACGGCCGCGATATGCCTAATTGCTAAGGCCGACGTGGGATGGCTTTGGCATCGCCGGTTAGCCCACGTCAATATGAGAGCTTTGCAAAATCTCTACACCGGCGGCCACATACTCGGACTAAAGGATGTTTCTTTTGCCAAAGATCGTGTTTGTAGGGCATGTATTGAAGGGAAGATGCATGAAACAAGCCATCCGAGCAAGACTATTATCTCTTCCAAGAGGTGCTTGGAGCTCCTTCACATGGATCTCTTTGGACCTCCCACTTATGCAAGTCTTGGTGGCAAGAAGTATTGCTTGGTGATTGTCGATGACTATTCAAGATACACTTGGGTTTATTTCTTTGAGTTCAAGAGTGAGACCCAACAAACCGTCAAAGACTTTGCCACCGAAGTTGAGTGTCAATTCAATACCACCATATTGACTATAAGAAGTGACAATGGCACCGAGTTCAAGAACTACTCCCTAAATGAGTTTCTTAGTGATGCGGGTATCAAACATCAATATTCCGTTGCATATACCCCGCAACAAAATGGAGTTGCCGAGAGGAAGAACCGGACTCTTATGGATGCGGCAAGAACTATGTTGGCGGAGTTCAAGTCTCCATACAACTTTTGGGCCGAAGCTATTAATACCGCATGCCATGCCACCAACCGGCTTTATCTCCGCAAGAACTTGAACAAGACTCCATATGAAATTCTTACCGGGCAAAAGCCCAACATCATGTACTTCTGGGTATTTGGTTGTAAGTGTTTCTATCTCAAGAAAGGTGTTCATTTGTCAAAATTTGATTCTAAAGCTATAGAGGGTATCTTTGTTGGTTACTCCACGGACTCACATTCCTATAGGATCTATAGCAAGTCCACCGGGCATGTTATAGAGACTTGTAATGTGAGGTTCGATGAAGATAATGGTTCCTTTGTGGGACAAAGTGGTGCTCGTGATGTAGGTGACGAAATTCCTCCCCAAGCCATAAGAAGAATGGGTGTCGGATTCTTCTGGCCCATTGAGGGACACCTTTTGGCTGAAGGAGAAGGACAATGCTCTACACAAGTGGAGCCTTCACCTGCTGAACACCCACAGGACATTGACCAAAGACAAGCTGCGCACCCTCAACCTCAAGATCATCCCACCGAGCAATCTTGCCCGGAGTCTCCGGCCCCTGCGGTCCGGACTCTCCAGCCTATACCGGAGTCTCCGGGTTTGGATACCGGAGTCTCCGGGGGTGATCAAGGCCTTGATGAAGATCCTTCGGAATTCCGTGGCTATGGGCCACTTGATGATCAAGGCAATCCAACTGGTCAAGGCGAGGACCAGAACAACGATCATGAAGATGATCAAGTAGTCTCTCAAGAATCTCCTCTTGAGGCTTGCACTCGCCGTGAGAAGAAGCTTGAGTCCATTCTTCGACGAAGAAGCATATCCTTGGAAAATGTTGTTCGGAGTGTTCGTAAAGGTGTCTCCACAAGGAGGCAACTTTCTAACTTTAGCTCTCATCATGCTTTTGTCTCTTGTGTAGAACCCAAGAAAGTTTATGAGGCGCTTGAGGATCCAGATTGGCTTGATGCCATGCATGATGAACTCAACAACTTCGAGCGCAACAAAGTTTGGACTCTAGTAGAAAGGCCCAAAGATTGCCGTAATGTCATGGGGACCAAGTGGATCTTCAAGAACAAGCAAGATGCAAATGGCATTGTCATTCGTAACAAGGCAAGATTGGTGGCTCAAGGTTTCTCCCAAGTTGAGGGTATTGACTTTGGTGAAACTTTCGCTCCCGTTGCCCGTCTTGAATCCATTCGCATCTTACTTGCATATGCATCTCATCATAACTTTAAACTTCAACAAATGGATGTTAAAAGTGCATTTCTCAATGGTCCCTTAAATGAATTGGTTTTTGTGAAGCAACCCCCGGGCTTCGAAAACCCTAAGTTTCCTAACCACGTTTACAAACTTGATAAGGCGCTCTATGGCCTCAAACAAGCCCCACGTGCGTGGTACGAGCACCTTAAAGAGTTGTTGGTTGATCGTGGTTTTGAAATTGGGGTGATCGATCCCACTCTTTTTACTAAGAAGGTCAATGGGGAGCTTTTCATTTGCCAATTATATGTTGATGATATTATATTTGGGTCTACTAACAAAGCTTTCAATGATGAGTTTGCTAAGCTCATCTCTACTACTTATAAAGGCACAAACTTGTTTTGATACAATCAATCTCAACCATACATCCACTTAAATCCAACAGTCCATATGTCTCCAATGTTGAGCTCAACTCAACACTAATTCAAAAGCCGTGATATACATCTAATCTAATCGGACATCCCCGCTAATTGCTCCTCCGATTAATGCCTGGCTAATTACTCCTCTGATTAATTCCCCGCTAATTCCTCCTCTGATTAATGCCCGCACTAATTGCTCTTCTTTTATTACGCAGTTTCGGTGGATTTCATGCCTAGCGGGATGCCAAGCGTAGCTGCTGCTGCTCCTCGCCTCCTTCCATGCAGTCCCACACAGATCGCATCGTCCTCCACCACTGCGGTTGCCCATGCCATCTCTTCCTAGGAGGTTGATGAGCTGCACCATACGTTCAAGGTCGTGATCTTCATTGGCGACGGAGATGGATTTCCCTATGTGTACGCATCCCAGCCTCCTAGGTGCATGCCTCTGCAACTTTGTTTCTTAGGTGGCTCTCCAATTATTCCACTGAATTTTAATCCATTTTTTTCAGATGTCTTTCCAATTATTCCAAGCAGACGCAACGACTTAAGCTAACATATTAATCTATCATTTTTTTCCTTCTCCGTCCAAGATTTTGCATGAGTTATTTGTTCGATTGATTTCTTTTGGCAGGGTTAGTTTTCTTGCTGCAGTGAGCGGAGCAGGAAACATGATTAGACATATATGATTAAGCACCAGATTATTTCATTATGATTCACCTTGAGCTTTTTTGGTTGCAGATTGATGGACGATAGGAGATAGTAGAGGAAAGGGATTGCAATCCGACGACACTAATCTTTACTATTGGTTTCGAGTTGGTGGTGAAGCCACCAACTCGACATACATCATGTGATTTCCGATTCTACCCCTCCCACAATCCTAATCACCAGAATTAATAAGGAGTAATAGGGCAACATCAATCACGGACAGCAACCGCAAATCACAAATTAATACAGCGATATGGCAATCACACATCAATACAGAATCATAATAAAATCGCCAACAGAAATCATGGAAATCTTGGTGGCTATCGCCTTCCATGGAAAGCTTGCTGGCCGTCGTCGTCCACGGAGAGCATTGCCACAGAAATTTGGTTGCTGTCATCGTCCACGGAGAGCGTTGCCACCCGGCCACCTCCTCCCCTCGTGGTCTCCTCCTTCGCCCGCACCCAAAATGTTCCGCACGCGCGCGCCTGGTGTCCACTGGACCGGATCGCAGAGATGTGGGAGGCGGTGGCGCTCACGCTGGCCGGCGCCGCTGGCAACAGCATCAGCAAGGAGGACTTCAGAAGAAGGGCACGCTCATCCTCTCTCCCCTCTCCTTCAAGCTCAAGGTCAGGGTGCCCCTCCCCCTTCCCTCTTCCCCCTCAGCAGTCCGCTCCCGGATCGCCATTCGCCGACGCTGCTGTTTTACCATTCCGCACCGTGCTGCATGCAGGTGATACGGCGTTACGCGCTCTGGATCAGCGGGTTCCTCCTGGACATGTGCGGTGCCGCCCTCATGCTCACCGCGCTCTCGCAGGCGCCTGTAGGGCTTCCACATCATCCTCATCTTCATCGATGGTGTGCGCAAGGAGTATTCCGGCGAGCTGACCAAGTATGTAATTGAATCCACACCTGCCTTCTCTGCTCTGTGTCAACTAATCCTATACCATTCAGTCATCAGATTTGTTTCTTTGCTCCTCCTGCTATGCCATCGTCGCCTAGATTAGCACGGTATGTACGCACATTCCCTGCACAATAGTCAACCCAATTGCCAATTAACTGGTGTACCAAAGTCCGGCGAGCACTTTCAGTGTGTGCAGGATTTAGCTCACATGCAGACCAATGCTTATTCTTCAGCTGATCATTAACATATGTTTTGGTTTTTAAGTTTTTTAATATAGGCATTGATCTCTTATGATAGATATGTGTGAGTACTGTCAATGTGTAGAGATAGAATTTTCTGATACCCAAATACGCTTGGTCTCTCATTATTTACTCTTTCCCTGGACTTTGCTCTATCTCCTTTCATTTTACTATACTCTTCTTGTCCTCTGATTTTTTGCTTCATATTCCGTAGTCACCTTCAGGAGTAAAAGGAAACGATATGCAGGATGAGGTACCTAAATTGTGGGTAACTTGTTTCTTTCCTTATGTATCACCAGATAGTCACCCTCTTTCTTCCTTCTTCAGTTGGTTAATTTGGTGTTCACTAGCACAAGACTGCCAGAAAATAAATAAAGGGTCTTGTAAATAAAAATGAAGTAATGGAAGGCTTACACCCATTTCAACCGTATCTAAAGATTTCTTATGTTGCTGATCTGGTAAAGCACCCTGGAGGGCTTGCCAATATTGCTGATCTGTCTTCCTTCCTGGATTACACCGCATATAGGATGAATTTGAGAACGAACTGATGTACTGAATTGGTTCAAAGTTCAAACATGGGTTCTTGGTTTTTTGTTTCTTTTCAGAAAAAACGCCAGTTTCAGTACGGGTTTCGCTGAGCTTTGTTGATTCAGGGCAAGTTTGATGAATCCAGTGATTTAGTGCTTCTTCCGGTCACAATAGAGAGGATTGATTGATTCATGTTGTTTATCTTCTACCATAGGGACCTTTTTTGGATAAGATAAAAAGTTGTCATTACTTTGGGATTAAATGTCTAATAGATAATTTAGATAGCAAAGCTGTAGATATTCGTGCAATACATTTCTAAAGTTTGGAAGTTCTTTGGTTACACATTTTTCTAGCATATGACTGAGTGCAAAGAATTAGTCTTTGCGTTTCTTTTCAACGTCACGTGTTTAAACATTGAGATGCATTCGACCATTGTCTTGCTTAATTAAGGCAATTGATCATTTTTTCTGATGATTTCAAGCATATTTCTTGGCTTTGATTTAACTTTTGATATTCTGGAATTTTCACATGCATTCTATACAATAAATAAGGAAACGAGAGAGACCGTGGCAACGCACGGGCATTCAACTAGTGACCGACAAGTTTGAGATGTCTATGATGGGGGAGTTAGAGTTCTTCCTTGGATTTGAAGTCAAACAATTGAAGGGAGGGACTTTTGTGAACCAAGCCAAATATACCCAAGACATGCTCAAGAGGTTCGAGATGATAGGAGTCAAAGGTGCAAAGACTCCCATGCCAACAAAGGTTAATCTTGATCTCGATCCTAATGGTAAAGAAGTGGATCAAAAACTTTATAGATCTATGATTGGTTCCTTGCTTTACCTTTGTGCATCTAGACCGGACATTATGTTAAGTGTGGGAGTTTGTGCACGTTTTCAAGCCGCACCAAAAGAAAGCCACTTAGTGGCGGTCAAGAGAATCTTTCGATATTTAGTGAATACCCCTAACTTTGGTCTTTGGTATCCAAAGGGAGCAAGTTTTGATCTTGTAGGTTACTCGGATTCGGATTGGGCGGGAGACAAAGTGGAACGGAAATCAACCTCCGGGGCTTGCCAATTTCTTGGTAGGTCTTTGGTGTGTTGGTCTTCTAAGAAAAAAAATTGTGTGTCTCTCTCTACCACTGAAGCCGAATATGTAGCCGCGGCAAGTTGTTGTGCACAACTCTTATGGATGAGGCAAACTTTGAAGGATTACGGTGTCATTTTTGACAAAGTGCCTCTTTTATGTGATAATGAAAGTGCAATCAAGTTCGCCCACAACCCGGAGCAACACAACAAGACGAAGCATATTGAGATCCGTCATCATTTCATTCGGGATCATGTCAACCGTGGAGATATTGATCTATCTTATGTTGGCACTAATGAGCAACTTGCCGATATATTCACGAAGCCTCTTGATGAAGCAAGATTCCGGGAATTGAGGCATGAACTAAATATCATTGATTCAAGCAATGTGGCTTGAGCTAGGTGCATTTACTCCCATACTCTAACTTGTGTGTTGTTCTAGATGTGGGCATGGAAACAGGGGGAGTGCGGTCCTAATTGATTGGACTATCCTTCCCCCCATTATGCCAATAGTAAGCGTATTGTTCTATCTTGTCATTTGTGACAATTTTGAGCTTAATCGATGAGTCTAGGTTTTGGGCCCAAGATATATCTTCGCGGTGCCATACCTATATACTCATACATGGTGGCCTTTGGCCACCGACCTCCTTAGTGGAGGAGTTTCCCATTTGATTTTATTGTCTTATTCTTTTTCTATGGGAACATGCTCATGTTTGGTCTTATTTGATTTTATTTGCATGTTTGCAAACATGAGCATTTTGTACCACACAGTGACAATGTTTCCATCCCAAGCCTATCTCATCCTCAAACATACTTAATCTCTAAATGACATGTCCTTTTACACCATAAATGCTGATCTTGTCAATGGGGCCGGAGACTCCGGGGTTTACAGCCCGGAGACTCCGGTGGGCTGGAGATTCTGGGGTAAGTAACGGAGACTCCGGCCGGGCAGTTTTGAACCAAATAACTAGGGCACGGGGTGGGGAAGAACGGTTCATTCTTCCTCATCTACCCCCGTGCCCCTGCTCTCCCCCTGCCGCCCCCATTGCCATAGATCGCCCCCCGGAGCCTCTCCAAGCTTTGGGATCCGCCGTGCCACCGGCAAATCAAGTTCTTGGAGGTGTGGGATCATTCCCACTGTTTGTTTTCACGCCATGGACTTCGGTAAACTTGCCCTCTATCTCCTCCATCTAGTTCTCCCTAGATCTATGAGATGTGCATGTTTCCCTTAGTTTGCTATGGTGCACTACCTTCTTGTGGCTATCTTTCATCATCTTAGCAACTTTATTGTGATTATTTGCCCTCAATTTGATCTTTGAGGTCTCCTAGGCTCGGGCCCCTGGGTCCAACCGGAGACTCTGGCCCTTGTGGCCGAAGACTCCGGCCTGGACACAAAGTCTCTGGCTCTGGCCGGAGACTCCGGTCCGATCCCCCGGAGACTCCGGCTAGATCTGCTCTGAGTGCACTAGTCACAGCATAGTTGCTTACTTTTTGACTCAAGGACATGTCACGTCAACCTTGCTATCATCCACACTCATTCACAGGTGCAGGTGGTTCTCGGAAACCGGCCGCTCACAGCAAGGACAAGTTGGTTGTCAATCCCGCCACAGGGGATCTTGCTCAGAGGTCTGTCATTGCTCAGCAAGCTAGGGATGCTAAGAAACTCAAGACTAGGATGGCTGAGGAGGAACGTGCTAAGGCAGCTAAAAAGGTCAAGTTCGATAGCCTTGTGACTTTGGAAGGGCTGTCATTGTCTGAATATGTTGAGATAAGGAAGAAGGACATGTATGCTCTCCCGCGCAACTCTCGTGACCGTTGCTTTGTCCGCAAAGTGATGGGTTCGTAGCATAGAAAACAAAAATTTTCCTACGCAAGAACACATAAACTAGCCAAGATACTCTACGAGGTGGTAGCAACGGAGACTAACCCTCGACGACCGTAAGCAGGGATTACGTTCCCGCACAAACGTTGACGATGGAGAGTCGATGTAGACGCACGTAGTCGACGTAGTTGTTCACTTGACGTAGTCGACGTAGTGGTTCACTTGACGATCACAAGATCGTGTACACGGCGCCACAAGTGGCAGCGCCCCCGTGCTCGGTCACACGTACAGCTCGTCGTCGACTCCTCCACGCCCTCGGTCCAGCGGGGCAGCGGAAGAAGGGATCCGCCGGACACTCCACCACACAGTTCTCCAAGTGTATGAACTACGAACTACAATTCCGGCAGAGCTTCGCTAAGCTCAGACGGAAATTGGGCAGCAACTATGCGGGAAGGGGAGGATCAAGTAGTGTGTCACATGGAGGAGAGGGAGGGGTTTATATAGGGGAGGAGGGGCAGCCCCCAAGGGGTGGCCGGCCAAGGAGGCCCTCCTCCTCTTCATGGTGGTAACCCCCTTTTCATTCCCTTCATGGTGGTAACCCCCTCATCAACATGAGGTAACCCCCATTTTAATTTTGCATGACATTCATGCTAATTAAAATTCACACTTATTGATTTAATAAAACATTTTTATTTCTTTAATATTTGTTAATTCAATCAATTAACAAACATTAACAAATACCCCCTTGAGTTATTTCGATATACCGAAACAGTTTCGGTGCTTTTCTAAAACAACCCTCATGCTGTCCTGTAATTCGATCGGAGTATCGTATCCACTCAAAAATGACGGCGAACCTTAAGTGTGTCACCCTATGGTTCGTGAATAACGTGGACATGATCGAGACTCCTCTCCGATCAATAATCAACAGCGGGATCTGGAAATCCATGATGACTCCCACTTACTCAACGATGAACTAGTGATCGTGTGAACTAGTAACGAATATAGTTAATTCCTTTTGTCTCGCGATATTATTACTTGTCCGAGATCCGATCATTTGGTATCAACCATACCTAGTTCGATCTCGTTCCCGACAAGTCTCTTTACTCGTTCCGTGATAATGCATTCCTGTGACCTAGTCACATGCTTGCAAGCGATTCCAATGCAATATCACCGAGAAGGGCCCATAGAATATCTTTCCGTCATCCGGATGGACAAATCCCACTCTTGATCCATGAGCCTCAACTAATACTTTCAGAGTACCCAAATCAACCTTTATAATCACCCTATTACAGTGTGACGTTTGATATCATCAAAGTACCCTTCCGGTATCAGTGATTAACATGATCTCATGGTCTAAGGATTAGAACTACTTCGCATGAGTTTGATATAGCAATGAACTTGATGACTTGATCGTATTGCTATTCGTACTATGGGTGTGAGTGTTCATCACATCATTCTTCTAATGATATGACCCCGTAATTAACAACATCCAATGTTCATGATCAGGAAACCTTGATCATCGGTTAATCAACGAGCTAGTATAAAAGAGAGGCTTTACTAGGAACCTTTTTGGTTTATTAATCACACATGTATTAATGTTTCCGATTAATACAATTCTAGCATGAGAAATAAACATTTATCATAAACATGGAATATGATAATAACCACTTTATTATTGCCTCTCGGGCATATTCCCTTCACAAAGAACAAGAGCCGATCATGAAGGAGTTCTATGCTTCTCTCAAGAAGTATCCGGTTTGCCCTCAGACGGTCATGGACTTCTCCCATTTTGCCAAGTACAGTGCATATTTCGCAGAGGCCGTGTGGATCACTCGCAAGCTTGGGCTCCATACACTCATGAAGATTCAAGAGCGTTACAACATCACATTGGTCCATCAGTTCTTTGCTACTTTGGTACTTGGGGATGGTGAGGAGATCCCCATGACTTGGATGACCAGAGAAGAGGTTTGTCACTCCAACTTCATGGACTTTGCCGCTCTCCTTGGTTATGAGTTTCGTGGTGCTACTACTCCTAGTGGCATGAGGATGCATGTGGACGGTGAGTACTATGAGAAGAAGAAGCTTGCTCCTCTCTACACCGGGGATGATAAGAAGATTGTCATTGGAGGCACCCTTGGGCTATCTAAACGGTCCAATATTTTGCTCCGCATATTCCGGGCCTCCATTGCCCCTCAAGCCGGTAACTTTGATGCTATTCGTGGGGCCTTAGTGAATCTCTTGGCCTACTCACATGAAGTCTATTGCAAAGGGGAGACCGCACATGTTGAGCCACTTGATGTGATGGATTTCATTCACAAGGAAATCAATGATTGCATTCTCAACAAGAAGACTCCTCTTTATGCCCCCTTTGTCATGAAGCTCATTCATGCTCAACAACTCAACCTTCCTCTTCTCAAGGCAAACCTTGTAAATCACAAGGTTGTGAAGCTTCAACGCAAAGAACCCACCAGTCACTCCAAGGAACCATTTGCTCTGGTGAGAGGTGAAGATGATGATGCCTTTGCCGAAGGGGTTTCAACTAGAAGGGGCCCAAGGATGAAGCATGCTAGCAATGCCGGCTCTAGCTCCAACAATGAGTTTGGGCAAGAATTCAAGAAGCTCAATTGGTTTCAAAGGAATGTGCTATGCATGAATGTGGACATCCGTCACAAGCAATATGAGGGCTACATCGCTCAAAAGCACCTGAATGACAATCAACGTGCTCTTCACAAGGCGTTTCGGGCTTCTCAACCGGGCTATGTGGAATCACCTCCTTCCTCTTCATCATCCGGCACTCACTCCTATGGCAAGTGGAGCAAGGGTCTGACTGACTGGCAAGCCTTTGAGGAGGTCACCTCTGGCACCTCCAATATGAAGGGTTTCGCAGCATAGTAAATCAAAAAATTCCTACGGATGCGAACAAGAAAGCCAAGATCTAATCTAGGAGATGTAATCAACGAGAGAGGTAGATGAGATCTTCATACCCTTGAAGATTCGCACAGCGGAAACGTTCAATAGAACGTGGTTGACGTAGTCGTACTCGCCGTCTCCTCCTCGCGATCCGATCCGATCCTACGCCGCAAGTGGCGGCGCCTCCGAGAGTTGCACACGTGCGGTGCAGCGACGTCTCCTCCTTCCTTGGTCCAGCAAGTATGGTGGAGAGATAGATTGGATCAGCAGCACGACGGCGTGGTGCTTATGGTGGAGAGTTTCTGCAGCAGGGCTTCGCCTACGCGCAGTCGCGAGAGAGAGAGGGAGGGCAGCAGTTGGCGGATAGGGTTTGGGTTAGGGGTAGAGAGGGCTGCTCCCTTGCCCCCTATATATAGAGGGGTGGCCGGCCAGCTTGGCCTCTCCCCAAACCCTAGGGCGCCGACTTGGAGTAGGAAGAGTGGGGGGCAAGTTTCCCCCCCTTCCTTCTTTGAAGACTCCCTTAGGGTTTCCCCTTGGGCTGGCCGGCTGGGCCTTAGGGGCCTTGTGCGCCTGGCCCAGGGCGGCCAGGGCACTTCCCCTTAGGCCCACGCAGGCCTCCGTCAAGTGGGCCCACGTTGGTCCCACTCCGGAACCTTCTAGAACCTTCCGGTACAATACCGATAAACTCCGAAACCTTTCCGGAATCCAAAAACTGCTTTCCTTTATATGAATCTTATTCTCCGGACCATTCCGGAACCTCTCGTGACGTCCTGGATCTCATCCGAGACTCCGAACTAAAACTCATAAACCAATTATCCATTCTATCCTAGCATCGATACACGTTAAGTGTGTGACCCTACGGGTTCGAGAATATGTAGACATGATCTTCTATCAATAATCAACAGCGGGATCTGGAAACCCATATTGACTCCCACATATTCATCGATGATCATATCGAATGAACCACGATGTCAGGATTCAATTAATCCCGTATATGTATTCCCTTCGTCACACGATATTTTACTCGCCCGAGATTTGATCGTCGGTATCGCCATACCTAGTTCAATCTCGTTCACAGCAAGTACTTTACTCGTTCCGTAATCCGATATCACTTTGTGATTAACTCATTAACCACATGCTTGCAAGCGGTGTTGATATCGATTACCGAGTGGGCCCGAAGTATATCTCTCCGACTTGGGAGGGACAAATTCCATCTCGATACATACAACCCAACAAGTACTTTCCGATCACCTGAGAGACACCTTTATTATCACCCTCACATAGGATGACGTTTGATGACTTCAAAGCTTTCTTCCGATACTAGGGAGTTGTATTATCTCATGGTCTAAGGAATACAATACATGACATAGGAAAAGCTTCGCAAAGATGAACACGATGACACGATCTAATTGCTCTGCTTTATTTGGGTCTGTCCATCACACCATTCTCCTAATGGTATGATCTCATTATTAATTGATAACTCATGTCTATGGTTAGGAAACCTTAACCATCATTAATCAATGAGCTAGTCCAGTAGAGGCGTACTAGGGACACGGTGTTGTTCATAAACCACACAAGTATTAATGTTTCCGCTTAATACAATTATAGCATGGAGTATAAACATTATCATGAACAAGAAATATGATAATAACAATATTATTATTGCCTCTAGGGCATATTTCCTTCAGTCTCCCACTTGCACTAGAGTCAATAATCTAGTCATACTTGCGCCTTTAACACCTATGACATTCCGGTGTTATTCATACGCGTTGCATGTGGTAAACCTTATCTACGGGTCTGACACTTTCAGGTCCGTTTGTATTTGCATATTCCTTTTGCGTCAGCACGCATTACTCATTTTGTATGAGATGGCATCGTATAAACTTGGTCTTCTGGTGAGACCTTTGTTTCTTGGCCGAGATTATGTTGTCACTATTGTCATACAATAGAACTACATAGTACTAGCACACTTTTAAAAATAGCGATATCCACCGTGCGTCAAAATACTCATTGGTCCGCACACATCGGTATGTATGATTTCCAATAAGTCCGTTGCTCGCTCCATTATTCCGGAGAACGGGTTTTTTGATCATCTTGCCCATGAGGCATGGCTTGCACGTGTCAAATGATTCAAAATCAAGAGACTTCAAAAGTCCATCAGAATGGAGTTTCTTTATGCATTTTATGCCAATATGACCTGGACGACAGTGCCACAAATAAGTTGGATTATCACTATCCACTTCGCATCTTTTATGCCGCTTCTTAAAACGATTATATACTTAGCCCTCGTTGCAGTGTCCGCCACAATATTAACATTGGAACTCATCCAAGTCATCATGGAACTTTCTTCCATCTTATTGTGCCACCTTCTAATCTCAAAACAAATAGCTTAAAAATTGAGATAAAATTTTACTTGTATGTGTGACAAAGCCAATGTAACTCATTGCAATGAACCATTTGTCACTTCTGCATACAGAACATATTCTTACTTCTTCGAAAGTGCATAAGAATATCTTTTACTATTGTCCAACGATCATCATATGAATGCTATAACCTTTAGAGCATTGGACACATCTGGATCTACATATCATGGTATACAAGATTGATAAAATCATTCTTGTGGTTTTACTCATCAAGTGTCAAAACAATTGATTCTTGCTCCAACCTCTTCCATGCAACAAGAACCGTTATTATTGTTTTCATATTGAATAAATTCAATATTTCATCTATGTACTCTGGCAAAACTATATTAGTGCCTCAATCTATCTGCATAGACATTGATGCTTAATATTCTGGTTTTACCTAAGTCTTTCATCAAAAACTAATTTTTTTTAATGAAAACTTAACAATATCAAGAAAAACACATTATTTCCAATAAATGATATGTCACCTACATAAAGCATTAGAAATATGTCTTAGCGCTCCCACTTACTTTCTTGTAATACAAGCATCTTCAAATATCTTGATGAAATTAACACTTTAACATTTTCATCATTGAAGATTCCAACTTCGCTATGCTTACTTCTACCATAGAAGTTTGCATACATATCTAGGAACCTTTGAATCAACAAAACCCATTGGGTCGTGTCAGGTACACGTCCTTGGTGTGCATTCCGGTAGAGGAACGTTGTTTTGTTTATTCAACTAACATATCTCTATATGTAATTGTTGCTAGAATAATTCATATGACGAAGTCAGGGCCCATCATTGCTTCTTTGTATATTGTTGGTTACTATTATCTAATAATATCTCGTCCTCAAATCTTGCTATTTGATTACGACCAACTTGGTTAAATAGGAACTTCGATGTTGTGACTACAACATATTGTAGACGCGTGAGCTATGAATGCAGTTGCCGCTTCCAGAACATATTCTGGTGCTGCGCTACTCTGATCAACTTGCTCAGATTCAATAACCTCATCAAGTTCTATCTTCCTCCCACTTAAACCTTTCGCAAGAAAACTCCTTCATAAGAAATTCACTTCTTTTAGTGACAATCACTATGTGTTTGGGTTCATAGTAGAAGGAATACCCATCGACATTCTTTGGGATAACCTACAAAGACTTACTAATCCGATTTTGGTTGTAAACATTTTACACATATGCCTTGCATACCAAAATTCAAGAAAAGACAACTATAACTTATATGGTGTCATTTCGGCAGATTATGATGGCACTCTATTCAGTGAAAAGCGGTAGTCTCTAAAGCATAATCCACAAATTATATTGGTAGTTTATTTCATTATTGATCTAACCATGTCAAACAAGGTTTGATTACATCCATCGAAAACTCCATACTCCTATGGTGTTTATCACGATGCAAGTTTGTGGAACAATTCCTCTAACTCTTAGATGTTTGCTAAACTTGTAACTCAAATATTCTTCTTGATGATCTAATCATACAATTTGAATATTCTTGTTACAACAATTTTCACTTCATAAATTGAACAATTTCAATTGTTTCATACTTCTATCTCATCAAGTAGATATACCATACATCTATTCGAGTCATTGATGAAATAGAAAATACACCATGATCGACTTCACACCATGGACTATATACATCAACATGTATGATCTCCATTTAGTTAGTCACTTGATCTGTCCATGGCCTATGAACGGAGTTTAATCATCTTTAGGAAAAGTCTCACAAGCGTCAATCAATTCAAAATCAAATGACTCGAAAATCTATCAATATAGAATTTCTTTCATGTTTTGTTTCCAATATGACTTAAACGGCGGTGTCATATATAAGTGAAATTCGTTTTGTCTGGTGACCTTTAGCATCAGTGTTATAAATGTCTATTTCACCAACAAGATTTATAATAATCTATCCATCGATTATGGAAGACGGTAATGACATGAACAACAATTGTTCTCATAATACCAGAACAAGATAACAATTATTAAGTTCATGAAATATCTTGAAGGCTAGGTTTGATGTCGACGAGAAGCACAATAACACTTTTATTTGTATCTCGACATGCATCATTACCATATTCTTTTACTAGTTACTTAGGCCATTGTACTTCTTGTATTGTGTTGCTTTGTATGACATTTCATACCAACAAATCAGTATCGAATACCCAAGAATTACATTGTTAACGAGCAAAAGAATTCATCTATAACATGTATATCATTTATATACCTGAGCTGGACAATTCCAGTCTTTTCCTTTTTCTACCAAATAATTTTGCAGATTCTATTTAGCATTTCCTCCCTTTTAGAAGAATCTATCGACATCAATAGTGGCGTCAATCATTTGACACATAGTCCAAAGGATTTTTAGTCAAATACTAATAGTCTTGGATTTTGCACTTTGAAGTGGATCGCCATCATCATATGATTGGTATTCTTCCAGATTCCATTCTTTAGTATTCTTTTGGTATAGCAAAACAATTTAGCCGATACCTTTTCATTCGTCCTATCATGACATCTTTCATGATGAAACTACTATAGTTTATAAGGATGAATGCAAGTATAATATTAGTTCCCAAACTTTTGGGTGATCGGGACGCCTAGCATCTTCAATCTTCGCATATAGTCATTCAATATGAGCATATGTTCTTTTACTAAATTATACTTCATCATTTTGCAAACAATCGAAGTCTTAGATATCAAATATCTTTCACTTCTTATTTGTTTCTGAAACAATTCTTTCAGCTCGATGATCACTTTGATTCTCAAACAATTTTGAAGATCAATTTATCATGAAGGCAAACATATGATCTTTAGATACTAAACTTGAATCGTTGCTCTTAGATTAATACAATTTATTAAATCGTATGGAGTAAGCAAGGTTTGCTAAAGTTTGCAATAGGACTTAATCTTTAGTCTTGATATTCTAACTAAACGGCACTAGACCGGAAAGTGATTATCCAGAATTCTATAGTTCTTTTAACTCAATTAAGCTAAGTGTCGGTGGAAAACGGTGCCAAAGACTACAACGACTTATGCAAATACAACAAGATTTAGTTCAAGATAATTAGTTCAAGTTAATCAAATTACTAATGAACTCCCACTAAATTCAACATCCCTCAAAGTTGTTTAGTGAAGCATGATCCAAATTCACTACACCGAGACCGATCATCACGTGAATGATGTAGCTTTAATGGTGAACATCAACATGTTGATCATATCATCCATATGACTCATGCTTGACCTTTCGGTCCGTGTGTTCCGAGGCCATGTCTGTACATGCTAGGCTCGTCAAGTCAAACCCAAGTATTTCCGCGTGTGCAAAACTGGCTTGCACCCGTTGTATGTGAACGTAGAGTTTATAGCACCCGATCATCACGAGATGCTTCAAAACGACGAACTTTCGCAACGGTGCATACATGGGGAGAACACAATTTTATCTTGATCTTTAAGTGAGGAATCATCTTAAAATGCTACCGTCGCGATCTAAGCACAATAAGATACATAAAAGGATAAACATCACATGTATATAATTTTATGTGACATGGTATAGCCAATCTCCGCGCCATGATCTCCATCCTGTGCGCGCCGGCATGATCTCCATCAGTCCACCATGATTGCCTCCACCATGAATAGCAACTACAACTATTGCTAACTACTTAGCGATAAAGTAAAGCTATTACATGGTGTATAAGAAGTTGACACGCAGGTCATACACAATTATAAAGACAACCATATGGCACCTACCGGTTGTGAACTCATCGACATGCAAGTCGTGAAATATTACAAAACATGATCATCGCATACATCACATATATCACATCACATCTTGTGGCTATACCATATCACAAAACACTCCCTGCAAAAACAAGTTAGACGCCTCTACTTTGTTGTTGCATGTTTTACGTGGCTTATGGGAGTAGCAAGTTAAGAACGATTCTTACCTACGGAAAGCCACAACGGTGATATTATGGTTGCTAACATCCGATGTAAGTCCCATGACTACTATAGTGAGAGAAACTGGCATCCACCAGCCGCATGTGTGGAACAAGCCACACGTCAAGTGCGGAGCCGGTCTCGCGAACGCGGTCGCGTAAAGTTGGCCTGGACCGCTTCGATCTCACTATACCGCGCCATAAGAAATACACAACAAGAGGTTTGCAACAGAAAACATCAACGCCCGCAACAAGCATGTTGCGTTCTACTCGTGAAACACATCTACGCATAGACCTGGCTCTGATACCACTGAAGGGTTTCGCAGCATAGTAAATCAAAAATTTCCTACGGATGCGAACAAGAAAGCCAAGATCTAATCTAGGAGATGTAATCAACGAGAGAGGTAGATGAGATCTTCATACCCTTGAAGATTCGCACAGCGGAAACATTCAATAGAACGTGGTTGACGTAGTCGTACTCGCCGTCTCCTCCTCGCGATCCGATCCGATCCTACGCCGCAAGTGGCGGCGCCTCCGAGAGTTGCACACGTGCGGTGCAGCGACGTCTCCTCCTTCCTTGGTCCAGCAAGTATGGTGGAGAGATAGATTGGATCAGCAGCACGACGGTGTGGTGCTTATGGTGGAGAGTTTCTGCAACAGGGCTTCGCCTACGCGCAGTCGTGAGAGAGAGAGAGAGGGAGGGCAGCAGTTGGCGGCTAGGGTTTGGGTTAGGGGTAGAGAGGGCTGCGCCCTTGCCCCCTATATATAGAGGGGTGGCCGGCCAGCTTGGCCTCTCCCCAAACCCTAGGGCGCCGACTTGGAGTAGGAAGAGTGGGGGGCAAGTTTCCCCCCTTCCTTCTTTGAAGACTCCCTTAGGGTTTCCCCTTGGGCTGGCCGGCTGGGCCTTAGGGGCCTTGTGCGCCTGGCCCAGGGCGGCCAGGGCACTTCCCCTTAGGCCCACGCAGGCCTCCGTCAAGTGGGCCCACGTTGGTCCCACTCCGGAACCTTCTAGAACCTTCCGGTACAATACCGATAAACTCCGAAACCTTTCCGGAATCCAAAAACTGCTTTCCTTTATATGAATCTTATTCTCCGGACCATTCCGGAACCTCTCGTGACATCCTGGATCTCATCCGAGACTCCGAACTAAAACTCATAAACCAATTATCCATTCTATCCTAGCATCGATACACGTTAAGTGTGTGACCCTACGGGTTTGAGAATATGTAGACATGATCTTCTATCAATAATCAACAGCGGGATCTGGAAACCCATATTGACTCCCACATATTCATCGATGATCATATCGAATGAACCACGATGTCAGGTTTCAATTAATCCCGTATATGTATTCCCTTCGTCACACGATATTTTACTCGCCCGAGATTTGATCGTCGGTATCGCCATACCTAGTTCAATCTCGTTCACAGCAAGTACTTTACTCGTTCCGTAATCCGATATCACTTTGTGATTAACTCATTAACCACATGCTTGCAAGCGGTGTTGATATCGATTACCGAGTGGGCCCGAAGTATATCTCTCCGACTTGGGAGGGACAAATTCCATCTCGATACATACAACCCAACAAGTACTTTCCGATCACCTGAGAGACACCTTTATTATCACCCTCACATAGGATGACGTTTGATGACTTCAAAGCTTTCTTCCGATACTAGGGAGTTGTATTATCTCATGGTCTAAGGAATACAATACATGACATAGGAAAAGCTTCGCAAAGATGAACACGATGACACGATCTAATTGCTCTGCTTTATTTGGGTCTGTCCATCACACCATTCTCCTAATGGTATGATCTCATTATTAATTGACAACTCATGTCTATGGTTAGGAAACCTTAACCATCATTAATCAATGAGCTAGTCCAGTAGAGGCGTACTAGGGACACGGTGTTGTTCATAAACCACACAAGTATTAATGTTTCCGCTTAATACAATTATAGCATGGAGTATAAACATTATCATGAACAAGAAATATGATAATAACAATATTATTATTGCCTCTAGGGCATATTTCCTTCACAATATGCGTAATGGCAAGAAGCCCATGGCTTCTGATGATATTGAAGAAGGAGATGAGGACTTCAATGTCGGTTCCGAGGACGAGCCCGAGGATGAAGACGATGAGTGATCTCATGGGCGTGTAGCATCGCTCTTTTCCCTTTTTGGTGTCTCGATGCCAAAGGGGGAGAAGTAGCTCTACTAGGTTGTCTTCGTGGGATTTGCCATGGGATGGGGTTTATTTGGATTTGCCTTTCATTTGCTTTGGTCGAGACACAACTTCATGGACTTTCATGTTGTGTCTCATCTATCTTAGTGTTGAACTATCGTTTGTGTGGTACGGTATTATTGTGAGACTTAAGTTCCTCTATTGCTAGTAAGACTATTATTAGTGTGTGCTATCTTGTTTGTCTTACTTCTATGCTTGTGGTTAGTCTCATATTTTATTACTTGCTCTTGGTATAATTGTGAAATATATAGGGGGAGTGATGATCCTTACTTGTGTGGACTCATGTTCAAATGTAAATGGTGTTGTGCACACAAGTAGGGAGAGCTTTGGCTATATATTTTATTTTATTGTGCTTGTATCTTGCAAATCCGTATGTTGTCATCAAACACCAAAAAGGGGGAGATTGAAAGAGCATTTCCCTAATAAATGTATTTTAGTGTTTGTCAACAACATTTGGTGAATTAACCATGCTATTAAAGTTCTGCAGATTTTCTAGGTTGATTCAGGATCTCACGGAGGTGCACCCCAAAAAGGAAGAAAAGATCGGAGCCCGTAGTCCAGTAGTGGAGTTAGAGCTTAGTTGTCTTATAGGGTGCTTCGCGAAGGTGGAAATGGTGGAGAGGGGATCCACGAAATTCTGCTGTTGCTTCTTCTAGGGCGGAGACTCCGGCCCTGGTGGCCGGAGACTCCGGCCTAGGGGACTCGCCCAGGCAATCCTCAAAGTCGGACAGTTCAGATGCCCTCCCGGAGTTGGGCCAGAGACTTTCTGTCTCTGGCCGGAGACTCCGGGTCGGCAGGCTGAGGCCGGAGACTCCGGTCCCCAGGGGCCGGAGACTCCGGTCTGTCTGGCGGGTCGATGGTTGCAAACTGGCTCGGACGATTCAGATGCCAGGCCGGAGTTGGGCCGGAGACTTTTGTCTCTAGCCGGAGACTCCGGCCCTGGAGTCACTTAGGGTGGAGACTCCGCCCCTCCAGGCCGGAGACTCCGGCCCTAGTCGTCCAGCAATGGCTACATTTCGTGGAGGACTATATAAAGCCTTCTTCTACCTCAAGAAGAGACTGCGACTTCCACTCTCTCTCCTCCATTGTTGCTAAGCTTCAAAGCACTAGATCTCTCTCCCTAGCCAATTGAACTCAAAGCCCTTTTGGGATTAGAGGGAGTTGACCTAGATCTACACCTCCACCAAGGCGATTTGATTTCCCCCCTCATTTTGTTGAGGGGCTTGTAACTCATGTGTTCATCGAATTCCTAGCCGGAAGAAGCCGTCCTCCAAGCTTAACTTTGTGTGTAAGAGCTTGGTGGGCCTATTGGGAGCCTCCAATTGAGTTGTGGAGCTCGCCCCAATACTTTGTGTAAAGGTGTCGTGCCGCCTTCAAGGGCATCGCTTAGTGGAGCGTGGACTCGCCTTTGTGGCTTGTTCACCGGAGAATAGGGTGAGCCTTTGTGGCGTTGGTGGCCTTTGTGGCACCACACCTCTCCAACGTAGACGTACTTCCCGTAACAAGGAAGGAACTACGGGAATACATCCTTGTGTCTTCGTGTCTCCATTGCGGTTACTTCTATCCTTTACTCGTACCTTTACTTATATTGTTATTGCTAGCTTTCTTGTCACTCTAGGTAAATTCACTTAGTAGCACATCTAGAGAATTTACCTTCCTGTCTAGCCTTAACTTGAAAAGAAGTAAAAATTTGGGTAGCTCCTATTCACCCCCCCTCTAGTCGCTCATACGATCCTTTCACAAAGGACTTGGGCTTATCAAGAATTCGTATTGCCTTTGATTGCAAGACAACGGTGAGTGGTATTGCTAATGGATCCCAGGGGAAGTATGGTGCTATTATTTCGGTGGTCAAGGGTCGTTCATCTCTTTTCTAAGATTGTGCTTTGTCTATGAAGGAAGGTATTCGAACTTCGAAGTTCACAACCTAGCTAGATTTACTACCTCATTAGGTGTTGGCTGCTATTTGTGGTTGGGCAACCCATATTCTATAAGTATTCATGTAAACATTGTGATTAATCAATAAAATCTAGCAGGTTGTCTAAGAAAAACACACAAGGTAGTACCAACGGTCCAACGTTGGCAAAACGGTTCAGCAAAAGACTCCTCTGTTACTTTCCTTAGAGCATCTCTAGCAGAGCCTGTAAAAACACGAACCGAAAACCCGGAGTTCCGTGCACCAAACTCGTGTTTATGGGCTCTGTTCTGCGCCAGCCATTTTCCGAACCTGTAAAGGCAGGGGTTTTCATAGAATTGATATGCAACACATACAACAATCTATCATAATTAATTAAATAATCATCTAAATTATTACAACACATAAACAATAGTCTGAACCAAATTATTACAACAGTTTTGGGAAAATTGAACAAATGAAAAATGTCTCAACCAAATTACAACAACTCTCGAAAAATTGGACAAATGAACAAATGTCTGAACAATGATACATGTGACAAACAAATGAATGGAATGGTAGGATCAAAGGCGACGGCCATGTCGCTGCCAGTGGTGCATCTTCAGATCATAGACGAGCTGGGCATGGGTACTGGCATTCTCAATCTGCCAATGAGTTTCAAGGAAAGCTTCAATGCGATCCGGATTGCGTTGGGGTTCCACTCGGGTGCCAACATTGTCATAGAAGCAGGGCAAGCTCAACTCTCTTTCATCCTCGGTGATCATGTTGTGAAGAATCACACAACATGTTATGATGTTGGCAAGGGTTTTCTTGTCCAAAATCGGGCAGGGCCACGAACAATGGCAAACCTTGCTTGCAAAACACCAAAAGCTCTCTCAATGTCCTTTCGAGCTGCTTCTTGAGCTTTGGCAAATTCAGCTTCAATTCTATCTTGGGGATCCTTGACAGACTTGATGGGTTCGTAGCATAGAAAACAAAAATTTTCCTACGCAAGAACACATAAACTAGCCAAGATACTCTACGAGGTGGTAGCAACGGAGACTAACCCTCGACGACCGTAAGCGGGGATTACGTTCCCGCACAAACGTTGACGATGGAGAGTCGATGTAGATGCACGTAGTCGACGTAGTTGTTCACTTGACGTAGTCGACGTAGTGGTTCACTTGACGATCACAAGATCGTGTACACGGCGCCACAAGTGGCAGCGCCCCCGTGCTCGGTCACACGTACAGCTCGTCGTCGACTCCTCCACGCCCTCGGCCCAGCGGGGCAGCGGAAGAAGGGATCCGCCGGACACTCCACCACACAGTTCTCCAAGTGTATGAACTACGAACTACAATTCCGGCAGAGCTTCGCTAAGCTCAGACGGAAATTGGGCAGCAACTATGCGGGAAGGGGAGGATCAAGTAGTGTGTCACATGGAGGAGAGGGAGGGGTTTATATAGGGGAGGAGGGGCAGCCCCCAAGGGGTGGCCGGCCAAGGAGGCCCTCCTCCTCTTCATGGTGGTAACCCCCTTTTCATTCCCTTCATGGTGGTAACCCCCTCATCAACATGAGGTAACCCCCATTTTAATTTTGCATGACATTCATGCTAATTAAAATTCACACTTATTGATTTAATAAAACATTTTTATTTCTTTAATATTTGTTAATTCAATCAATTAACAAACATTAACAAATACCCCCTTGAGTTATTTTGATATACCGAAACAGTTTCGGTGCTTTTCTGAAACAACCCTCATGCTGTCCTGTAATTCGATCGGAGTATCGTATCCACTCAAAAACGACGGCGAACCTTAAGTGTGTCACCCTACGGTTCGTGAATAACGTGGACATGATCGAGACTCCTCTCCGATCAATAATCAACAGCGGGATCTGGAAATCCATGATGACTCCCACTTACTCAACGATGAACTAGTGATCGTGTGAACCAGTAACGAATATAGTTAATTCCTTTTGTCTCGCGATATTATTACTTGTCCGAGATCCGATTATTTGGTATCAACCATACCTAGTTCGATCTCGTTCCCGACAAGTCTCTTTACTCGTTCCGTGATAATGCATTCCTGTGACCTAGTCACATGCTTGCAA
This sequence comes from Dactylis glomerata, assembly GCA_007115705.1. Classification (NCBI taxonomy): domain Eukaryota; kingdom Viridiplantae; phylum Streptophyta; class Magnoliopsida; order Poales; family Poaceae; genus Dactylis; species Dactylis glomerata. The sequence goes on along the minus strand of QXEO01000247.1, from coordinate 5,291,615 downwards.
GCGATTCCAATGCAATATCACCGAGAAGGGCCCAGAGAATATCTTTCCGTCATCCGGATGGACAAATCCCACTCTTGATCCATGAGCCTCAACTAATACTTTTAGAGTACCCAAATCAACCTTTATAATCACCCTATTACGGTGTGACGTTTGATATCATCAAAGTACCCTTCCGGTATCAGTGATTAACATGATCTCATGGTCTAAGGATTAGAACTACTTCGCATGAGTTTGATATAGCAATGAACTTGATGACTTGATCGTTTTGCTATTCATACTATGGGTGTGAGTGTTCATCACATCATTCTTCTAATGATATGACCCCGTAATTAACAACATCCAATGTTCATGATCAGGAAACCTTGATCATCGGTTAATCAACGAGCTAGTATAAAAGAGAGGCTTTACTAGGAACCTTTTTGGTTTATTAATCACACATGTATTAATGTTTCCGATTAATACAATTCTAGCATGAGAAATAAACATTTATCATAAACATGGAATATGATAATAACCACTTTATTATTGCCTCTCGGACATATTCCCTTTAGTCTCTCACTTGCACTAGAGTCAATAATCTAGTTGATACTTGCGTATATAACACTTATGGCATTCACGTGTTATACGTACGCGTTGCATGTGGTTAGTATGATCTCCAGATCTGACACTTTCAGTTCTGTGTGTATTTGCATGTCTTTGCGTCTCTACGCATCACTCATTCTCAAATGAGACAGTTGGGTATAAATTTGGTCCTTTGGTGAGACCTTAGTTCCTTTAGCTAAAATCATGTTGTCACTATTGTCGCACAATAGATCTTCACAGTAATAGCCAGCTTGGAACTACACCTAGTTTGATAACAAACTTCTTGACACAAATGCCCTCTTTTGCTACTTCTAAAGTAGCCATATACTCAACCTTTGTTGTAGAATCCATCACATTGTCTTAACTTTGGAACTCATCCAAATCCATCATGGAACTTCCTTCCATTACATTGTGCCACCTAAACATACAGCTAAAATTGAGATAAACTTAATTTGTATCTTATGACAAACTTAGTATCAATGTAACACTTTACAATGAATTATGTGTCACTTTATCATACATAATATATATCCTTAGTCCTTCCAAAGCACATAAGGATATATCTACTATTGTCCAGTGATCATCTTATGACTTTTATCACTCTGGTATATGCTCATAACATTTAGAGCATAGGACATATCTGGATATGTACATATCATGGTATACATGATCTATCAAATCATTCATGTGGCTTCACTCATCAAGTGTCAAAAACACCTGAATCTTGTTTCAACCTCTTCCATGCGACAAGAACTTTTCTTGTCGTTTCCATATTGAACTTCATGCAATATTTTATCTATGTACTTTGGCACAACCATATTGGTACCTCGATCTATCTATATAGACATCGAGACCCAATATTTTGGTTTTGCCTAAGTCTTTCATTGAAATCTAATTTTAATGAAATTCTTAACCTATGCCAATAAAAGATACATCATTTCCAATTAACAATATGTCTTCTACATAATGTACTGAAAATATGTCTCAGCGCTCCCACTTAATTTCTTGCAAATGCAAGCATATTCATCGTATCTGATGAAACTAAACCTTTTAATTATTTCATCACGGTGAATATTCCAACTCCGCGATGCTTACTTCAACCATTGAAGTTTGCATTCCTTTTAGCATCCTTTGAATTTACAAAACCTATTGGACCATGTCATATACATGTCCTAGGTAACCATTCTATTAGAAGAATGTTGTCTTGTTTGTTCAACTAACATATACCAAACTTGGCATATGTAGTGGTTGCTACAGTAATCCTTCCAGACAAAATATCGCTATGAAAGATCAAATCTTGTCGTAGTCAACTCATTGAACACAATCGTAAACTCTTTTAACGATGTGTCGACTATTTCAAAGATGTTAAACATCCATGTCTGTCTTTATAGATCCAAATACGTTCATTAGGCTTCATGCCTTTTGAGGGTCTTCTAAGTTCATAAACTTGGTTTCTCGTGTATGGAACTATCATGGATTTTATGGCTTCTAGTCATTTGATGGAGTCAGGGCCCATCATTGCTTCTTTGCATGCAGTCGGTTCATCATTGTCAAACAATAATGATTCATTCTCAAATCTAACTATTTGATTGTTACCCGACTCACGCGGTTCAATAGGAACTTAGATCTATGTGACCACAACCTTTGAGGTACGACAGCCATGCGCATTGTGGCCGCATCCGGGACACTTCTCGGCGCTGCGCTACTCAGCACATATAGCTTAGGTTCAATAACCCAATCAAAGTTCTATTGTCCTCCCACTTAACCTTTTGCGAAAAATTCCTTCTCAAGAAACTTGACGTTTTCGGCGACAAACACTTTTGTCTTAGGTGTTCTGGAGGAATACCCAACATTTACTTTGGGATAACCTACAAAGACGTATTTATCCGACTTTGGTTGTAAACATTTTACATATGCATAGCATACCAAAACTTTTAGAAAAGACAACTTGGGTTTTATCCCATGCCATATCTCATATGGTGTCATTTCAATGGATCATGATGGCGCTCTCTTCAGTGTAAAAGCGGTAGTCTCTAAAGCTTTATCCTTAAAATATAATGGCAGTTTTATAGACGACACCTTTGATCCAACGATGTCAAACAAAGTTTGATTTGATCTCTCGAACACTCCATACTCCTATGGTGTTTCGGGAAATACAAGTCTATGGAACGATTCCTCAACTTTTAGGTGTTTGCTAAACTTGTAACTCAAATATATTCCTTTATGATCAAATCATAAATTCTTTATTCTCTTGTTACAATGATTTTCAACTTCATCTAGAAATACTTTGAACAATATTCAAATATTTCATGCTTCTTCCTTATCAAGTAAATATACATATATATCTACTCAAATCATCGGTTAAAGTAAATGAAGTTCAAGAATTCACCACACACGGCTACACATAATGGACTATATACATCAACATGTACAATATCCAATAAATTAGTCGTCCGTTCTTCTTTGGCCTACAAACGGAGTTTTAATCATCTCTAGGAAATTTTCACAAGCGTCAATTGATTCGAAATCAAAAGACTCCAAAATTCCATCAACATGGAGTTTCTTCATGTTTACTTTCCAATATGATTTAAACGGTGGTGTCACTCATAAGTGATCTTCTAATCATTTGTCTTGAGACACTTTTAGCATTAGTGTTATGGATGTGATTTCTCCAACAAGATAAGCGTTCATCCATCTTTTATGAATGCGGTAATAATTTGAACAACCATTGTTCTCATAATACCAGAACAAAATAACAATTATTCAAACAAATCTTGAAGGCTAGGTTTAATTCCAACGAAACACAATAACACTTTATTTGTTTTCGATGAGAATCATCCCATATTCATTTGCTAGTTAATTAGGCCATTGTAGTTCTTGTATTGCGTTGTTCTGTATGACAGTTCATACCAACCAATTTAGTATCAAATACCCAAGAACAACATTGTTTTAACAAGCAACGAATACACCCATAACATGTATATCTTCTATATACCTGAGCTGGACATTTCCAGTCTTTTCTTTTCCGCCAGAATAAATTTTGGATTCTCTTTTAGCAATTCTTTTTCATCTAGAAGAATCTATCAACATCAAAAGTGGCGCCATACACATGGCACATAGTTCAAGGCATGATTAGTCAAACACTAATATCCTTGGACTCGCACTTTGAAGTAGATCACCATTATCAAATAATTGGCGTTCTTCCAAATTCCAATCTTTAGTAACCTTTTAGTGTAGTAAACATTTTACCTACATCTTCCATTCATCCTATCATGACAACTTTCATGATCAAGCTACTATAGCTCATGAGGACGAATTGTGAGTATAATGTTAGTTCCCAAAACCTTTTTAGGAGATCTAGACGGCTAGCGTCTCTAATCTTCGCAAATTCTCATACAATATGAGAACATGTGTCTTACTAAATTATACTCTATCACATTGCAACCAAACATTGTTTCAGATATCACAATATCTTCCACACATGATAGTTTATGAAACAATTCTTTCAACTCCTAGATAACCTTGATACTAAAAACAACTTTTGAATATCAAGGATCATGGAGGCAAGTGTGATACTTAGATACTAACACTGGAATTGTTACTCTTGATTTAATACTACTTATTAAATTTTATCGAGTAACAAGGGTTTGCTAAAAGTTTGCAATAGGACTTTAAACTTTAGATTGACATTCAAACAATACGATACCAGTTCGTAAAGTTAACATCCAGAATTCTATAGTTCTATTATCTCAATTATAGCTAATCGTAAGGTAGTAAACGGATGCCAATAACTACAACAAACTATGCAAATTCACTTTGATTTAGTTCATGATAAATTGAGTTCTATAATTCAAATTACTAAATGAACTCCCACTTAAAAACAACATCCCTCTTAGTTTTCTTAAGTGATTACACGAACCAAATTCACTATACCGCAACCGATCATCACGTGCAACGGCATAGTTTCAAAGGCGAACATCACCATGTTCATCATATCAACCATATGACTCATGCTTAACCTTTCGGTTCGTGTTCCGAGGCCATGTCTGTACATGCTAGGCTCGCCAAGTAGAACCATAGCACTCACGTGTGTAAAACTGTCTTACACCCGTCGTATGTGAACGTAGAGTCTGTCACACCCGATCATCACGTGGTGTCTCGAAACGACGAACTTTCTTGACAGTGCATGCTATGGAAGAACACATTTTTATCTTGATATTTATGTGAGAGGGATCATCTTATAATGCTACCGCGCGATCAAATCTAAGCAGAATAAGATGCATAAAAGGATAAACATCACATGCATATATAATGTGATATGATATGGTCCTTCACGCATTCGATCTCCATCTTGTGCGTCATGGTATGATCTCCATCATTCCACCGGCGTAGCACCAAGGTCCATGGCGCGCCACCTTGGTTGTCTTCCTCCATTACAATATATCACTTGGATATATATATTCGGCACGCAGGCCATTTAAATGTAAAGACAACCATATGGCTCCTGCCGGTTGTTTATAACTTACAAAAAGGATCATTGCATACAATTTGTAACATAAACAATTTAACCATATCACATCACATGCCCTGCAAAAACAAGTTAGACGCTTCTAATTTGTCTTGCATATTTTACGTGGTTTGGGGCTTTCTAGGAAGAACCGTTCTTACCTACGAACATGTAACCACAACGGTGATAAAAATATTATTAACAACTATTTGTAAAATAGATCATAACTATAGTGGGAGAAACGTGCACCCGCAAAGCTACATATGCCGAAGCATGTCAAGTGTGGGACAAGTCTCGTGAACGCGGTCACGTAAGGTTAGTCTCGGGCAGCTTCAATCCCACTATGCCACTATGATCCAAAATATAAAATAAATTGCAATAACATGATCATCAACGCCCACATCCACATGTGTTCTAACCGTGCATACCAACTACGCATAGAGATGGCTCTGATACCACTGATGGGTTCGTAGCATAGAAAACAAAAATTTTCCTACGCAAGAACACATAAACTAGCCAAGATACTCTACGAGGTGGTAGCAACGGAGACTAACCCTCGACGACCGTAAGCGGGGATTACGTTCCCGCACAAACATTGACGATGGAGAGTCGATGTAGACGCACGTAGTCGACGTAGTTGTTCACTTGACGTAGTCGACGTAGTGGTTCACTTGACGATCACAAGATCGTGTACACGGCGCCACAAGTGGCAGCGCCCCCGTGCTCGGTCACACGTACAGCTCGTCGTCGACTCCTCCACGCCCCCGGTCCAGCGGGGCAGCAGAAGAAGGGATCCGCCGGACACTCCACCACACACTTCTCCAAGTGTATGAACTACGAACTACAATTCCGGCAGAGCTTCGCTAAGCTCAGACGGAAATTGGGCAGCAACTATGCGGGAAGGGGAGGATCAAGTAGTGTGTCACATGGAGGAGAGGGAGGGGTTTATATAGGGGAGGAGGGGCAGCCCCCAAGGGGTGGCCGGCCAAGGAGGCCCTCCTCCTCTTCATGGTGGTAACCCCCTTTTCATTCCCTTCATGGTGGTAACCCCCTCATCAACATGAGGTAACCCTCATTTTAATTTTGCATGACATTCATGCTAATTAAAATTCACACTTATTGATTTAATAAAACATTTTTATTTCTTTAATATTTGTTAATTCAATCAATTAACAAACATTAACAAATACCCCCTTGAGTTATTTCGATATACCGAAACAGTTTCGGTGCTTTTCTGAAACAACCCTCATGCTGTCCTGTAATTCGATCGGAGTATCGTATCCACTCAAAAACGACGGCGAACCTTAAGTGTGTCACCCTACGGTTCGTGAATAACGTGGACATGATCGAGACTCCTCTCCGATCAATAATCAACAGCGGGATCTGGAAATCCATGATGACTCCCACTTACTCAACGATGAACTAGTGATCGTGTGAACCAGTAACGAATATAGTTAATTCCTTTTGTCTCGCGATATTATTACTTGTCCGAGATCCGATCATTTGGTATCAACCATACCTAGTTCGATCTCGTTCCCGACAAGTCTCTTTACTCGTTCCGTGATAATGCATTCCTGTGACCTAGTCACATGCTTGCAAGCGATTCCAATGCAATATCACCGAGAAGGGCCCAGAGAATATCTTTCCGTCATCCGGATGGACAAATCCCACTCTTGATCCATGAGCCTCAACTAATACTTTCAGAGTACCCAAATCAACCTTTATAATCACCCTATTACGGTGTGACGTTTGATATCATCAAAGTACCCTTCCGGTATCAGTGATTAACATGATCTCATGGTCTAAGGATTAGAACTACTTCGCATGAGTTTGATATAGCAATGAACTTGATGACTTGATCGTTTTGCTATTCATACTATGGGTGTGAGTGTTCATCACATCATTCTTCTAATGATATGACCCCGTAATTAACAACATCCAATGTTCATGATCAGGAAACCTTGATCATCGGTTAATCAACGAGCTAGTATAAAAGAGAGGCTTTACTAGGAACCTTTTTGGTTTATTAATCACACATGTATTAATGTTTCCGATTAATACAATTCTAGCATGAGAAATAAACATTTATCATAAACATGGAATATGATAATAACCACTTTATTATTGCCTCTCGGGCATATTCCCTTCAAGACTTAACAAAAGTTGCCCAATCCGGATAGATGCCATCGGCTAGGTAATATCCCATTGTGTACTCATTGTTCATGACCTTGTAGTTGCAAGTGGGTGCTTCCCCATTTGCTAATTTGGCAAATAAAAGAGACCTTTGCAGCATGTTGATGTCATTGAGTGTCCCCGGCAAACCAAAAAAACAGTGCCAAATCCACAAATCTTGTGATGCAACGGCCTCAAGTACAATGGTTGCATCTTTGCTCTTGCCACACTACTGTCCATGCCATGCCTTTGGACAATTCTTCCATATCCAATGCATACAATCAAGACTACCAAGCATGCCCGGCCAACCTCTTTTCTCATTTATCTCCATCAAGCGTTTGGTGTCATCCTCATTGGGAGCTCGGAGATACGTTGGCCCAAACAACTTGATAATCATGCGAGCAAACCTGCGGACCGACTCTGATGTAGTATCTTCGCCAATTCGAAGATACTCGTCGGTGTAATCCGCAGGGATGCCATACGCAATGACCCTCATGGCAGCAGAGATCTTTTGGAACGCGCTAAAACCCATCACCCCGGCGACATTCCTACGTTGCTTGAAGTAATTCGAATTGGCTTCGCATGCCTTGACGATTCGGACGAATAAGCTGCGCCGCATGCGATACCTCCTACGGAACAGATGGGAAGGATAGGTAGGTACCTCGGCGAAGTAGTCCTCCATCAGCTGCTCGTGGCCGAGGAGGCGATTCCGCTGGATGTGGTTCCGGCCGACCACGGACCCGCGCCACCGATTTAGCAGCTTCGCGCGGTCCTCCAGCTCCTTCACGGAGAGGACGAGCATGGTGGCCTCCATCTCGTCGTCCTGGAGCAGCTCGTCGAGGTCGGAATCGTCCGAGCTCAACGAATCCGACAGATCGACATCGACGAACTCGTCGCCTGAGCTCATCCTCGATTCGGACGGAGCGGCGGCGGCGGGGGCGGCACCCGGAGTTGGGCGAGGAACAGCGAGCGGGGTGCGGGGCGACCTGCGCTACCTCCGGGATGCGGGGCTCGGGCGAATCAGGCGGTGCAGCGGCGGCGGAGTGTGGTGGCGGCGCGGGGAGGGAGAGAGCTAGCGGTTGCGTCAGCTGAAATTTTAGTGCGCCCTAGATAGGGATCGAGCGTTCGGTTCGCTTGAGCGACCCCTACAAATACATGCCGTTTTGGGTTTTCAGTCTCGGCCCGAAAAAAGTTTTTCGGTTTTGGCCCTTTTACGGTCACTGATCGGCGCCATTTTTCAGCCCGAACCCGTAAACTGGCGGATATTTTTCGGTTTTGGTCCGTTTACGGGCTCTGCTAGAGATGCTCTTACAATTCGACTAGACATCCACAGTGATCTCTATCCAAGTCGGCATCAAGCAGTTGAAACGTGTATTACGGGACAGAAAGCAATTCCCTGCACGTTGCTGGTCTGGTCTCCACTCACAAAAGACGGCTAAACGGAGTGCGTGTCTTTGCTTCAGCCACAAACCCATCATTCGTCCACATCCCTCATTTCTCTCTGAAATGAAGAAAAAATAGACTCATCAACTACTCCCAGTCTCCCATAGACAAGTTTCTGCCTTGTTTGGTGGACAGTTAGCTTAGCTAGCTTCCTGTTCCTGAATTAATCAACGACGAGTGATCTGTGGTGAGCGCCACACTGAAACGTGAGTTAGTATCCCGTAGCTGCCGCCTGCCAAACGGCCAACCCCCGGTACAGTAGCAAAGTAGTACTGTACTACGAAGTACGAAGATAATCTCTCGATCAGGGGTTTATACGACCATACCGTATTTCGCGTCCACGCATCTGATGTACACTCCTGTGTTAAGATACTGACTCACAAGAGTCTCTCTCGCCACGTCTCCGTGAATGAAGGCAAATCATCGCATCGCGTGCGAGTGTGTAGAAGGAACCGAAACCCTCCCCGGCACGGGAAGCAAACAAATCCACCGCACGGTCCGCACGCAAACCCCTCCTAGACCCCACCCGCGCAGCGCAGATCACCGGCCAATCCATGGAGACGGGGGGCGGGCCCGCCACCCTCCAGCCCCTGCTGTGCCTCGCGTGGCTCGCCGCCACGCTCCCCATCGTCGCCGCCGCGCTGCCGATCCCCGCGGCCGCCGGCGGCCGCCTCCTGCACGGCCTCCTTGCCGCCTTCGCCGCCCGCGGGAAGACCGTCAGGACGTCCTCCGCCGCGGCGGCGTCATCCACCAGCGCCTCCTCCGCCTCCAAGGAGGTAAGACCGCCCCTGCAGCGCCTCCAGTTGCTGCTCTGCGTTGTATGTTCCCCGTAGATTGTAACTTCCTCTCAGCCCCGGGTCGCCCTTGTTCCGCCGCCGGACCAGCTTGCTCCTGGGTTAATCGTTCTCGTGGTTCACGGCGGCGAAGCTGGAGGCCGCGGGGAAGGTGGCGGCGGCCCGCTCCTCGAGATCCCGCCACGACTGCATACGCATACTGTCAGATCCCGCAAGGAATCCGACGGATAAATCTCCCGATTCGGAGAACCCTCGATGAATGGGGATTTTCTATCTTAGCTAACCCTAATTGAAAGTAAAGGCAAGAAACGAATTTAGGGTTTTCATCTTCGATAACACAAGCATGCCCGACGTGGGACTTTATATTCGGTTACAACACGAATTACCGATACATAACAGTAATAGTAAGAAGACGAACAGTAACTGGAGGAACGGGGAATCTCCGCCGTTGATCTTCTCTTACATTCAGGACCGTCCGATCTTCACCAACTCAGCCGAAACGGTACGCTCTGGATAGGAGTTATCTGAATATCCTGACAGAGCAGTGCAGGTGTTGACAATGCCCCCTTCTCAGAATCAACTTGTCCTCAAGGTGTAGCTTTTTCTGGGAACCAGGACTTGATCGTGGTGGAATAGAAGTGAGGAAAAACCTTTTTGATGAAATTTGCATCTTCCCATGAGGCATCCGTTGGAGCCAGGTTTTCCCATTCCACCAGCCATTGTGTGACCAGAACACGATTGCGTGGTAGGGAACGAGTTTCCAATACCTGTAATGGTTCTGTCTTGATTTTGCCATCAGAGCTGATCAGAGGGAGGCCGGGCTGCGGAACTGCATTGGGGCCGAGATGTTTCTTCAGCTGGCTCACATGAAAGACAGGGTGGATATTGACATCGTCAGGTAGTAGCAATTTGTAGGCGAGATTGCCCACCTTTTCCAGAATACGAAATGGGCCGTAAAACTTGCTGGTGAGTTTAATGGCCTGGCGAATACCAAAAGCAGCCATGCGATATGGTTGCATCCGAAGGTAAACCATGTCCCCAACATCAAATGTCCGTTCAGTACGCTTTTTATCTGCATACTTCTTCATGCGAGCCTGAGCTTGAGTAAGATTTTCCTTTAGCTTCACCAATTGTTGCTGTTTCTCTGCAAGGAAATCTTTGGCGTCAGTGTCTGCTGGGCCAGGAATAGCAACTTCACTGATCAAAGGTGGGGGAAACCCATAGAGAGCTTGGAATGGAGAAACTTTGAGTGCTGTGTGATACGTGGTGTTGTACCACCATTCAGCTAGGGAAAGCCATGCTGCCCATTTCTTTGGTTCTTGAAAGACCATGCAACGCAGGTAGGCTTCTAGGCATTGATTCACCCTTTCGGTCTGCCCATCCGTCTGAGGGTGATAAGCTGTACTGAGTTTGAGCTTAACATTGAGAGATTTGAACACTTGCTGCCACATGTTGCTGGTAAATATCCTGTCTCGATCAGTAATGATGCTGATGGGTGGGCCGTGTAGCTTAAAGACGTTGTCAATGAAAGCTGTGGCCACTGAATGGACAGTATATGGGTGGGAAAGAGGTATGAAATGAGCTGATTTGGTGAGACGATCGACAACAACCAAAATCACTTCTTTGCCTTGAGATTTGGGTAGGCCCTCAATAAAATCCATGGATATGTGTTGCCAAGCCATGTCAGGTTGTTCCAAGGGTTGAAGAAGACCTGGATAGTGGCAGTGCTCTCCTTTGGCGCGCTGGCAAACTGCACATTTAGAGATGAACTTCTCTGTGTCTTTTTTGAGTCCCGGCCAGAAAAATATTCGTTTGATGCGCTGGTAACTTGCAACTATGCCTGAATGCCCTCCAATGGGAGAGGCGTGCATAGACTCCAGAAGGTTCTGTCTGAGGGTGGAGTCATTGCCAATATAAATCCGGCCATTGTATCTGATAACACCAGCTTGGAGGGTGTAGGGTTGTTCTGACTGGGGTGCAAGGGTGAGTTTCTGGAGAAGTTCTGTGCAGTGGGGATCATCCACATAACTGTGCTCAACTGCTTCGACCCATGTGGGGGTTATGACCGTTGTTGCCAGGAGTGTTGGAGATTTCCGGCTCAGAGCGTCAGCTGCCTTGTTTTCCTTGCCTTTTTTGTAATCAATGGAGTAGTTGAATTCCAGGAGTTTTAGGAGTAATTTGTGCTGGATGCCTTCAGCGACTTTCTGTTCTGTTATGAATTTCAAGCTCTGTTGGTCTGTCTTAATGAGAAGTTCAGTACCCAGAAAATAATGTCGCCACCGTTTGAGTGCTTCCAAAATGGCAAGGGCCTCTTTACGGTATGTTGAAAGAGCAGCAGATTTGGTGCCCAATGTTTTGCTGAAATAAGCAATGGGTCGCCCTTTTTGCATCAAAACTGCTCCCAGACCAGTGCCACTGGCGTCAGTTTCCAGTGTGAAGGGGAGGGTGAAATCAGGTAGTGCCATTACTGGTGCAGTGCTCAGACTTGTTTTGAGCTGTTCAAAGGCCACTGACTGGTGCTCTGTCCATTTGGAGGAGTCTTTCTTCAACATGTCATGTAGTGGGCGACAGATTTGACCAAAGTTTTTGACAAAGCGTCTGTAATAGCCTGCTAATCCAAGGAAACCACGCAGTTGTGTGAGATTTTGAGGTGTGGGCCAATCTTTGACTGCTTCTATCTTCTTGGGGTCAGTAGCAACACCCTGAGCTGAAATGATATGACCCAGGTACTCGACCTGTGGTGCAGCAAAGACACATTTGCTCTGTTTAGCAAACAATTTGTGTTCACGCAGTCGCTGCAAAACGAGCTTGAGGTGTTGGAGGTGTTCCTGCTCTGACTTGCTATAGATTAGGATGTCGTCGAAGAAAACGAGCAAGAATTTTCTGAGGTAGGAAGCAAACACATTGTTCATCAGTGACTGAAATGTGGCTGGGGCGTTGGTGAGACCGAAGGACATCACCAAATACTCGAAATGACCAAAATATGTGCGGAATGCAGTCTTGTGTATGTCAGATGGCTTCATTCGAATTTGATGGTAGCCTGAGCGAAGATCAAGTTTGCTGAAGAATGTAGCCCCACAAAGTTCATCGAGCAAGTCCTCAATTACTGGAATGGGAAACTTGTCCTTGATCGTTTGGGCATTAAGTTTTCTGTAATCAATGCAAAGTCGCCATGTGCCATCCTTCTTGCGTACCAGAATTGCAGGGGATGCATATGGGCTGGTGCTTTGTCTGATTACTGAATTTTCCAAGAGCTGCTTGACTTGTTGTTCCATTTCGTTCTTCTGTTTGTGTGGAACTCGGTATGGACGAATCATTGGTGGTTCTGAATCCGGTTTCAATGGAATAGCATGGTCATGTTGTCGAGGGGGAGGAAGGCCAGTAGGCTCCTTGAAAACATCAGCATATTCAGTCAGGAGCTGATCAATAGCTGCACTTGGTAATCATACCTTGGTAATTCGGTCGCCTCAGGGCGTCGCCGCCAATGCGGTGGTCTGGAATGCCCACGGTTCTCACCCGCTTGCTCGCGGCGCTGAGGAGATTTCTCGCGCTCCGGCGGGCGTCCTCTGTCAGTTTTCAGGAACGCTGTAAGCTGCGAGACTTGTTCAGTCAAGGCAGAGATTTTCTCTTCCACGCCGTCGACCTTGAGTCCAATTTCTTCCGTACGCGTGTTGACGTGCTCCATGTCGAGCTTGAGGGCCGCCAGTTCTTGTGCATCGACGCCCTCTGCTGTCTTGGACTTCGGCATCACGAAGCGAAGGAAATCAACCTCGGAGTCGATCTACCGCCGCCACAGAAACGCCACCAGAAGACACACGAATCGAGATCGTTACCGGAATTTTACGGCCGAGGGAGATGTTCCTCGGTAACCGTAACGATGGTCGATTTGTGTCCGAGCTATGCTGCCGCCGCCAAGCCGCCGCCTCGACCACGTCAAGAGGGACGTCACCGCCGCCTACGCCACCGTCGACTGCACAACCCCGCCGCCGCGAAAGGGGGAAGGAGGGTGGGATTTTACGAGAGATCCCAACCACCCACCTTACCGCCGATTCGTTCCGCCGCCGGAGAGGAATTCCCCTCAATCTTGGTGAGAAAACTTGATACGGCCGAAGACCGCTGGCTACTGATACCAATTGTCAGATCCCGCAAGGAATCCGACGGATAAATCTCCCGATTCGGAGAACCCTCGATGAATGGGGATTTTCTATCTTAGCTAACCCTAATTGAAAGTAAAGGCAAGAAACGAATTTAGGGTTTTCATCTTCGATAACACAAGCATGCCCGACGTGGGACTTTATATTCGGTTACAACACGAATTACCGATACATAACAGTAATAGTAAGAAGACGAACAGTAACTGGAGGAACGGGGAATCTCCGCCGTTGATCTTCTCTTACATTCAGGACCGTCCGATCTTCACTAACTCAGCCGAAACGGTACGCTCTGGATAGGAGTTATCTGAATATCCTGACAGAGCAGTGCAGGTGTTGACACATACGCACCCATCTATTTTGCAGACTATTCGCATTCACATGCTGTAGATTTCCATTTGTTGCCTTGCTAACCAGGTGCTAGGTTTGATGCGTTTGGGAGAACAAAAACAGGTGCTAGCATCACAGAATAATGCACGATCCGTTGCCATCGAAGAATCTGGGTCCTACTAAACCAGCTAGTTTTGAAATTTTGATACAACATATTGTTTAGAAAACAGCAGTACAGTACAGAGTATCCCACTGCATACATGAAACTGAAACTTGTGCTCGAGAATGCATTAAAAAGCAATATTCAAAAAATTACGGGGTATAACCAATCCATGATTGAAGTTCTATACTGCTACTTTTTAGTCTTTTTGGTTTGCTCTATGCCTTTATGAACACTTGGACAGCCATGGCTATCTCTCTAACTGAAGAGCTTGTTAGAGTGTAGTATTTGAGAAGTTTGTTGGAATGAATGGAACTAGTGCGGGTCATGTATCATCCTTTGAACTGGAAGATACCCCGCCCTTTGCTGCTTGTACTTTACCAATAGGAACAAAAATTCTCCATACCACCTTATTTCAACCAGTTATGCTATAAATGAATGATGAAATGTAATTTGTCACTGCCATGAATGTCTGGCTGAATATGGGTTATACTGTTGAACATCTGAAATGCATGCTAATTGGTTTATACGGAAACACAAACAAGTGGTATATATTTTTGTGCTAACAAATCATGCACACGTCAAACCATGACTATGGTGAATTCAAAGAAGTTATATAGCTAGGGTTCTCTCATTCCCAGCTTTTCATCGTTCTGTTTTATGCTTTAGTTTCTCTGGAACATAATCATTAGCCTCTTAAATTGTGAACTGCACTCTGCAATGCATTGCAGAAATTAACTGAGCACCATGCTGCTTGGTGATCTCCAGTGTTTAGTGACTTACATGACGTTATTAAGCATCAAATTATCATGCCAACTTGATCAGTGGGGCAATGTCATTACATTCAATTTCCTACAGGAAGCAGTGTGGTTAAAATGCCCTGAAAATCGCTCACATGTGAACAAAGATGCAATGACATGACAACCATGCAGTTGGCAGAATGTAGCCAAATCTAGTGAATTTAAATTTTTAATAAATGAAAGTGGAGCTTTCTTAGATAACTAAATTAGTTTATGATATTTAGGCACACAAATTTAGAAAGGAAAAAAATTACCCAACAGAGCAAATTACAGACATACCTACTTAGCTTTCCTTGGGTATGCAGCTTTCAGCATCAGTCTCGATGTAGAGCAGCAACATGTGACTGCATTAAACAATATTATTTTTATTCAAAAAACTTCCTGAAAAACTACAATAAAAAAGAAATATGAAACTAAGACACACACTAAGGGCCCGATTGGATTGTAGTATTCCATAAACCTACATTATTGTGTGTGTGTGTGTGGGTGGGGGGGGTGGCTATCGTTCTGGCCCAAAATGCCTGCTTGGCTGGCTTTTAAGATTACAGTGCATTGTTGTTTCAACGTCTGGTTGAAAATCCCATGACGTGCTATGAAATCCAAGTGTAAATGGTACGTTATAGTCTCACATGATAGGGCAAAATGGCTTTTATTTGGTACAAATGAAGAAAATTGATGATATAACACGGTAGACATTCTCACCATAATGGCCAGACAATTGAAAGGATGGTTGGCCGGGACTTAGCA
Source organism: Dactylis glomerata (assembly GCA_007115705.1). Taxonomy (NCBI): domain Eukaryota; kingdom Viridiplantae; phylum Streptophyta; class Magnoliopsida; order Poales; family Poaceae; genus Dactylis; species Dactylis glomerata. Next base: position 5,275,929 of record QXEO01000247.1, on the reverse strand, counting down.
CCAACATGTTCAAGGCCTATCTATCTGCAAAGCAAACGGTGAAGTCGATCACATGTTATGGTCAACATATGTTGTCGCGGGAGAGAAGGAAGTGAGGTAACATAACCATAGAATCGATCTTAGCCATTGGCGGTGGTTGTTTGTCATATCGCCTGTAGCAGGGCAGGAGGTTCTGGCCCAAACAGTTAAGGGTTGGAATCTGTGGAGGCAAAGTAAATACTGGCTGGGAGCACTGAGAGGAGCGAGACTGAGTGCGTACTGCACAAGGCAAGGAAGCACTCAGAAGCTGAGGGTCTTGTGATGATGATAACGGTTAAATGACCATACTCCTAGCTGTTGTTACACATAATGAACAGAGGGATATTTGCAGGTAGCCAGGTAGATAGATAGGGAGGCAAGCCTTCTGCCTGAGGACAATAGTCACTTTCTAATTGGGATGACGTGGCAGCAGGAGACGCTAGAAAAGCAGTTAGGTTTTTTTTTTCTATGTAAGATATGTAAATTAGGGGAACTGGAGGCTAAAATATGTCCCTGCTCCACTAAATTTATGCATTTCCTTCATTAGTACTCCCTCCGTTCCATAATTCTTGACGTGATTGTAGTTCAAGAATATGGAATGGAGGGAGTAATTAGGAGCCATACTGGTTCACCCTTCCCAGTAAGAGAATATTTGATGCTTCAGACGGATTAAGCATACATGCATGAGTGAGCTAACCTATTTTGCATATATTTTTGCAACTTTTTCTAGTGTATAAAAGATAACATCGGCAGTTTAAATGCATTTATGGTGCATTTGTGTCTTCACAGAGTCAATTTCTGTAGACATATTAGAAACTCATATCAATCTTTCTAAAACTGCAGAAGTTCACTGTTCCACAGAAGTACTTCTTGCATTTCTACGTGGTGGGAGTGGTGGTGACAACAAGCTTGCTGCTTGCAATATGTTTCTATGCATATATGAAAATGACAATACTATCGCCAGAGCCATCGAATTACTCCACAATTGCCAGTCATCTTGTTGGCTCAAATTCGTTCTCTTTTCGCGGTGTCTGGTCGCACACCATGGAACACAAGTATCGTGTATGGCGGACTGTGTTTGTACTTCTGTTGATGGAAATTCAGGTGCTCAGGCGCCTTTATGAGACTGAAAATGTGTTCCATTACAGTCCTTCAGCTCGGATGCACATTGTAGGATATCTGACGGGTCTATTGTAAGCCCCATATTACTTAACTTTACTCTGTTCTTGAATCTTGCATAATTCTTGCTAAAATATGCCAGCTTGATTAAATATTCCCTCATTTTTTCCTTTCGCTCTTTCCGTTATAGTTTCACATGCTTTGCTATTAGGTCTTTTTATGGAAATTCTCTTTACTTCTGCAGCTTGTACATATACTTAAAAAAACTGCAAGTTGGTGACATAATTTATGGTAGGTTTTAGTTTACGGGATGTTTTGGCCTTGACCTCACACCACCAAAACATATGGCAATTGCCACCGAACTGATTCATGGTATTCTATTTCTGAATTCTTCGCTGCAGATTTAACACCTGACTGTTTTGCATACATTCTTTAATTCTGGTGTATTCTTATCATAAATCTGATATTAGGTATAGCATTATGCATTCATGTTATCCATGGCAAGTTCCTGTAAGGATTTCCTTGCACAAAGATCATGGTATTGCCCTTTCCTTTCTCTTGCATAACATTTTGGACTGATATAGTTTTTCCTGCCAGCTATTACACGGCAGCACCTTTATCTCTGGCTAGCTCTTGTATTTCTGAAGCAGCGGATTATCTTCAGGATCAAATAGCTGAGTTTATAGTAAAGGGTCGTGCAAGAATGCCAGATCTAGTCATTGATTCGTCATTTCTCCTAAAGCCTCTTCTAAAGTTGGGGTGGTGCCAATGGATAGGTGCAGTTATATTCATTTGGGGATCCCTCCATCAGACCCGTTGCCATGCAATTCTTGTAAGTATCCACTTTTTGTACTGTGTCCGGAACCGTATATATGGTGGTATATTGGTTGGTATCTTGTCTGCAAATGCAAATAGGATGTTCCCATATGTGAGCAACCATATAAATATTCAAAAAGGAAGCAGCACCAAATGTATTGAAACTACTACTCGTAAACTTGCTGAGTGAAAACCTGAAGGTATAGCTTGTTGGAGTTGTTTTGTTATTTAAGAGTAGCTGGGATGGAATCCAATGGGAATTAGAAAATAGAGATCACAGATACTTTTTTTTAGAAAAACAGGGATTCACCCCGGTTCCATTTCAACGAAAAGAAACCGCACAGAGTATCAGGTTCCAACATACATCCCGGACTGCAAAAAGTCTAGCAAACTAACTTCTGACCGAAAAGAAAGGAAAGGCATCTAAGCCAAGCTAAAGGGCAGCCCCCAAACTAGAACTTAAGACATGAGTTTTTAGCGTCTAACAAAACGAAAACAACTAGAGCTTCTATTACATGGCATCTCTTGCCTCAGACAGCGAGATTTTTGGCTTCCTCAGCCAATGATCACATGGATCTCGTCGGACTCCTCCGGGTGCGCCTTCAGGTAGGCTTCAGGCACTCTTCCCCCGTGAGTCTTGGAGGAGATGAGATTTGTCCAGACTGACGTCCAGCCGAAGTCAGCACATGTCAGTCCGGCATCAGCGCCAACGGAACCTGGAGCTTTCTGACCAGGTGAACCATGAACCGATCCACCAACTCCCAGTTTTGGTCCTTGAAAGGGATCCTCCAGATCCTGAGGTAACTCAGTAACCTTTGCCACACCTGCTTCAGGTTAAGCCAAGGGGAACGATTAAACACAATACTATTCCTGTTGTTCCAGATAGTCCAAATGACGGCAGAGGAAACAACATTGAGCTGTAGAAATCTTTTACTGCAAAGCCATTTGGAAGCTAAAGACAGGAAATCACTAATTTCAATGTTGAAAATTTCCTGCACCTCATGCCAAAGCAGTTTAGAAATTAAACAGTCAAAGAATAGATGTGTAACCGATTCAATTTCCTTACATAAACTACATTCTAAAGGCTTTGGAATACCTCCTTTTCTCAGATTATCTCTTGTCAAGATTTTATTCTGTGAAAAGAGCCAGAGAAAATTTTGTATTCTGGGGGGTATCTTTAAATCCCAAACAGCAGGTAAATAAACAGGTTGAACCCCTCTAAAATTAACTATAGCATATAGGGATTTGGAAGAATACACCCCACTAGATTCATATCTCCAGATTAACTGATCAGGAGAATCACTAAAATTTATCTCTTTAGCTATCTCTAGGATTTCTAGCCATTGGATCATCAATTCTTCAGTAAAAGTCCTCCTAAAAGAAAAGTGCATCTAAGCTGAGACCCATCCCACAGCTCATGAATAGTTTTATCCTGTTGATTGACTATCATATAGATATCCCAGTATAAGACAGCCAGAGGGGCATTGCCATACCAGGTATCTTCCCAGAATTTAAATGCTTTTACCATTACCTACTAGCCACTTATAGCCAAACTTAACAGCCTCTGCTGCCCACATGACGTCCCTATTTACATGGCGTCCTTGTTTTATGTGATTTAGCTTTGATCATCTAATTGATAATTTAATACATGAAATATGTGTAATACAAATACCATCTGTAACTTCTTTTAATATGATATACTGGTATAATTTTCATAACACATAACACATGATTTGTCGGTCAAATTATTGGCAAAGTTGAACATTGAAATACACGTGTGCCACGTAAATAGGGACTGAGGGAGTACAGAAACTTCTTTGGTCAATCAACGTCGTGGACTCTCTTCATCAAGTGCCGAACCATATTTATGGGGTTATTCAGTATGGACGTTTTCTGTTTATTTATGCAAGAAATTGTACTGTCATGTATCTTTTGCAGTCAAAGTTTTGTGGTATAGATTTGTAGAATTTTGCTATTATCTTGAGTTTTTACATTTTCTGTTAACCGCTTTCACAGGGATCATTGCGTGAAAACAAAGATTCTGATGAATATGTTATTCCTTGTGGTGACTGGTTTAGTCGTGTGTCTTGCCCTCATTACCTTGCTGAACTAGTGAGTACCTCCATTCTTCTCTCATATTCAGTATGTTCTTTTTTGCGGAAACTCATATTCAGTATATTACAGATAGGGCAGATGTTCCTTTCACATTTCCAATGTAATGATGTCACAGTAGAGAGTAGACTAGTCAAGAGAAATCATTTAACTTCTCGGTTGCTTATGCTACAATGTGATTTATACTGTTCGATGTTACTGCAAACTTCTCCGTAATTTTGGTTGGTTAATCATTTGCAGACATGGGGTGGCATTTAACTATAATTTCCCTTTAGGAGTGTCCAGCGTTACATAGTGGCAACTGGCATGGACATTCTGTACTAGCTAAAAAATGACAAAATCAATTTTTCATCTGAACTTTCCACTTGTTGAGTAACTAAATGAGGCTGACATATTGGAATATGCATATGCCTTGAACAATTTCTGAGCAGCCAGCGAATAACTCTTATGAGTTTTTAAGTTGCATCTCATTTAAATTTATTGTTGCTTTGTTTTGTAGGTCATATATTTGGGCATCTTGATAGCTAGTGGGGGATCAGATATTTCAGTGTGGTTCCTGTTCATTTTTGTGGTATGCTCGACTGACTTTCAGCACCAAACAAAATCAGCATCTAACAAACTTATCATTATTGTACCATTTCAGCAGACTAAACTCCCCTTTTGTGCAGATAACGAACCTATCTTTTGCCGCAGTGGAAACTCATAAATGGTACATTCAGAAGTTTGAAGACTACCCTCGTTCTCGCTATGCAATCATTCCGTTTGTATTATAGCATCTGCAAGCATTATTTGCGTGCAGTAACAAAACTGAACTTGTGAGTTCTGGCCAGAATGCACAAACCTGGCATGTAAAATATATTCATGTAAATGTGACAGGCTGGAAGTTAAATGTTGTGATCTATAACTTAATAATCTGCCCCAACCTGTAACCTACAAAGGGTGTATTTTCCGATTGGAAATGTGATACATACTTACGTAGCTGCTTCTTAAATGTACAGTAGCCTTTCTATATACATATTTAAGCATTGGAAATAAAGATCTTACAGAGCTGGAAACATGTGAAATTTGTGACAGTTAAGCTGTTATAAGCTACTACCTCCATTACGAAATGTAGTATGTTTTAGAATAGCTTTCTAAAACATACTACATTTCAGAACGGAGGTAAGACTGATTTGAGAATCTAACATATCATGATGTTATGGGTCATCTTGATGTAAAACAGAGGTAACTTCCAGTGGAACCATGGCCGACACTTCTTTTAGCTCGCCGGCACATGTTTTCAGCTCGGATATGTTTTATCTTTTTCTTGTAAGGATCTTGTAAGGGCTGGTTTCAGATAATATATGGCCTAAGGCCTTTTCCGCAAACTTCTGCCAAGGTGGTGCCCTGTTGTTCATCCTGTAGTCAATCCTGCTGGTATTACAAGAGTTGGTTTTGTACCTTTGTGTATTAGTTCTCTGATCATGTCAACTCTGAAATTTCTCGAGCTGAAAGTCATCACGTTTTTGCTGTTCTTACAGTTGGCTCAGCTGGTCTGGAAATGAATGTTGATGGATGAAAGGTGGAACAGTTTAAGGCTTAAAGTATCATATTGGAAATACCTTCTCTTAGGACCATCGACCGTCTACTTGTGTGTGATAATCCAGTTTCAGGTCCGCCCTCTTCTCTACTAATTTTCTTACCTTGAATGATTGCAATTTGCTGATACTATTAGAAGGTTTCTGTCTTTGTTTCGAGAGATCACATATGATTAGCAAGTTAACAATGACCATCATAGCTTTTCGGGGTTTAGAGAGCTGCTTAAGCGAAAAAATTATTCTCTCTCTCGAAACAGGCTTTCGCCCCACTTTATAAATAAAGTCACCATCACAAGCCATTCATTGCTCATCTGCACAGACCAGTGACAAATGCTGTATGTTTTTGCGGCTTAGAGGGAAAAAATCTGAAGAACACACTAGGCTACACAATGGTACTCTCACACTCAGTGCCCTTCTCCCATTTTTAGAACACTCATTACAGCACTAATCAGGTCGCTCACCATCTAATCTAAAACCAGAACCAAAGTGCACCGTCAGAACAAACCCAAAAGAAAAGCTGAGTCAAAAGTAGAGAAGAAGGCGCACCTTTATGGACATATATAAATTATGGTACATACTTACTGATATTGCTGGATTTTGGATGTGTAGTAGCCTTTATGGACATATTTAAAGATTGAATACGGTCCCTGTGGAACTGGAAATGTGTCAAATTGGTGGCAACAAGGCTGATATAAGTTAGTGACATGAGAATCTGGCACTTCTGATGTTATAAGTTGTGATGTGCAACAAAGACAACACGGTGAACTGTGGCCTTCCATGCCGTGAATGGCAATTGCTTCAAGCTTGGAAATGTTCAAGTATTTTCTAGTTCTCGAATCTCTGCACTAGGCTCTGCTAAGAAGCCACCCTGCTGTTCATTGGGTGCGGAGAATCCTGCTGGAACTGTCGTAGTGGGTTTGTACTTCCGTTGGTGTTTTAGTACTGTGATCGTGTTAACTCAGAATTCCTCAATCTGAAAGTATATATGTTTCTGCTAGGTTTTTGCAGCGTGCACAAGCATGTCTGGAAATGGATGTTGATGCGTGAGAAGTGGAAATATAAAATGTCTTTTCGTTCTAGATCATGGACAGTCCACTTGAGCGGGATCATCAAATGTCAGGTCCGCCTTCTCTTTTCTATGCCTCGATTGATTGCAATTTCCTGATACTATTATTAGAAGGTTTCTTTCTTTTGCTTTGAGAGAGAAGATATGATTACAAAGTTAATAATGGTCTTCATAGGTACCATCACTAGCCAGTCGCTACTCATGTGCACTGGCGAATGCTGTATATTTTGCGGCCGTTCGTTTGGAGGTGGGATCCTGTAAAGTGTACCGCCGCATTATAGCCTTGTAGGGAGAACACACCAGGTTACACGAAGTCCTACCCTAGGATGTAAAGCTACTCTCACTCGGTGTTCTTTCCCCATTTTTAGAACACTCATTACATCAGTAATCAGGTGTGTCACCATCGTCTAAAACTAGAACCAAAGCGCACCGTCAGAAGAAACCCAAAAGAAGAGCCAAGCCGACCCGACGGAGGTGCATGAGATTGAGAGCAAAGCCTCCACCAACCCACAGCACTCATGCTCCTCACCTGGCCGGGACATGAGAAATGTTGGGTCAGAAAGCACATCCATCATCCATGGATCCTCCAGGAGGGGACACGCTCCTTGACTTTGCCCAGCTAATCCTCCCCTCCCGGACATGTGTTCCCAAGCACCGCCTGCTTGCGGCCGCTTCAGGTCTTGTCTAATTAGCAGCACGTAGTGGAACGCTTGTTTAACTTATTGGCCTTGTTCTTTCCCCGGGCCGGCACATCATGGCGTGTGCGCGCAAAGATAATCAAGCCACTAGCCTGCTCGACCCACTGATCGGTAGAGAGACACCATGAGAGCTTAGCTGAACTTTCCTACTCATTTTTGCCTTGAGATGGTCGGGATCCATAAGGAAATTCGATGTTTTTTTTTTTGTTTCCAAGTGCTGTACCGGTTACTTGATTACAGGAGCCGGTGACGTCGCCAGGAGTTGGTGCCTGGAATCACTGATGAAATAACTAACAGATGATAGGGAGATTTCGGTAGAGTAGTGTAGAGACCCGAAATTGATGAACAAAGCGTAAAAGTCTCGATCGAGAGTGTGCTAGGCAGAGTGGGCGTGAGAAAACAAAGGAATGCGATCACTTCTATGAGCGTGGAGGATCGTCGGAGCTGGCTGTCCGTATGGCCCGTCCACGTCCAGTTCTGCAGACTACATTCTGGCTTCTATTTCCAAGTCCCAACACCATTGATTTTTTATGGAGGGATGCGACTACGCCCACATAGCGCCTAAATAGCTCTTTTTAAAGTGACAGATGGAGAGAAAACTGGTCGATCTCAAAATTTTCTTGATGAGCATGAAAGCGATGTGTAGGTAGGTGTGTCCGTGTGTGTGACTGACTCTGTGAGCAAGGTCCAAGCACCGGAACTGCCGTTCTGGACGGTCATGGCACGGGCACTGGTCTTGGCAAGATGACAAGCGAAATGGCGACGGAAACCTCCTCCTTTTCCCGCTCATTTTTGTTTTTTCGGCCGGGAGAGGTTGAAGCTAGCCGCCGCGCTACTCCTGCTACCTGTGTACATTAATGGGTAACGCAAGGCCTGCACAGAGCGTGTGAAGGCTCGCTCGTCCAATGCAAGGGTTTTCTGTAGTGCAAAATGGCGTGATATCTCTTAGTACGTTCGTAGGCAACTCACACGAGCACGTACGTGCACGTCTCGACATTTATTCTCTTCGACGTATTACAAACCTATCCAGATTAGCTCTAATTACTCACCAATCATTGCCTGCCATCTAAATGAAACTTGTTTGCTAGTATCAGTTCTCAATCGTAATCCCTGGAGTGCAGTAGCATTCAGAAATGGGCTAAGCTGAACAGAGAGTGACACATGGTGACATGGATCTATAGTAGACTAGTTCCTTTTACTCCATGTTTTGTAGACTAGGACTACTAGCACGGTAACATTTGGCCGCTATATTTTCCACGGAACAAGGGGTAGTGGACGGGAGCGGGCACGTTAAAAGCGAGCCAGATCCATGGCTCCCATCCGATCCGACTCGAGCCACAGTTATTTCCGTACCGAAATGTTTGCAGAGGGAGGAGGCCGAGGCACACCACGCACGCACAGTGAGGCCGAGTAAAGCTGACACCTGCTTGGCTGGCTGGCGCTCCCGTCAGTGAGTGGCGGCAGGTCGCCCATATGGCCGTTTGATGAATCATTGGACCACGCTCATAGTACTTGCCAGAATGCCAGATGATCTGATTTCAGCGGCAGCGCTACCTGGTCCTCACTGTCAGCCTCGGCCAACGGCCACCGCTCCGGCGCTGCATTCTGACCTTACAATTCACTCGCGGTAAAATTTTGGGATCAATTTTTACTGCAAAACCGTGGTACTGCCGTGGTAGTCAAGTGCGCTAAGTACATAGTGTAGCAGTATTATGTTGAGGAAACAATGTCTTCTTCAGAGGCGCTTGATCGATTGACTGAGACTCGAGAAATGAAAACCATCGAACGCAACGTACACAAAACTTTTTTTTACAAAGTACAAAGATCCGGGCGAAAGGAGAGCGAGATTTGCAGGAAGACGCTCCTAACGGTGCTCTGTGCACATGTTCAGTACGAAAATTAGGACTTTACGGGTTAAATTATAAATAAACATCGGCGTGAGACTCTCTCCTCATCGGCGTCAAGCAGACAGGAATCTAAGTATTCCTCCACCGTACTATGCTCCCGTGCTCTTCACTGCAATACCACCATTGTTTATCATCGTGTGCTTGTGCACGCTTCCGGAGATCTGATCTGGATAGCGTACAACGGCATTGACATGACTAGATGCGAGTTACGGGAGTACTCCATCGCATCTGCTGCTCGCTACAAAAAGGGGCCCGGAAAGTTAGTTACATGACGTGAAACTCGGATGCGATCGATCCATGCGAGGCTGGCACGGAATGGGAGCGTGAGCACCTAGATGATGTAAACTTTCTTGGTGGTGCTTTATATCAGCATGTACACTCTGTGTGCCGTGGATAAGGAGAGAAAATAAAAAAGTGAGGGACACGGTTACTTAATTATGCACATGCCAGGTTTACACTAATTCTTGTACTGTACTGTAGTATACGTGACATCGAGCATTGCCTAGCTCTAGCTGCTTCATGGAGTATTGTATTTGTACCGGAAGAGATAGCGGCACCAATCTTTCTGCATTACTACCATCAGTCTACCACCTGCATTTTCAGCTCATCTCTTTACTACTCCCGTTACCATGTTCACGTCCTTGAGATTTGTCGCCTTGTATTGATAGATACAGATAGAGTATTGTAACGTGTAGCATGTAGATGTACTAGAGTTCTTAATACATCCTTACAAAATTGGCTACATGAGCTATTTTCCCCTTATCCCGGTCTCCCATTTGACCGACGATATTCTTTAGGAATTCTGACCAGAAGTACGGGCAGAACTTATACAGCTGGAAAATGAGATCTGGTAAGGCAATCACAATCATTCTCACCTCGCTGCCATCTCCATCGTAAACAAGATCGACCATCCTATATGTAGTTAGTTCAAAAAAGGCCCAGACAATGGTTCACATGTTTGCACTGTTTTTCACCTGTGCACCAGCAGTGGTTAGCCAAACATTACACTGCTCCTTAACACACCAATAATGGAATTACCATTAAAGTCATTAGGCAGACAAGGAAGCCAAACACCCTCGATGAGACCCTGACCGAGATATGGCTTTGCCCAGGGGCCAGGGAGCACAGCGAACTCAGTACACATCGCCTGCTCGCTCATTGCAGTATTAGCACTTAATAACTCACTCGCTAAGAGCATCTTTAGCGGTTTAGCCCCGTCTTCCCCCTACAATTTATAAAAATTGAATGAAAACAGCAAATATGAATGATTTGTTTTCGAGAATTGCATATATGAATGGTATTTTACAATGGTTTGAATGGAATTTAATTAAACATAAATATAAACTAAATGCTAGCGGCAACGACAGAAGGTGTCGTTGTCCTCCTCCTTGCTGGAGCCGCTCGAGCCGATGCTTGTTCCTTTGCCGCCATTAAGGAAGTGTCCTCATCGCCCGCCGGCGTCGGATCTCGTCCCGTCGCTCTTGTCCGCGGCGAGGCACCAGAGGGATCGGCACCCTCCTAGCATTGAGGTGTCAGCCGCCGGAAATGTGGACGTCGCGTAGGCCCACCGACGCGTTTTGTTCGTAGAGGGTCTGTGCGATCTCCCCCGACATGTATGGCTGGTTCCGCTCCTTTTTGGGCGGCGGCGCCTTCTTCTTGGCCTTGGACGAGGACGCGCCGGTGTTTGTCTTCCTGAAAGGCCAGCGCCCTATCATGGTGGCCGTGGAGGGAGGGCAATGTTCTAGTTCTGGACGCGGCTGCGGAAGCGCATCTTATAAAGGGGAGAGGACGCGGTCTTCCATGGCCACTCATTGCGGCGCAGAGTTGGAAACGACGGTGGCTAGTGATACGGCGCCATTGATGGTGGAGCGGAATTGAAAGCGCGCGACGCAACCTTTCCCGATGCAGCCCACTGAATCGGCGTGACGGAGGAGACGAAGCGGCCGCGGACATAGGCCTCGGGTGGAAGGACGAGGACACGCGCGGACACAGCGGTCAGTCCGCAGCGACATAAACTACACTCAAATTTGCGCCAAAAAACGAACCAAATCGGGCGTCAGCGTTTCATTTGCGTTGGGATGTTGGAGATGCCCTAAACTGGTTTGCAGCTCACACGGACACGGTGCCACTGCCACGCTGCCCATGGGTTTACCCTCCCTAGCCCCACTGATCAGCGTCTACAGAGGAGAGCCACGCAGTAGAAAGGGCATTCACTGGCAGTGACAGCCTGTCCTCGCGCTCGTAAATGCGCGCTTAACGTTAACAAAACACCTCATAAAAGCGCGCTGCTCCACGCAAACGCTCTCTCTCTCTCTCTACCGGCTTTTGACGCTCAGATGAGAGAGAAAGCAGCAGAAAAGGCGGGGAGACGAAAACAAAATAAAACGCGCACACATACACGAGTAAAAAACTGCCTCGAAACCCACCCAAACCCGTCCAAAACCTCGCCAGCGCCCCAAACCGCTCCTTTTCTTCTTCCCCCCTCCCCTCTCTTCGCCTGCAAATGCAAACGCACACTCTGTTTTCCCACTCCCTCTCTCACTCTCAGTCCTCGCTCTCTCACATGACGGCCTAAATGCCAAAGCCGTCAAGCCGACGATGACGAGACCGCGAGACAAAGCGGGCCGCCCCTCCCTGCCTCCCGCAATGCCGCCGCCACCGCTGCTCTTCCTGCTCCTCATGGTGGCCTGCGCCGCGGCGGCCACGCCCCCGGCGTCCCCGCCGGTGGCGCGCACCGCGGAGGTGCAGGCGGAGATCGACGCGCTCCTCGCCTTCCGCGCCGCCCTCAGCGACCCCTACGCCGCCATGTCCCGCTGGGACGCCTCCTCCCCCTCCGCGCCCTGCTCCTGGCGGGGCGTCGCGTGCGCCCCCGGCGCCGCCACCAGCCGCGTCGTCGAGCTGCAGCTCCCGCGGCTACGCCTCTCCGGCCCCATCTCCCCATCCCTCGCCTCGCTCCCCTACCTCCAGAAGCTCAGCCTCCGCTCCAACGCCCTCTCCGGCGCCATCCCGCCCGCCCTCGCCAGCCTCGCCGCCCTCCGCGCCGTCTACCTCCAGGACAACGCCCTCACCGGCCCCATCCCGCCGTCCTTCCTAGCCAACCTCACCGCCCTCGAGGCCTTCGACGTCTCCGCCAACCTCCTCTCCGGCCCCGTCCCGCCCGCGCTCCCTCCCACCCTCAAGTACCTCGACCTCTCCTCCAACGCCTTCTCCGGCGCCATCCCGCCCTCCCTCGCCGCCTCCGCGCCCAGCCTCCAGCACCTCAACCTCAACTACAACCGCCTGCGCGGCACCGTGCCAGCCTCTCTCGGCGCCCTGCAGGACCTGCATTACCTCTGGCTCGACGGGAACCTCCTCGAGGGGACCATCCCGTCCGCGCTCGCCAACTGCTCCGCCCTGCTCCACCTCAGCCTACAGGGGAACGCGCTCCGCGGCATCCTCCCCGCCGCGGTCGCCGCGATACCCTCGCTGCAGATCCTCTCCGTGTCGCGCAACCTGCTCTCCGGCGCCGTCCCGGCCGCCGCGTTCGGCGGCGAGAGGAACTCGTCGCTGCGCATCGTGCAGCTCGGCGGCAACCAGTTCTCCATGGTCGACGTGCCGGGCGGGCTCGGCAGGGATCTCCAGGTCGTGGACCTGGGGGGCAACAGGCTGGGCGGGCCGTTCCCCACGTGGCTCGTCGAGGCTCCGGGCCTGACGGTGCTCAACCTCTCCGGCAATGCGTTCACCGGCGACGTGCCGGCGGCGGTCGGTCAGCTTACTTCGCTGCAGGAGCTGCGGCTTGGAGGCAATGCTCTCACTGGCACGGTGCCCCCGGAGATTGGCAGGTGCGGTGCTCTCCAGGTGCTCGCTCTCGAAGACAACAGCTTCTCCGGCGAGGTTCCTGCAGCTCTTGGCGGTCTCCCGCGGCTCAGGGAGGTCTATCTTGGTGGGAACTCTTTCGCCGGCCAGATTCCGGCAGCTTTGGGGAACCTGTCGTGGCTGGAAACGTTGTCAATACCGAAGAACAGGCTCACTGGTGGCTTGCCAAATGAGCTCTTCCTGCTGGGCAACCTGACATTCCTGGACCTGTCTGATAACAAGCTCGCTGGTGACATTCCTCCTGCCATTGGCAATCTGCCTGCTCTCCAGAGTTTGAATTTGAGCGGCAATGCTTTCTCTGGCAGAGTTCCGTCCACCATTGGTAGCCTGCTGAACCTGCGAGTTCTTGATCTCTCTGGCCAGAAGAACCTGTCAGGAAATCTACCGTCAGAGCTCTTTGGTTTGCCACAGCTGCAGCATGTATCTCTCGCCGATAACTTGTTCTCCGGTGATGTTCCAGAAGGGTTCAGCAGTCTGTGGAGTCTGAGGCACCTCAACATATCGGTCAATTCTTTCTCAGGGTCAATCCCGGCTACATATGGGTACATGGCATCACTCCAGGTCCTCTCGGCCTCCCACAACCATATCTCTGGGGAGGTGCCCTCAGAGCTCGCCAATTGTTCGAACCTCACAGTGCTTGACCTCAGTGGCAACAATCTGACTGGCCCAATTCCAGGTGATCTCTCACGGCTTGGCGAGTTGGAGGAGCTTGACCTCAGCCACAATCAGCTGTCCAGCAAGATACCACCAGAGATTTCCAACTGCTCGTCGATTACTACACTCAAGCTTGATGACAACCATCTTGGTGGCGAGATACCGGCCTCTCTTGCCAACCTCTCCAAGCTGCAGACACTTGATCTGTCGTCCAATAACATTACAGGCAGCATCCCTGTTCCATTGGCTCAGATTCCAGGCCTTCTGTCATTCAATGTGTCACACAATGACCTTACTGGTGAGATACCGGCAGTGCTTGGCTCCCGCTTTGGTACTCCCTCAGCATTTGCTTCCAACCCTGATTTGTGTGGTCCGCCATTGGAGAGCGAATGCAGTGAATACAGGCGGCACCGGAAGCGACAGAGGGTGCAGCGCCTGGGTCTTCTTATAGGCGCGGTGGTTGCTGCATCACTGCTCCTTGTGTTGTTGTGCTGCTGCTGTGTCTTCAGCTTGCTGCGGTGGAGGCGTCGGTTTGTTGAGAGACGTGATGGTGTCAAGAAGAGGCGACGCAGCCCTGGACGGGGCAGTGGTTCGAGCGGCACAAGCACGGAGAGCCAGACAAAGTTGATCATGTTCAATTCCAGGATCACCTATGCAGACACAGTGGAGGCGACACGGCAGTTTGATGAGGAGAATGTGCTTAGCCGCGGACGCCATGGTCTCATGTTCAAGGCTTGTTACAGTGAAGGAACCGTGCTTGCCATTTTGCGGCTTCCTTCTACCTCAGCTGATGGTGCAGTGGTGGTTGAGGAGGGCTCGTTCAGGAAAGAGGCCGAGTCTCTTGGCAGGGTGAAGCACAGAAACCTCACAGTCCTCCGTGGCTACTATGCCGGGCCGCCACCGGATGTTCGTCTGCTGGTATACGACTACATGCCCAATGGCAACCTTGCCACATTGCTCCAAGAAGCATCTCACCAAGATGGCCACATTCTCAATTGGCCAATGAGGCACCTCATTGCTCTCGGTGTCTCCCGTGGCCTTGCATTCCTCCACCAGTCCGGTGTCATCCATGGAGATGTCAAGCCACAGAACATCCTCTTCGATGCTGATTTCGAGCCACATTTGTCTGATTTTGGGCTGGAGCCAATGGTGGTAACTGCGGGTGCTGCCGCCGCAGCAGCTGCTGCATCGACTTCGGCTACAACACCGGTTGGTTCACTTGGCTATGTCGCCCCGGACGCGGCGACTGCTGGGCAGGCTACAAGGGAAGGTGATGTCTACAGCTTTGGCATTGTGTTACTGGAACTGCTCACCGGCCGGCGCCCCGGCATGTTCGCCGGTGAAGATGAAGACATTGTGAAGTGGGTGAAGAGGCAGCTACAGCGCGGGGCAGTGGCTGAGCTGCTTGAGCCAGGTCTGCTGGAGCTCGACCCGGAGTCGTCAGAGTGGGAGGAGTTCCTGCTGGGCATCAAGGTCGGCCTGCTCTGCACCGCCTCTGACCCGCTGGACCGACCGGCGATGGGCGACGTGGTGTTCATGCTCGAGGGCTGCCGCGTCGGCCCGGACATCCCTTCCTCTGCCGATCCAACGACCCAGGCATCACCGGCCTAGTCTCCGGCATCCCTCAGCCGGCATTGTGAGATTCAGTTCAGTAGCTTTGTACCATTTTTCTGTATTTCTTTTCTTAGTTTAGATTAGTGTTTTGGCACCTCAGCCGCATGTGCCCGCCAAGGCAAGTGGAGGAAGTAGCCGTTGGGGTTTCTAATCTCGTGGTTAGGGGGTGGTGTCAGTGCTGAGAAGCAAAGGACCATGTGGTGCTTGGCACGGCTTGCTCAGTCCTGCCATGGCATGTTGCTGAGGTTAGTGGGCGCGCATGTGGGGTTCCCACGGCAACGGCTACTGATGCAAGATACGGTCGTGTCTCCTCTCCTGGCCATCTATTCTTGGCTGCTCTGTACTCTCTTGTGTAATCCGTAGGAAATTGATTCGTGTAGGGGCCTGCTTGGCTTCTTGGGATCTTGTCTTTAATATCATTTTTAACCATGCCTGCTAGATCTTTGTAATGTTGTGCTGTGCTGTACATTTTGTCTGCATTTTGATATCTCGATTGGTTCAGGGAGGATTGGGGGAAATGATGATGGTTCGTGACCGTTAACTTGTTCTCTTCCTCTGCACAGAATGATTAGGAATCCAGTTCTGTATTTAAATTTGGCCCGGATAATAAGAAGGGGACCCCTGCTTATCCCTTGTCTTGCTGGATGGATACACTATCTGTTGTACACTTCGTTTTTCTTTGGCAATTGGGGAAAGACATTATTTGGAACAGTGTAATGGCCGCCACTGGTGTACGTTTATTTGGCAATTAGCGGGAGATCATGGTACAATGGTACTCCACCGTTGTACTTGGCTTGAGCACCTAAAGCTCTAGCAATACGGTCTGATGCACACTGTTGTTGCATAATTTGGACCTGTATCATATAAGTTAATGAACTATGAGAGCTTAAATGTGCATTGACGTACATGGCATTTGTGGTCAGGACAGCCAATTTTTTTGCCATCAAGTTGGGCTAAAAGTTAGTCACAGTTTTTTGCACTCCAAATTCGCATTTCCTTTTTCATCTGCAGAGTAAATTCTCATCAGTAACTGTGTATTCTACATTTCCCATTTGAGTTCAGTTTACTGAATTTTGCATGCCATTCTACGTACTACTGCATCCGACATTAACTGAAGACCACCATGATCACCAGAACACTCATCAATCGTCGTTCATCCATGCCACACGAGACACGACTACACGAGCACTGTTCATGGTCAAGGAAGTTACAGGAAGAGTTGCACAAACTCGCACGCACCACGATTCCTCCCGTTTCGAGCTCTGACCTTGCCTTGTCCTCGAGCCAGTAGATCGACTCTGCCTTGCCTGCTCGAGACACCACCGATTATTGTACTACCTACTTTTCAAGAAATAATAAGGCGCACGTGCATTTTAAAGCAAAGTTTAACCAAATAAATAGAGCAACTAAAACTTGATTATATTATGTAAAATTAGTATCGTTGAATTTGTATTGAAATATTTTTTTTAATAATACTAATTTTATATCAATATTTTTTATATATTTAAAATAAATCTTAGTAAAAAAACACGCAAAACGAGAACGCCTTAAAAAGGAGGTAGTAAGCGGCACTACTCCCACCTCTTTTCGAAGTCTGAACCTGAGCGAGACCGTGAACAGAGGGAGTGGGTGGATGCAACAAACCTAGAGCGTCTTTTCA
Organism: Dactylis glomerata; assembly: GCA_007115705.1. Classification (NCBI taxonomy): domain Eukaryota; kingdom Viridiplantae; phylum Streptophyta; class Magnoliopsida; order Poales; family Poaceae; genus Dactylis; species Dactylis glomerata. The sequence continues at coordinate 5,258,833 of QXEO01000247.1, read as the reverse complement.
ACCAGGTAGCTGTTCGGCCGGGATCTTGACCTATGAATTCGTGAGCCAGTAGCATGTGGCGTCCATGAACAAACCCAGACGAGCAACGTGCAGCGACTGTTGGGATTTGCATATCACCGTGTAGGTGTAGGCACTAGGCAGCTCTGGTATCTACAGAGCGCCGTAAATTTTGCTGTCAAGATCCAGGGAAAGCCTGGAGCTGGACGCTGAATTATTGGGGAGCCAGGCACCATCGCGGGCAATCAGTTCGGGGCAGCGTCTGGTGCTAGGAATAAATTTTTGCTGGAGTGCAGTGAAAGCTATCAAGCATTCAAGCTATGGCTGACCGGAGCAACCAACCACTCGCTCGGCAGCCATGTTTGCTCTGTGCAGGATAGGACGCTGGCTTTTTCTGCATGATTGCCACAGTCCTACGCGATGGATGCTGTATGGGAGCTACAGAATGCAGATGCCGTTGCGTTTCTCCATGTGCTCTGCTGCCAGTTTGTCACGGTTTTACCCTTGAACATTTTACTCTCCCCGTGATCTTGGCCCCGGCCAGTCCAGATCCAGACATGAACATCCCAAGTTGTGATCTCTCTTCGATCGAGTGTTAACAGAATGCAGAACAGTTCTTTTGGTTCTGCATTGACTTGCAGGAACTCTTGCGTCCTTGCATGGTTAATTATTTACTTGTTTTTCCTCTTCCAAAAAAAATTATTGACTTGTTTTTTACTTGAACCATGAGCTTCTCAGTATCAGTAGGCAGTAGCGCATCGGTTTTACTAGAACCTGCCTAGCCGTGTTTGGGGCTTTCATGGCAGCATTATGCATGTAAGCGTTTTTGCTTTCTACTTGCTATAGTTAGTGGCTAGATTAATGCATCGGCGGAGGACTGCACTGGTGTTTGTGAGACCTGTGCTGCATGAAATTACGAATGATGTTTAATCTGAAAGTTTGATCTACTGAATCATCAAATATGACGATGAAACAACAGGCCAGGAAATCAGGAGACCTGAATGAAATTTATATCATGCATATCATTCTCAGAGTTTGGTGACAAAGCACGCTAAGAGCAATTATATCGGATCCAAACCATTTTAGAGGGATACAGTTTACTGATCTTGAAAGTTTTAAACCATTTTAGAAGACATGGAGCCAACAACTTTTCTAGATCACTCTCCTCTTAAACCGTTTTAGAGGATATGGAGCCAACAGTCATTCTAGATCACAGAGGATATGGAGCCAACAGTTACTCTAGATCACTCAACTGTATTTATTTATCTTCAATTTCTCATGTGTACATGCATACAACTCTACTCCAACTCCAATTTTGCATCATTATAGTTCAAGTTTTTCATGTTTCAGAACGAAACAATTCAACAACATAAAATTCATATATTCTTATTTTAAAATTCATGTTCGGACATAAAGTATGGCCAAATGCATGAACAAAATGACTTCTCAGAACATGTCCCAGTCAAATGGCAATGATACGAAGCACTTTTTTCTTCCATTACACTATTTTTGGATGCTCAAGTACAAAACATAAAGATTAACCAAAAGCAACACCATCCATATAGCTCCAACACAAAAAGCATGAAGCGTCGCCTCTCCCTCGCAAGTTTGCGTTTGTCGACTGCATCCCAGATGCCAAGATCTCCACTCTTCTAATATCCCAATATGTTCTCTCCTTTTCCATCGATCCCAAAATCGAAGCAATCAACAAATGCAAATCCTCAAACCGAAGAAGCTCCTCAAGTTGAAGAAGCCAGTGCTGAATCAACTCCCTAAAGTGGACCTTCAAGTTCAATCTCAAGTGAAGCAAGTGACAACCTTGCATATCGTATTGCCAATGCCAATACTCATATCAGAGTTGGTATGAATGTATTATTTCAGATACTAGTCTTAGGACACCTAATAAGGACTTGGATCCAAACATTACAGAAGTTGCTAGAAGGGAGTATATTAATTTGGGTCCATGCCAACCTTTTGGTCACAAATATAATAGGACACCTGTTGGAAAAGCCGATACACTTAGAAGCTCTCATGATAACTAGTTTAAGAATCATGGTGATTTGTTGGAGTATAGTGTTCCTAAAGATGTGACATTTATGTTTTTATTGCTTCCTTTTTAAGAAATCTAAAGCATACAACTGTGGCATTGAATCATTCACAAAGGCTGGCTTTCAAAATTGGAAAGATGGACCTAGTGTTCTTGATGAACATGTTGGTAAAAACACAAATGCTCACAATAAAGCTAGACTATGTTATGAGGCTTTCAAATATCCAAGGCAATATGTGGCACATGTGATGGATCAAAGTAGCATAAAGTATCAACAAGAATACAAAGACTGTCTTATCATTATTTTAGGTGTTATCAGAGATCTTATGTTGCAAGCACTTGCTTTTTTTGTTCATGACGAGAGTTCGAGCTCAAAGAATAAGGAGAACTTTTTGGAGATGATGGATTGGTACAAGAAAAAAGATCCAAATTCTAGAAAATGAGTTGTGACGGGCTTGTGTGTAAGAGACCACCAAATCCATTATCTCTGATATTGGAGATAGGAATTTTTATTTACTTGTTAACGAATCTAGAGATGGATCTATAAAGGAGCAAATGGCTATGGTTTTGGGGTTAGTAGCTTGTTTGTTATTTTGTTACATGTTATTAATTGTTTTTTACTTATGATTCTTTTTCTTATGTAGGTATGTTGACAAGCAAGGGTATGTGATTGAGAGGTTTATTGGAATTAAGTGTTTCTGACACAAAAGCTGCTGCACTAAAGGAAGCTTTGGATGGTATGTTCCATAATCATGGCTTGTCTATGTATAAATTGAGAGAGCAACGGTATGATGGAGCTTCTAACATTAAAAGTCAGTTTTTGGGTTGCATAGTTGAAAATTCTCCCTTTTCTATTGGTAACCCTTCTCGACGAAAATCCGGTAATTGGTACATGTTGTTTTTATAAGGAGCTAGGAACCCCTTTCTATTTGGATAACCATAATCAACTAGTAGTATATACCTACACATATTGAAAAAACAAATGAGACCTAAATACAATGATGCTTATGTAAATCAAAAATGTGAGAGAGAATTCTATCCGGAGGTGTTGGGAACTCTTGTGGATACTTCTCAATATTGCAGTTCAGTATGCGTATATCATGTGCAGAACCAAGCCATCCGGCTACAGCAAATGTGAATCTGCGATCAAAGTCACTTACCGCTAGCATATTTTGTGATGGCTGTGTTTAACCTTTTCTGGAACTACAATAGGAATGTGTGAGCCATCTATGGCGCTAATGGCACATTTGAATTGAGGCTAAAAGCATGGATCTTGACGTCTTGGATGCACCTGTGTGAAAATTTTGATCCACTGGTTCTATGTTATCTTTACCCAAGCGATACAAACAATTCAATACCATCTTGAACTTTTCGTGAACTGTTTCAAGAGACCGACTAAAATGGTTCTCAACTTCGGAAAATGATTGTGGTCCTCCAACCATCCATATAAACATAGTTAAATAATCAACATATTGCATGTCTCTAGTTGATTCTAATCAATAGCTAGCAACTAGGAGGTTGTGCAATTGTTCAAACACATCTGGGTACATTTGATACGTCCATTTTGCATCACTATTTTGTATCATAACTTACTATTATTTATTGATATATTTCACATTTAGAGATGATACTTATGTTGTTTCCTCTATTTTTACATGTTTGATGATCATTGGAGGATTTGTTGCCGGAGTCAGGATTCTGCTGGAAAAAGGACCGTCAAGACACCATGTTTTGGAAGATCAGGAAATTCTAGAAAAATACCAGAAAATTATATTTTGCCAAAAGACTGAAGAAGCCAGAAGGAGGAGGCGAGAGGGGCCACAGGGCAGGCTCACACACGGGGGCACGGCCTGACCCCTGGCCGCGTCGGCCTGTTGTGTGGCCACCCTGGCCCACTACTGCCATCGCCCCTTCGTATATATCATCGTCCCAGAAAACCTAAGTGAAGAGGGGGGCTCAGAGATAGACACCGCCGCCTCTGCGGGGCAGAAAACACCAGAGAGAGAAAAGCTCTCCGGCAGGCAGGAATCTGCCAGGGAAATTCCTTCCCGGAGAGGGGAGATCATCGCCATCATCATCGCCATCGCACCGGACTTCATCAAGATCATCATCATCATCTCTATCACCAGCACCTTCATCTCCACCATCACCACGCCATCCCGCTGTAACATCTTGAGTTGAATCTTATCAAATTCTTAGGGGAAACTTTCCCGGTGTTGATTACTCTTGTGGTTGATGCTATTGAGTGGAACCGTTGAATTAAGGTTTATGTTCAGATTGTTATTTACCATTATTTCACCTCTGATCATGATCCATATGATGTCTTGTGAGTAGTTCGTTTAGTTCTTGAGGACTTGGGAGAAGTCAAGATGCTAGTAGTGAAATTATGTTAAGTAATATTTAGTGGTTTGATATTTATTTGTTGTGGTGCTATTTCACTAGTGGTGTCATGTGAACGTCGACTACATGATACTTCACCATTTATAGGCCTAGTGAGATGCATTGTGTATTTGGCTACTAATTGTGGGGTTGCTAGAGTGACAGAAACCTAAACCTCTGTTAGGAAACCATTGCATCAGGGAGCGTAGGATCTTAGAGTTTAAGGCTGTGGTTAGATTTATCTTAATTACTTTCTTGTAGTTGTGGATGCTTGCAAGGGGTATAATCACAAATGTGTATTTATCCTAGTAAGGGTAGTGCGCTAGCACCGGTTCACCCCCATAACACTTATCAAACTAATAAAGACTATTTAGCGGCATGAAGCGAAAACTCTTGACAGAAACTCCCGTGTGTCCTCGAGAATGTTTGGTCATCGTAAGTTACACAACCAGCTTGTCCTTTGCTCTAGAAAGGATTGGGCCACTCGCTGCAATTATTATTACTGTCTTTTATTTACTCGTACTTTATTTATTTGCATTACCAAATACCCCTGAAAACCCGTTTGCTAGTATTTACAGTGAAACCTTGATCAAAACAACTTGTCAACACCTTCTGCTCCTCGTTGGGTTCGACACTCTTATTTATCGAAAGTACTACGATACACCCCATATACTTGTGGGTCATTAAGACTATTTTCTGGCACCGTTGCCGGGGAGTGAAGTGCTATTGAAGAGTGGAATTGGTAAAGGTAACCGTCGCTATGAGTATTTTTTTTATTTCTGTCTTTTATTTTTATTTTATTCTGCTATTGAGAGTTCTCCATTTGGGTTCCTATTCGGGAAAACTACTACCACTGTTGCGGATGTGGATGAACCACAACCACCTCCTGCTCAATTAGTTCCTTTTATTACCTATGAAAATTGTTGAATGTGTTATGGATAACTGCTATTTAGGAGATGGAACAGTCCATCCGGGTGATCACTTACTCTTTATACATGAATTATGCGAGTTGTTCAAGTGTGCAGGTATTTCATTGAGCCAGGTTAAGAGGAAGCTATTCTCTTTATCATTGAAAGGCAGAGCTGAGGAGTGGTATTGGCTGCTAAAGGATGGTCCATCTATTGCTTGGGAGGAAATTGTATCTCTCTTTTATTCCAAATTTTATCCTCCAAGTGAAATTCATAAAGATTGTAATCGAATATATAACTTTTGGCCCCATGATGGAGAGAGTATTGCCCAAGCGTGGGGGAGATTGAAGTCACTAATGCTTAAATGCCCCACTCATGAGCTCCCCAGTAATATTGTTATTAATAATTTTTATGCAAGGCTTGCTCTTCATGATAAGGATTTATTTGATGCTTCTTGCTCTGGATCATTTACACGCATGAAAGAAGATGCTAAGTGGGATCTTCTTGACTGTATTCAAGAAAATGCTGAAGGATGGGAAAACGACAAAGGTAGGAAGTCAGGTATAAATTATGATTATGAATGCATTAAAGCTTTTATGGGAACTGATGACTTTCATAATGTTAGCACTGTTTATGGTCTTAATTCTCAGATACTTTCTAACTGTTTTAAGGCTTTTGCCTCTTATCTTGATGTTCCAAAGAAAGATTGGAATAAGTATCATGCGCCTTATAAAGATTCTATTAGTTGTATTCCTGCTAAAACTACTGAGGTATGTATTGTTGATCGCATTTTGCCTGAACGTTATTTCCAAAAGATGCCTTTCCCTGCTAAGGTAAAGGAGCATTCCACTTTGGTAAGTGTGCTTAATAAAAGTACTAAGAAAGCTGCAGAACCTGATGAGCAAATTACTATTAAGTCTCCTGTAGCTATAGTGAAGGACCTTGTTACTAAAGATGTTGGAGATGAACATATTGTCTTTTGTGAAGATGCTACTAACATTGTTTCACATCCTAGTAGGCGTAGGAAAATAAGTGTTCCTGTTATCTCTGTCAGGATTGGCGATCATTGCTATTATGGTTTATGTGACATTGGTGCAAGTTCAAGTGCTATTCCTATAGAGCTTTATAGAGAAATTATGCATGAGATTGGCCCTTGTGAACTAGAGGAGATTGATGTGGTTATTCAGCTTGCTAACAGAGAGACTGTCTTGCCACTTGGTATTGTTCGAGATGTGGAAGTTTTATGCGGTAAGACTAAATATCCTACTGATTTTCTTGTACTTGGTAAGGAAGCTAGTAAAACTTGTCTTATTATTTTTGGTAGACCCTTTTTGAATACTTGTGGCGCTGTGATAGATTGTAAGAAGGAGAATTTTTTTACTAAGTTTGATGGAGAATCTTATGAGTTTAATTTTTCTAAGTTCGCTAAAACTCCTTTTGAAAGTGAATTGCCTGATGAAAATTTTCGAGTTGAACAACTTACCTCTATTGCTCTTGCTCCTAACAATGCTTTGCAGCAATTTATGGAGGACCATGAAAGTGATATTTTCAGGAAGGAGAGAGAAGAGATTGACAATATTCTTCTTCGTCAACCACCGTTGATTAAGCACAATTTACCTGTGGAGGATCTTGGTACCACTTTGCCACCTAAGGAAGATCCTGTTTTTGAATTAAAACCTTTACCTGATGATCTTAAGTATGCTTATATAGATGATAAGAAAATATATCCTATTATTATCAGTTCTAAACTTTCAGGAAAAGAAGAAGAAAGGTTATTGGAGATATTGAGAAAACATCGAGGAGCTATGGGATATACTCTTGATGATTTAAAAGGGATTTCTCCCACTATATGTCAGCATGCTATTAACATGGAGGAAGATGCAAAGCCAGTTGTTGAACATCAACGCCGCTTAATTCCCAAGATGAAGGAAGTGGTAAGAAATGAGGTATTGAAGCTCCTTGATGCTGGTATTATTTATCCTATTGCTGATAGTAGATGGGTTAGTCATGTTCATTGTGTTCCTAAGAAAGGAGGTATCACTGTTGTGCCTAATGAGAATAACGAGCTTATTCCTCAAAGGGTAGTAGTTGGTTATAGGATGTGCATTGATTTTAGAAAGGTAAACAAAGTTACTAAGAAAGATCATTATCCTTTACCATTTATAGATCAAATGTTAGAGAGGTTATCTAAGAAGACTCATTTTTGTTTTCTTGATGGTTATTCTGGTTTCTCTCAGATTGCTGTTAAAAAGCAAGATCAAGAGAAAACCACCTTTACTTATCCTTATGGAACTTATGCTTATAGACGTATGCCGTTTGGTTTGTGCAATGCTCCTGCTACTTTTCAAAGATGCATGTCTGCTATTTTTCATGGTATTTGTGAAGAAATTGTGGAGGTTTTCATGGATGATTTCTCTGTCTATGGAACTTCTTTTGATAATTGTTTGCACAATCTTGATAAAGTTTTGCAGAGGTGTGAAGAAACTAATCTTGTTCTAAATTGGGAGAAATGCCACTTTATGGTGAATGAAGGAATTGGTCTTGGACATAAAATCTCCAAAAGAGGTATCGAAGTTGATAGAGCAAAGGTTGAAGAAATTGAGAAAATGCCCTGTCCCAGGGATGTTAAAGGTATTCGTAGTATTCTTGGTCATGCGGGTTTCTATAGGAGGTTTATTAAACATTTCTCTAAGATTTCAAAGCCTCTTACTAATCTTCTTCAAAAAGATATACCATTTGTCTTTGATGATGATTGTAAGGAAGCTTTTGAAACTCTTAAGAAGGCTTTAACTACTGCTCCTATTGTTCAACCACCTGATTAGAATTTACCCTTTGAAATTATGTATGATGCTAGTGATTTTGCTGTTGGTGCTGTTCTTGGACAGCGCATAGATAAGAAGTTAAATGTTATTCATTATGCTAGTAAGACTCTTGATGCTGCTCAGAAGAATTATGTTACTACTGAGAAAGAGTTTCTTGCTGTTGTTTTTGCATGTGATAAGTTTAGACCTTACATTGTTGATTCTAAAGTTACTATTCATACTGATCACGCTGCTATTAGATATCTTATGTCAAAGAAGGATGCTAAGCCTAGGCTTATTAGATGGGTGTTGCTTTTACAAGAGTTTGATTTGCATATTGTAGATAGGAAAGGTGCTAAAAATCCTGTTGCTGACAATTTGTCTAGATTGGAAAACATTTCTTTTGATCCTATTCCTGTTAATGATAGTTTTCCAAATGAACAGTTGGCTTCAATAAATGTAACTTCGCGAGAGGACTCGTGGTATGCTGATTATACAAACTTTATTGTTTCCAAGTATTTGCCTCCAACCTTTACAGCTCAGAAGAGAAGAAAATTCTTTTATGATTTGAGGCATTATTTTTGGGATGACCCACATCTATATAAGGAAGGAGTTGATGGAATTATTAGAAAATGTGTTCCAGAGTATGAGCAACAAGAAATATTGAGGAAATGCCATAGCAGTGCTTATGGAGGACATCATGCTGGAGATAGAACTGCACAAAAGGTTCTACAATCAGGTTTTTATTGGCCAACCCTCTTTAAATATGCTAGAATGTATGTTTTATCTTGTGATGAATGTCAAAGAGTTGGTAATATTTTTAGACATAGTGAAATGCCTATGAGTTACACTCTTGTTATTGAACCATTTGATTGTTGGGGATTTGACTTTATGGGTCCTTTTCCTCCTTCAAAAGGGTATACTCATATACTTGTTGTTGTTGATTATGTTACCAAGTGGGTAGAAGCTATACCTACAAAGAGTGCCGATGGTGAGACCTCATTAAAAATGCTTAAGGATGTTATCTTTCCTAGGTTTGGTGTGCCTAGATATCTTATGACTGACGGAGGTTCTCATTTTATTCATGGCAGTTTTAGAAAAATTCTTGCTAGATATGATGTTAATCATAGAATTGCTTCTGCTTATAATCCCCAAACTAGTGGGCAGATAGAGCTTTCAAATAGAGTGATCAAGTCTATCTTGCAGAAGACTATCAATAGATCTAGGAAAAACTGGGCTAGCAAGTTAAACGATGCTTTATGGGCTTATAGAACTGCTTATAAGAACCCCATGGGCATGTCTCCTTACAAGATGGTTTACGGAAAAGTGTGTCACTTGCCCTTAGAATTAGAACACAAAGCTTTTTGGGCAGTGAAAGAGCTTAATAGGGATTTTAAACTCGCCGGTAAGAAAAGGTTGCTTGATTTGAGTTCCCTAGATGAGTGGAGAAACGAAGCTTACGAGAATGCCAGACTTTTCAAAGAGAAAGTCAAGCAATGGCATGATAAGAGAATTTTTAAGAGAGAGTTTCATGTTGGTGAGAAAGTTCTATTGTATAGGTCTCATCTTAGATTTTTTGCGGGAAAATTACTCTCGAAATGGGAAGGACCCTATGTTATTGAAGAAGTGTACCGCTCAGGTGCGATAAAGATTGCTTCATTAAAGGATGACAGTACACAAGTGGTGAATGGTCAAAGAATCAAACATTATATTGCTGGAGATTCTTATAATGAAGATGTTGATGTTATTCAAATGGTTTCTCCGGAAGAATTCATCCAGGACAATATGCAGGAACCTGCAGAGTTCGTTTTCGAATAGGTAACAGTTCTAGTCAAAAAAGGTTCGCGTTAAACTTTTTCAGTAATATTTTTATTGTTTTTGCTAAATATGAAAAATCACGAGACGAAAATGAGCAGGAGACGGAGTCCAGAGTGCCCTCACACACAGGGGGCGCGGGCCCACTCCAGGCCGCGCCGCCCTGGTGTGAGAGCACCCCGGAGCTCGTTTCCGTCCTGGTTTCCTCCTATGATTTCGTCTCGATGTTTAATTTTCGCCTATATAACCCCCCGGATTACCTGAGGTCTGTATATCGTGTTTTCGTAGTGTTTTCGTTTCGAGCTATTTCTGTCAGGAGTTGTTCTCAGTTCTGGGCGGATCATGGCTCCTTCAAGCGATGACAAGGGCAAAAGGCCTAGGGAAGAGGACCACCAAGACCTCAAGCTGAAGGAAGAACAGGAGGCTGGAGGATCAAGGGCGAGAAACCCTACTTTTGTAGGATCAATGAACACTGGACGTGCCTTTTCTCATAATATGCAGGGACCAACACTACCAGTCTTGGATCTAAATTTCATGCCTATAATAAAAGAGGGTATGCTGGTCACTGACGAGCTTTGTGCCCAATACCGAGTTCTGGAGAGGGAGATATAGATACTTCAAGAAGAGAATCTCAGGCTTCGCAGGATGCTGGAACTTTTACTTGGTCCAAGGGTGATCTTACCACCACCGCCGAAGGAGTAATTCATCATTGGCATTGGTATCCCCTTGGTTTGTTCCAAGCTTGGGGAAGCGCCGCGGTATCACATCATTATCTTTTACTCATTTACTTTTCAAGTAGAGTCATATCATGAATAGAGAAGTTATCTTATAGAATAGTTTGCAGTGTGGAAGTATCCTCCTTAGTTGGTTATCTATGTATCCCTTGGTGTGAGTTGCGGTAATGAAATATTAATGAGAAGTTTATTCGTTTACTTTCAGCACACTTTATTTTAGTTTGCAACCTCTCTTATACGATTAGTCTTGTTGATTAGTATTGGTATCACTTTGGGAGCATGAGTAAATTTAGTTGGTTTTGGCAAACTTAGCTTGGTCAGTAGCAACAATACCTTGAGTTTGGGTAGAAAAGAAGAAAGAAGTGCTAGTAGATACATCATTTCATCTTTCCTTCATGTTTAGCTCATAAGCAATAGTATTCTCAAGTTAAAATCGTTGTACCTTCAAGGAAGGTTGCATGATTGTTCTTATTATATGTATGTTTGTTTGTTTCATGCAACTCTTATGCTTGGTACCCAGCCTTGCTAGCCAAAAACCTGTACTGAGAGGGAATACTTCTCGTGCATCCAATTCCCAAAAACCAAGTTACTTCCAAAGAGTCCACTATAAATTCCTATGCATGGTATTTCAAGCCATTCCAAGTAAATTTTCATGTGCTACCTTTCAAAAACCTTCAAATACTTATCATTTTGTGCCACTGTTTTTAGCTCATGAGGATGTAGTGGTTGGGTTTGTTATCTTCCATACTAAATTGAGTACCCCTCGACTAGGCAGCTTCATCTGCTCGTCATTAATTTTGCAAGGGAGCTGGTCAGACCATTGTAATCTAATCTAAACAAGAAAAGAAAAAGAGCACTCCTCCATGGTATGTGAAAGTTGGTGGGCACCCGATGGAATCGGTTGGCCATGGTTTGAGAAAGGAAAAAGGTGGGGAGGAGTGCCAAGCTATAAAAGAGCACAATTGTGCCAACTAATCAAACATCTCGGAACCGCTCTCACTTGTTTAGTATGGAAGATATCAAGAACTCCATTGCTAGTCGTTGACAAAAGCAACCACCTCTCAAAACAACTTTTACCTCTGTTAAGCAACCACCTCTCAAAAAAACTTTTACCTCTGTTTTACAAATGAAAAGCTCTAGCACATGTTTAATCCCTGCTTCCCTCTGCGAAGGGCCTGTATTTTACTTTTATGTTGAGTCAACCTATTCTCCTCTATCTCAAGCAAGCATTTGAGTTGTTATGTTTCACTCATCCATATGTTGATCCGTTCAATCATGTTTACTATCTTCCTTTGTTTGGTATAATGATTTTATCTGAAGGAATATATCTTTGAAAGCTTTCTATGATTGCAAAGAGTTTGTTTTGTTGAGCATATGGTTTTTGCTATATTAGCTCTATTTTAAAAGGCTCCGTTCAAAAATAAGTATAGTTTGTTCATTGTTCTCTGACCAAGAACTTAGGTTTGCCATCACCAATTATAGTTTACCTTGTGCATCTTTGTTTGTGATTCCATTTTACTTATTGCAAGTCTGTATCATATAAAGGGAAGTTGCTGTCTATTATAATTTGTGCCTTGGTGAATGTGATGCTTCTTGTCCGTATTTTGATTATTGACACTTCACTCCATAAACCTGTGGTCATGTTTACCGAGTTCAGTTTTCGCTTGGGGATAAGCGAGGTCTAAGCTTGGGGGGGGGTTGATACGTCCATTTTGCATCACTATTTTGTATCATAACTTACTATTATTCATTGATATATTTCACATTTAGAGATGATACTTATGTTGTTTCCTCTGTTTTTACATGTTTGATGATCATTGGAGGATTTGTTGCCGGAGTCAGGATTCTGCTAAAAAAGGACCGTCAAGACACCATGTTTCGGAAGATCAGGAAATTCCAGAAAAATACCAGAAAATTATATTTTGCCAGAAGACTGAAGAAGCCAGAAGGAGGAGGCGAGAGGAGCCACAGGGCAGGCTCACACACAGGGGGCGCGACCTAACCCCTGGCCGCGCCGGCCTGTTGTGTGGCCACCCTGGCCCACTACTGCCATCGCCCCTTCGCGTATATCATCATCCCAGAAAACCTAAGTGAAGAGGGGGGCTCAGAGATAGACATCGCTACCTCTGCGGGGCGGAAAACACCAGAGAGAGAAAAGCTCTCCGGCAGGCAGGAATCTGCCGGGGAAATTCCTTCCCGGAGAGGGGAGATCATCGCCATCGTCATCGCCATCGCACCAGACTTCATCGGGATCATCATCATCTCCATCACCAGCACCTTCATCTCCGCCATCACCACGCCATCCCGCTGTAACATCTTGAGTTGAATCTTGTCAAATTCTTAGGGGAAACTTTCCCGGTGTTGATTACTCTTGTGGTTGATGCTATTGAGTGGAACCGTTGAATTAAGGTTTATGTTCAGATTGTTATTTACCATTATTTCACCTCTGATCATGATCCATATGATGTCTTGTGAGTAGTTCATTTAGTTCTTGAGGACATGGGAGAAGTCAAGATGCTAGTAGTGGAATTATGTTAAGTAATATTTAGTGGTTTGATATTTATTTGTTGTGGTGCTATTTCACTAGTGGTGTCATGAGAACGTCGACTACATGATACTTCACCATTTATGGGCCTAGTGAGATGCATTGTGTATTTGGCTACTAATTGTGGGGTTGCTGGAGTGACAGAAACCTAAACCTCCATTAGGAAACCATTGCACCAGGGAGCGTAGGATCTTAGAGTTTAAGGTTGTGGTTAGATTTATCTTAATTACTTTCTTGCAGTTGCGGATGCTTGCAAGGGGTATAATCACATGTGTGTATTTATCCTAGTAAGGGTAGTGCGCTAGCACCGGTTCACCCCCATAACACTTATCAAACCAATAAAGACTATTTAGCGGCATGAAGCGAAAGCTCTTGACAGAAACTCCCGTGTGTCCTCGAGAACATTTGGTCATCATAAGTTACACAACCAGATTGTCCTTTGCTCTAGAAAGGATTGGGCCACTCACTGCAATTATTATTACTGTCTTTTATTTACTCGTACTTTATTTATTTGCATTACCAAATACCCCTGAAAACCCGTTTGCCAGTATTTACAGTGAAACCTTGATCAAAACCACTTGTCAACACCTTCTGCTCCTCGTTGGGTTCGACACTCTTATTTATCGAAAGTACTATGATACACCCCCTATACTTGTGGGTCATCAACATTCTAAACATTTTGTAGCATCTTTTCTGTCTTCAAGTTGTTCATGCACCCATTCAATCCCAGTTGTTGTGGAATCCTCCTAGCAGCCTTATTCACACACTTCTCAGAATATAGATTACCATAATATCCCAACATAGCCATGTCATTAGACACTACAAGAATATGACATATCCTTTCAGTTTGTCACCTCCATCCAACTACAAGATTTAAACTACATATGTCAAACACTCATACATCAAGTACCAAATATATATACAGATTTTTTAAGTAACACGACATGCAACATGTATCAATGGTCCACAAATTTATCACAAATAGTCTACATAAAATACCAAATAAATAGTAGATATAATAGCCCATTTGTTCTAGAATGATCACAAATAGTCCACAACATATACCAAATAAATAGTACACATATTACATGAACACATATACTTGTTCATATTGTCATGTGTCCTCTGGAGATAATCAAGCCTTCATGCAGCTGTTTTAAAGGTTGCCAACAACTCTCTATGTTCCATTTTCATGGCAAGCTTTCTATTTGTGAATGCTACTTATTGATGGCGCCAGAAAAGAGGCTGCTGGCGTATAGTTGACGTGGGAGCAGACGGTCCTTGTGCATGGTGGATAACTAGCCCGTTGGGAACCCCAAGAGGAAGGTATGATGAGTATAGCAGCTAGTTTTCCCTCAGTTAAGATACCAAGGTTTATCAATCAGGAGAGGAGAGACAGCGACGACTGAAGGTGATGCGGAACCTGCACACACACAACCAAGTACTTTGTTCCCAACTTGCGATGAGGTTGTCAATCTGACCGGTTTGCTTGAAACAAAGATTATGAGCGTATCGAGTGGAAAATAATATAGTATGCGAGTAAAGTAAACAGTGCGAGTAAAGTAAACATGTGATAGCAATATGATGTAAATAGGACCGGGGTCCATAGTTCACTAGTGGTGTCTCTCCATAGATAAAACATGCTGGGTAAACAAATTACAGTTGGGCAATTGATAGAATAAAGATAACGTGATATGTCAAGAAGATCACTATGAGATTTACTCTGGGCATTACAACAAAATACATAGACCGCCATCCAACTGCATCTATGACTAATAATCCACTCCCGGGGATATCAATCCGAACACCCCAGTAGTATTAAGTTGCGAACAACAGATAATTGCATTAAGCAAAGTGTGTAATGTAAACAAAGCATATCCCCTTGAGCATATGAATGTTGTTTTCTCCCTAGTAGCAATAGCACATCTACCACCTTAGAGGTTTCTGTCACTCCCCCAGGTGAAATAGAGGCATGAACCCACTATCGAGCATAAATACCCCCTCTTGGAGTCACTAGCAACTACTCGGCCAAGATAGCTACTAACAACGGAGAGCATGCAAGATCATAAACAACATAGAGATAAGAAAAGATATAATTCAGTACAGCAACTTAATCATAAACACCAATATTCATCGGATCCCAACAAACCAAACATGTAGAATTACATAATGGTGATCTCAATCATGTAGGGCAGCTCATGAGATCTAAACATGAAGCACGTGGTGGAGAAGACAACCATCTAGCTACTGCTATGGACCCATAGTCCAAGGTAGACTACTCACTCATCGCTCCGGAGGCAAGCATGGCGATGAAGAAGACCTCCGGTGGCGATTCCCCTCTCCGGCAGGGTGCCGAGAAGAGCTTCTGGACCCTCCCGATCTTCGGGTCGACGGCGGCGGCGGATCGCGATGTGTTCTGGAAATCTGATCGGGTACTTAGGTTTTTTCCGTCGGGGGGTCTTTATAGGCGAAGGGGCGATGTCAGAGGAGGGGCCAGGCGCCCTCACACGGGCCCCGCGCGGCCAGGGGGCTGGCCGCGCCACCCCTGTGTGTGGGGCCCTGGTGGCCCCCCTCCTACTCCTCTTCGGATCTCTGGAAGCTTCCGGGTAAAATAAGACTTCAGGAACTTGTTTCGTCCAATTCCGAGAATATTTCCTGTGTATCACTTCTGAAACACAAAAACAGCAGAAAACAGGAAACTGGCACTGTGGCAACTTGTTAATAGGTTAGTTCCGGAAAATGCATAAAAGTGCCACTAAGTGTAACGAAACAATAGGCAAATGGTGCAAAAACAAGCATGGAGCATCAAAAATTATAGATACGTTGGAGACGTATCAAGCATCCCCAAGCTTAACTCCTGCTCGTCCTCGAGTAGGTAAGTGATAACAAAAGAATAATTTTTGAGGTGACATGCACCTACACAATCTTGATCATATATGTAAGCATTTGTGAGCTGGGACCATAAGAACTTAAAACATGGGCATGAAGATATAATCATGACAATAAGAACTTAGCAACCATGTTGTAAACATGTAAATGAACACAAACAAAAGATCATGATAATGAAACAATGAAAGTCAAACGTGTGTTCAAATCATAAGGAAAACATACAAATGGTTTTCAGCTTGTCCTTCATAGAGAGCAAAACATAAATGCATAGGACACCTTCAAGTTTAAGAGGGCGACTAGATACAAGTAATTTAAGAACAAGTGAAACCAACAATATGAATCAATCAATGAACTTTGGGACAATGCATATCACACTAAGAATGACAACTATGCTCTCTTAATGGTGCATAAAGAAAGAAGGTGGTGACTCAACATAAAAGTAGAAGAAAGGCCCTTCGCAGAGGGAAGCAGTGATTGCAAGTTTTATAACCTTCAAAAATTATGGTACTTACCGGCTTTGAGCTCTCATTGCCCCCATCATAAGCATCTTGAATGGTTAAAGTTAATGCGAGAACAATTATGATGCATATGCTTGACAAATCATAAGTTGAAAACCTCGTGCCCCGTGAATACGAGTACCCAAACCTCATGCTACTTTACTTAGAGTCCCAAGCAAGGCTCTTGTCATTGTAAGTATATGCATATCATTGAGAACCGCCAATGGGGTACCTCCGTGCCCGATGACATGGAACAAGCCCATACCAAAATGACAGGACAAGCAGACAATGAACACCTCGACATCTCTTTTATTTGCCTTTTGTTTAGCTTTTTATTGTGAGATGCGTCGTCGAATGTTCACCATGGGTATGCTGCAAATTTCCACCATGAATTATGCATGGCTTAGATTGGCGGCCCGGTGTTTCCCTAACACATATACAAACTCCATGATCCCCACAAGATTCCCAATTCATTTCACACCGCGGGCATCCATAAACAAAAGATCACGATATCAACTCAAATAAGAAATGCAATGTTGAAAGCTTGCCCCATGACAGCATGGATGGGCAAGAATCCAACTTACAACTTGCAAGCATAACAACTCAACATAAGAGACCACAATGTCAAATTTTTAAGAACAGTAAAAAGTAAAGTGTGCCTTCCGGTTCGTGAGAGCTTGCTACTCGGTGATGGCGCCAGAAAAGACTGGTGGCGTGTAGTTGGCGAGGGAGCAGTAAGTCCTTGTGCGTGGTGAATGACCAGCCCGTTGGGAACCCCAAGAGGAAGGTATGATGAGTGTAGCGGCTAGTTTTCCCTCAGTTAAGATACCAAGGTTTATCGATCAGGAGAGGAGAGACGGTGACGACTGAAGGTGATATGGAACCTGCACACACACAACCAAGTACTTTGTTCCCAACTTGCGATGAGGTTGTCAATCTCACCGGTTTGCTTGAAACAAAGATTATGAGCGTATCGAGTGGAAAATAATATAGTATGCGAGTAAAGTAAACAGTGCGAGTAAAGTAAACAGGTGGTAGCAATATGATGTAAATAGGACCGGGGTCCACAGTTCACTAGTGGTGTCTCTCCATAGATAAAACATGCTGGGTAAACAAATTATAGTTGGGCAATTGATAGAATAAAGATAATGTGATATGTCAAGAAGATCACTATGAGATTTACTCTGGGCATTACAACAAAATACATAGACCGCCATCCAACTGCATCTATGACTAATAATCCACTCCCGGGGATATCAATCCGAACACCCCAGTAGTATTAAGTTGCGAACAACAGATAATTGCATTAAGCAAAGTGTGTAATGTAAACAAAGCATATGCCCTTGAGCATATGAATGTTGTTTTCTCCCTAGTAGCAACAGCACATCTACCACCTTAGAGGTTTCTGTCACTCCCCCAGGTGAAATAGAGGCATGAACCCACTATCGAGCATAAATACCCCCTCTTGGAGTCACTAGCAACTACTCGGCCAAGATAGCTACTAACAACGGAGAGCATGCAAGATCATAAACAACATAGAGATAACAAAAGATATAATTCAATACAGCAACTTAATCATAAACACCAATATTCATCGGATCCCAACAAACCAATATCATAGAATTACATAACGGTGATCTCAATCATGTAGGGCAGCTCATGAGATCTAAACATGAAGCACATGGTGGAGAAGACAACCATCTAGCTACTGCTATGGACCCATAGTCCAAGGTAGACTACTCACTCATCGCTCTGGAGGCAAGCATGGCGATGAAGAAGACCTCCGGTGGCGATTCCCCTCTCCGGCAGGGTGCCGGGAAGAGCTTCTGGACCCTCCCGATCTTCGGGTCGACGGCGGCGGCGGATCGCGATGTGTTCTGGAAATCTGATCGGGTACTTAGGTTTTTTCCGTCGGGGGGTCTTTATAGGCGAAGGGACGATGTCAGAGGAGGGGCCAGGCGCCCTCACGTGGGCCCGGCGTGACCAGGGGCCTGGCCGCGCCACCCACGCGTGTGGGGCCCTGGTTGCCCCCCTCCGACACTTCTTTGGATCTCTGGAAGCTTCCAGGAAATATAAGACTTCAGGAACTTGTTTCGTCCAATTCTGAGAATATTTCCTGTGTATCACTTCTGAAACACAAAAACAGCAGAAAACAGGAAACTGGCATTGTGGCGCTTGTTAATAGGTTAGTTCCGGAAAATGCATAAAAGTGCCACTAAGTGTAACGAAACAATAGGCAAATGGTGTAAAAACAAGCATGGAGCATCAAAAATTATAGATACGTTTCAGACGTATCAAGCATCCCCAAGCTTAACTCCTGCTCGTCCTCGAGTAGGTAAGTGATAACAAAGAAATAATTTTTGAGGTGACATGCACCTACACAATCTTGATCATATATGTAAGCATTGGTGAGCTGGGATCATAAGAACTTAAAACATGGGCATGAAGATATAATCATGAAAATAGGAACTTAGCAACCATGTTGTAAACATGCAAATGAACACAAACAAAAGATCATGATAATGAAACAATGAAAGTCAAACGTGTGTTCAAATCATAAGGAAAAACATACAAATGGTTTTCAGCTTGTCCTTCAAAGAGAGCAAAACATAAATGCATAGGACACCTCAAAGTTTAAGAGGGCGACTAGATACAAATAATTTAAGAACAAGTGAATTCAATCATCATGAATCAATCAATGAACTTTGGGACAATGCATATCACACTAAGAATGACAACTATGCTCTCTTAATGGTGCATAAAGAAAGAAGGTGGTGACTCAACATAAAAGTAAAAGAAAGGCCCTTCGCAGAGGGAAGCATTGATTGAGCATGTGCTAGAGCTTTTCATTTGTAAAACAGAGAGATAAAAATTGGTTTTGAGAGGTGGTTGTCTTTGTCAACGACTGGCAATGGGGTTCTTACTATCTTCCATACAAAAATGAAGCAAGTTTTTGAGAGAGATTAGCACTTTTGTGCTCTTTTTATAAAGCTTGGCACTCCTCCCCACCTTTTCCTTTCACATACCATGGCTAACCGATTCCATCGGGTGCCCACCAACATTCACATTCTTTGGAGAAGTGCCTTTTTTTCTTTCTTTTTTCTTTTTTTTTCTTTTTGGAAAAAGCAATATGGAAGATAGCAAATCCGACCACTACGTCCCCATGAGCTGAAAATAGTGTCACAAAACGAGAAGTGTTTTGAAGGTTTTTGAAAGGTAGCACATGAGAATTTACTTTGGAATGGCTTACAAATACCATGCATAGGAGTTTATAGTGGACACAATGGAAAACTTTGGCTTTTAGGAGTTGGATGCACGAGTAGAGCTCATACTCAGTACAAGGCGAGGGCTAGCAAAAGACTGGGAGCGACCAACTAAGAGAGCAATAATGGCCATAATCATGCAAAGCGACAAAGCGACATTAAAAGAAGCATAAGATGGCATCAAAAGTCAAAAACTAAATGATCATGAAGGCTATTGGCGACTTTGTAAGAGTCTAACATGTGTGAGCATGCGCCAAGTCAACCCAAATAAAGCATCAAGGAGAAAACCAAAATAATGCTTCCATACAATAACAACAACGCATGATTTTTTCAAAGGCTCATTAAGCAATCTCAGTTATTTGAGACAAGTCATGCTACAAAAAAACCACTAAGCATACTATCAAAAAGACATCAAGCATGACATGAAAAATCCTAAGCCGCAGTCTACACAAGCTCCTTCTTGTACCACTATTTTGCACAAAACTTTTTCTCTTTTCCAACACCATTTAAATTTTTTATAAACACCTCTTTTGATGAAAACCAATAAAGATCAGAGGCAAAAATACACCTTGATGAAAAGATATGACAAGATCTGAACGCAAATCAAGGCGAAAACGAAAACCAAAAGCAGTAGCAGAAAAAGTAGAACGCTCGATGAACGATAAGAGTGAAAACTAGAGCGTTCTTTGCAAATGAAAACGAGTACATCTCCTCTAAAGGAAATTTGTTGGGGTCCAACCATTTATTGCAGCAAAAAACAAACTAAACCAACTAAGAAAACTAAAATAACTGACGCTCCAAGAAAAACACATAGTGCATGAAGCAATAAAAATATAGTGTTTTGAAAGGTGACCTGATTTTTGCCGATGAAGAAGGGGTGCCTCGGGGGCATCCCCAAGCTTTGACGCTTGTACTTCTTGGATATTTCTTGGGGTGATGCATGGGCATCCCCAAGCTTGAGCTTTTGTCCATTCTTCAACTCATCTCATCATTCTCCAATCCCTACACTTGAAAACTTCCTTCATACAAAACTAAACACAATTCTATTAGCAACATTAGTGTAAGCATAAAATATATTCAACCCTCTTTTAGCTTCAGGTTTCAACTCAAAACCACCACATATAAAGTAAATACTACTGTAGCAACTTCCAAAAGGTTCCATGATCTAAAGAACTCAAAAGAAAGCGATAAAGTGGCAAACACAAATATTGGCAGAAATCTGTCAAAACTGAACAGCTGACAAAGGTCGAATTTTTGAGGGATTTTCTGTTGCTCAAATAAAAAAGTGTTCAACTAAGAAAAGTTTGGATATAACCTGGGGCATATGCACAAGAAATCGCAGGTCCAAAAGATAAACAGAGAATTTTCACGAATTTTTACGGTGCAGCACCGAAAACAGTTTCAGGACAGCAATATCCCCAAATCTTTACCTCTCTCAAATTAGAGGCTTCTCTTGGCACAAAAACGAAATAAACAAGATAAGGAGCGGTCATTACAGTAGTAATGACTTCCAAGACTCAAATAAAAGAAAAAGTACTGAAAAGAAAACATTGGGTTATCTCCCAAGAGTGCTTTTCTTTAACGCCTTTGAGCTAGGCGCAGAAAGGTGCGAAGATGCTCACATAAGAAATGTGAATTGAAGCAAAAGAGAGCATCAAGGAGCAAATATAAAACACATTTAAGTCTAACCCACTTCCTATGCATAGGAATCTTGTAAGAAAATAAATCAAAGAAGCACATAGTAACAAGTATGGGTAGATAAAACAAGAGCAACTTTGGAACTTTCAATATAAAGAGAGGTGTTTTAGTAACATGAGAATTCCGACAACCATATTTTCCTCTCTCATAATAATTTTCAGTAGCATCATGGACAAACTCAACAATATAAATATCACACTCATCCTCCTTTGCTAAGCATGGAGGACGATCAAATAAGGTATTAGTTAAAGAGTTACTCTTATTGGGAGGTAGACATGGGCAGCTCCATTCTTCCTCCTCTTGATCATCACTCTCCTCTTCTTTATTATCCAATGAGCTTCCAGTTTCATCAATTTCTTCTTCCATAGGCTCCTTCAAGGCATTAGTCTCTTCCATTGGAGAGCATCTATTAAGATATTTAAGTATATAACCATTTCCTTCCTTGTAATTATCAAAGCAAAATGTGAGTATATCATAAACCTCATATTTATAAGGTGCATCATCAGTATTTTGAAGCAAATAAGCAAGTTCGAATGCACCCTTCCAAGCAATAAATTCTTCAATTTGTTCCACATCATAAAAGTCATAATTTCCATTAATATAAGAAGATATGGTAACATCATCATTATACTCACATTGAAAAGGGAGGTGTTTATACCTCCTACAGCAACAAGATCTATCAAAGCAATAGGTAACATTATAAGTAGAGCACGCATTTCTAGCAATGATATACAATCTATTGATTTGTTCCCATAAGTGTTTCCCTTTTTGTGACAAGCGGTGTTCCTCATAATAATTTTGCTGCTCTTCCGTGAACCCACCTTGCCAAAAAGATTTAGTTTCAAAGAAACCAACCATTGATAGAAAGCATGATAAAGCAAGACAATAACAGACCAACAAAAATAACAACTACCAAGGATTCTAATTTTTTTTGGGTTTTTGATATAAAACAATGCAGGTAAAATAAATAAAGTAAAGCAAAACAATAACAAAGTAAAGGATGTGTGTGCGAAAAACTCCCCTCGCAGAAGTCTTCTCTTCCTCCCCGGCAACGGCGCCAGAAAAGAAGCTGCTACTCGGTGATAGTGCCAGAAAAGACTGGTGGCGTGTAGTTGGCGAGGGAGCAGTAAGTCCTTGTGCGTGGTGAATGACCAGCCCGTTGGGAACCCCAAGAGGAAGGTATGATGAGTGTAGCGGCTAGTTTTCCCTCAGTTAAGATACCAAGGTTTATCGATCAGGAGAGGAGAGACGGTGACGACTGAAGGTGATATGGAACCTGCACACACACAACCAAGTACTTTGTTCCCAACTTGCGATGAGGTTGTCAATCTCACCGGTTTGCTTGAAACAAAGATTATGAGCGTATCGAGTGGAAAATAATATAGTATGCGAGTAAAGTAAACAGTGCGAGTAAAGTAAACAGGTGATAGCAATATGATGTAAATAGGACCGGGGTCCACAGTTCACTAGTGGTGTCTCTCCATAGATAAAACATGCTGGGTAAACAAATTACAGTTGGGCAATTGATAGAATAAAGATAACGTGATATGTCAAGAAGATCACTATGAGATTTACTCTGGGCATTATAACAAAATACATAGACCGCCATCCAACTGCATCTATGACTAATAATCCACTCCCGGGGATATCAATCCGAATACCCCAGTAGTATTAAGTTGTGAACAACAGATAATTGCATTAAGCAAAGTGTGTAATGTAAACAAAGCATATGCCCTTGAGCATATGAATGTTGTTTTCTCCCTAGTAGCAACAGCACATCTACCACCTTAGAGGTTTCTGTCACTCCCCCAGGTGAAATAGAGGCATGAACCCACTATCGAGCATAAATACCCCCTCTTGGAGTCAATAGCAACTACTCGGCCAAGATAGCTACTAACAACGGAGAGCATGCAAGATCATAAACAACATAGAGATAACAAAAGATATAATTCAGTACAGCAACTTAATCATAAACACCAATATTCATCGGATCCCAACAAACCAACATCATAGAATTACATAACGGTGATCTCAATCATGTAGGGCAGCTCATGAGATCTAAACATGAAGCACATGGTGGAGAAGACAACCATCTAGCTACTGCTATGGACCCATAGTCCAAGGTAGACTACTCACTCATCGCTCCAGAGGCAAGCATGGCGATGAAGAAGACCTCCGGTGGCGATTCCCCTCTCCGGCAGGGTGCCGGGAAGAGCTTCTGGACCCTCCCGATCTTCGGGTCGACGGCGGCGGCGGATCGCGATGTGTTCTGAAAATCTGATCGGGTACTTAGGTTTTTTCCGTCGGGGGGTCTTTATAGGCAAAGGGACGATGTCAGAGGAGGGGCCAGGCGCCCTCACGTGGGCCCAGCGCGGCCAGGGGCCTGGCCGCGCCACCCACGCGTGTGGGGCCCTGGTGGCCCCCCTCCGACACTTCTTCGGATCTCTGGAAGCTTCCGGGAAATATAAGACTTCAGGAACTTGTTTCATCCAATTCCGAGAATATTTCCTGTGTATCACTTCTGAAACACAAAAACAGCAGAAAACAGGAAACTGGCACTGTGGCGCTTGTTAATAGGTTAGTTCCGGAAAATGCATAAAAGTGTCACTAAGTGTAACGAAACAATAGGCAAATGGTGTAAAAACAAGCATGGAGCATCAAAAATTATAGATACGTTTGAGACGTATCAAGCATCCCCAAGCTTAACTCCTGCTCGTCCTCGAGTAGGTAAGTGATAACAAAGAAATAATTTTTGAGGTGACATGCACCTACACAATCTTGATCATATATGTAAGCATTGGTGAGCTGGGATCATAAGAACTTAAAACATGGGCATGAAGATATAATCATGACAATAAGAACTTAGCAACCATGTTATAAACATGCAAATGAACACAAACAAAAGATCATGATAATGAAACAATGAAAGTCAAACATGTGTTCAAATCATAAGGAAAAACATACAAATGGTTTTCAGCTTGTCCTTCAAAGAGAGCAAAACATAAATGCATAGGACACCTCAAAGTTTAAGAGGGCGACTAGATACAAATAATTTAAGAACAAGTGAAACCAATCATCATGAATCAATCAATGAACTTTGGGACAATGCATATCACACTAAGAATGACAACTATGCTCTCTTAATGGTGCATAAAGAAAGAAGGTGGTGACTCAACATAAAAGTAAAAGAAAGGCCCTTCGCAGAGGGAAGCATTGATTGAGCATGTGCTAGAGCTTTTCATTTGTAAAACAGAGAGATAAAAATTGGTTTTGAGAGGTGGTTGTCTTTGTCAACGACTGGCAATGGGGTTCTTACTATCTTCCATACAAAAATGAAGCAAGTTTTTGAGAGAGATTAGCACTTTTGTGCTCTTTTTATAAAGCTTGGCACTCCTCCCCACCTTTTCCTTTCACATACCATGGCTAACCGATTCCATCGGGTGCCCACCAACATTCACATTCTTTGGAGGAGTGCCTTTTTTTCTTTTTTTTTCTTTTTTTTCTTTTTGGAAAAAGCAATATGGAAGATAGCAAATCCGACCACTACGTCCCCATGAGCTGAAAACAGTGTCACAAAACGAGAAGTGTTTTGAAGGTTTTTGAAAGGTAGCACATGAGAATTTACTTTGGAATGGCTTACAAATACCATGCATAGGAGTTTATAGTGGACACAATGGAAAACTTTGGCTTTTAGGAGTTGGATGCACGAGTAGAGCTCATACTCAGTACAAGGCGAGGGCTAGCAAAAGACTGGGAGCGACCAACTAAGAGAGCAATAATGGCCATAATCATGCAAAGCGACAAAGCGACATTAAAAGAAGCATAAGATGGCATCAAAAGTCAAAAACTAAATGATCATGAAGGCTATTGGCGACTTTGTAAGAGTCTAACATGTGTGAGCATGCGCCAAGTCAACCCAAATAAAGCATCATGGAGAAAACCAAAATAATGCTTCCATACAATAAAAACAACGCATGATTTTTTCAAAGGCTCATTAAGCAATCTCAGTTATTTGAGACAAGTCATGCTACAGCAAAACCACTAAGCATACTATAAAAAAGACATCAAGCATGACATGAAAAATCCTAAGCCGCAGTCTACACAAGCTCCTTCTTGTACCACTATTTTGCACAAAGCTTTTTCTCTTTTCCAACACCATTTGAAATTTTTATAAACACCTCTTTTGATGAAAACCAATAAAGATCAGAGGCAAAAATACACCTTGATGAAAAGATATGACAAGATCTGAACGCAAATCAAGGCGAAAACCAAAAGCAGTAGCAGAAAAAGAAGAACACCCGGTGAAATTATAAGAATGAAAAACGGAGTGTTCTTTGCAAATGAAAATGAGTACATCTCCTCCAAAGGAAATTTCTTGGGGTCCAACCATTTATTGCAGCAAACAAACAAACCTAACCAACTAAGAAAACTAAAACAACTGACGCTCCAAGAAAAACACATAGTGCATGAAGCAATAAAAATATAGTGTTTTGAAAGGTGACCTGATTTTTGCCGACGAAGAAGGGGTGCCTCGGGGGCATCCCCAAGCTTTGACGCTTGTACTTCTTGGATATTTCTTGGGGTGATGCATGGGCATCCCCAAGCTTGAGCTTTTGTCCATTCTTCAACTCATCTCATCATTCTTCAATCCCTACACTTGAAAACTTCCTTCATATAAAACTAAACACAATTCTATTAGCAACATTAGTGCAAGCATAACATATAATCAACCCTCTTTTTGCTTCAGGTTTCAACTCAAAACCACCACATATATAGCAAATACTACTGTATCAACCTCCCAAAAAGTTCCATGATCAAAAGAACTCAAAAGAAAGCGATAAAGTGGCAAACACAAATATTGGCAGAAATCTGTCAAAACTGAACAGCTGACAAAGGTCGAATTTTTGAGGGATTTTCTGTTGCTCAAATCAAAAAGTGTTCAACTAACGAAAGTTTGGATATAACCTGGGGCATATGCACAATAAATCTCAGGTCCAAAAGATAAACAGAGAATTTTCACAAATTTTTACGGTGCAGCACTGAAAACAGTTTCAGGACAGCAACATCCCCAAATCTTTACCTCACTCAAATTAGAGGCTTCTCTTGGCACAAAAACGAAATAAACAAGATAAGGAGCGGTCATTACAGTCGTAATGACTTCCAAGACTCAAATAAAACAAAAGGTACTGAAAAGAAAACATTGGGTTATCTCCCAAGAGTGCTTTTCTTTAACGCCTTTGAGCTAGGCGCAGAAAATTGCGAATCAAGTAATATCAAGTGATGAAGCATCAAGCTCATAATTTGCTTTAAGAATAGAGTCAAAAAGTAATTTCTTTCTTTTCCTAGGGAAGTGTTCCATACCTTTCTTTAGTGGGAATTGATACTTGATAGTGCCTTCCCTCATATCAATGATAGCACCTACAGTTCGAAGAAAGGGTCTTCCCAAAATAATAGGACATGAAGCATGGCATTCAACATCCATAACAAGAAAATCAACGGGAACAAGGTTATTGTTAACCACAATAAGAACATCATTAATCCTTCCCAAAGGTTTCTTCTTAGCAACATCAGCAATAGGAACATCAAAATAACACTTTTCAAGTGGTGGTAAATCAAGCATGTCATAAATCTTTCTAGGCATGATAGAAATACTAGCACCTAGATCACATAAAGCATGGCAATCATAACCATTAACATGCATATCAATGATGGGTTCCCAACCATCTTCTAACTTCTTGGGAACAGAGGCTTTTTGCTTCAACTTTTCATCCCTAATCTTTATGAGAGCATTGGTAATATGCTTAGTAAAAGCAATATTTAAAGAACTAGCATTGGGAGTCAAAGCAAGCTTTTGCAAGAACAAAATTACTTCAGATATATTGCAGCCATCAACATCAAAATCATTAAAAGAAATAGAGCTATCATCTCCTACACTCCGAAAAATTTCAGCACTCTTTTGAGAAAAAGTTTTGGCAGTTTTAGGCTTTTTAACACAAGGAGTGGGAGTTTTCTCTACCCCAATCAAAGTAAGAGGATTGCTAGCATTAGGAGCAACATCATTAGAGGTAGTAATGGTACATACCTTCATCTCTAGCCATCTCATCTTCTCTTTCCCACCTGGCATGCAATTCCGCTAACAATCTAATATTTTCATCAATTCCAACTTGAATAGCATTAGCGGTAGCAAAAACATTGTTCTCTTTCACATCATTAGGCAACACTTTTAATTTCAGAATTTCAACATCATGAGCAAGGCTATCAACCTTAGAAGCAAGAATATCAATTTTGCCTAACTTTTCCTCAACAGACTTGTTAAAAGCAGTTTGCTTACCGATGAAGTCCTTGAGCATTACCTCAAGCTCGGAGGGCGCGGCCCTAGTGTTGTTGTAGGAATTACCATAAGAGTTACCATAACCATTACCATTGGTAGAAGGATACGGCCTATAATTGTTACTAGCAAAATTGTTCCTATAAGCATTGTTGTTAAAATTATTGTTTCTAATGAAATTCACATCAACTGGCTCTTCTTGAGCAACCAGAGAGGCCAAAGGAACATTATTAGGATCAACATGAGTCCTATCATTAGCAAGCATAGCCATAATGTTATCAATCTTATCACTTAAGGAAGAGGTTTCCTCAACAGAATTAACCTTCTTACCTTGTGGAGCTCTCTTGGTGTGCCATTCAGAATAATTTACCATCATGTTGTCAAGTAGCTTTGTTGCGGCGCCCAAGGTAAGGGACATAAAAGTGCCTCCAGCAGCTGAATCAAGTAGGTTCCTTGAACAAAAATTCAGTCCTGCATAAAAAGTTTGGATAATCATCCAAGTAGTCAGTCCATGAGTGGGGCAATTCTTTATCATAGATTTCATTCTTTCCCAAGCTTGAGCAACATGTTCATTATCAAACTGAGTAAACTTCATAATATTGCTACGCAAAGCTATAATCTTAGCAGGAGGATAATATCTACCAATAAAAGCATCCTTACACTTAGCCCATGAATCAATACTATTCTTAGTCAAAGACAGCAACCAATCTTTAGCTTTTCCTCTTAAAGAAAAAGGAAACAACTTGAGCTTAATAATATCACTATCAACATCCTTATATTTCTACATCTCACATAGCTCAACAAAATTGTTGAGATGAGCTGCAGCATCTTCAGTACTAGCACCAGAAAATTGCTCTTTCATAACAAGGTTCAATAAAGTAGGCTTAATCTCATAAAAGTTTGCAGCAGTAGCAGGTGGTGCAATAGGAGTGCAGATAAAATCACTATTGTTTGTGCTAGTAAAGTCACACAACTTGGTGTTTTCAGGATTGGCCATTTCAGCAAAACGAAAGTAAACAAGTAAAAACAACTACCAAGGATTCTAATTTTTTTGGGTTTTTGATATAAAATGATGCAGGTAAAATAAATAAAGTAAAGCAAAACAATAAACAAAAGTAAAGGATGTGTGTGCGAAAAACTCCCCTCGCAGAAGTCTTCTCTTTCTCCCCGGCAACGGCGCCAGAAAAGAAGCTGCTACTTGTTGATGGCGCCAGAAAAGAGGCTGTTGGCGTGTAGTTGACGTGGGAGCAGACGGTCCTTGTGCGTGGTGGATAACCAGCCCGTTGGGAACCCCAAGAGGAAGGTATGATGAGTATAGCAGCTAGTTTTCCCTCAGTTAAGATACCAAGGTTTATCGATCAGGAGAGGAGAGACAGCGACGACTGAAGGTGACGCGGAACCTGCACACACACAACCAAGTACTTTGTTCCCAACTTGCGATGAGGTTGTCAATCTCACCGGTTTGCTTGAAACAAAGATTATGAGCGTATCGAGTGGAAAATAATATAGTATGCGAGTAAAGTAAACAGTACGAGTAAAGTAAACAGGTGATAGCAATATGAAGTAAATAGGACCGGGGTCCACAGTTCACTAGTGGTGTCTCTCCATAGATAAAATAACACATGCTGGGTAAACAAATTACAGTTGGGCAATTGATAGAATAAAGATAACGTGATATGTCAAGAAGATCACTATGAGATTTACTCTGGGCATTACAACAAAATACATAGACCGCCATCCAACTGCATCTATGACTAATAATCCACTTGTGGTGAATCAATCCGAGAACTCCACAAGTATTAAGTTGCGAACAACAGATAATTGCATTAAGCAAAGTGTGTAATGTAAACAAAGCATATGCCCTTGAGCATATGAATGTTGTTTTCTCCCTAGTAGCAACAGCACATCTACCACCTTAGAGGTTTCTGTCACTCCCCCAGGTGAAATAGAGGCATGAACCCACTATCGAGCATAAATACCCCCTCTTGGAGTCACTAGCAACTACTCGGCCAAGATAGCTACTAACAACGGAGAGCATGCAAGATCATAAACAACATAGAGATAACAAAAGATATAATTCAGTACAGCAACTTAATCATAAACACCAATATTCATCGGATCCCAACAAACCAAACATGTAGAATTACATAACGGTGATCTCAATCATGTAGGGCAGCTCATGAAATCTAAACATGAAGCACATGGTGGAGAAGACAACCATCTAGCTACTTCTATGGACCCATAGTCCAAGGTAGACTACTCACTCATCGCTCCGGAGGCAAGCATGGCGATGAAGAAGACCTCCGGTGGTGATTCCCCTCTCCGGCAGGGTGCCGGGAAGAGCTTCTGGACCCTCCCGATCTTCGGGTCGACGGCGGCGGCGGATCGCGATGTGTTCTGGAAATCTGATCGGGTACTTAGGTTTTTTCTGTCGGGGGGTCTTTATAGGCGAAGGGGCAATGTCAGAGGAGGGGCCAGGCGCCCTCACGCAGGCCCCGCGCGGCCAGGGGGCTGGCCGCGCCACCCCTGTGTGTGGGGCCCTGGTGGCCCCCCTCCTACTCCTCTTCGGATCTCTGGAAGCTTCCGGGTAAAATAAGACTTCAGGAACTTGTTTCGTCCAATTCCGAGAATATTTCCTGTGTATCACTTCTGAAACACAAAAACAGCAGAAAACAGGAAACTGGCACTGTGGCAACTTGTTAATAGGTTAGTTCCGGAAAATGCATAAAAGTGCCACTAAGTGTAACGAAACAATAGGCAAATGGTGTAAAAACAAGCATGGAGCATCAAAAATTATAGATACGTTGGAGACGTATCAGTGAACAGTGCCTTCATTCACTCCACACTCTCGAACCATCGCTAAAAAATCCATCATAGTTGGGATAGAGTCACTCTCGCCACAAGAACTTCCAACATCCACACGTGATACTAGCGAGTTCAATGCATTGTTGTACACCTTGAAAAATGGGCTCTCTTTTCCTTCTCTCTAGCACCCACCTTGCACTTCCCTAATGTTGTTTTTTCGCAACCTCACCATCATCATTCAACAGTATTGGATCTTCCTTCTCTCTTGCTTCCTCTCCCGAAATGGATGATGATTATCTGGTGACATGTGCTTTCCTAAACATGACATCTTGTTGTTCTAAGTTGGTTGGTGGCCCATTTCTGAACTTTACATGTTCATGATGGTACTGCAAAAAAGACATTGTAGATTAGATCACATTATTATTATCATCATAATAGACAAAAAATACAAGGTAAGTCATAAACATGTAATTACAGCTAGGTGAGTCTTCCACCAATCATCATTTGTGTCCATAGTTTTCGTGATCAGACCCCAACCTAGCCCAGTTGCATTTTACCACTCCATCCAACCCATGTAATCCTTCATTAAAGCATCTCATTTGTGCTTGACATGCTTCTTTTATAACTTCTTGTTTGTTTTCTCGTCAAATTTATCACCAAGATTCGTGTACCCCTTTCTAATCAAGCAACCCCATCCCTATTGCTTGCATTGACTACATCCATAGAAATGTCGCATAAAAATATAGTGTGATATGCATTCCTGAATGAATCGTAAGGGCACCTAGAGGGGGGGGGGTGAATAGGTGCTACTCAAATTTTAATTCTTTTTCAATTTAGGCTTGACACAAAAGGTAAATTCTCTAGATATGCAACTAGGGTGAATTTACCTATATGACAACTAGCAAGCTAAGCAAGATAAGATATATAAAGGCAATAAAGGCTAGAGGTAACCAAGAGTGGAGCACACAGAGACACGGATGTAATTCCCGTAGTTCCTTCCTTTTTAGGGGAAGTACGTCTACGTTGGAGAGGTGTGGTTGCCACAAAGGCCTAACCAACGCCACAAAGGCTCACCCTATTCTCCGGTGCAAGCTTCCGCCACAAAGGCCTAGCTCACCTTCCACTAAGAGGTTCCTCAAGGCGGAACCGTCCTTTACAATCTTGGGGCACACATCCACAACTGAATTGGAGGCTCCCAAGGACAACACAATGCTATCAAACAACAAGTATCAATATATCAATCACACAAATCAAGGTCAAGGGACACAAGGGAACCCAAGACACAAGGGCCCTCAAGCAAATGAGAGGGGAAAGTAAATCGCTTCGGTGAGGATGTAGATCAAGGCTTTCTCCTTCGATTCTCCAAAGATCAAGAGCTTTGGTGGGGTGAGGGAGGAGATCTTGTGATTTTTGTGGCTCCAAATGTGGTGTTCTTCTTGCTTGGGACGAGTAGCTTGAGGTGGAAGAAGGGGGGGTATTTATAGCCCCTCCCAAAATGTAGCCGTTGCTGCCTCGGGGGGTGGGGATTATCCGGCCAAAGTATGGCCGGATTATCCGGCTCGGAATGAAATATCCGAGCCAATAATCCGGCCCGGTTACTGGGTGATGCCGAGCTGAGTCCTTAGCCGTTTTCGAAGAAATCTTGAGGGGGGCGGATTATCCGGCCAGGGATGAAATATCCAGCCAAATAATCTGGCCCCCTATCTGGGTGATGCCGAGCCAGGGACTTAGCCGTTTTTTAAGAAATCACGAGGGGGGCGGATTATCCGGCCAGGGATGAAATATTCGGCCAAATAATCTAGCCCCCTATCTGGGTGACGCCGAGCCAGGGACTTAGCCGCTTTTGAAGAAATCTTAAGGGGGGCAGATTATCCGGCCAGGGATGAGATATCTGGCCAAATAATCCGGCCCCCTATCTGGGTGACACCGGCTCAAGTCCTTAGCCATTTTGCTGAAATCTTCTAGGGGGCGTATTATCCGGCCAGGGATGAAATATCCGGCCCAATAATCCGGCCCCCTATCTGGGTGACGCCAGCTCAAGTCCTTAGCCGTTTTCTTCGAACTGAAAACCTGCACCACTTTAACACACACTTAAATTCCTAATGTTGTTATCTAACACACAAAACATGAGGGATACAAAGTATGCTCTTTCAATCTCCCCCTTTTTGGTGTTAGATGACAACAATAGGATTTGCAAGAGAAATAATATATTTCAAACAACAAGTTTTTGAGCAAGGAGCAAAGCTCGCCCTAAATGTGTGCATCTCCACTTTTGAGTTCGAAGAAGAACCACTAGAGTTTGTTGGGATCATACCATATGATAGAAGATTCAATCAATATGGAATTCCGAAGATGATAATGACGAGAAAGCAAATTCCATAGCCATCTCACACACATACCGTGAACTCAAAAAGGAACAAAGTAGTACATAGTTCTACAAGCATAATGTTCCACAAGGCACACATAGAACATAGAACATAGTCTCATACACACCATAGTAGCAAATAAATCACAAATATTGTTCCAAACTTAAAGCAAATAAATAAGAAGAAACACAAGCGCCAAAGGAATGATAAATGCACAAGCTTGTGCTCCCCAGCCATGCAAATCCTGAGAGATGGCTAATAGAACTACTTCTCCCCCTTTGGCATCAAGACACCAAAAAAGGAGAAGAGCGATGCTACACGCCCCGAGGAATCAATCCTCCCAGTCATCAAGGTTGTCGGAGCCGTCAGCATAGTCATCACTGGCAGCATCGCCGTCATCACCGGCAGCATCGTCGTCATCACTGGCAGCATCGTCCTCCTCAACCTCCTCAAACTCTGCATGAGCACCTCCTGCAGGAGCATCTGGAGGAGCAAAGAGATGCTTCTCCATATCACACCAGTTGTAGCGATCAGTATGCCAAGCTGCATAAGAAGTAGCTATGGTAGGGGTGGGCTCGGTAGTCTGTGCACCACTGAGAAGGTGTAGGATCAGCTGCTGATTGTCCTGAATAGTCTTCCTCTCCATGTAGGCCTGATAGTTCTCACGATGGATCTCAACCTTCATGCAAAGGACATTCCTCTCAAACCAATTGAGCTTCTTCACTTCTCTAGACATGGCAGTAGCAGCAGCCCTCTGTTCACGAGCAGAAGGACTCGACCTCACATCAGCCATGAAGGTACTAGGATAAGCAGTGGAAGGGGCAGGAGTCTTCTTCTTCTTGACGTACATCTTCTTGACTTGGTGATCCACACAATCATCACTGAGATCATACTCCACAAGGGCATGCTTGATGAGAAGCATGATGTAAGGAGCATATGGAAGTGTGTTCCTCTGAATGATAGCATCCTTAATCTCATAAAAGATAAAATCCATCACATGAAGAGTGAAGTCCTCATCTGGGTCGGTAGAAGTAGCACACTGATGAGCAAGGAAGAGGAGGTCAACTAGTGAGGTGCGGATGGCATCATTGTTACCACCACTAGGAGCAATGTTCTCTCTGAAAATGCAGACAAGCTGATCATAGAGTGGATGCAAACCATTGATAAAGCCGACAACGCCTGTGGAGTCATAGAGGTCATAGAGCTTGTCCTTGTCAGGCTTTGTCCCCGGAGAGTGAACACGACGACCCACTAGAGTATCCCCATTATAAGCATAACCCAAGAGAGAGGCAAACACAGAAAAATCCACTTCACATTGATGCTCTCCAGACATCCACTTCATTGACTTCTGAGGATTGGGCAAGATCACAAGAGTGGCAAAAAACTGCTTGATGAGGCCGGGGTTAAAGTTGCACTGCAAAGTAGCTAGCTCAGTCAATCCCATCTTCTCAAGCACAGAAACAACCTCATCAAAGTAGGTCTTGCTGCGAAGGTGATCGAGGTCAATAGGATGCATGGGTCGGGTTGGATTCTTCAAGGGCTCATAAACATCACGGTAGATGGCCCACTGCTCCTCACACCAAAAACCATGGTCCTCAATGTCTTCATCTTGGGGTGTGGCATACCAATTGTTGCGCCGCACGAGAATGTAGTCAAGCTCGGGCATGGTCTTGTAGTTGGGTCTAGTCTCTTTCCCTTTGCGACGACGGGCTTGAGCCTTAGCAAGCTTTTCTTTCTGAGCGTTCCTAGCAGCTTCTCTCTGACGCTGACGAATCACAACATCATCAACTAGGACTCCTTCTTCATTCTGAATGAACCGACGCTTGCGCTTTGGTACACCCGAACCACCTGTGAGAGAGAGAGGCATGGATAGCACGGGGATAAGTATATGCACATGAGTTACTGAAGGAAGATCAAGAATCAGGTTGTATGGAAGGACTAACTTCGCAAGATAAATCAAATTATTGACAGCAACTAGGAAGATTTGAGGAAAAGAAAATGCCAGGCCAGATTATCCAGCCAGGGGGGCGGATAATCTGCCCCCTCGAAAAATTCCCAAATCCTGCTGTTTACACCCTAATTTGATAGATCGGGGAAAGAGAGCCATACAAAAGGATTCATGATAGCAAAGAACAACATGGGGAAGGCCAAACACTAAGAAATTGCATAGGTAAATTCAAACAAGACCACACCCTAGGGTTAGGAGATGAGAACAATACCCGCATCCATTGCAAAAATGCCTTGGTGAAAGCCCTCCCGAGGTGGAGGAGAACCAACTCCGGCGAGGACCGGCCGAGGAAACGGCCGGAGCACCATCGGCGGCTGGGGAGAGGCGGCGGCGGTGGCTAGGAACCCTAGGGCGAGGGAAAAGGAACTGCCCGAAGGGCAGCCCGACCCCGCCCTTATATACTCAGCCAACGAGCCGGCCGGATAATCCGGCCAAAGTTAGCCCGGATTATCCGCCCGCCCGGATATTCCGCCCATGGGGGCGGATATTCTGGCCTGGAACGCCAGAAACAGTTCTACTCAAATTTTCAAAAACAGAAGTTCTTTTTGACGAAAAAATGAACTCATGTGCATAGAGTAGATGTTTTGAGATATGATGGCTTAGGTGGGAGAGCAAACACGGAGTGGTTCTCGGCACTTGACATTGCAAGAAAAATCAACGAAAAATCCAATGCAAGTGCCTTCCCAAATCAAAGAAAGAAACACACCGAGAATGAACAACAAGGCTTCAAATAAGATATGCAAGGAATCAACTCTTCAAAAAGAAGAGGTTGGTGGCCGAAGCCACCATGTATGAGTGTTATGGCATTGGACCGCAAAGATGTATCTTGGGTCCATAACCACTACTCGTCATTGAAGCTCATATATCACAAAAATAATATTAAGAGAATGCTATGATTACTATCGGCATTATGGGGGGAGGGATAGCCCAATTAATTAGGACCGCACTCCCCCTATCTCCATGCCCACACCTAAACCAAACAAGTATTAAAATATAGGTGTATTTGCAAGATGCTCAAGCCACACTCCTTGAATCAATGATATTTAGCTCATTCCTCAAATATCCAAATCTTGCTTCATCAAGAGGCTTTGTGAATATATCGGCAAGTTGATCCTTGGTGCAAACATATGCAAGCTCAATATCACCACGGGCAACATGATCTCTAATAAAATGATTTCGGATCTCAATATGCTTGGTTCTTGAATGTTGCACCGGATTATAGGCGATCTTGATAGCACTCTCATTGTCATATAAAAGAGGCACTTTGTCACAATTAACACAATATTCCTTTAAAGTTTGCCTCATCCACAACAATTGAGTGCATCCACTTGCGGCGGCAATGTATTCGGCTTTGGCGGTGGAGAGAGATATACAATTTTGCTTCTTAGAAGACCAACACACCAAAAACCTACCAAGAAATTGGCAAGCTCCGGAGGTTGATTTCCTATCATCCTTGTATACCACAAAGAGAGAAGTCCGAGCCTTTGGGATACCAAAGCCCATAAGTTGGGGTATGCACCAAATATCGAAAGATCCTCTTAACCGCCATAAGGTGGCTTTCTTTAGGAGCGGCTTGATACCTTGCACACACACCTACACTCAACACAATATCGGGTCTAGATGTGCAAAGGTAAAGCAACGAACCGATCATAGAACGGTATACCTTTTGATCCACGTCTTTACCATTGGGATCTAGATCAAGATGACATTTAGTGGACATTGGTGTGGCGGCCCCATTTAGTTCCTTCATATTGAACCTCTTGAGCATGTCTTGTACATATTTGGCTTGATTAATAAAAGTCCCTTCTTTCAATTGCTTGATTTCAAAACCAAGAAAGAACTTCATTTCGCCCATCATAGACATCTCGAACCTATCGGTCATAAGCTTTGAAAATTCATCATTAAAAGCTTTGTTAGTAGAGACAAAGATAATATCATCAACATATAGTTGGCATATGAAAAGCTCCCCATTGACCCTCTTAGTAAAAAGAGTGGGATAGATTTGCCCAACTTCAAACCCACGGTCTAACAACAACTCCCTAAGGTGCTCATACCACGTACGTGGGGCTTGTTTAAGGCCATAGAGTGCCTTATGGAGTTTGTAGACATGATTAGGGAATTTGAGGTCCTCAAAACCCGGGGGTTGCTTAATACATACTTCCTCTTTCAATGGACCATTAAGAAAAGCACTCTTAACATCCATTTGTTGCAACTTAAAATTATGATGAGTGGCATATGCAAGAAGGATACGGATGGACTCAAGGCGAGCCACGGGAGCATAGGTCTCTCCAAAGTCAATGCCTTCAACTTGAGAGAAACCTTGAGCAACCAATCTTGCCTTGTTCCTCATGACAATCCCATGCTCATCTTGCTTGTTCTTGAAAATCCACTTTGTGCCAATCACATTGCGGCACTCTCTTGTCTTCTCCACTAACACCCACACATTATTGCGCTTGAAGTTATTGAGTTCTTCATGCATAGCATCCAACCAATCCAGATCTTCAAGTGCTTCAAATACTTTCTTGGGTTCAACCATGGAGATATAGGCATGATGATTGATAAATTTTCCCAATTGACTCCGGGTTGACACTTTGCCTCTTAAATCTCCAATAACCCTCTCAAGGGTATGACCTCTAAGTTCGAAGTTCCTTTCAACTCTTCTCTTGCGACGGGCTTCGATCTCCTCATTTGACCTTGGAGGAATCACTTGATCATCTTGATCATTTTGGTCCCCGTCTTGACCATCAACTTGACCTTGATCATCATTATGCACATCATCACTATCTTCATGAGTAGGTTGATCTTGGTCTTGTGAAGAGTTAGGGGCAGTTGAAATAATTGGAGAGGATGGTGGTGCCCCTTCTTTTTCATGAAGGTTCGTGTCTTGTTTTTTGGTTGGTGCATTAGTTGCTTCTTCGGGAGAGGCTTGTTGAGCTTGCATAGATGAGGGCTCCACTTGAGTAGAGCATAGTCCTTCTCAGTCCGCCACAAGGTGTCCCTCAATGGGGCGGAAAAATCCCACGCCCATTCTTCTTATGGCATCTTGAGGTATTTCATCATCTACATCACAAGCAACAACATCTCGCCCCCCTTGGGAGCTATCATTTTCTTCGAATACCGCACTACAAGATTCTTCAACACGTCTGGTGGACTTGTTTAAGACTCTATAAGTGTGGGATTCGGCACCATAACCAACAAAAATACCTTCTATAGCTTTCGGATCAAATTTACCTAAACGAACTCCTTTTCTTTGAAAGAAACACTTACAACCCAAAAATCAGAAGTACTTGATGTTGGGCTTGCTTCCGGTGAGTATTTCATATGGAGTCATGTTTAAGCCTTTGCGGAGGAAGAGCCGGTTCGATGAGTGACAAGCCATAGAGATAGCTTCGGCCCAAAAGTTGTATGGAGACTTAAACTCCGCC
Organism: Dactylis glomerata; assembly: GCA_007115705.1. Classification (NCBI taxonomy): domain Eukaryota; kingdom Viridiplantae; phylum Streptophyta; class Magnoliopsida; order Poales; family Poaceae; genus Dactylis; species Dactylis glomerata. The sequence goes on along the minus strand of QXEO01000247.1, from coordinate 5,220,328 downwards.
AACATGGACCTAGCCATATCCATAAGAGTCCGGTTCTTCCTCTCGGCTACACCATTTTGTTGAGGGGTGTATGCAGCAGAATATTGATGTTGAATCCCCTCATCACTAAGAAACCCATTTAAGGTGTAGTTCTTGAATTCAGAGCCATTATCACTTCTTATTGCCAATATATTTTGCCCATGTTGACGTTCAACTTCTTTGGCAAAGTCGATGACGGTTTGTTGAGTCTCACTCTTGTGCTTAAAGAAATAGACCCAAGTATATATTGAATAGTTATCAACAATCACCAAACAATATTTCTTCCCACCAAGACTTGCATGAGAGGGAGGACCAAAAAGATCCACATGAAGGAGCTCCAAAATCCTCTTGGAAGAAATGATAGTCTTGCTTGAATGGGGAGAGTCATGCATTTTTCCTAGAACGCAAGCCCCGCAAACACGATCTTTGGCAAAAGAAACATTCTCTTTTAGTCCGAGAATGTGGCCACCCTTGTGAAGGCTTTGCAAAGTTCTCATATTGACATGGGCTAGTCGGCGATGCTAAAGCCAACCCACATCGGCCTTTCCAAATAAACACATTACACTTGTAGTGGTTTTCCCTGAGAAGTCCACCACATACAAGTTGTTTTCAATGTGCCCAACGAAAGCGACCTTTAGAGACTTGCTCCACAAGAGTACCACAATTTCATTATAAATGAAGACGGCAAAGCCCATCTTACCAAGTGCACGAACTGAAAGTAAATTGTAACCAATGGTCTCAACAAGCATGACGTCCACAAGGGAAATATCCAGTGCGACCACCACCTTGCCAAGACCCAATACCTCAGATTGTGACATGTCTCCATAAGTGACGGTTATATTGTTGACGTTGGGCCTCATCTCCATCATGATCTTCTTGCTTCCAGTCATATGACTTGTGCATCCACTATCAAGCACCCATTTTGATCCACCGGAAGCATAGTCCTACAAGAGATCATTCCTTGGTTTTAGGTCCCCATTTCTCAATGGGTCCTCTTTTGTTAGCAACAAGTGTCTTTGGAACCCAAATAGACCAAGCAATATAATCATCATTTGGACCAACATATTTTGCATACACATCACCATAATAATCACAAAATAAAACATAGTGAGGGTTAGCAATTCCCGCACGATCATCATGAGTGGCTTTGCCACCCACAATGGGATCCTTCTTTGCTTGTGCGGGCTTGGCCTTCTTTTTCTTGTTCTTCTTCTTCTTCTTCTTCTTCTTCTTCTTCTTCGAGACAAAGCCAATCCCCGTTTTATCACTAAATGCCTTTTGCTTACTCAAAAGGTCATTCAAGTTTTTCTCACCTATGGGAATGGTGGACTTGGCAAGCTCATCTTTCAACCTAGCATTTTCTTAAATAACATTTGCATGATCACAAGTAGAAGTAGAAGAACTAGGCACAATATTCTTAGCCAATTGAATTTGAAGTTGTTCATGTGACTTGGCAAGAATAGAGTGTTCACTTTTCAAGGCCTTGTGAGCCTTGTCAAGATCTTCTAAATCCTTAACAAGTTTATCATGACCAACACCAAATTCAATCTTTTCCTTTTTAAGCACTTTTACTTTGGCCCTAGCATGGTCACGCTCTTTAATGAGTTTAGAGATAACTTCATTATTAGATTCCTCAATGGAATCGAGCTTCTCTTCAAGAGTTGCTCGTTCCTCTTCCTCTCCTTCAAGAGAGTCTTTTAGTGAGGCAATGTCTTGAGCGTACTCTCTTTCAAGCCTCATTTGTTCATCTAGTTTTTCAAGTGTCTTACCAGATTGACTCAATAGGCTTTCAAAGTGTAACTTGTGTACACCATCTACACTAGACACATAATCATCAAAAGCAATGATTTCTTCCTTTACTCTAAGACTAGCAAGATCATTCAAAGGAGCATCATTTGTCTTAGAGGAAGAGGAAGAGGAAGAGGGTGTGGGTGATACCTCGAAAGACTTGGCCATAAGGCACTTGACGTTCTTTATGAGAGAGTCCTCATTGGGGGATTCAAAGAGTGAAGCGGAAGAAGTGGAGGTGGTTGCAATTGCGGCCATCTCACTAGTCGAGGTTTCTTCTTCATCACTCTCACTTCCGAAGTACTCTTCTTGAGTCAAGAATACAAACTTTGGTTGCTTCTTCTTGGGTCCACCCTTCTTCACAAATGGCTTCTTTGATGGTGACTTGGTCTTGCTCTTGAAAATGAGCTTTCCACCATGATCTTCTCTCTTCTCGTAAGGACACTCGGCAACAAAGTGAAATCTATCATTGCAATTATAGCATGTCCTCACCCTTTGACCATTGTTGTCACTCCTTTGAAAGCCACTTGACTTGCTTCTTCTTTGATTGTCTTCTTTAGCCTTGTGGGGATCAACCCAAAAGGTTTTTCCATAGAAAGCCATGTGCTCATGGTACTAATGCCTCATATCTTTGGGGCACATCTCTAGCCTTGCCTCAATACTTGCTTGAAGAGGAACTTCTTTCTCAATCACACTTACCTTTAATGCAAGGTTGGAGCTTCTTTGCATTCCCAAAGCACGAGCATCTTCCGCATTTTGTACGGCAACCTTGTAGGCTTGAATCTCTTGCATCACTTGATTGGAGGTCATCTCATGGAAGTTGTGCTTTCCTTAAACACTCTTCACATCTGCGGGCTCATATGGGGTGAGAGCAAGAATGTACTTCATCTTGATCCACTCATCATCAATATGGTGAGAATCGAGGTTCTTGAAGGTGGTAGCAGTGGCCTTGAGTCTTCTATACATCTCTTGATGGTCCTCACCATCCATCATATAGAATCTCTCTGCTTGATTTGAAAAGGCCACATATCTTGTTTTCTTCATGCTCTCATTGCCAACAAATACATCGGAGAGGCCTTGCCAAGCTTCTTTGGCGGTGGAGAAGTGTTGGATGTGAGGCAAGTCCTTCGACCCAATGACAATTTGAATCATGTGAAGAGCGGTTGCATTGAGTTGGCTATCGACCACCTCTCTTCTTGTCAAGTTGTTGGGATCCACGGCCTTGAATCCTTCTTCAACAATCCTCCAAAGCTCGATGCAAGAACTGCGCATATGAGAGATAATTTGATATTGCCATTGACCAAAGTTTAATGCATCTAGCTTAGGTGGGTCACCTCTATTGTTAATATGAGGATGAGGGATCGGCGGGTCGGCTGAATACCAATGAGGGAATTCACCTTTCCCGTCGCCCTTAGTGTAAGACTTAGCATCGGTACCTTTGTCGGCATCCTCTTCTTCCAACCCCACATTCTCCACTTGTGGAGTAGTGGGTTTTTCCGAAGGAGGAGTAGCTATAGGAGTTTTAGCTTGCATGAGTTGCGCTATCATTTCATGCAACTCGCTTATTTGAGATGTCATGGATGATTCCAAGGTTTTGAAATCATCCATGGAAACTTGTCCCGAGCCCTCACCCTGTTGGGTGCCCATACTCTTAGGCGGTTAAGCCCGAATAAAGAGCCGAGGCTCTGATACCAATTGAACGGATCGTAAGGGCACCTAGAGGGGGGGGGGGGTGAATAGGTGCTACTCAAATTTTAATTCTTTTTCAATTTAGGCTTGGCACAAAAGGTAAATTCTCTAGATATGCAACTAGGGTGAATTTACCTATATGACAACTAGCAAGCTAAGTAAGATAAGATATATAAAGGCAATAAAGGATAGGGGTAACCAAGAGTGGAGCACATGGAGACACGGATGTAATTCCCGTAGTTCCTTCCTTTTTAGGGGAAGTACGTCTACATTGGAGAGGTGTGGTTGCCACAAAGGCCTAACCAACGCCACAAAGGCTCACCCTATTCTCCGATGCAAGCTTCCGCCACAAAGGCCTAGCTCACTTTCCACTAAGGGGTTCCTCAAGGCGGAACTGGCCTTTACAATCTTGGGGCACACATCCACAACTGAATTGGAGGCTCCCAAGGACAACACAATGCTGTCAAACAACAAGTATCAAGATATCAATCACACAAATCAAGGTCAAGTGACACAAGGGAACCCAAGACAGGAGGGCCCTCAAGCAAATGAGAGGGGAAAGTAAATCGCTTCAGTGAGGATGTAGATCAAGGCCTTCTCCTTCGATTCTCCAAAGATCAAGAGCTTTGGTGGGTTGAGGGAAGAGATCTTGTGATTTTTGTGGCTCCAAATGTGGTGTTCTTCTTGCTTGGGACGAGCAGCTTGAGGTGGAAGAAGGGCAGGGGTATTTATAGCCCCTCCCAAAATGTAGCCGTTGCTGCCTCGGGGAGGGGGGGGGGTGGATTATCCGGCCAAAGTATGGCTGGATTATCCGGCCCGGAATGAAATATCTGGGCCAATAATCCGGCCTGGTTACTGGGTGATGCCGAGCTAAGTCCTTAGCCATTTTCGAAGAAATCTTGAGGGGGGCGGATTATCCGGCCAGGGATGAAATATCCGGCCAAATAATCCGGCCCCCTATCTGGGTGACGCCGAGCCAGGGACTTAGCCATTTTCGAAGAAATCTTGAGGGGGGCGGATTATCCGACCAGGGATGAAATATCCGGCCAAATAATCCGGCCCCCTATCTGGGTGACGCCGAGCCAGGGACGTAGCCGTTTTCGAAGAAATCTTGAGGGGGCGGATTATCCGGCCAGGGATGAAATATCCGGCCAAATAATTCGGCCCCCTATCTGGGTGACACCGGCTCAAGTCCTTAGCCATTTTGCTAAAATCTTCTAGGGGGGCGGATTATCCGGCCAGGGATGAAATATCTGGCCCAATAATCCGCCCCCCTATCTGGGTGATGTTGGCTCAAGTCCTTAGCCGTTTTCTTCGAACTAAAAACCTGCACCACTTTAACACACACTTAAATTCCTAATGTTGTTATCTAACACACAAAACATGAGGGATACAAAGTATGCTCTTTCAATCCCAAACAATCTTCTCCATTGCAAAGTGCTAAGAAGCTATAACACAATAAACACTACACAATTACTAGGAGATAATATATCTGCAATAGTAGGCATCACAAAAATGATGCATAAAATCTAACACAAAGATCCACAGGCGGTGGCTTGTTTTCTCAGATGGAGACTTTGAATTTGTTCTCATATTGCATATTATGATCAAACAATTGGGAAAGACTAATTAGTTGTCACATTTATTTCAAAAGAAAGATCAAAACATTTGTTCATGATGTGAGTTTGATTGGCGTTACATTGGACAAGCTTCACCGCATAAGAAAAAATGGTTGGGATGAGCTCTTGAAAGAGACAAATGACTTCTGTATCAAACATAAAATTGTTTTGCAAAATATGGATGATACAATACCTACTAGAGGTCGCTTAAGGGGTCATGGAAGTACAATGGTAACTTACTATCACCGCTTTAGATATGAAATATTCAATGTTTTGCATGACCAAATTATTAATGAGATGAATAACCGCTTTACTGGAAAATCCACTCAATTGTTAAGGTACATTGCTTGTCTTGATCCAGAGAACTCATTTGCTAATTTTGATGAAGAAAAACTTGTTGAACTTGTAGAGATATATGATGGTGACTTATCCATATATGATATTCCTGTTGTCCTTCAAAACCAACTTGATACATCCATTGCTGATGTAGAGGTGATTCAGATTTTGTGATTTATCACGACCTTGGTAATATTGATGTGAAGATGCTTCAGACTGGTAGACACACAGTTTTTCCTTTGGTGTGTCACCTCATTGAGTTGGCATTGATTTTACTGATTGCAATGACATCAGCGGAGAGAGCTTTCTTAGGTAGGAACGTTATCAAGACCGAGTTGAGGAATAAAATGAATGATGATTGGATGAATTCTAACATGGTGTGCTATATTTAGCGAGATGTATTTCACTCTATCGATGATGATAATATTCTATATCATTTTCAAGCATACAAGTCAGGTAGAGAAATTTTACCTCATCATTTTGGTAAGTTCTCATGTTTGTATCAATGGTTGACTATGTCGCTTGATGGATATGCATTTCCTTATGATATTTTTTCTTTCTTTCTTAAAGGTATTGGTTATCCTACTTTTGATGAAGTCATGGAAGACTTAGATGAACTAAACCATTGATTTGGTAGTTAACTTTTCCACTTGAACTTTATATCATTACACTCATGGAATCTACTGTGGATTTGAAAAGGTTGGGATATAGAGGACCCCCTGTCTCACACCCTGTAAGTATTAAAAAAACCCCAAGTTGATCATTCATCTTAATATTTATCTTTGACACTAGTTATAATGTTGAAAGTAAGACCATTCCATCTCCGAGAAAAACCTTCTTTCACCATTATATTGTACAAGAAAGCCTAATTTGAAAAGGATCCCAACCATTTTTTTCCTTTTAACTTCATGCACCATCTCATGCATAATTACAACCCTTTCCATGATGAACCTATGTTCATGAAGGCAGATGAGCATTGTGGGTAGTCAACCCCTCAAAAATAAAATACTCAAGGTGATATGTAAAAATTGAAAAATATGAATATAGCTTTTCATGTTTCTTTAGTATATATAGGGATCACACACTATTAAGAGGGCGGCAATAGTGGTAAGGTACTAGCTCAAATCCATTTCCATTATATTGCATTCCGATCAATTAAATAAAACCAACATCGAGAATGTGTATTCAAAAGGATGAAAAATAGTTTCCTCGTAGCATCTCTAGCCGCATTCCCGAAACGGTGTCTGGTAGCAGCGCCAAATCGGGCATTTTGGGGGGAGGGGCACCAGTGTTCGCCTATGGGCCGCCTCTTCCCTATCGACCCGGTAGAGTTGGTTTAATTTCAAACAAAATTAGCATTTCATTCAAATTTTTTATATATATTACAAAGCTGAATGAAATTTGATAAAATTTAAACTAAACCTTACCGTCGGTTGGGGAACACGAGGGATCACGTCGTCGTTCTTGGCTGCCCTATTTTTGAGAGCCCATCGATGTCCTATTTTTGAGAGCCCACCGCTGCCCTGTGGTGGGACGATGGAAGTGAGAGCATGACTTGGCTGGTCGTGCAGCGGTATATCCATTGTCGGAGCATTGGGCGGGAAGACAGGAGAGGAAGTGGCATGAAAGGGTGGGAAGTGCGATGGTGCGCATTAATGTTAGAGCGTGGGATTCTTATACAATGTCACATGAGAAAGGTACAATGACGATGTAACGCATCCCTGACGCCGCCTGGGAACCACCATCGTCTCATCTTAAAGTAAAGATCACTAGCAGGCGCAAGCACAGTTAGTTTAGGCTGATCAACCTTTCTATTAATGACAGGTGAAAGGACGAGATGTCGCCTAGAGGGGGGGTGAATAGGCGTTTTAAAAACAATTACGGAATTGGCTTGAAGAAATGCGGAATAAAACTAACGTTTATTTTCTTCAAGCACAAGACCTAAATATGCTAGGCTCAACTAAGTGCAACAACAACAACTAGATATAAGCAAGATAGCACAAGATATAATTCACAAGTGATAAACAAGATATAAGTACTTCAAGCATGATGGCTATCACAAGGAAATAAACTCGGGTATAGAGATAACCGAGGCACGCGGAGACGAAGATGTATCCCGATGTTCACTTACAAAAAGTAAGCTAATCACCGTTGGAGAGATGCGGGTAACCACGAAGGCCCCCGAACGCCACGAAGGCTCACCTTCTTCTCCGAGTCCCCCACGAAGCTAGGGACCCCTTCTTATGGTTAGCTTTTCCTCCACTCCGGAGATGGCAAGCTCCACAACCACTTCACAACTCCCACGAAGGGGAAGCCCGGGCCTCTTCACAATCTTCCACGAAGAGGTCACCGAGGCACCAACCGCCAAGCCAACTAGGAGGTCACCCTCCAAGAGTAACAAGCTCACGGTCTCTCACTCGAACAAATCGTAGTGGAGAGCTCAACACTATGCAAGGATGCAAAGCAAGAACACAAGGGAAAGTGCTCAAATCCTTCTCTCTCAAATCCCACCAAAGCAACAAATGCTATGGAGGAGTTAGAGAGGAAGAACAAGGGTGGAGGTCAACCAATGACCTCAAGATCTAGATCCCAAAGGTTCCCCTCACTTAGAGGAGGAATGAGTTGGTGGAGATTGTAGATCTAGATCTCTTCCAAATCCCTCAAAAATATGCAAGAATCATTGGAGGGAAGAGAGAGGGAGCAAGCTCAAGAGAGGCAACAATGGAGGTGAGAGAAAAGCTCAAGAACACTTTAGAACCCTTACCAAACCGTTGGGGAAGAAGCCCCCTTTTATAGGGCAAGAAAACTGCCCGTTACAGAGTTTTCGGGGCGCTCCGGAGCAGGGCCCGGAGCAGCTCCGGATTGCACTCCGGAGTAAGTAGATTGGCACTGCTCAGCCCGGAGCACAGCCCGGAGCAGCTCCGGATTTGGAAAACTGCAAAAACCCTCATACGAAAAACGCGATAACTTTTGCATCCGAACTCCGTTTTTAGCAAACTTGGACTTTTTGAAAAGCTTAGAAAAAGTACTACAACTTTATGCAGAGAAACACCAAGAAATGTCAAGAGGAAAAATACGAAATATGGAGAGGTGTGAAACCTTCCAAAGTGAAGAACCGGTAAAACCTCTCAACTCGAAAACGCAATAGAAGATGCATTTGGATTCCGTTTTCGATGAACTTGGGCTTGTTGGAAAGCTAGCAACAAGCACAAGAACCTCACATGGAGAAACACCAAGAAGCAACAAACTAGGAATATGCAAAGTATGCAAAGGATTGAGCTCCCTATGACGATGTGATCAAGTTACCCAACCGAAAGCCCCTCTTGATAGTGCGGCTATCTATCCTATAACCCGGTCTCCCAACAAACACCTTGAGACCGGTAAAAGGAAAACCTAGCAAGGACATACCTTTGCCTTGAGCATCCTGCTTGATCTTGATGATGATGCTTCATGCTCTCATCAAGCCGGAATGCTTCACTTGATCATTGTTGCTTCGTGAAGACTTTAATTTGCTCCCCCATAAACCATTATGGGATAGCTTTGTTAACACTCATCTTCACAAGTCCATTATCACCAAATGGACGACAAGCTTCAAACATATGATCTTCTTGAGATGCTTATCTTGAACTTTCACAACTCAACCTTGATAAAGAACATCATTTGATTTCATTCTCCCATGGGCCATATTGAATCCTTCTTTTGATGTAAGCCCATGGAAAGATACTTGATTCCACTATTCTCTCTTCATCTTGGTCAACCTTGTATCTATTCATGCTCTATCGAATCTCTCTTAAGATGCATAGGGAATTCTTCATTTGATTGCATGCTCTAAGTCTTGGTCAACCATGGCTCAACTCATGAGACCATCGTGACCTCGACATAGAGCCATAACTTGAGTTCTACACAAGAACAACATCTTTATTTCTTCTTCTTGATCATATTGGATTCATCTCTTCTTGTTCAATGATCTTGATGCCAATACTTAAGATATATTGTTATCTTCATGGCATCCAAGCCTTGAATCCAACACATGGACTTCAAGCAATTCCTATGAACAATTCCTTCACAAAAAGCTCAATGAGAATATTAGTCCATATGGATTGTCATTAATTACCAAAAACACACTTAGGGGCAATTGACCCTTACAACAGGGCTAGACAGCCGATCAACAACTGACGTGGCAAGGGTTGCTTCTATCAGGCGCCTCCCAAGCGACCCCTTATGGATCAGAGTCAGCCTAGGAACACCATAAGTCTTTTGGGCCGCACCGGACCAAAACCGCGTTTAGGGGAAGAGCAGTTGGAGGCGTTTTTCTACCTGGGCCCCCAAATAGTGGTTTAGGAAAGCCTACCAAACCTGCGAGTGGATATGCTCTTAGCCATACAGGTTGTCCGGCCATTTCGATGCCGGATTGTCCGACTACCGGGTTCCTGCATTTTCTTAGAACGGTGTAAACATATTCGCCTATTCTACTCCCTTTGATCCATAATAAGAGTCTCTTATTTAGTGATCCCTCTGATAAAAAATAAGTGTCAATAACTTAATATGAACTTCAACAGTTATTTCTGATCGAAGAGTATCTATCTAATCTAATCTAAACTAATAATACGGCTTGAGGACGTGATGGTTAGAAAACCGTGGTAGGTAAAAAAACCGGTTTAAAGATTTGGTACGTCAAAAAAATCGTCCACCGCCCCGATACCTGCCATCGCGTGGGTGTAGTCCTGCTTCGATTCAATCTCCATTAGTTTTGCCGCAGCTAGACTCCTCTCCGCTCCGGACTCGATTAGGCAGCTACGCCGGTCGCCGGGTCAATAAGAGCCAAACCCTGACCACAGGAATCGATTGGTTTGGCTTCCATACGCACCGCAGCACGGGCGGTAGACAAGATCGATCTAATTAATCGATCGATGGACTAAACATACGATGGTGGAGAGGCGCGAGAGCATGAGCGAGTCGCGCGCGCCGACGCGGAGGTTCCAAGACCAGGCGCGCCGCAGGGGGCCGTGCGGGCAGCGCAGCGTCACCAGGGAGGAACTAGAGCCGGCCACGTCGGAGCTGCGCAGGACGCGCGCGCCCAGGAGATTGACCTCCTCGGCCTCGAGCAGCTGGAAGCCTGGTTGGTCGCGCAGAACGTCGCCCGCGGTCGCCGACCGGGCGCGCGTGCCCAGGAGCTTGAGCTCCTCGTCCTCGAGTAGCTGGAAGCCCGGGTGGTCTCGCAGGACGTCGCCCATGGTCGCCAGCGGCTTGACGGAGAACGAGGTGTCGTCGAGCTGCATCAACTTGGTGTCCTTGCGCTTGGCCCCATCGCACGTTTTGCTCGGGGGCGATGAACTGGTGGTGTGCACGGCGTTTCTACATTTCCCCTTTCCCAGCCTACTGTCCAACCTCACATGGAGATTTTCCCCGTGGAGAAGGGGATCCGCTATGCTCGTGGAAATCGTCCCCAAGGGGAGTAGGACCCCGGGATAGTCTTCCTTTGTAACCAAATTAGCCCTTAGGGTATTTTTTTGGGAAGCTTGGCATGTTCGCCATCACATGCAAGTTAAATTACCTTGACAAGATCATCTCATTGTTCAGCCTATGAAAGCCAGCCTGAATATATTCACGTATGCAAAATACATTGATGCCTACCTCAGGCTAGAAGGGGAAAAACGAATGCTCAACTTATAGGTCATGTCGTGAGACATCAGTATAGCCAATATCCAAATGCATTGTCTATGCTCTGAGGTCTTGAACTACAACGTTCCTGTCATGCTAAAGATGTTAATGCCCATGCAAACCTTCATCGTGGTGCAGCTGAACTAGCTTAGTTGCAAACATAGCAAAATAAATAAATGCACGATGAAGATTGCAGGGAAAATCCTCCAACAGTCCGATGGCACCTTGGCCTTCGACACACATGGATCTAAAAAGAGGGCGGGCTATTGGAATAATTCATAGTGCAACAAGGAAAACAAATGTGAAGGAAAATCAACATATTACAAATGGTTGGAAAAAAATACAAAAGGGAACACATTGTTTTTCAGTTTTCTCAGTATGGAATATTTTGGAACCGTTGCAACGCAGAGACACATTACTCTAGACATTATCAGCGGTATGCGAGCCCTTTCAGAGAGACAACCCCGCCGGCGTGGGTGTTTCATGGGGGTTTCGGGCGGCTGTTTCGAGCTCGATTGTGCGACTGCATGGAGGCGGATGTAAAGCTAGATAAGAACAACGAGGGATGGGAATTGACGTTGTGTGGGCCACCATAGTCCATGGCCCTCCACATCCTGATTTTCTGGCTGTGCTGTTTAAAGACAAGAGAAGTTTTTGCTGCATCATAGTTTAGTTGAAAGACTACTGTATCTGAATGGAAGGATTTAGTGAACTTGGGGAAAATGAGGCCAATGTCCAATGAAGGGTTCAATCTGGTCAGGACCAACGAGGAAAATTCAGAGCTTCATATTCAGTTGTACATGGTACAATGTCCGATGAAGGATTTCCCAGTGTAGAATAATATTTGTCTCTTGATTGATTGCATAGTTTGGAGATTACAAGGGGTATATATGAGGGGCCGACGGCTAACCCTAACTTGAATTACAAGCAAACTCTAAAACAAGTCGTAACGGACTCTTATTCTAACATCCCCCCGCAGTGTCAACGCGGGGTTCGCCAACGTTGAGACTGAAACGAATGTCGGTAAACGATGATGTAGGCAGCCCCTTGGTGAAGATGTCTGCAAACTGCGCAGTAGTAGGAACATGTAGAACTCGAACTTGTCCAAGAGCCACCTTCTCCCGAACGAAATGTATGTCAATCTCGATATGCTTGGTCCGTCGATGCTGTACAGGATTGCTGGACATATAAACAGCGGAAATGTTATCACAATAAACCATAGTAGCCTGCTGGACAGGACAACAGAGATCCAAGAGAAGCTGACACAACCAAACCGTTTCGGCGACAGCATGTGCCACTGCACGGTACTCGGCCTCTGCAGACGAACGCGAAACTGTAACCTGCCGTTTCGAAGACCATGAAATCAAGTTGTTACCAAGAAAAACACAGTATCCGGATGTGGATCGACGAGTATCCGGGCAACCAGCCCAGTCGGCATCGGAGTATGCTGTCAAAGTGTGTGGGGATGATGAATAAATGTGCAGACCATGGTCTAAGGTACCTTTGAGATAGTGAAGGACACGTTTGACATGATTATAATGGGGGACTCGAGGATCATGCATATATATACAAGCTTGTTGGACAGCAAAGGAAATTTCTAGGCGAGTAAGAGTAAGATATTGTAAAGCACCAGTTATACTACGATAAAGAGTGGCATCGGAGAAGACATCACCAGAAGAGGAAAGCTTAGTTGTAGTGTCTACAGGAGTTTTAGAAGGTTGACAGTCAAGCATGCCAGATTTAGTGAGGAGATCTAGAATATATTGACGTTGTGAAAGAAATAAACCATGAGAATCACGAGTGACAGCTATTCCTAAGAAGTGATGAAGAAGTCCAAGATCAGTCATGGAGAACTCAGATCGTAGTAAAGAGATGATGTGATCAAGAAATTGTTGAGAAGAAGCTGCTAAAACTATATCATCGACATATAAGAGAAGATAGGCAGTTTGAGAGTTGTTGTGATAAACAAAAAGAGAGGAATCTAAGGGTGAAGGATGAAATCCGATAGTGAGAATAAAAGTAGAGAAACATTGAAACCATGCACGAGGAGCTTGTTTAAGACCATAAAGAGATTTTTTAAGGAGGCAAACATGATTTGGATTAATGGAGTCTTCAAATCCTAAAGGTTGCTGGCAATAGACAGTTTCATTGAGTGATCCATGTAAGAAAGCATTTTTAACGTCAAGTTGATGAATAGGCCAAGAGGAAGTGACTGCAAGACTAAGAACTGTTCGAATTGTGCTAGGTTTAACTACAGGAGAAAAGGTTTCATCATAATCGAGACCGTGTTGTTGAGAGAAGCCTCGACAGACCCAACGAGCTTTATACCGAGAGAGAGAACCATCAGAGTGAATTTTTTGATGAAAAACCCATTTACCAGAAACAACATTTGCACCAGGAGGACGAGGGACGAGTTGCCAAGTTTGATTATCTATAAGAGCTTGAAATTCATCTCGCATAGCAGAAGTCCAGTGGGGATCAAGAAGAGCTGATTTATAAGATTTGGGAATGGGAGATATAGATGGAGTAACATTAAGATTTAATTTTTGAGTAGGCAATTTAAATCCGGATTTTGCATGTGTGCGCATAACGTGTTCATTAGTGGGTTTAGTGATAGGAACGGCATGTGCGGGAGGTTGAAGAGGGGACGGGGAAGAATTGCCCGGCGCAGCGGAGGATGCGGGCATTGGAGAGGCAGGATCGGGAGTCGCGGCAGGAAAGTCTGCCGTGGCAGCGGACATTGGAGAGGCAGGGTCGGGAGGCGCGGCAGGAAAGTCTGCCATGACAGCGTTTGCTACTTGTTGATGGCGCCAGAAAAGAGGTTGCTGGCGTGTAGTTGACGTGGGAGCAGACGGTCCTTGTGCGTGGTGGATAACCAGCCCGTTGGGAACCCCAAGAGGAAGGTATGATGAGTATAGCAGCTAGTTTTCTCTCAGTTAAGATACCAAGGTTTATCGATCAGGAGAGGAGAGACAGCGACGACTGAAGGTGATGCGGAACCTGCACACACACACAACCAAGTACTTTGTTCCCAACTTGCGATGAGGTTGTCAATCTCACCGGTTTGCTTGAAACAAAGATTATGAGTGTATCGAGTGGAAAATAATATAGTATGCGAGTAAAGTAAACAGTACGAGTAAAGTAAACAGGTGATAGCAATATGATGTAAATAGGACCGGGGTCCACAGTTCACTAGTGGTGTCTCTCCATAGATAAAATAACACATGCTGGGTAAACAAATTACAGTTGGGCAATTGATAGAATAAAGATAACGTGATATGTCTAGAAGATCACTATGAGATTTACTCTGGGCATTACAACAAAATACATAGACCGCCATCCAACTGCATCTATGACTAATAATCCACTTGTGGTGAATCAATCCGAGAACTCCACAAGTATTAAGTTGCGAACAACAGATAATTGCATTAAGCAAAGTGTGTAATGTAAACAAAGCATATGCCCTTGAGCATATGAATGTTGTTTTCTCCCTAGTAGCAACAACACATCTACCACCTTAGAGGTTTCTGTCACTCCCCCAGGTGAAATAGAGGCATGAACCCACTATCGAGCATAAATACCCCCTCTTGGAGTCACTAGCAACTACTCGGCCAAGATAGCTACTAACAACGGAGAGCATGCAAGATCATAAACAACATAGAGATAACAAAAGATAATATTCAGTACAGCAACTTAATCATAAACACCAATATTCATCGGATCCCAACAAACCAAACATGTAGAATTACATAACGGTGATCTCAATCATGTAGGGCAGCTCATGAGATCTAAACATGAAGCACATGGTGGAGAAGACAACCATCTAGCTACTGCTATGGACCCATAGTCCAAGGTAGACTACTCACTCATCGCTCTGGAGGCAAGCATGGCGATGAAGAAGACCTCCGGTGGCGATTCCCCTCTCCGGCAGGGTGCCGGGAAGAGCTTCTGGACCCTCCCGATCTTCGGGTCGACGGCGGCGGCGGATCGCGATGTGTTTTGGAAATCTGATCGGGTACTTAGGTTTTTTCCGTCGGGGGGTCTTTATAGGCGAAGGGGCGATGTCAGAGGAGGGGCCAGGTGCCCTCACGCGGGCCCTGTGCGGCCAGGGGCCTGGCCGCACCGCCCATGCATGTGGGGCCCTGGTGGCCCCCCTCCTACTCCTCTTCGGATCTCCGGAAGCTTCCGGGTAAAATAAGACTTCAGGAACTTGTTTCGTCCAATTCCGAGAATATTTCCTGTGTATCACTTCTGAAACACAAAAACAGCAGAAAACAGGAAACTGGCACTGTGGCAACTTGTTAATAGGTTAGTTCCAGAAAATGCATAAAAGTGCCACTAAGTGTAACGAAACAATAGGCAAATGGTGTAAAAACAAGCATGGAGCATCAAAAATTATAGATACGTTGGAGACGTATCAAGCATCCCCAAGCTTAACTCCTGCTCGTCCTCGAGTAGGTAAGTGATAACAAAGAATAATTTTTGAGGTGACATGCACCTACACAATCTTGATCATATATGTAAGCATTTGTGAGCTGGGATCATAAGAACTTAAAACATGGGCATGAAGATATAATCATGACAATAAGAACTTAGCAACATGTTGTAAACATGCAAATGAACACAAACAAAAGATCATGATAATGAAACAATGAAAGTCAAACGTGTGTTCAAATCATAAGGAAAAACATACAAATGGTTTTCAGCTTGTCCTTCAAAGAGAGCAAAACATAAATGCATAGGACACCTTCAAGTTTAAGAGGGCGACTAGATACAAATAATTTAAGAACAAGTGAAACCAATCATCATGAATCAATCAATGAACTTTGGGACAATGCATATCACACTAAGAATGACAACTATGCTCTCTTAATGGTGCATAAAGAAAGAAGGTGGTGACTCAACATAAAAGTAAAAGAAAGGCCCTTCGCTGAGGGAAGCAGTGATTGGAAGTTTTATAACCTTCAAAAATTATGGTACTTACCGGCTTTGAGCTCTCATTGCCCCCATCATAAGCATCTTGAACGGTTAAAGTTAATGCGAGAACAATTATGATGCATATGCTTGACAAATCATAAGTTGAAGACCTCGTGCCCCGTGAATACGAGTACCCAAACCTCATGCTACTTTACTTAGAGTCCCAAGCAAGACTCTTGTCATTGTAAGTATATGCATATCATTGAGAACCGCCAATGGGGTACCTCCGTGCCCGATGACATGGAACAAGCCCACACCAAAATGACAGGACAAGCAGACAATGAACACCTCGACATCTCTTTTATTTGCCTTTTGTTTAGCTTTTTATTGTGAGATGCGTCGTCGAATGTTCACCATAGGTATGCTGCAAATTTCCACCACGAATTATGCATGGCTTAGATTGGCGGCCCGGCGTTTCCCTAACACATATACAAACTCCATGATCCCTACAAGATTCCCAATTCATTTCACACCGCGGGCATCCATAGACAAAAGATCACGATATCAACTCAAATAAGAAGTGCAATGTTGAAAGCTTGCCCCATGACAGCATGGATGGGCTAGAATCCAACTTACAACTTGCAAGCATAACAACTCAACATAAGAGACCACAATGTCAAATTTTTAAGAACAGGAAAAAGTAAAGTGTGCCTTCCGGTTCGTGAGAGCTTTACTGACCGAATTTCGCATAACACTGGTAAGAGTTTAATTTGAAGAGAAAATAAAAGCAAGTCAAATTTACTTGGAATAGCAAATTTCTAGTAGGTATGTATGGTGGACACATTGGAAAAACTTTGGCTTTTAGGAGTTGGATGCACGAGTAGAGCTCATACTCAGTACAAGGCGAGGGCTAGCAAAAGACTGGGAGCGACCAACTAAGAGAGCAATAATGGCCATAATCATGCAAAGCGACAAAGCGACATTAAAAGAAGCATAAGATGGCATCAAAAGTCAAAAACTAAATGATCATGAAGGCTATTGGCGACTTTGTAAGAGTCTAACATGTGTGAGCATGCGCCAAGTCAACCCAAATAAAGCATCAAGGAGAAAACCAAAATAATGCTTCCATACAATAAAAACAACGCATGATTTTTTCAAAGGCTCATTAAGCAATCTCAGTTATTTAAGACAAGTCATGCTACAACAAAACCACTAAGCATACTATCAAAAAGACATCAAGCATGACATGAAAAAGCCTAAGCCGCAGTCTACACAAGCTCCTTCTTGTACCACTATTTTGCACAATGCTTTTTCTCTTTTCCAACACCATTTGAAATTTTTATAAACACCTCTTTTGATGAAAACCAATAAAGATCAGAGGCAAAAATACACCTTGATGAAAAGATATAAGAAGATCTGAACGCAAATCAAGGCGAAAACGAAAACCAAAAGCAGTAGCAGAAAAAGAAGAACACTCGATGAACGATAAGAGTGAAAAACTGAGTGTTCTTTGCAAATGAAAACGAGTACATCTCCTCCAAAGGAAATTTATTGGGGTCCAACCATTTATTGCAGAAAACAAACAAACCTAACCAACTAAGAAAACTAAAACAACTGACGCTCCAAGAAAAACACATAGTGCATGAAGCAATACAAATATAGTGTTTTGAAAGGTGACCTGATTTTTGCCGATGAAGAAGGGGTGCCTCGGGGGCATCCCCAAGCTTTGACGCTTGTACTTCTTGGATATTTCTTGGGGTGATGCATGGGCATCCCCAAGCTTGAGCTTTTGTCCATTCTTCAACTCATCTCATCATTCTCCAATCCCTACACTTGAAAACTTCCTTCATACAAAACTAAACACAATTCTATTAGCAACATTAGTGCAAGCATAACATATAATCAATCCTCTATTTGCTTCAGGTTTCAACTCAAAACCACCACATATATAGCAAATACTACTGTAGCAACCTCCCCAAAAGTTCCATGATCAAAAGAACTCAAAAGAAAGCGATAAAGTGGCAAACACAAATATTGGCAGAAATCTGTCAAAACTGAACAGCAGACAAAGGTCGAATTTTTGAGGGATTTTCTGTTGCTCAAATAAAAAAGTGTTCAACTAACAAAAGTTTGGATATAACCTGGGGCATATGCACAAGAAATCACAGGTACAAAAGATAAACAGAGAATTTATACGAATTTTTACGGTGCAACACGGAAAACAGTTTCAGGACAGCAACATCCCCAAATCTTTACCTCACTCAAATTAGAGGCTTCTCTTGGCACAAAAACGAAATAAACAAGATAAGGAGCGGTCATTACAGTAGTAATGACTTCCAAGACTCAAATAAAAGAAAAAGTACTGAAAATAAAAACATTGGGTTATCTCCCAAGAGTGCTTTTCTTTAACGCCTTTGAGCTAGGCTCAGTAATTTGAGAAGATGCTCACATAAGAAATATGAATTGAAGCAAAAGAGAGCATCAAGGAGCAAATATAAAACACATTTAAGTCTAACCCACTTCCTATGCATAGGAATCTTGTATGAAAATAAATCAAAGAAGCACACAGTAACAAGTATGGGTAGATAAAACAAGCGCAACTTCGGAACTTTCAATATAAAGAGAGGTGTTTTAGTAACATGAGAATTCCAACAACCATATTTTCTCTCTCATAGTAATTTTCAGTAGCATCATGAACAAACTCAACAATATAAGTATCACACTCATCCTCTTTTTTTAAGCATGGAGGGCTATCAAATAAGGTATTAGTTAAAGAGTTACTCTTATTGGGAGGTAGACATGGGTAGCTCCATTCGTCCTCCTCTTGATCATCACTCTCCTCCTCTTTTTCATCTAATGAGCTTCCAATTTATTCTTCCATAGGCTCCTTCAAGACATTAGTCTCTTCCGTTGGAGAGCATCTATTAAGATATTTAAGAATATAGCCATTTCCTTCCTTGTAATTATCAAAGCAAAATGTGAGTGTATCATAAACCTCATATTTATAAGGTGCATCATCAGTATTTTCAAGCAAATAAGCAAGTTCGAATGCACCCTTCCAAGCAATAAATTCTTCAATTTGTTCCACATCATAAAAGTCATAATTTCCATTAATATAAGAAGATATGGTAACATCATCATTATACTCACATTGAAAAGGGAGGTGTTTATACCTCCTACAGCAACAAGATTCATCAAAGCAATAAGTAACATTATAAGTAGAGCACACATTTCTAGCAATGATATATAATCTATTGATTTGTTCCCATAAGTGTTTCCCCTTTTGTGACAAGCGGTGTTCCTCATAATAATTTTGTTGCTCTTCCGTAAACCCACCTTGCCAAAAAGATTTAGTTTCTAAGAAACCAACCATTGATAGAAAGCATGATAAAGCAAGACAAGTAAAAACAACTACCAAGGATTCTAATTTTTTTTTTGGGTTTTTGATATAAAATGATGCAGGTAAAATAAATAAAGTAAAGCAAAACAATAAAACAAAGTAAAAGATGTGTGTGTGAAAAACTCCCCTCGCAGAAGTCTTCTCTTCCTCCCCGGCAACGGCGCCAGAAAAGAAGCTGCTACTTGTTGATGGCGCCAGAAAAGAGGCTGTTGGCGTGTAGTTGACGTGGGAGCAGACGGTCCTTGTGCGTGGTGGATAACCAGCCCGTTGGGAACCCCAAGAGGAAGGTATGATGAGTATAGCAGCTAGTTTTCCCTCAGTTAAGATACCAAGGTTTATCGATCAGGAGAGGAGAGACAACGACGACTGAAGGTGATGCGGAACCTGCACACACACAACCAAGTACTTTGTTCCCAACTTGCGATGAGGTTGTCAATCTCACCGGTTTGCTTGAAACAAAGATTATGAGCGTATCGAGTGGAAAATAATATAGTATGCGAGTAAAGTAAACAGTACGAGTAAAGTAAACAGGTGATAGCAATATGAAGTAAATAGGACCGGGGTCCACAGTTCACTAGTGGTGTCTCTCCATAGATAAAATAACACATGCTGGGTAAACAAATTACAGTTGGGCAATTGATAGAATAAAGATAACGTGATATGTCAAGAAGATCACTATGAGATTTACTCTGGGCATTACAACAAAATACATAGACCGCCATCCAACTGCATCTATGACTAATAATCCACTTGTGGTGAATCAATCCGAGAACTCCACAAGTATTAAGTTGCGAACAACAGATAATTGCATTAAGCAAAGTGTGTAATGTAAACAAAGCATATGCCCTTGAGCATATGAATGTTGTTTTCTCCCTAGTAGCAACATCACATCTACCACCTTAGAGGTTTCTGTCACTCCCCCAGGTGAAATAGAGGCATGAACCCACTATCGAGCATAAATACCCCCTCTTGGAGTCACTAGCAACTACTCGGCCAAGATAGCTACTAACAACGGAGAGCATGCAAGATCATAAACAACATAGAGATAACAAAAGATAATATTCAGTACAACAACTTAATCATAAACACCAATATTCATCGGATCCCAACAAACCAAACATGTAGAATTACATAACGGTGATCTCAATCATGTAGGGCAGCTCATGAGATCTAAACATGAAGCACATGGTGGAGAAGACAACCATCTAGCTACTGCTATGGACCCATAGTCCAAGGTAGACTACTCACTCATCGCTCCGGAGGCAAGCATGGCGATGAAGAAGACCTCCGGTGGCGATTCCCCTCTCCGGCAGGGTGCCGGGAAGAGCTTCTGGACCCTCCCGATCTTCGGGTCGACGGCGGCGGCGGATCGCGATGTGTTCTGGAAATCTGATCGGGTACTTAGGTTTTTTCCGTCGGGGGGTCTTTATAGGCGAAGGGGCGATGTCAGAGGAGGGGCCAGGCGCCCTCACGCGGGCCCCACGCGGCCAGGGGCCTGGCCGCGCCGCCCATGCTTGTGGGGCCCTGGTGGCCCCCCTCCTACTCCTCTTCGGATCTCTGGAAGCTTCCGGGTAAAATAAGACTTCAGGAACTTGTTTCGTCCAATTCCGAGAATATTTCCTGTGTATCACTTCTGAAACACAAAAACAGCAGAAAACAGGAAACTGGCACTGTGGCAACTTGTTAATAGGTTAGTTCCGGAAAATGCATAAAAGTGCCACTAAGTGTAACGAAACAATAGGCAAGTGGTGTAAAAACAAGCATGGAGCATCAAAAATTATAGATACGTTGGAGACGTATCAGCGTTTTCAGCCAAATCGGTTGCCGCGGCAGAGCCTGATGCCGCGGTGTTATCGTATGCTGCCGCGGCAGGATTTGCAGCTGTTTCGGCTGCCGCAGCAGGATTTGCAGCTGTTTCGGCTGCCGCGGCAGGGGTCGGGGAGGAGTGTGGCAGTGTTGGATTTGTTGTGATGTAGATAGGATTGAAGGTGGGTCGGCGAGGTGAGGAAGTCGTAGTAGAAGTGTCGGTCTCGGATGACGTGTGACGTTGTGAAAAAGGAAAAACATTTTCAACAAAAGTGACGTGTCGAGAGATGTGAATACGGCCAGAGAGGAGATCAAGGCAACGAAAACCTTTATGTTCATCGGAGTAGCCAAAAAACATGCAGGAGATGGATCGGGGGGCTAGTTTATTTGGTGATTGGGCATACATGTTAGGGAAGCAAAGGCAACCAAAAACACGAAGCTCGGAGTAATCGGGATGACATCTAAAAAGAGAAAAATAGGGAGTGTAGGAAGATTGGATTTAGTTGGTCGAATATTGAGAAGATATATTGCAGTGCGTAGGGCCTCAGCCCAATATCTAGGAGGCATAGATGAGTGAATTAAAAGTGTACAAATAATATCATTAATTGTTCGGAGAGCTCGTTCGGCCTTGCCATTTTGGGGAGAGGTATAGGGACAGGAAAAAACGAAGGAGGATGCCATGACTAAGGAAGAAATTTCTATTTTGAGTATTGTCAAATTCTTTACCATTATCGCATTGAATAAATTTTATAGGCAAAAAGAAGTGAGTTGCTACATATCGTTGAAAATTGAGAAAAATTGTGTGGACATCAGATTTGTTGCACATAGGAAAAGTCCAAATAAAGTGCGTGAAATCATCAAGAATAACAAGATAGTATTTGAAACCAGAAAAACTTTCATGTGGAGAGGTCCATAAATCACAATGTAGTAATTCAAAGGGAAAAGTGCTAGAAGATTGGGAGGTACTAAAGAGAAGATGAACATGTTTGCCTAATTGACATGACTCGCAAACTGAAGTATCATGATAATCTTTATTACATAAAATTGAAAATTCACTAAGAAGATTGAATAGTGTGGCGGCTTGAGGATGTCCGAGTCGTTGATGCCATAAATCCACCGAAGCAACCATGGAGGAGGGCTGAGCGGTGGTGGGTGCGCCGTTGATAGAGTATAGGTCTCCAGAACTATTGAAGCGTACGATGTCCGCCTTGGTCATGTAATCCTTCACAGATAAGCCAAAACGATCAAATTCGACGGAGACAGGATTATCACGTGTAAATTGGCGAACGGAAATTAAGTTTTTAATTAGGGCAGGGGCAACAAGAACATCGCGAAGAAGAAGTGGTTTGGTGGTGGATGGAAGATGGGTTTGACCAACACAATGGATAGGGATTAAAGAACCATCTCCAAGGGTAATAGAGGAAAAAGGTGAAGAAGTGCACGATGACAGCATATTACGCGAATTAGACATATGACTAGATGCACCAGAATCGAAAATCCAATCCATACCTGAGTTTCCTTGAGCAGCAAAGTTGTTCATGGCTTGGAGGAACACGGCTTGGTCCCAGCTAGGGGTTGTCGCAGGAAACGAGGTTGGTGCAGTTGGCGGTGCTGAAGCGAGCGGTGGCGGCGGAAGCTGGTACATTGGATAGTTGCCGCCTGTTGAGGTGTTGTAGTTCATTGGGGACGGTGCGCTGTAGGGATAGTAGGATGGAGCAGCGACGTAGGCCTGCGATGGAGGGCGCAGACCAAGTAGTCCGGGGGAGCCGGTGTGCGGCGCATGCCCGGCATCCAGGAGCCGGTGTAAGCGGGTGGAGCGCCGACTGGAGACTGAGCCGCCCAGGGCATGGGCCAGGCCTGCACAAGGCCGGTCCACGGGTCACGGGGTGGGCGGTAGATCGGCGATGTTGGAGGTGCTGGAGCCGGTGGAGGAGCCGAAGCTGGTGGCGCGCCTAAAGGAGCCGGTGGTGCCGAGGGCCGTGGAGGTCGGTAGATCGGCCGTGTGCCACGGTAGTTGGGGCTGGGGCGCCATCCTGGAGGTGGTTGCACCGGTGCAGGAGGAGGTGGCGGTGGTGGTGCTGGAGCCGGAGGGCGTTGGATGGCCGCGAAGACTTGGGGACGAGCCTCCTTGGTGGTGATGGCGTGATCTGCCCATTGAAGCATGGAGCGGACCTCGGAGAAGGAGGGTCGCGGATGCATCATGGGGATGAAGGAGGCTTGCTTCTCAAAACGTTCACCGAGTCCGACGAGAAGAACATTGATGAGTTGGCGGTCGTCGATGGGGTCGCCGAGTTCGCGGGGCTCGTCGGCGAGGGACTTGAGCCGCTGACAATAAACCCCCACGGGGGAGTCACCTTGGACGGTGTTGCGGAGCTCGGTGTGCAGGGTGTTGACGCGGGCGTCGACGTTGTCTTGAAACAGTTGACGGAGGGCTGCCCAAAGCGTGGCGGCGTTGGAGGCATCGCGGAAGACGAGATTGAAGATCTCGGTGGACACCCGTTGGTAGATCCATTGGATGATGGCGAGGTCGTCCTTTACCCAGCGAGGATCCGAAGGCTGGGGAACGGAGTTGGCGTCGACGTGGCCGAGGAGATTGCAGCGGCCTAGATGAACTTCGAAGAGGTGGCGCCAATGGTAGTAGTTGTGCTTGGGAAGATCTAAAGTAACAGGGATAAAAGGACTAACATCTTGAATTGTATCGGCATATTGGATGGTGGGTGGGGTAGGATTTGCTGGGTTTTGGTTGGGGATATAGGTGGAGGTAGAGCAGGAGGATTGCGCCATAGCGGCGGCGAGTTTGGAGGCGGCGAGCTTTGCGTGCCGCTCGAAGTAGCCGGGCGGCGGCGGTGGTGGCGGGGTGGGCGGTGACATGCCCTAGATCGGTTTAGTCTGATACCATGTAGAATAATATTTGTCTCTTGATTGATTGCATAGTTTGAAGATTACAAGGGGTATATATGAGGGGCCGGCGGCTAACCCTAACTTGAATTACAAGCAAACTCTAAAACAAGTCGTAACGGACTCTTATTCTAACATCCAGCATATGCATTTGTATTAACTGTTATGATTACTGTAATTATTAGTGGCCACACGCCGAATGAGCTCAGGCAGCCGCCGGGTTGCCGGGAGCTGGCGGTGTGTGATGGCATGTCGATATTGCCAGTGTCGTGTTGTTGCTGCTGGTGCCAAACGAAAAAGATCTGCTGCTCCTCAGTCCTCACGTCAGATCTAGAACAACGGATACATGCGATGCCTAAGTGTTTACGTACTTTTGCTTCCCTCAAACTACATCAGCTCACTCATTCTACAGTTTTGAATTAAAGAGCTGTTCTGAAACCATCTGATATTGATATTTCATAGTAGTTTCTTTTTGCATCGATTTGATGGAAAAATGTATACAACAATTTTGGTTTTAACATTTAGAGGTTGATAAATATTGGTATTGAGATTTTTAGATAAGAACACTCAACCTGACATCATATGCTCTTTTATTCTCCATTTGATCCGAAGAAGGATTTACTAACAAGTGCATGGGTAACTCTCATGAGAACGGATTCTGAATAAATTAAAATAAAACCTCTCCTTTCGAGCACACAATTATTATATGTATAAAATTGTTATGTGATTTTCACTAATACACGATACGACCGATAAAATGGTCTAACATATTTGGATTCGATTGATATTGTCATTTAATTTAATTTATGTGGCGCCGTAGCAACGTACGGGTTTTGTGCTAGTAAAATTATACTCCCTCTAACCATTAATATCTATCTCTAAATAAATATATCCAAACATGTTTTAGTGTATATATATATCAAGTTAGAGATAAGTATTAATGGTTAGAGGAGTACTAAATAAGACATTTAATATCAACGGAGGGAGTATCAGCTTTTTCTTAGAATCGGGGTGAGTATTAGCTACAGTAGCTCTTAACTAGTAGGCCCATTTCCCTCAAAAAAACTAGTAGACCCATTTGCTCGCTGGTTAGCCCATTACATCTTCCCCTAGACCAGAATCCATTTCACACCCCCAGCCTATCAGCTTCACGGGATGGTTCGTCTGAATTTCGATACATAGAACCCTCACTCTGCTTTGCGAAGTCCCAATCCTCATCAGTTCAAAAGAACAAAATCCCAACTCCGCCGCCGCCCACCGGAGCCGGAGCCGGAGATGAAGAAGATCTTCGGTTTGAAGAAGAACAAGGAACCGCCCCCCTCAATCCAGGACGCCACCAATCAGGTCATCCCCCGTCCCCTTCCCTCCTCTTCATTCACAATAGGCTCCCTCCTCCTCAATCCCCAGAATCCAATGCTGCTCTGCTCTGTTTGATTGGGCAGATAAACAAGAGGGGGGAGAGCGTGGACGAGAAGATCAGGAAGCTGGACGAGGAGCTGGGCAGGTACAAGGAGCAGATCCGCCGGACCCGGCCGGGGCCCTCGCAGGACGCCATCAAGGCCCGCGCCGTCAGGCTCCTCAAGCACAAGCGCATGTACGAGGAGCAGCGAACCGTGCTCTACAACCAGACCTACAACCTCGACCAGGTCGGCTTCGCCGCCGACGGCATCAAGGACGCCCAGCAGACTGTACGTATCGTCTATGCTGCTGTACCTTCTGAACTTTTATCCTACAATGTTCAGAATGCCAAATGATTATGAGCTGTTGTTTGATTGTTCAGATGAATGCGATGAAGGCCGCGAACAAGGAGCTGAAGGGGATGATGAAAACTGTTAAGATCGAGGACATCGATGTATGTCATTTTGATTTTGTACCATGTTTGGTCAGTCCGATTTTGTGTTGCTACCATTTTGGTATTCACTGTATCCATCTAAGTTAGGTGTCAACTGTCAACAACTCTCCAGTGTGCTACTATAGCAGTAACTACTGACTTGCGAAGTTCGAAGCCATATAGCTCAATAATATGTGTGCTGGGCAATGAAAAGTACTAGTAGCCCTACCGTTAATATGGTATATCAGAAACTTAGGATCTTGCTTGATTCAGAGTACATCCTTGTTGTTGGCTAATTTGGCATCACAACTGCTAGCAGTATCCATGAGTTAAATGAAGAACTATTTACGATAAACGAATTTAGTCATCTGTTTTCATGTTCTGTTCATCTAAGGTCAGAACATTTTTTTGGATTGATAACTACCCTTGTGTATCCTGCATGCTGCAACCATGCATATGATGTCATCGAATAGCCATATATGTCCATGGCAAAGTTTGGTAACCATCTGAATAAAGATCAGCACCAGCCTAGTGCTACCAAAAAATGGCAGAGTTGGTCAGTGGGATGTACAACCAAAATGACTTTGTGAACCGCCTTAAATATTTTATTTTAATGTTGTTGTTACTCTCCCTTCTTCGTGTGTTGGTAACAGAACTTTCTTTAATCTGAACTGTTATTTATAGAATATGCAAGATGAAATGACGGATTTGATGGACGTGAGCAACGAAATACAAGAATCTCTCGGTAGAAGCTACAACATCCCGGATGACGTTGATGAGGAAGAGCTAATGGGAGGTATGGAGGCTGTCTTTTTAACTAGACAATAATGTGACATGTTTATCTGTTCCGCTGCTCTTTTGGTGATTGCCCTTCCTCCCTACAGTATTGCTTTTTCATGGATGGTTAAACTAGCTCTCTGTCATAACTCATAAATAACATAGGTTTTAGGTATCTTGAACCCGGGCATGTGTATCTCTTCTTAGGGCCATTGCCGTTGCAGAGTTCGATTTTGTTGTATATCTAGTTATCTACCGTACTCACTTACTTTTTCGTATCAAACGTTATAGAGCTGGATGGTCTGGAAGCTGATATGGAGTTCGAGTCTGCTGCAGTCCCGTCATATCTTCAGCCAGACGAGGAACCTGATCTTAACTTGCCAGCTGCACCGACCTATCCTACAGCAGTTCCACTAAACAGGCACCAGGTAAGTGAATTCCATGTGCATCTACCATGTCACAGCAGAAACCAAATTTGCACAGGCAGCACTCTTAACTTAGTTACCAAAAAGCACTCTTAACTTCGCTAATGTAAGCAAAAAGCTAAGTAACCAAGAGAGAAGAGTTCAGCAGAAAACAGTCTGCACAGCATCCTGAAATTCTGCTGTTTCTTTCCATGTGGTGATGAATTAAGACATGATAAAAGGATGCATGGCCTCTGAAATCGTGAAATACCGTTCAGCATCTATTACCACTATGCCTGAGTTTCTCCCACCTGTTGTTTGTGTTGTGATACCTGGTAGTAAAATGTTGCATGATTTGCTACGCTTGATTTGTAATTTGTGATTTGATACCTGGTACGACAAAGTTGCATAACTTGCTACAGTTGACTGACAACTAAGCGACAATGTTCATTTCACATGAACCATTTAATGACATACAGTATCATTTATTTTTTCTATCTGGTGCAGGAGGATGAGCTAGGGATGCCTGCGGTACCTCGAGCATCGCTCCGTAGTTAGAAGTATCTTCCAAACCTTGTTCTTAGTGTTGTTAATGTGAAGTTGAGTTGTGCCTTGAATAATCCGTCTATGTAAGCCACTTGTACTGCCTGTGATGATGATTAAGCTGTAATGGTGATAGTGCTCGTGATGCTTGTTTAACTTTGGTTATTCGCAAGTTGTTGAAAGAAGAGATGTTGAAAAAACTGGATTTGTCAAACAAACAAAAAGAGATGAACACATGGGCCAGAAGAAAATAGCAAAGCTTGCACTGTCCCCATAATTTTATTTTCTGTGCATATTTTTCCCCTTTGGTAACAAAAAATTTATGCAAGATAAGTATGAAGATGGGGAGGCAGAAATATCTTCAGAATGCTACAAAAATTATTAGGTCTGTAGTGACTCACTCATTGAGGCAGACAGAAAATAGGAGGAGGATACCACATGGCCCAAGTGTTATCCAGAACAGGACCCACTCGTAGAGTAGTATATAAGCAGACTGTTCGTCAGGCTAACAGCAAAACAAGCCACCACAACCTAGTATTTTAGATCAGGATCAGGTTAACTACAAGATGCAGGCTACCATTGCTTCAGCAGCAGTGCTGCCTTTCGCTGCAAGTGTGAGCTGCAGCAGGCCGGCAGCGAGGAGGAGGAGCACCGTCGTCGCCGGTACGAGAAGGATGCCATGCAGCTACATTTGTGCGGCGGCCCCCATGGGGGCCGCGGAAGTGGACTACAGCTCCAACGTCTCGTACGTCTCCTTCACTCTTGACTACAGTGATATTTGGGTGAGCTTGAACTGATGTTGACCTGGTGGTGCCAATGCGAGAGGTGCAGGGTGTTCCCAATGGAGGCATGCGACCTGGTCGGCGGCGAGGCGTGCGAGGCGGCGGAGATGTACCCGGAGACCAAGCTTGGCGGCAGCTCTGCTGTTGATGTTGCTGGAAGCAGGGTGCGGGAGGAGGAGGTGGAGAGGGAGTACCTGGCCTACGACGAGCCTAAAACGTAAGCACCCGATCGACCAGTATCAGTTACAGACTGAATAATAATCTGGCAGTGAGCATCTACAGTTCCTCAATAAATTATAGAACTTGGAAGGAAGAAATTGTTTTTTACTGTAAGAATTTAAGCAAGGGAATGAACTTATACTGAGCTAAATGATAATAATGGAAATAATACAGGGTGTTCCCGGGTGAGGCGTGCGACGATCTGGGTGGCGAGTTCTGCGAGGCTCCTTACCAGACCGGCGTCTCCAAGGAATGAAGTCGTAGGAGCTCCTCATCGCCTCAACAGAATCAAATCCATCTTCTTGATCAGCTAGCTAGTACGTGGTGATATGTGAAACGTGTGTAGATCAAAACGTAATACAAGGTTGAAACCTGAAAGCAGAGATGTACTTGTGAATAAGTAACAAAATAATTTATGTATATGGACGAAATGCAGCCGTTTGTCAGTCACATCCATTCGTCTTGATTCCCAGCACGGTTTCATTTGATTGTAGGATTTTCATAAAAATTATTTTTGGGATGTTTTGGATTCTTGGGACTCCCTACTTAGTTTCTTTGATTTTTTTATGATAATAATTTTAGAAGATTTTTTTCTTGTAAAGATCATATATGGAAACCTTAGAGGCAGATCAAGTCATTATGCGCCAAGATAGACCTGGGAAATCGCAGAATATGTTTACCAAATTAGTCTACTGCTAGCATGTCCTAACGGTCTCTGTCACGTGTTCTTACACAACATCGGGCATGTCAGACACCCCCTTTTAGGTTCGGCTGTGGGCATGAATACACGCCTGATCCTCCGTCAAAGACAAAGAGAAACGGTGGTTGTTACCTAGGTTTAGACTTGCTCGAAAGCATAACGACCCTATGTCCTGCATGCTTGCTTGTATATATGAGAGGTTCACCGGGCTACAATGGGGGGCTCTCCTTGTTGGGTCTGGCCTAGCCAAGGAGGGAGCTCGAGAGTATGGTCTAGTTGTGAGATATTGGGGCCGGGAAACCCTTGTCTAAGTAGCCATGGACCTCCTTTTATACTCATAAGGGGTTACCATAGTGGTCATATGGTACATGGTGTAGGTGATGTACATGACACTACTGAAAGAACATCTCTCTCCTATTTTGTTTTGGTGTTTGTTAACAATACAATATCATTCTAATCTTGTGTTGTTTGTGATAGGGATCAATGGCTATTCGCACAAGATTATGTGGTACCATTTTAAAGTTGTTAAGGTCAAGATTTTATATTTGAAAGGGGTACTAATTCAAGTGGAAGAAGATTGGAGATTGAAAATCTTATGTTCAAAGGGTGCCTGGCCTGTTTTCACTAGGCCGGAAATTTCTAGCCAAATCTCTAGCTTTCGCCAGCCCCTCATTCAGTCAGGTGGTGCTACCATTCTGTAGGGGGGTGCAGAAATTTCTCTAGAAATTTCTGCCTCCCCCAGGCCAGCTTTTTTCGGCCCCAGGCCGGAAATTGTCGGTGTTACGACGACTGCAACGACTCTTTCTTGGGGGCGGGTATAAATATCCCTCCCCTTCTTCCACCTTAAGCTGCTAATCCCAAGCTTGAAGAACACCATATTTGGAGCCACTAAATCCGCAAGATCTCCTCCCTCAACCCACAAAGCTCTTGATATTTGGAGAATCGAAGGAGAAGGCCTTGATCTACATCCTCAACGAAGCGATTCACTTTTCTCTCTCATTTGCTTGAGGGATTTGTGTCTAGGGATTCCATGGAAACCATACGCCTAGATTTGTTTGACAAACTTGCTGCTTGTTGTTTGACAGCGTTGTGGTGATCTTGGGAGCCTCCAATTCAGTTGTGGATGTGTTCCCCAAGACTTGTGTAAAGGCACGGTTCCGCCTTGAGAAACTCCTTAGTGGAATCGTGAGTTAGGCCTTTGTGGCACAAGCTCACACCGGAGAACAAGGTGAGGTCTTTGTGGCATTGGTTAGGCCTTTGTGGCGATACCACACCCCTCCAACGTAGACGTACTTCCCCTCAAAAGGAAGGAACTACAGGAATTACATCACGTGTCTCCGCGTGCTTCACTCTTGGTTACCTCTATCCTTTTACCGCCTTTATACTTGTATCTCGTGTTGCTTGTAACTTGTCATATAGGTAAATTCACCTTAGTTGCATATCTAGAGAATTTACCTTTTGTGTCAAGCCTAATAAATTGGAAAAGAATTAAAAAATTTGAGTAGCACCTATTCACCCCCCTCTAGGTGCCCTACCTAATCGACAAACTTTGCGGGCATAGGGTAATTGTCTAATCTTTCCCAGGTACATCATGATTGTCTTGTACCATTGAGGACACTTCCCATCACTGTTCACCGTGTGGGCGCAACATCGGCCATGGTAGGGCATGGACTAGTCTTGTCCATTGGGCTGCCCACGGTTGATGACATTAGGGACATGATGATATCTCATGCGGCCCCGTGTCATCGCATCACTGGTGACGTATTCGTTCCAAAGACGAGGGAGCCGGTGGGATCACGCCAGCCCTCCGATGGGGCAGGCCAACTCGTTGCATGGCTTCTTCATGGTCCACACTTCTCGAGTCCGTGGGAACCCTGGTCTTCACGGGGCTGATGGTCTCCCGGTATATATGTGTTGTGAATACAATTCCTACTTGGAATGCAATATATGTGTCAAAAAGATGGGGTTATAGGGGTAAGAGCATCTAACAGATCTCGTGGAATGCGCAAAACCTTATGGTTTTCGCTAGAAAAAAGGTCCCATATGATCCCGTATTTCTTCCAAAACCTTGAAAAATTGAAGAACCATTCAAACAACTCCCAAACATCGTTATATACACAGTTTTTGTGAGTGAATCGATGCGCAACCCTTTTCCCTCAAAACCCTTGGCGCTCTAAAGTTTCAGCATGCACATTTCCTTAATTTCCGCCGCCACCACCTCCCGCCCATATTTTTGGCCGCTCGCCGCTCGCGCGCCCGTTCCATTGCTTGCAGTGTTGATTCCACACCACTTCAATCACGCCCATCGCAGATCTATGTGGCGGCGATGCTAACCAACGACCGACGCCATGGAAGCCGCTTGAAGCTCTAATTTGCTCGCTGTGAAGCTGTAGGCGCCACGAATCGGGTGTGAGCGTGCAGCTACCCCAAATCGACCACATCATCTTTCGTGCGGCCTTCGGTTCATCTTGTTCCTCGAGGTAATTCTTTCTGATTTTGGCTGCCTCCTTCTAGTTCTTCCAGCATCATCTTCTGGCATCAATTTTTTTGATATTCTTAGAAGAGTTACTCAAGTCTATCGTTGAGCCCATGCGCACAATTTTACTTTGATGACTCTTGTCTTTGGACGATTCAAACATCGAGGATTTGCTCTTTGATGATGATGTTGAGAAAATGATTATGCTCCTCGCGATGAAGGAGCTCGAGGATAGGAAGAAGAAGTCATGCTCGACCATATTTGCATCCCAGGAAATTGCTCGCTCAGCCACGACATGCTCATGCATTATTATCGGTGCCAATATATCCGCCTCGTCAATTTCACCGGCGATATCACATGCGTAGTGAATTTCTTTTGAAGATTGTCAAAGCTTGCAAGGCCAATTGTCGTGTTTTACTCACCGGATGAACGCCGCCGGGGTGATTTGTTTTAGACCGTACCATAAGATCTTTGTAGCCATGCAGATGATTGCATGTGGCATTCCAGCAGACTACACCGACGAGTATCTCCACATTGGAGAAGATACAACTCTTGAGTGTGTGTGTGTGTATGTTTGCAAAGGTGATCATCCGCGTATTTGGTCCGGTGTATCTTTGAGCTCCTAATGAAGAGGACGCGAAGATATTGATGTCGATCAACAAGAAAAGATGTTGGCCAGGCATGCTTGCCAGCATAGATTATATGCATTGGAGATGGAAGAACTGCACTGGATCATGGCACATACAGTACACCGGAAAGAGACATGATCCAACAATTGTTCTTGAGGCTGTCATCAGAGATTTTGTGGATTTGACGTTGTCTCAATGGCCTCGCGGGTTCTCTTAGTGACATCAATGTCTTTCAAAGGCCCTATCTTTTTTTGCTACACTTGCTAGTGGAGATGTTCCGGCTTGCAACTACACAGTTAGTGGGCATTCTTAGACAATAGGGTACTATCTTGCCGATGCAATTTATCCTTCGTGGTCTACTTTTGTGAAAACCATATCAAATCCAACAACAAAGAAGCAAGTTGAATTTGACAAGGCCCAGGTGGCGTGCCAAAGTACATTGAGAGAGCTTTTTCGTGTTTTGCAAGCTAGGTAATTTGCATTGTCCAAGGCCCTGCTCGTTTATGGTGTAAGAAAACCCTCAACAACATCATGACCGTATGTGTAATTCTCCACAACATGATCATCTAGAATGAGAGGGACTTCACTTGGAGTTTTCCTGTAGCAATGTTGGTAGCTGTGTTAAACCAACAAGAAATCCAGACTGGGCTGGCAATGAGCACCATTGGCAGATGTATGGCCAGAGGTTGGCAAGTAGTTTTCTTCTTTATTCATTTGATTTCCCACTAGTTCAAGTGTGCTTTCTACCATTATTTGCTTTCCATACCATTCATTATTTGTTCAATTATTCGGATTAGAACAATTGATGAAATTTAGATTATTGTTGTATGTATTGTGTGATGTTTAAAACAATTACAATTTGGATTATTGTTGCATTGTGTGATGTCATTTAGATTATTGTTGTGTTGTGTATATGTGCTGAAATGGTTAAAATACTGAAAAACAAGGATTTACGGTTTCACGCAGGAATCCCACCGAACACATCCCCACAAATGGAAATCGCAAATCCGAATATTCAGTTTTACCATTAAATATTCAGATATGTCGGGCAGGAGCCCGAACAAAATTGTATACTCGTTTTTGGCGCCCCTTATACACAGGTTTAAGAGGCTGATTTTTGAGGGATCTATTAGATTAGAGTTGCTGTAAAGAAGCCAAGCAACCCCCTGCCCCTCTACACGAATTAATTTACTGAGTACCCAGAGAGAGAAAGAGAGTACAGAGAAAGCCAAGAAGACACACCGACACCGGACTGAGATCCAGTGAATTTTGATAAGTCACGTTGTAACTTTACCCCTCTCATCTCCATTCAATCTGCATCCAACGGTCCGTATATGACATACAGGCAAGAACTAAGGCACTTGCACTTGCAGTTTTGGGCGAGTGCGGGCAGGAAAATTGGGGATTCGCGGGCTTGTGCTTCTCATCCGGAGCTTGAAGGGAACCGCGCTGCCGTATCGGATAGGAAGGACCCACTCCACTCCGCCGCATCAGAGAGGAAGAGGAACCGCGCGGCGCTGGAGTACGGGGAGCTGGCCGCGCCGTAGCTGGAGGAGAGGAGGAGGGCGGCCGCCGCCGGAGGAGAGGAGGAGGTGCACGGAGCCACCGCAGGACCGCTCCGCCAAGTAGGATGCCCATCGCTGCCGCCATGTAAGGAGACGCCGGCGAGGTAATTCCACATGTCCCTTCTGGCTGGGCGTACAGGTTCAGTACACTCACTGAATTAGAGTTGCCCATAATGGACAAATTGAGGCGTGCCACTGCTTGTAGTAACTATCCACATACTCGTACTAGATCTTCAGCTCATGTGTAGACTGTAAATCTGTTGATAGCCACTAACTGAACTTTTTTCAAGGATGACTAACTGAACTGAAACTGTTTACTGTTAGTCATATGTAAGTAAAACTATATCTCTAGCATACTAACTGAAGTACTGAACTATATCTCTAGCATACTGAAATTTTCACCAACTGAAACTTTTTTAAAGGATGACTAACTGGACTAAACTAATTTTAGACTTTCATTTCGAAATTTCAGGATTTGAGTGCTCTGATTAGCAATTGAGAACCCTGCTGTTGTGCTTTGCAGTTGTCGATGTTGTGGGATGTCAGAAATTGGTAAGGGGTACGCCAAATTGGTATGGGTTCAGACGTGTATACCAG
This sequence comes from Dactylis glomerata, assembly GCA_007115705.1. NCBI lineage: Eukaryota > Viridiplantae > Streptophyta > Magnoliopsida > Poales > Poaceae > Dactylis > Dactylis glomerata. Next base: position 5,185,673 of record QXEO01000247.1, on the reverse strand, counting down.
GCTTGGGCATTTTTTGTGCACTTGAATGATTGTACAGTTTTAGCATTTCTTGCTGTAGAATTCGGATGTTACGTGTTACAGCAGTTCAATTTCTATGTCAAGTACTATTGAATTGTTCAACCTTGATTGCATAATAGGTTACTGTATAATCTTTTCAATTTTTGTTCTTATAGTCTGCTCATGAGTACTCTATCGAAGATTTTTTTTGGTTACAATCTGTTCAAATCAATATGAATCCAAGTGCACTGTATCGTTCTGTTACTGATGGGCTGCAAAATTGTCCTGGTGTTTTTGCCTTTGTCTCATATACGCTGTTGAATGCAGATTGGATGTAGACGAGAGGGCTAAAGTTGCAGCGTGAAGTCACTGGATCTCAGTCACACCTGCATCAGTAGCCGTTGCCGTGGGAACAGAGAAACCCACATTCTTCCTCACCTAGCTCCTCCAAACTGTACTGCCTCTTTGGAACAGAAAGAACATGCATGGGCTAGAGCTTGGCTCCGGTGGTGGACCTTGCCCTCTGCTTTGCACCGTTCTCTGACATCCAAGATCCAAACTCGCCCCATCCTTCCGCCACGCAGTTCACCACTTTGACGACCCACACGGCTAACACCGTACGCGTCGACGGTGCCGCTGAAGAGAAACTCCAGTCTTCAGGTATGCATTGGATGTCTAATTGCGTGAATTAAATTGTTTGTGCTTGATTGGACATCATTTTGGTTCTAATCAATCGTGTTCTATATGCTTGTTTTCTGAGACGTTGTACCTAACTCTATCTTGGAAAAAATTTGGGGGTATTTTTCTGTATCCTACTTCAGTCTAGAGTAGATTAGATGTCCCTCTAGATCTGCCTAAAGTCACTGGATAAAAAGTTGTTAGTACACGCTAGGCAAAATATGGGGATATCTCTCTATATCGTAGAGTAGATATGCCTAAAATCACTGGATGAACTTGTTATATTTGGTTCATACTCCCTCCGATCAGAAATAACTGTCGGTGACTTAATACGAATTTTGTACTAAGTTAGTACAAAATCACGAAACTTATTTCTGATCAGAGGTAGTACAAGGTATCCCTGTAGATCTGTTGATAGTTTGTTAATCAAGTACTCCCTCCGATTGAAAATAAGTGTCGGTGATTTTATACTAACTTAGTATAAAGTTTGTACTAAGTCAACGACAGTTATTTCCGATCGGAGGGAGTATATTTTAATTTCATCAACTTATGGCCCAGTATTGTACTATTGTACATGAGCACGGAGTAATTTTAGGCACAAGCACTTCAACATGAAGTAGTTCATCTATCTGTTCAAGTACCTCCCATGAAGTTCTTGTTGACACAAGACGTGAACACTTGCAGTATGTCCGACTTCACTGATTCCTGTGGAGTATTTCCACTGAAACTAAAACCCTGGTAGTTCTGGTTCAGTGAATTTAATTGTGTTAACTCTTTAGTCTACCTCGTTCTTCATGTACCTGCATTCTGTTTCTAACGGCTGTGCTACGTTAGGGTGCAGCAGTCTCAGAGTGGAGACTGGAGAGTGAAGTGGTGAACAGACCATGGCGCTCCTATCCGACGGCGACGCCACCGCGAAGAGGCTGTGTCTGCCGGAAGACGACGAGCCCTATCAACACAATGCCGCGCCAGCAGCAGCAGCTGCACCAGACCACCTTTCGGCGCTACCAGAGGCGCTGCAGCAGCGCATCCTGTCCTTCCTCCCGCTCAAATCGGCCATGGCCACCTCGTCCCTCTCCAGCTCCTGGCGCCACCTCTGGAAGGGCCGGTGGCAGGACGAGAGGAACCCCTCCTCGCTCCAGCACCACCTCCTCCCCTACTCCCGTCCCTCCCCTAAGAAGCTCCTTGACTCCTTCGAGCTTCGTCGATCTCAGGGGCGGGGGCGCCTCGATTGCTACACCCTCGTCGTTGACACCCCTTCCATGAGTGCCCGTCGCTTCAGCCGCTACCTCGAGGCTGCCGCTGGCTGTGGCGTCGAGGACCTCCGCGTCGAGCTGCGGAGCCCGCCCTCCCCGGCCACGCTCCGCTTTCCCTTCCCTGCGACGGCAGCCAGTCCCGCCCTCGCGCGCCTCACACTCCACGGCATCAAGGTCTCCGGCCTCAACTCCCGGGCTGCGCGGCCCTGCTCTGCTCTCGAGGTCGTCCGGCTCCACTCCGTCGGCATCCACGATGGGGATTTGGCAAGGATGCTGGCGCTGTGCCCCCGCCTCCGCGTCCTCGCCCTGCACTCCTGCGATGACCTCCGTCGAATCACCGTGACAGCGGCGTTGGGATTGAGGCTGAACCTGAGGAGCATCACTATTGCAGGGTGCAGCAGGGTCGTTGAGGTGGACGTCGCGGTGGTTTCTAGCCTCCGGTCGTTTCGCTACAGCGGCGGTTTCCTCTCTTCGTTCTATCTCCCCGGTGATGCATGCTTTGCTGATCTCTACATTCGGTTCGGTGTCCAAAGAAGCCGCAATGCCCTCATCTGCAAAAAGGTTTATATAGGAGTTCTTTGATTTTTTCCGTTGTTACCTGCATGATTATCTTACACATATGAATTTTTGTGACTATATCAGGTGTTCGGTGAATGGTTTGAAAGTCATGTATGCTCCAAGCTCACCACACTCACTATCTGCAGCAATGTCCTCTTTGTATGCTCTTCCAATCTTCTCTGTTGGAGTTTATTCTGTTATTCTATCTGTTGATTCATCGATTGATTGTTAACCTTGAATGCCATTTTAGGTGGTGTCTTCCTTGCCTATTGCAATTGTGCATGCCGAATCGACCAAGATGGGCGACTTTTTTAAGAGCATGACAGAACTACAGCTGCTCATGTTAGAAATGAGGGCCCCTGACCTTGCGAACATCTACGTGTTCCTCAAGAACAGCCAATGTTGTAACCTGGAGAGGCTTTTTGTGCAGGTAACACCCATTGCATATTTCATACTTTCAAAGACTTAGTAGTTAGTCTTTCATTTTTTTTGTTACATTGGCATCTTTGATGCCTTTTTATTGCATTATAATGCATCAAGATGATTACAGTTTTTTCTTGCAGCTTCCTAGCATCCCCAGTGAGCCCTTGGTGGATCAGTTTGACTATGTGGGGGTAGAGCCGCCAGAGAATGGTTTAGAAAACCTTAAGGTGGTAAAGATTGTGAACTTCAACTGGAACCAAATTGAGCTGCAGCTAGTTTGTTTCTTATTGAGGAATGCTACCTCTCTCCATAAAATGATACTGGTCACTCCCACTTTGGTTCCATCCAACGCGTCCGGCATTCAGAAGGCAGACCTTCTATTTCTTGCAGAAGCTGGTGCAACCGGAAAAGTAATTCTCAGGGAGTGTGACGATGCTGTGACACAGCCTTTTCATTCAGATGTCTTCGCCAACTTTTAGTTGCCGGTCACTTGGCTCAGTAAAAATCCACTGGGAACAACTTTTCTCTACGGTTAATTGATTATCATAATTTTTTTGAGGTAATTATATGTTTGATGACTCTAAATCATTTTCTTCTCATGCAAACTGCAGTCAACTTGTCATGTGTCATATGTAATATTGTGTTTCTTCTTTCTTTTCCATCAACTAACAGGTGAAACATATTGAATGAAAAGTGGCTAGGGAATCTCTACTCTGAAATGGGAGCTCGAGATTTGATAATGTGGGCAGTGTTTGTGGGCTGCAAGAGGAAGTTAGTCTCCGTGGATGAGCTCCCACGAGGGTGTCACTCAATCTAACCATAGATGGCAAGGTGAAGGTGCTATGACTGCTGGAGTAGACGGCAGACCGGGAATAATATCGTCGGTTCCACAAGTATCCAGTCCACTTTTAGAGAACCAACATCACTCACCTGATAATCCAGCGCATGGAATTGGCCATAAATCCTTGGTTTTGTGGGGACAACTTTCTTCTCGTAATACTATGATTGCCACTTGTGCAAGACCCCTCTTCCATGTTTTGGGTTGTGCAAGAAACAAATTTCTTCTTGTATTAACCTGATTGCCACTTGTGGAAGACCCCTCTTCGATGGGCTTGGGTGGTTGAGGATATCAAGTCTTTAGCTGTTGGCTTTGATCTTTGTTCCTTTAAGTATGTAAAACGTTTGTGAATGTAGCGGCACATAAGCTTGCTAGTAGCTGTGAGCATATTTATAATCTGGTGTTTCGTGGTGCAACTCCAGAGATTATCTGCATAGCAAATAACAAAAGTGTACTATGTTGCTTAATCAATAAATGCCACCTTTCTCTAAAAAGTGTTTGACACTGACACTTGTGTTTTTTGCTATGCAGTTAAACACTCTTAGTTTTAATCTGTCGAAGGCGCGTCAAATATACACTTTTGTTATTTGCTATGCAGCTAAGTACTCCTGGTTTTGATTTGCGCAGCACCATAAAGACATGTAAAATGTAGTGCCTGATTCAGGATGTAAAGGTTACCATACATCCTGCAAATGTAGTGCCTGATTCAGGATGTAAAGGTTACCATACATCCTGCAGTTTTTGCAGCGACTAGTTACTTTCGTGTCCTAATAAATCTGTTCTGTTTGACAGATAGATGTATTAGTGGAGATTATAAACATCTAGGCTACTCATGCAATGCAAGCATGCATTCATCCAAGTTGAGGAGATGAGGAAGAAGTCACACAGAAAAAAAAAATCAAAAGTGAGAAAGTGGAGATGCGGGGTATCGATCCCCGTACCTCTCGCATGCTAAGCGAGCGCTCTACCATCTGAGCTACATCCCCAACCTTGTGTGATCAGAGGTTTAATTTGATAAAAATGCTCTTCGCAAGTCTGTTCTCAACGTCCAAAGAATAGAAGAGAGGCCCACGTGCTGCAGCAACAAATGATGATGGCCAACCACCAGTATCAGTTCCAGGCAGTTCCCGCGAACCAGGGGCGAAGCTGAAGGGAAAATCCATTGGGTTCAGCTTTACTAATTATATTGTGATCTTGCACTAATAAGCCAAGTGAAAGATTAAATTAGTGAAGCATTGAGGAAAGTCGTTGGGTTCATCTAAACCCAACACTTGTATACCAGCTCCGCCACTGCCGCGAACCCGTCTACGCCTGCCGCCCTGCCAGTGCCCACCACCCATACGATGGTGCCATCTCACCGGAATGATGCCCCTCGATCCGAGTTGGGGTTGGGGCTAATACAACGTTTTTCGTATGACGTGCAGGTGAGCGTGGGATACATCTAGATTCATGGGCATTTGGGGCGATGAACAATAATGTGATGAATCGTTAGTGTAAAGGAAAGATCTGTGTTGTTTTTGTGCAACAAACGTGTGCTCCCGTGTTCCACGGTTGTTCTTATCTGGATCAAATTCATGAACGGATCAGTTGTTAAGTTTGTGGGGTTGATAGTAGTCCAAAATCATCTTCCTGTTCAGCGATGACCCTGTCAGGGTTTGTAGTCTGAATCGAGGTCTGGCTTCCATTGGATTAGATATGTGCATAGTTTTCTATTTTGCAAGATTATTGGATTTCTTGTTCTTGTGATCTTAACAATTTACGGTGTTCACAACAACATTAGTCGCTAGTGTCTTTTTAAACTCACAACTCTCCTTGTATATTGTATAGTACTTCATAAAAGATAGGGTTGACATACATGGTAATAGAAAACTCAACTAACAAAATATGATAACAAATACAAAAGAGAAAAGAAAACTAAAACACTAAAGAAAGATCATGTCCTAAGAAAAACCTTAACTAAACATCCTTAAATCGATCTCTACTTGCGTGTCACAACGGATACATAAGGAAGCTCGACGGATCCCATGAATAGTCTTCCACCTTTTCTCTCCACTATCTCCGTCGGTCTCACGCTCTTGAGTCCTCGCATCTCCTCAATAATTTTTCCATCAACACTTATCCTCAATGCTAGCAGATGACTATCCACCCCAAAGGGGAGTTCGCTCTTCTCACGGTGTAGTGCCACCCAATATCCTCCTCTCTTGTCGGGCCTCACATTGTCGGGATAGCCTGGAAGATCGGCGAATAGCTCGATGGTGCCTGAGTTCGGGCCCTTGATCCAGTACCTTAGAAGCTTACATGGCCCTGTCGATGAGATGATGAGATGTGTCCGATCAGCGCTGATTGCGAGTCCATTGGGGTAAGTGATGCCGGACTTGAGCACGACGACCTCTCCTGTCTGCGGGTCATATCTCATTAGCCGGCCAGTCGAGTCTCCAGTTCTCGTGACCATCTCATGTTGCGACCTTTGGTAGGTCATGGAGCTGTCCGTGAAATAGACCTCACCGGTCACCTGGTCGACGTCAACCCCGTTGGTGAAGCGGAGAGGCACACCATCAACCTCCGTGACCAACACCGTCGCCTCGCCACCTCCCGGTGCAACCCGCATGAGCCCCTTATAGGCGTCGGCGACGTACAAATATCCTGACTTGAGGTGGAACCGCAGACCAAGAGGGCGGCCGCACTGGCTCTCGGTGGCGGTCTCCGGGCGAAGGAGAGACGCCGTGCACGCTTCGCTACTGTAGCCGGGGCTGTAGGTGTAGGTCGTCCATCCGAGCGCGTCCCCGTTCCACTTGAGCACGCGGCCGTCGGAGACGCCGCTGTATGGACCGTGGCCTTTGGCGTCGAAGGCGACGCTCTCCGGGCCACGCAGGAGTCCGCGTGGCAGCGGCAGGTGGCGCGTCCGCGTGGCGTCGATGCTCGGAACGGCGGCGGCCGCGGCGGTGCTCGGCAAGATGAGCAGGAGCAGCAGGGCGACCAAGATCGTCGCGGCGGTGGCGAGACCCCTCGTGCCGATCGCCATGAAGTTTCCCTTCGCTAGCTAGTAGCTAGCTATACTGCTCGACGGTTTCGTGTTTCGCTGGCTGGAGAGCTTTGTTTCGATCGGTCGATGCTGGCTCGCGATCGATTTGCTTGGCTCGTTTGGTGGAGAGAAGAGGGCGGGTGCCTCTGCTCATATAGCGGTGGAATATGCTGTCCTCCTAGTCGGCGTAGAATTCTGATTTCTTGCCATAGTAGGAATATGGTTTGTTTGTGCTGGACGGAGAAGTTCTCTTTTTTGACATTGGACGCAGAAGTTGTTTGTGCTTTGTGATCTGGTCGCTGCCCCGCAAAAACAAAAGATCTGGTCGCTGCTTCTTAATAATTCTCTTCTTCTTAATTAATAGATTGGGCAAAACTTTTGCCCTATTTCAAAATAAAAATAAAAATAATTTCCAATCCATCAATTGGGCAGTTTATAGTGAATCCAACGGAACCAGGTGCCAGTGCCTAGGAGCAATTAGCCAAGTTGTATGTTAGTATTCCAGCTTAATTTCCGTCGTGAAAGTCTGCAGGGAGGGAGGTGCCATCATAGTTAAACAATTATCCACTAAAACATTTTGCAGAATTTACACGATCGAACATGTTTTACATGCAGGATCAACTTATTTCCTTAAAAATAACATACATGAGCAACTTACTTAACGTGAATAAGTTTCATAGCAAGTGCCGTAACAGTTAATACTTTTCTTGCACAAAATCTACTTCTGCAATTTTTTTTGAAACAATGGTAATGTAAGCTAAATATAGTGGTACCATGATAATAGTAAAACGAAAATTCTATATTAGTCGAACGCGTCCGTTCACCGCTTGTTTGTAGTGCTATACTATGTAGCTTGTGTTGAGCAGTTCCTCATCCAAAATCGGAAGAAACCCCAACCACCAAAACCCTCTTCTCCTTAATCAATAATCAATGACAATAACAAGTCTTTTGCCTCGAACTTCTAAAAAAAACACATAGGGGTAAAAAAAGAGGAATCTCACTCCAGCCACAGAGACTAAAGCAAAAGCCAAGCTAGGAAATATTTTACAGTTGTTTGTATAATTTTCACTCAACCATATGTTTTGAACTATACAGGACAAATGTAATTTTATATTTATATAATACTAATGAAAATAAAACTGTATATCTGTTAATAGCCTGCGCTAAATTTGGCCCATGTACAGGAGCTCGTTGGGCTCGTTTCCTTCCTAATCTGTTTCGTCTTCGGTTCCCGACTCCTCTTCTCCCTACACGTCGCCTGTTTTTCCCTTGGAGGGGGTGGATTCCTCCGCGGAAACCTCACGCCATCCATCGCAGTATTCCTCTTCCGCCGGTAATTTGTTCGTCCGAATCTCAGAATTGTTCCTAGACCTCACCCCGTTTCGATTCGGAATTCCCCCCTTTTCTCCTCACGCCCTCATAAGGGCAGGGGGCAGCCTGATTGCAGCAGCGATCTCCTTCTGGTGTTCTGATTCGATCTGCTCGCCGGCGAACTGATTGATCGAGTCACCGCTGACTGAACCCCACCCGACCTAAGCTGCCTCCGTCGCCTGTTCCCGTTCAATCTTCGTCGCGTCCCTGCTGTCTCAACCCCGTCCGCAGTTTGGCCATCTGTTCTGTCTCCGAGGTATGAGCGTTTGTTTGATCTCCGGAAACTCTGGGTGCGCCGGCGCACACCCGAAACACCATCTAGATCCGCCGCCGTAAACGGTTTTAGACTGTGCTGGACTGGAATCAATCTGTTCATGCTGTTAGGGACTTAGGATGTTCTGTTAGCTCGCGAGCTGGGCTTGTGGGATAAAAAGACTAGTACCAATACTGCTTGATAGCGTGCCACTGTGCTTCTCTGTGCTTCGATTCTGGGTTTTGTGTAGTGTGAATTCATAATAGATAATAACAATGGCGTTCGGTTTGAGTTTTGGTGTAAAGTTTTGAGCTTGCTAAGAATTTAGGAATTTTGGCTGAGATCCTTCGACCTAAATACTGTTACTTTCCTTGTCAACATAGTTCTCACTTGTTGAAGAAACTAGCACCTTGTACATTAGCTTCTGCAGCTCCAGTAGTTTCCTTCATACTCGTTCATGTTATTTTCAGATAACAACAGGTCCAAGAGAAGTAGACGCAAAGCTCTACTCGAAATGGTAATGCATCACCTCCACTGCCCTTGAAATTTCTTATGCAACTCAATAGCATGATTATTATGTTCGACAACTACTTAGGTTGTACAGTCACATGACAATGGTTCATATTTTGTCCTTTCTGGATCGTATTCCTATATGGCTGTGTAATTACCCATTTACCCAGTTATGTTCGAAGTTCTTATTTATGAACTCTAAAAGTTGAGTGATACCAAGTCTGGGGGTCAAGTGTGACGTTAATAAATGAAGGTGATTAATGACCACACTTTAAAGGAATTTTGTGAACTCTGTGGTTTGAGTCATTGCTAAGTCTGGCCATACTCATGATAACTGATCCATAGATAACCTAGGGCTCAACTAAAAATGATCACCCAACAACTGAATTTCACATGACATTGAACTAATATAAATACACAATATTATTTTGTGGTTAACTGTTACCTCCTGGGTGCACTAGTATAATACACTCTGACCTTAGTTACTAATCACTTGATCCTTCCTTCATGTATATAAGGTTAGTACTTTTTGCTTAAAACTTTGCTGAATTACTTTAGATCTTCACTCTCAACATTGGAATTGTAAATGCCCATATCTGCATGTTAAACGCGTTTAACTATGTTCATAATAGTTTTGGTATTCATAATTCTTATAATATTGCGGTCCGTTTTCATTCTTAGCTTCCAACAGCTTTTTTTAACAGATAGCTGCTGACAAAATCAGTAGTGTGTTCCTCTCATATTTGTGTAGTTCGCATATGCTTAGCTGACCCAATTTTTTATGTATGTAGTTTTACTCGGGATATGGTTACCGTGGAAGCAATTTTGAGCAAACTTATCGCTGTTATCCAGCATCCTTTTTTGACAAGGTATTCTATTTGTGGTATCGATTTCATCTGCTAATACCTAGCAGGGTCACATACTGAACTATATTTAAATTTTTTTCTGAATTTTTATGTTTTACAGCCACATCTGGAAGGTGGTGACAAAGGTATTTTTGAGCTTATTCTTTCCTCTTATTCTAAAATCTTTGTATGGCTTAACTCTGATATATTCTATCTTTACCGATACAGTAATAATGCCACCATCTGCTCTAGATCGTCTGGGTAAGCTCTTCCGCTCTTAGCCCTTAGGCTGAATTTCGTAGCTTCCTGTTGTCAACTTCGATCACTTCCGTTAATTGTTTGGTTTTGTTTTAATAGCTTCCCTGCACATTGAGTATCCTATGCTATTTGAGCTGCACAATGGTGCCACTGATAGGATTTCACACTGTGGCGTGTTGGAGTTTGTAGCAGAAGAAGGCATGATCATCATGCCATACTGGGTATGGGCTATAAGTGGAACTTCTTTTACTGCTCTCTTCAGTTGTATTACTAGAGAAATATATTCCAACGGATTTGTTGTATAATTCTTCTCTGACTTATATATGCATAGATGATGCAAAACATGCTTCTTCAAGAGGGTGACATGGTGCGTGTCAAGAATGCTACCCTTCCCAAGGGTACATATGTGAAGCTGCAACCTCACACAAGTGATTTTCTGGACATCTCGAATCCCAAAGCCATGTTAGTAGTAACTTCATTCATTTCCTTTTGCCAATCACCATGTTGATGACTAATAAAGTTGTGTTTTTCTGGAAAGTTACAAAATTGTGCTAGAGTTGATATCGAAATCCCTTAGTTTATTTATCCTTGATTGTAATTATTATTAATGCACCTGCGAACTTTGCAGCTTAGAGAAAACTCTAAGAAATTTCTCTTGCTTAACGACGGGAGACAGCATCATGGTGGCTTACAACAACAAACAGTATTATATTGATATTGTTGAAGCGAAGCCTGCTTCTGCAGTTAGCATTATTGAGACAGACTGTGAAGTTGACTTTGCACCCCCTCTCGATTATAAGGAACCTGAAAAACCACAGCAACCCACAGTTCCTGCAAGCAAGGCACCTGCTGAAGGTCTGTATTTTATTTTATCAAAAATATAATTTCGTTTTTACCTTATTGTTAAACTAAATTATTATTCCTGCCTGGCGTAGATTATATAGCTGTGCAGCTTTGTTTGCTGGTGTTGCCATCTGAAAATGGAACTAATTACATAATTATGAAGGCTTCAGCTGACCTGACTAATTTGCTTTATTTTATGTTAGTTACTTAGTTATAGTATGTTTCAAAGTATTTTTGGACATCTTGTGCCACTTTATAGGCAACTGAAGATAGTCGCGTTTTCTCCCTTTTCTAAAACCAATTTTTGGTTTGGCAATTGGCAACCTACAGATCAAGACTCTATTGCTGAAGATGAACCAAAATTCAAACCATTTACTGGTTCTGGAAAGCGGTTGGATGGTAAGGGCCCAAAACAACAAGCACCTGAAGTCTCTTCAGCTGCTGTGCCTGCACGATCTGCACCTTCACCTTCAGAATCGAACAAAAGGGCAAGTCAGCAAACAGCAGCACCTTCAGGACCTACCACTTCCACTCGCCAGAAAACAGGAAAGCTTGTCTTTGGCTCAAGTGCAAGCAACAAGAAGGAAGCACAAAAGGTAGTTTGCAACAACACCATGGTTTTTTCAGCTGTTCATATTCCCCCTTTATCAACTGAATCTGTACTTTGGCGAGTTAAAACTTTCAAATTCAGTGTATTCCAAGACAAATAACGGATGCTAAATATGATTTAAGATTCATTTATGTGCGAGAACTAAACTCATTTAAGGTTCCTAATTCTGTTTGACATTAAGAGGACGAGATATTTTGTACTGAGCAGAGTTTTCGCTTAGATTAACATGTTTCTTTTACCTGCAATAAGATAGCTACAAGAAAACTTGGACACATGCCTTTTAGTTAACATTACCTCAGGAGCTGATTTCTATGAAATTACTGCCAACAGGAGCCTGTTAAAGATGGTGAACCTCCAAAGAAGGAAGAGCCGAAGTTCAACGCTTTCACTGGAAAGAGCTACTCCTTGAAGCGCTAGTGGCTTCTATTACTACACGGACAACCTGGGATTAAACATGCTATCTTGGTCGAAAGTTGTCTGTTTAGTGTGGTAGCAATAGACACTTTGTATCTCCAATCTGCATACATCAGAATCAGCAGAGGTGCGATAGAAATTAAGTGTATAATGCTTAACTTGATCGAAATATATTTTATCAAGTAGAAAACATGTCTCAAAGATTGTCTTTTGCTGTCCTGTATGAAGGTCTTGCTATTCTGTTCCAGTCTACTCTTATTCATTGGTTTCGGTCTCTTGATTGCAGATTGTGACTACTATGACAGATATAATTATATAAATCAAAGCTATGATATGACATAAACTATGGAACTCAGTGGCAGGCCAGGTTTTTTTAGATTTGCTGGGAAATCAATGGTTGGGCCCTGAGCCACTGATAGTTTGGTTATGATAAAATCTTTGGCAGCTTGCTGATTACTCAACAGAGTGTGCAGGCCAACTGTACCTGTATGTTGCTAGTATTGATTAAACGGCATCGGTGTAGTGCTTCGACGTCAGTAGAGTGCTATGAGTAGGTAGTGAGACTGATGCATCTAAGTGAAATATCTTAAATCTAGTAGGATATGAAGTTCAGGGCATCAAAATAATATATCACTGACCGATGTGATATTGACAAGTTCTGCTAACTGTGACTGAAGTGATATGGTTTCCCCGAGTCTTTACTGACAGAAACAAGAGTGGTAACACCCAAGCTCCCAATTCTCAAATTACCTTCCTTGTTGGGTGTTTTTACCTGTTGAAAGCTCTGGTTTGGGAGTTGGCAAACGATAGCCCGCCGAGCTCCAGGGTCTTGGATCAGTATCCATCATCATAGCCTTGGCTGCTCCTACCGTTTTGTAGTACTAGCTTCTGAAACGAAAAGTACATTTCACCGCAGATGGCAATACATGGTCCATCTATGGTTTATAGACTATGGTTAGTATAAGAATAATACATAATTATGCCCTTTAAAAATAACCTTTGTTAACGTCGTCGTTGTAGTCTTTAGATGTCAGCAGTGTTTAGCTACTGAGATGCCACCGGCCTTGAAGTGAAAAATGATACACGTATGTGATGCAAATGAAGTTCATGGCATCAAGTGTGGTAGCACCGGATCTCTGAGCTCCCAAACTACTTGTTACTTGTTACCCTTGTTGGGTGGTTCTTTGTATCGGAACTCGGAAGCTCCGCCGAGATCCAGGGTCTTGCTACTTGATACTATCCATCATCACGGATTCACGCTACCTTGGTTGCTGCTCTCCTCCTGTTTTGTACTATGCTACCGTACAGCTTCCGAAACGAAACGACTCTTCTCTGCAAATTTGTTTTCACTTCGGCCGAAGCATGGTCCAATATTTGGCACCATCCATGGTCCATGATCTATGAAGGTGAACCTGAATCTGCGCCCTGCTCGTAAAAGAAGGAAGCGACAAATGCTTTGGGATAAATGTTCAAATTACATGAGTAGCTTTGCCATAATGTCCAGTCAGTACAGGATTTTGTACTATAGAAGTTGCCGAGTTGACAAGGTTCCACAAAGCTTTTGTTGGGACTCGTCATCAATCCCCGACCTACCTTCACCCCCAGATTCTCAAACTCTCAACCCCCCTAGCGCCCTTCCTGAATGTTACTAATGTTTATGCAGTTGATACAGAGCTCAGACTCTTCTTAAGTATTCAGTCTTCATCAGTACTGCATCACATCGAAACAGAAGCTAAACTTACAAGCAGACCTGATTCTGACCTGCCTGCCAATTTCTAATCGCGCACCAGCTTTACGCGCACGTCCGCACTTGCATCGGTCCGGCACTTTTCACCCGTCGACCTGTTCAGACTTCAGAAGCCTCGTGCCAAATAGCCGAACTTACACTTCCTGTGTGCTCTGCTCTACCATAGTGCCATCTACCAAAGTCCAAAACTGTCTCTCTGGCGAAGACCATGAGACCATGACCATGAAAAGCACTCACTAATCGGTGTGGCACCGAGTCGATCCAATCCAAGGGCTATAACCAACTAGAGTAACAGGCAAAAGGCTGGAGTCTTTTGCTCGCTAAGTTACCAGCTCTGACCTAACCAAGAGCAACAACGATATCCTGCTCCTCCACCAGGGTAAAGTCAAAAGAATCATCATGCATGCTTGTCATTGTTATCAGCATGGGAAAATGCACACCATCAAACGGTTTTCTCTTTTCTGGACGTTCCAAACCAATTTTCTTTCTTCTGCATACCATTCTGGGAAGTTCTGATCCACGGGACAAGACAACACCATCAAATAATCGCAGTTGCTGCGTCGTCCCGTCCGTCCCTGTGACGTCGTCCTCGCCCCATTGTTGGCATCGCCGGGCGCCAAAGCTTCTTGTGCTGTTGGGAGTGGCAATGCCATTGGTGGAATCGACAGACAGGCCCGAAGACCGCGACCATTAGCTTGTCCAAGCCGAAAGCGCCGAGCTCGCAACGCACCAAGACCCTGAAGTAGACATGTTTGGAGGCTAAGCAACATGCGCTATGCGCTACCTACACCTTATCTTCTTTGCATCGATCGTCTCTTTTTAGGTGCGCATCATCTTCAGGTAGCACGTACGTCGCCGGTGGTTGCTTCGTTCCTTTTGGTCTCTCTCCTTCTCCTTTCTCCCGTGAGGGCTCGTGTCATCGTGTGCACTTAATTGGTTTTTGAGATAATATATGGTATATTGGTGGTTAGGCCCTAAAGCAGGATTTGCCTGCCTTGTGTGTCCTGACCAAAGGAGCACTGATGACTGAATTGCGACCTGTGATGATTAGCGAGCCCTGCACCGTCGTTTTCTTCGGACCTTACGGGCTGGTGTACGAGTATATTAATTCCTCATGTGTCCCCGTCGTGTGAAGCTTTTGGATGATTCAGTCGATGCACGAAATTTGTTAAGGTCTTAGAGCTTAGAGACCTAATTTCGTGTCGGCTGGCACCATTTTAAGAAGATACTCTAGTGAGTACCGGAAATCTAATTCGGCTCCCGAGAGTATATGCTTTTGCATGCCATACATAATTTTAAATATATGAAAAACTATACACTTGTACATGTTTATTTCCCTTGATCGTGTGCAATTTTTTAATGAGAAAACACAAATATTGTGACTTGTCAAAAAACAAGTCGTGTGTTAAATTTGTTGCTAGTTTAGATCACCACACTTTGTCTTTTTACTAGGGAAACATACATGTTGATGTTTGCCTGCAAATATGCACGAACACATCATAGTACCAAAAATAAGTACACAAATTTTCATATTTTTTAATTATATTTTCTACTTATTTTGAATCTACCCGTCATGTGAAGCTTCTGGATGAACTATTCTTGAGTAGTACTCTCTCCGTTCCATTTTAGTGATAGCTGATTTAGTATAACGTTTGTTTTAAATCAGCGATAACTAGTATGGAATGGAAGGGGTTTTAGAGCTTAGCGACTTAATTTCATGTCAGCCCACCATTGTAAGAAAATACTCCAATAGGTACGTAGAGTGATGAAATGTAAGCTAAACATATATATACCTTCTTCATGAAGAAGTGAAAAGTGAATACATACTTTCAAAAAAGCCCCGTACCGCCAAAAAGAAACACTCCCGCTTCACTCAAGCGAGGTGACACATGCATCTTTGACCTAGCCACCGCTTGCTCCCTCCGGTGGTGCTCTTCCTCGCCCCCACAGCAGGCGGATGGCCTCGCTCTCTGGCTCCTTGCATGGTGGAGGGCTTCCTCTACGGAAAGGTGCCCACGAGGCGAGGCGCGTGAGCGGCCTGCTCCGGGCACGCAGCGGCGTCTAGCACCATCCAATGTGGGTTTCAGATGGTTGAATTCGGGGAGGCCTTGGTTGCAAACGCGTTGTGGCATCATCGATGGTGTGTGGTCAGCCCGTTTCGGGCAGGGGAGTGCGCCAATGTTAGCACAAACTATGCCTCTGGTTGTTGACCGGAGCGGGCCGCGTCTGCGTTCGTGAACTTTATTATCTTCATCAATGTATTGTAGTCTGTTGTGCAGTCTCTACTCTTCGTTAGGTGTTCACTTAGAGGTGAACCTCAGATCTAGGTCACAGAATCGGACGATGGTGGCATCGAGCTTCCTCCTTGGAGGCTTCGTCTTTTGAGCGGAGATCAGTTGGAGGGGATCAACTATTGCACAACATTATGGTTGGCATGTAGTTAGCCGGCTATGTGTGTGTTTCCCATGACGGATTGCACGTGAACGATGATGCTGATGAGTGAAGATTTGATCATGACAAGACTTTGTGTAGCGCCTCTTGCTTCAACAAGGGCGAGTAGCATTCGAAAATGCATTTTTAAGTAAGATATTTTTGTGTGTGTTCCCACTTTTAGGTTTTTATTCTCATTGTCTTGATATAAGCTACATGACTTCCTTCCTATGTTCTTCTATTCTACTTTGTCTGATTCTGATCATCTTTGACAAAAATGCTGATGTTGGTAAAATATACTGTGTCCGATGGGTATTCATGTTGGACTTCGTGCAAAGAACTAGGAAGAGTTGTTGTTTGAGGGGCGTCAATGCCTCGCGACGGGTGCTATGCTGGTAATAATGATCTTCTCCAGTGTGAGTCTTGTGCATCTCCTCTTCTAAACTCGTCATCATAATAGGAGATGTCAGTCATATACGTGAAGGATCGAATGTTTGCACAAGCCGCCATGGGCTTCATGAGGCCTATGCATCGAAGTCTTCTTAAGGGGTCATTTTTTGCTAAAGTCGGAGTCATTGGATCATGGAGGAGTGATGATGATAACACTGATGGCAACCTTGACGGTGGCCTTCATATCATCAGTGAGTGCGCAGTTTGTGTTGGTAGCTAGATTGGCCATATGTGCCCTCGAGGCTGTCATGTTCCATCGGCCGGCGATGGTTTTTCGACGATTTTCACACGCTTTTCCGTTATTGAACAGGACAAGTCTCTTTTTCTTAATTAATGAGATGAGTTAAAACTTTGCCCTCCATTTTTAAAGAAGTAAACATATCTCGCTGTATATCACACTTCGATCGAAATGATCTCTCTTGCTTATCTTCTCGTATGCGTACACGTAACAGGCCGATGTCCAAAGTTTAAAATCGGCTAATATGGACCAGTCTACACGCGCGGTCCCTAACCTGGTTCCTTCTCAAACCACCCCCTACGTCTACGTGTTAGTCCTAGCTATAGTCGATTACGAGTTCCCACACCCATCTTTCTTCAAGGAATATATTTGACTGCACCAAAGGAAACGATGCTCCTAGTCGAGCCAAACACGACACATCATAGTGCCACCGAGCTACACGTTTTCAACAGTCGGATAATTTTTTAGGCTCGTTTGGCTCCTCTCATTTGAGGCTAGAATTAAAGAATTTATGATTCTAATAATTACTTGTTTGGTTGACACGGAATTAGTTATAAAATTCACTTGGAATTTCATAGTTTTTTATCTTATGCCTAACCTTAATATCTATTGGATGGCCTGTCATTTATGTGGATTTATCAAAATAAAATTATATCATCATGTTATTTTATTTTGTTTTTTACCAAATGAAATGAAATAATGAATTCCAAACGAGCCCTTATAACCTTGTACACTTGTGTGTTGTGTCATTGTGTGTAGCAAAATCAAGCAACTCGTAATATAATCTGTCGGTTCTGAACATCATTGTCGATGCAGAAAATTGAGCCTGACGATAACTGTAAAAGCAAACACGTTAGTAGCTTGAGTCGTCACCTCGATCCTTTCTCGTCGAAAAGCGACGCCCTAACGGACGACGTGTAGGTGAGGTTAAATGCTAAGCATGCACGGTATTCGAGAGAGGGTAGCGATTGATCGATCGACCATTCGACCGGTGTTCACATGCGATGCTTATAACCCACGTAAAATTACTACTAGCTAGCTGTCGTTAACCAAAGAAAAGGTAACTATAATTAATTTAGCTGAGGCATATATTAGTACCTAGACTTTGTCTTGTCGACTGATGTGGCTCTGTCAAAACAGAAAACAAGTACTAACATGACAAGCCACCTCCACATACGACGACATGCACCAACGGAGCTATAAGCCTATAACCTACCGAGTATGCATGCATGCGAATGACACCGTGACGGCCGGTAAAAAAGTTGGGCTGTCTATTTTTGTCGGTTAAATGGAAGTTCTCGATCGCATCTGCCTTTTGTTGGGCGGACCCAGAAGAAAAATTCAGTGGGGGCACAAAGCTTGAGTGGAGGCCATTATGCTATAAATTTAAATATTTATAAATAAAATCTTCAAAATTACAAGGGATTTGAGAAATTTGAGTGGGGGCCTCAGCTCTTCTTGGATCCGCCCATGTGTTTACTCACGTGCTAATTTTAGAACGAAAAGATAATGTACTAATGTTTCTCAAAGGTAGGATATCAAGGTTTTGTAGCTAGCACTTAGCATTTTTTTAACTTTTAGCACTTAGCATCTAGAAAAAGTTAATGATGCATGCATGCATCACATGATAAAATATATACTCCATCACCATGCATGATCTTGATTAGGCTACTCTAGAGGATTTTGAAAGAAGAAAGAGAATGAGTTCACTCCAAACAAGCGTGTAATTGATATTGTTTTTGGCTTAGAATTGAAGAGAAACATAGTAGGGGAATGGTCACATAGTTTTCACCGCGTGCTCACGTGATTTTCACAAGTTCCGAAAGTTTATAAATTTTTAAAACTAAACAAGATGGCTAAGCTCAAATTTGTACAAATTAAAAGACTAAATAGAATAGGGTTTATGGTTTTCTATCTCCTCGCATTACCAGTTGAGTATCAAAGGCATGAGTTAAAATGCAAACGGTCTACAAGCGCAAGTTTGAGCCTTGACATGCTAGTTATTCAAGTTTGCTATTTATGGAGCAATATGGATAAAAGAAAACTAATTATGATGTATATGTATAGAAACCTACAAGCACTATAAGCACAAGACTAGGAGAACTAACCTGCAGTCACATCTGCCTCATGATGTATATTGCGTCAATTCATGTGGGGAATTCATGCGCTCTGGAGCGCCATTTTTGGGTGAAATCCTGATTCATGGCTTCACGTCATCTACTCCTTTGATTGGCTTCAAAAGGGGGTTGACAGGGTAGATCTTACAAACATAGAAAACCAAAATTAACCCAAAGTTTTCACAATATTGCCTCCGGTGGAACCGAGCGGGGCTTTCACAATGTGTCATTTTAGGTATATTTTTTCTCCTTTAATTTCCTGCTCTTCGTTTCCTCCAAAAAATCCACTCTTTGTTCTTGCCAAAAAATCCCCGCTCACCCCTCTCCCCACCATATTCTCGCAATAATTTTTTGACGAAGATAAGAACACCTCAAACTAAGATGCAACATAACAAACGGTTGAGACATGATACATCCAATGATGACTTCGTGAAGGCCTTGTATATTGTGCGCTCCTTATGTGTGCATGCAACCAAAAAATCATCCTACATGAACCATCAAGATCCATCTATGAAGATGCAATAAAGAGTGTGGATCCAGACTGAAACTCACCAAGGAAGATGCAAAATAGCTCAATGAAGATTTTGATCACGACGATCCCCACAGCTAGCCGTATCCTTCCTAGTTGTGAGGATTTCTCCTTCTCTCCGAGGAACAAAGGGATGATCCCTCCACCGGTAAACACGTGTACACCTAGCCAATCTGTTAGCGCTCCATCGCCGAAGACGTTGCAGTGATGACAAGAGTAGCAAAGCCTTCTGGCGTATGCAGACAACTCAGCGCGCGCGAGAGAGAGAGAGAGAGAGAGAGCTAGAGAGAGGTGCAAGCTACACGTGGAGGCAATTTTTGGGGAGAGGAGGTTTGCCTTTATGTAGGAGGAGTGACAAGGGTATAGTTAATAGAGCCCGTTAGTTGAGTACTCCTGAGGCCCGTTAAGCTAGGCCCAATTATAATGATAGTCGAGATACGAGTTCTTACCGTATGTCGATATTGTAATCTGTATCGGACCCTACCCGATCCTCGAGACCTGGCCACCTATATATAGGGGCCAGGAGGGGACGGTGTAGGCCAGATTGAAAGCAAGCCAGGTTGAACACCCAAGTTTACTTTTGATATACACTTATTTCGACTAACCTTACCTTCGAGTTCATCCGACGCCCTATCTCCCCGATCCTAAGTCCTTCATCTAGGATATTTGTCGAGTTAACCCCTCGTCAATTGGCGCACAGAAGAAAAGTAATGACTTAGGATAAGCAGATAGGGAGTCAGATAAACAACAAAGGATAAGCACAGAAGAAACGTAATGACTGGACGTCAAAAGTGTACATTCGGAAGCTTTCGCAACCTTTAAGTACTCAGTACATTCAGTGCCCAAGGCGACAAATCTTTGCAACAATGCCTGGGAAAAAGGGCGTGTAAGAACATAAATGAATACAAAGAGAGCAAGTCAACAGAAGTTACTTACATCACTGGGAGAAATCGTCGATGCATGGGCCTCAAGAAAAACGTCGGTTTCTTTTGCCTTCTTCGAGCGTTTGAGGTTTTGAGTTACAGGAATCTTCTTGACAGAAGCCCTGGTAACCCTCGGTGCAACTTCTTGCTCGACAGGCTCATCAGCAGTCACAGGTGAAGTCGAAGGAGCAGCTGTAGCATCTTTTGGAGGCTCCTCGTCATCTCTACAAAAAGAAAACAAATTATGTATAACACGTCAGAAACAAGGCAAAAGCGGTGCAATTGAAGAACTCGAATAAAGCACTTACGATGCCAGGAGGTCGAAGTATTCCATATCTCCTGTAAGAACAAGGGCTTTATCACCCGCTGCGGAACTCGAATAAGCAAATTCATCGACACTCTTCCTCTTCTTGTCGACACCAGCATCTTCAGCAAGCACGGGAGGAGGCGATGTCGATGAGCTAGTTTCCTCTTCTGATTCTTTGGCATCATCTCCGTCCTGATTCTCGTCAGCCTCGGGGGCTTCAGATACAGACGAGGCCAGATCAGCCGGAAGGGGCCCTGCCTCTGGAAGAGGAGGGCGCGAAACAAGGAATTGGTGACCCTGCATGTAAATAAGTCAGCATAGTACAAATGCAAAGAACAACACAAGTCGAAGCAAACAAAATTTGACAACAAGTGAATACAAAGATACGTACCTCGGGTAGGGGGTGCACGGAGTCGAAGTAGTCAGCGGTCAAATCAGTAACCGCATGATCCTTGGTGAGCTTGGTGAGGCTCCTGACTCGCTTGTCGACATCTTTTTTCTCTATCAAATCTTCAGAGACGCGAGTAGGATCTTCCAAACCAGAGTAACTCCAAAGCTTGGTGAGGCGGTGCTGCAGGGGTTGAACTCGACGTTGCACAAAGAACGCCATGAGTTGAATACCCGACAAAGCTCCTCCTTGGCCTCCTTTCAAAGCTTGAATGCGAGATAGAAGAGGAAGAACTTGTGCTATTTCTGCATCTGAGGGAAGCGCATCTCACGACGCCAATTTCTTCACTTCCTTGGAGGCTTCGAAAGGGGCTAAACCATATTGGTCTTTAGGAGAGGATTTGCGATCTTGGATATAGAACCATTTGGTTCTCCACCCCTGAACAGATGCGGCAAAGGAAAATTCGAGGTACTGCGCCTCAGGGCGCACAGAGACAACGGCTCCGCCTAATTCAGGCTTTCTAGCTAGAGCAACATTGGGGCGAAGTCGAAAGATTGACCTCCAGAGAAGAAAGTGGGGCTCAATGCCCAAGAATGACTCGCAGAGAGTCACGAAACAAGCAATATGAAGAAGGGAGTTCGGTGTGAGCTGGTGGAGCTGCACACCGTAAACAAAGAGAAGCCCACGGAGAAACTCGTGGGCAGGAAGAGAAAGGCCGCGGAGGAGGAAGGCAAGGAGCATTACCCGATAACCGCTTGGGGGCTCCGGGATCCGCTCAGTGCTTGGAAACTTGATGGAATCCTGGGCGGAGATGAGGCCGTCTGTCCTGGCCTTCTCCACCTCCTTCTCGTGATGGCGGAGCGCACCCAGCTGGTGGCAGAAGAGGTCTTGGTCATGGTGTTCTTGGTGGCTAGGTGTTTCACGCGCATCTAAACGCGATGCGCTTGGGGGCTATGCACGAGAGGAGGAGGAAGAAGAGATCAGCAATGGAGGCGGCGGAGAGAACGAGCTGGTAAACAGTAAAATCCCCCACTACGCCCCTTATATACCTTCTGGGAGAAGGATCGTGGGCTGAGACGTGGCGCAAGGAGCGGAAACGGCAGCCCACTAACGGTCAAAAATTGCGAAAATTACAGTGCTGCCCATAAAACGGTTCGCACTCATACAGAGTGGCGTACTCATTGACGTCATAAAGAAGATGATATAAGAAAGAAGAAGGATGGCGCCGACAAGTGCAAAATCTATAGACAAGATTATATATGAAGGATTTTCGATTATAGCCTTGGGGGCTACTACTTTCAAAAATATTGAATGCAACTTTTAACTGGAGTGATGGACGCGTATTCGACGATAGGATATCATTAAAATATTTCGAGTTGAAGTATGATGGACTACACTATATTTTGAGCCTATACTCGAAAAAGTCTTTTTCGACTATAGCCTCGGGGGTACTCCCATCGGGAGCGCTGAGCGCGCACCCGATGATATTTTTTGGTAAAGCATTAGAGTATGAGAAATGCAGGAGTGTTACTTCCATCGGGAGCGAGTTTTATGGTTGTTAAAACCCGAATATTTTCAGTCAAAATTTGACTGCGACATGAGATTCTCGAGTTGCGTTATCGCAATGCAACTCGAATGCCGTGACTTGTCACGAAGGTAAGACCCCGGGATCCGTCCTGTGTGGCCTGGTATACGTACATGGATGCGCTCTGCTGGTATGTATCCATGTCTACGATGCGAAAAAATCCTGGTGGACGCACTAGGTACCCTGAGAATCACTGGGATTCACTCTTTGTAAGTCCTAAATGCGGCAAAAGAGTGGGTTTGACCGGTATCCTGAATTCAAGTCCAAGGGGATTGAATTTGAAGTAGGTGACAAGTATCTGTTCAGGCAGTTAACTGACCTCTTGATCCGTCAGAGTTATCGGGCTTGTTCATCAAAACCCCTTGCGAAAATTATCATGGAAATAAGTCGAAAGACTAAGTCGAAGATTCGAAGATATGAAGAAGTCGAAGAATTGATCAAGTCGAAGATTTGAAGATTAGAGATTCAACCCAAATCTGCAATTCTGGTAGAATCTCAGGGGCTACTGACAAGGGTATAGTTAATAGAGCCCGTTAGTTGAGTACCCCTGAGGCCCGTTAAGCTAGGCCCAATTATAATGATAGTCGAGATACGAGTTCTTACCGTATGTCGATATTGTAATCTGTATCGGACCCTACCGATCCTCGAGACCTGGCCACCTATACATAGGGGCCAGGAGGGGACGGTGTAGGCTAGATTGAAAGCAAGCCAAGTTGAACACCCAAGTTTACTTTCGATATACACTTATTTTGACTAACCTTACCTTCGAGTTCATCTGACGCCCTATCTCCCCGATCCTAAGTCCTTCATCTAGGACATTTGTCGAGTTAACCCCTTGTCAAGGAGGGAGCGGACAACAACTTGGAAGAGGGGCTGGTCTAGGCCGCCACCCCCATATGGAAGGGGTAGGTGGGATGCATTGTTACAGAACATATGTGGTGGGAGAAGAACTCACTGTTAAATATGTTGGTACTATCATAAACTCCCTTAGGGATGCCATAATAGATTCTTCTAAGAAAAAACAACATGGGACCCCCAACAGAGCTCCAACGGTACTTATGTATTTTGGAGGAACACAGGGTAAGCTAAAACAAAACATACATTGAGACTAGTTACATCCAATGATGGCTCGTGAAATCCATGTATATTGGATATCACATGCCCCGATGGATGTAACCGGTCTCATCCAGCTGATTTGCAATCGACGAATAGAAAGAACATAGCGGGATATGGTGGTCAAGGGGATAAAGAACACCACCGAGTGAGTTGCAAATTATGTGGCTGAGAGATGGGACATATATAGGGGTCATGAGGGCTGAAATATGGAGGGAAATAAGGGGTGGAAAAAAGGGCGGGAAGCTCGAGATATCATTGTTTGCTTATTGTATTTTAGTAGAAACTAAAAAATCAATAGGTGGGAAAGCATATTTGGCGTGGGAAAGAAGGTGGATGAAAAAAATGGGTAGTTGTTTGACGAGTGTCAACCCTAGGCACTCGACAAACAGGGAGGAGGGACGTTTTCCCTTGTGTGGGAGAAAACAACAAGAAAATGTCAAATGTTTGTAGACTGACTGATAGGTGGCACTCGGCAAACGCTAAGCTCCGTTCACTGCGCCGGTGCGAGCGTGGCTGCCACATGCCCCACCAGTTTGCTGAGTGTCCCATATTTGCTGAGTGGTTTTTGTCAAGTATTTTTTTGGATCTTTGCCGAGTTTATTTTCTATATTTTTTAGTGTTTTTTGCTCAACACTTGGCAAAGCAGGGTGTTTTTCAAGTTTTGGCAAAATAAACTTGGCAAACACCTCCAAACTTAGAAAAAGGTGATTTTTTGGTAGTGCACAACTAGGTGTTGGGGACAAAGGATCGCATCAAGGAGGTGCTTGAGGCAGAGGAACACAACCATTTACTGGGGACGGAGGAGCATGTCTAGGTGCTGGAGAGAGAGGAGTGATAGCTGCAAGTGCACATGTTATTGTAGCTAGTTTTGAAGTAAAGATATCAAACCCATAGAGAGCTGATTAGCAATGATCTGATGCCCCTTGTTACCTTTTACCAAAGGATGCCTGCAAGCTGTCCTTGATTCTAAGGTAATTGACGAGGGTTAGCCTCGGCAATGTCCTCGGATGAAGAACTTTGGATCGGGGGAAGATGTGCGTCGGATGAACTCGAAAGTAAAACAGACAAACAAGGCAAATATGATTGTTTTATCAAGATGAAGATAGGATTACAAGCTTGATCTCAATGTGTCTCTCCGCCGGCTCCTCCTGGCCCCTTATATAGGTGGCCAGGTCCTAGAGTCCTGATCGGGTATGATACAAACTCATAGTCTATGTTGGTTTACAATACAATTTCCATAACCCGAGTCTTTCTTCCATTGGCTCCTTTCTTGGACCGTAATATTTATGTGCCTTAAACCAAATATAAACTAGGTGTACCAATATCATGGGCCCTGGCAGGCGTATCCATGTCAGTAGCCCCCGAGATTCTATCCGAATTGCAAATTTGTGTCAAATCTCCAATCTTCGACTTCTCATTTGCTGCAAGTTGAGCTCAACTTCTTTGAGTGCATAATCTTTTTGATTTTCAACTTTATATTAATTTCATGGGGATATTGGTAAATGAGTCTTGTGCTTCTGAATTATTTTGAGCAAATACAACATGAACCTACATCAAACTCGAGTCCTTAGACTTGAATTCGGGATTCCGGCGTAATCCAGCTCGTGCCGTGGAGGACTTACTGAAGCATGAATTCCAGTTATTTTAAGGTTGCCCATCATGTTCGTCGGGATTTTCTTCATATCATGTATACAAAAATTTACTAGCAGAGTACATTCTTGTGCGAGTACTAGGTGAAGGAAATATGCCATAGAGGAAAATAATAAATGGTGTATTTGCATATTTCATTTAGTTCATAATAAGTTTAATACTGTGATATAACTGTGTCAGTCGGAAAACACTGATGCACGTGTGGTATTAAACAACTAGAGTCCCTAGTAAAGCTCTATTACCAGCTCATTGGTCAACTCATGATCAGTTTCTGGATCATGTGACATTTATGTCTAATTGATAATGAGGATCACGCCATTAAGCAAATGCCATGATGGACATATACCCAACTTTAGTATTGTAACACGATCGTGTCACAATTTTCATGTTGCGATAATAAGAAAGGTTGTAACCTAAATCCTTAGACCGTGAGATCATATCTAATCATTGCTTCCAGTGGATGCTCTGATGGAATCAACCGTCATTCCATAATTGGTGACTGAAAAGGTGTCTTCGGGTATTCTAATGGAGTATGTTGAGGCGTATGCATCAAGAGCGGGATTTGTTCTTCCGCGTGACGGAAAGATACTCTGGGCCCACTTGGTGAGATTACATGCAATGTTGCAATATGTGACTAGGTCACGGGGATGGAATATCATGGAACGAGTAAATGACAGTGTCGGTAACGAGATTCAACTAGGTATGATGATATCGACGATTAAGTCTCGGGTGTTGCAAGTATTGCATAGAGAAAGGGAATAGGACATCGATGTTTGCGGTTTGACGATGAAAGACCTCCGTGAATAAACATGGATCACCATGAATCTCCAGATCCACCTAGTGATAATTCACCGGAGAGGAGTCTCGGTGATGTCTGGGTATTCCTGAACCGCAGGGGTATTATGCTTAAGGGTTTGATGATATGTAATATGGTCATGGTACATTCGGACCTATCGGAGTATTGACAAGAGAGAGATGGAAAAGTTCCGACGGTGATCCAAAAGTCATTCGGAGGGTTTCGAAGTAATGGTAATTAAGTAAATAATGATTTTTTATTAATTAAAAGAATTAATATTAAATAGGATTATTATTTTAATTAATAAAGGCAGCCCACCTTAATGGGCTCTTCCCGGAGAGGAGCCCACTAAGGCCTAGCCGCCCCCTTATTGGATAAGGTGGAGGGGCGCCTAGGGCTTGGCCCATAGGCCTGGTCGGCTAGGGACTACGGTTTGGGGCGCCCTAGGGATGCTCCCTCCCTCCCCTAGCCGCCAACCCTAGTTGACTTGGTGGGGGGTTATATAAAGGCCACCCCTTGGGAGGAGGAGTGCACACAGTTGGCCACGAGTTGGGAGCTCTCTCCCTGTTCTATGCGCCTCTCCTCTCCCTCTCTCCACCTCACCCTCTCATGTGGCTCCCCGAAGGGCTACGTAGGAGCGAAGGCCAACTCCACCGCTGCACACCGTCATGCTGCGGGAATCCCGCAGCAGATCCAAACCGATCTACTTTCGCAATCTCGGCAGGATCCAGGGATTCCGGAAGAATTCATCATTCACTGTATGTGAATAATTCCCGCGAGGTGCTACACTTGCGATACTAAGTCATCGCGCTGGTGTTATCGCGTTGGTGTCATGACATCAAGTTCTACGCGACCTTGAGGTCGTCTACGTTGGCTTCATCATCAACGCTTGTGCGGGATCGTAATCCCCATGTTCGGTCTACGAGGATGCATCCCCGATCTTCAGCTAATCGTTACAACATTACTAATAGATAGGTGTTGGGCAATTCGGGGTTGCGTAGATAATAATTTTTTTGTTATCAGCATCAAACCCCAACACTAGGCCACACAGGATGGATCCTGGGGTCTTCCCTTCATGACCTTTGCGATCATGGAATCCAGCCATTTTATCGCGGTGGACGCGGTTAATGCATGCAATATTCATGCATGAATTGTAGTTTATTTATGCATATTCCGATATATTTAGATGTTATGAGATGTTATACCTATGTTTTGCATTGATTTTGGGGATTTTCTAAACAGTCCCATCTCTTTTGGTTTTAACTCTATGGCAGAAAACACTTTGTTTTAGTGTTTTTGACTTTCTAGGAGCTACGTAAATCGGAAAAGGGCAAGATTAGAGAACACGGCATGGAAATTTCGAGGCTAACAAAATGAGCTAAAGTGGGCTATCAAGAAGTTAACATAATGCAAACAGGACCAGGTGGAGCGGTCAGCTTTCTAGGCCGCGCCACCTGTGCTCTTTTATGCCTCGGGCGTCCGATGCCGTCCGTTTTTGCGCGGTTCTCTTCATATTGACCTAAAACTAACTATAGATAGGGTCCCCTGGGCATTCTCGAGAGGAGGCGGCGGAGAAACATGAAAAAACAAAACAGAGGCTGCTGCCAGTCGCTGGAGGAAGATTGGAGGGGGAACCACTGCCGAAATCGCCTCCGGCCACCTCTCCTCCTTCACCAACATCTCCTTATTGCTCTCCACCCTGAGAGGGGAGTAGTTCACCCCCTGGATTATGGGTTTGTGGTGGTAACTTGGTCTAATCTCTCTATGTATGTTCATAGTTGAAGTCCATATGATGTGACTTGCATGATTATGGAACTATCTATGTAATTCCTATGGTGGATATTGTGTTATGAGATGATATTTGTTATGCATCTACTGTTATGTTGAGACATTATGGATTGTCATACTTTGGAATTACACCTATGATACATGGAATAAATTTATTTATGCATAATGCCTTGTCTACCATGTCATATGGTGCTTGACACCACCAAGTGTAGGTAGATGGGAGAGATGAGAAAAAGCAAGCTGTAAAAGTGTACATAAATACTACTCATCAAGGAGCACGGCCAGGTGTAGGGGGTGGAGGAGATCACGACAAAGTGTTGGGGTGGCTAGAACTGGCAGAGCTACATATAGTTAAGTCAGGGGCCACCCCCTCCTAATTGGGTTAGTCTATATATGAAGATTTTTTGTAGGGACTAATATGAGGAGAAAATAGAGTGATACCCCTCCAAACTTACATATTTTCTATTTTCCCCTTATGACTATCAGCTAGCTCCGCCACTCTTAGCTGGTCACAAAGATTTCAATCGTAGCCTGTGTTTGTGTACAAATGTCATTG
Organism: Dactylis glomerata; assembly: GCA_007115705.1. Lineage (NCBI taxonomy): Eukaryota > Viridiplantae > Streptophyta > Magnoliopsida > Poales > Poaceae > Dactylis > Dactylis glomerata. Next base: position 5,157,177 of record QXEO01000247.1, on the reverse strand, counting down.
GAGAAGGTGGTTTGTAAACGGGGCATTGTAAATGGTCCACTTCAATGAAGTCTGCCAGAGCAAGTAATTAATTAAGGATTTTTTCACTTATCATGTGTCTCCTGCGATGGCTTCCAATACGGCACGCTGCCTTCCATCTAATTACTCACGATGCTACTAGATAAAATAAATTATCTCTAAAATCATTAATCCAATTGAGGATCCAGTTTTTTATTTTATGCTTATATTGATGAGTATTTTAAACAACATCCCATCTTAATATTTTTGATGGAAAAATCTCATTGTTGGTTGCAAGATTATTGTACTGTAGCTACCATCTTACTAGTAAACACTTACCATCCAAATAATGCATAGTTACCAATATATTTTACATGTTATTCTTCAGAGTATTAGATCCACTCTAAACATGTAAAGATGACATCAGTGTCACAAAAAGCTGTTGTTGGTGAGAATTGAAGTTCAAAAGACCTGGTAATTATTTAATTTTAACTTGGTAACTAATTTAATAGTACATGGCGATAAAGTAACTATAATATGGCAAGTAGGATAAAAACTAAGTTGTCAAAACATATTGAAATAGGTCTAGTGAGGGGTGGAGTTGCCTCAATGGCACCATGGGTCAGCTGAACCCGCTGAAAATTGCAAAACCTTCACTAATTAGTACAAAATGCATGATTATGTATAGAGGCTTACCCCACTGTCATAGGGAGGATATAGATATGACCCATCAACATTTTTTTATAGCTTCGTCTCTGTGACTAGTTTCAAAGATCTTGTCGCAATAAAGATAAACGTGAAAACGGATCAGAATTTTTTCTGACCTATAGGTTGAAAGATAAAAAATTTGAAACATGAAGAGAATCTACATCCTTATGCATTTAAAATGAGATCCGTGTACTTTAAGCCATGACCACGGAAGGTTAAATTGGGCACTCCTAGTTAACATGATCCATTAATTAATCTAGTCGAGGCATATATTAGATTAGTCACAATGGAAATTATTATACAGTGGTATCATATGTAAGATACTAGATTATGATATCACATTTAGTATGCATAGTATCATCAAGTAGTGTCATATTTAATATTTTGTAGAATCTCAATGCATATTTATGGATATGATGCATTGGCCATTATATTTCCTAGTTATTCATGCTATAATATAGTATCATATTAGGATATCACTCTCACTTCTCTCCTTATTAATTATTGTGCCACATTAGATTTTTACCTACGTGACACACATGATATTACTTATGATACTCGCATTATGGCTAGTCTTAGCTAGACTTGTCTTGTCGACTGAGGTGGCTCGGTCAGACTAACCACAATGGGAATTCTCCCTCCATACCAGTTTGTTAGCCCATTATGTATTCTGAGAAAAACTTTGATCATAAATTTGGTCAACAAAATATGAGATATATGCCATAAAAAGTATATCATTGGAAACATTTTTGTAATATGAATACAATAGTATTATTTTTGTTGCATATTTCTCATTTTTTTAATCAAATTTATGATGAAAGTTTTTCTCAAAGCAACTAATGGGCTAATAAACCGGTATGAAGGGAGTATCATAGATAGTTTTATATATGCCATGTTGGCAAAATTTTGATGTGGTGCAACAATTAATAAAAAAGAGGCGAGAGTGATATCATAATATCATACGGTATCATAGGACGAAAAACTAGAAAGTATAATGGCCAATACATTATACACATATTTGCATTGAGATTCTACAAAATATTAAATACGATATAACTATGATATGATAGTGTGCTTTATAGGGTAGTATTATAAACTAATATATGATACTTTATATTATGACTGGTCTCAAAACAGAAAACAAGTACTCCCTCCGCGACCACGCATATTTGTCTCCAGCATGATATATCTAGACACTTTTTAATATTTAGATACAAACAAGTATTAGCGGTCGAAGGAAATAACACGAGATAGCGTGGCAAGTATGCGTGCATGGGCCTGACGCCGTGACGGTAAGTTGGGCTGTCGATTTTTTTGTGTGTGTGTGGCTAAATTAGAAAATGCATGCGATGCAACGTTCTCGATCGCATCTGTTCTACCTGTCGTTGTTTACTCACCTGCTAATTTTAGAACGAAAAGATACCGTACCGAGATACTCCAGGATAAATTATAGATTACGGCAAACGGCAAAAGGCAGGAGATGCACGCCTCCATCACCAGGCACGATCTTGATTACGCTAGTCTACAGGAGCTTGCTATCTTAATCGGATCGGAGACATGCATAATTAACTCGCTACCAGTAGTGTCGTTTGATTAATTTGGAAAAAAAAAACTCTGCATATGCATCCCCATCGTTAGATAGCTAGCTGCATATTCCGAAATGATCAAGTATCATTCACGACCTGCCAAGTACACACAAAGATGCCGATGAGCCCCATAATCCATATGATTAGGATGGATTATGGTGACTGGTGTGTGGAGTGGTCCTACTCGGCTACTCCTTAGCTGCGCCGTGCGCGCGAGAGGCTGTGGAGAGGAGACCGAAGGAGGCAGCGCAGCAATGGCGGCACAGCGATCATCGGCCGGATGGGGCAACGCGGCAATTGCAACATAGCGATCATCAATTCCGAGTGGACGAGCAAGCAAGCTAGCTGAGCTTGATCGTGAGGAGAAAGCGTACGTGCGCGTGGTCCTGCCTTTCACACAAAGCAACAAACACGTACGAAAGCATACGGACTAACAACATTGTCTGCCCTGCCTGTAGCGGCGTATCCCCTTGCGTTCGTCGGAGAGCGGCTGGCGCCACGTACGTGTACGGGATGCGGGCGTGGAGCATCGCTTCGCGCTCGAGCTATGAGCTGGATACATGTGTAGGTGGGGGTTGATCTCACTAGTTAGTTAACACGTACACGTGCAAGAGCAAAATACAAACAAAAATATCGGTTCCTTCTCCTCAAAACAGGTTTTCGTCCCGCTTTATAATAAAACCACACACAGCCGAAACGATACAAGGTGACGAGGAGAAACTCTTACAAGACAGATCAAAGATAAACAAAAAAGATACCAGAAAAGCCGAGACTTGCCACCGAAGCCACCAAAGCGAGACCAAGGGGGATCAGAGCTCCACGACGATGCCCCAAGAAGGTAACGACGCACATGCTGCCATCGTCGAGACCGCAAGGTCAAGGGTTTTCACCCAGAGCCCTAGCACAATGAAGGTAATCGCAACGGCGCCCCCAAGACGGTTACGATACTCGCAAGCATCGCCTCTGCTGGCGTCAAAACGCTGAGCTTTCGCCCAGAAAAACTTTCACACACACCCGATATCTCAGCCCGCGCCCATGGGGTCCCCGAGCCTGGCCTCCAGAACGCGATCTGGGAGGTGCCAGTACCGAAGTGTCGTCAATTCCAGGATCTCCCGCCGCCCGCTCATCGCCATCCAAATGACCAAAGAACAAGACCACCACCACTGCCACGTCGCTCGCTACAAGGACGCCTGTGCAGTCCACCTGGCGTGAGACACGTAAAATGTCAAGATAGACATGCTAAATTTTTGTTCAATTTTTATAAAAATTTTGAAATATTTTTTTGGTGACAAGAGCATATGTTTCCACGTGCCAAAGTGAATTTCCGATGCATATAGAGCTTCAAAGTATATTAAGGGCTGCTTTAATTCATATTATTGGAAAAGCACAGAATTAGGAAAGATATGTGATTGAGATGTCATGTGGAGTTATATCTTATGGGAATACAAATTATATTTATTGTACCAAAGGAATTTTTCATGAAGTACGATCTGATGTTTTTTCCTATAAGATTTACACTGCAAGATTACTGAAAGATTTTTTCTTATGGAACATGTTTTTGTAAATCAAACAACTTGTACGGGATTTTTTTTGTATGATTCAAATCCTGTACAATTTCTATATAAATCATGTGAATGAGGAGCGCTTATCTCTGTGAATATGCTATGCTAGTTCTGGCCTTATAGGCGTACGTCCTGCTTGGCATTGTTTTTGAATGTTAGCAGGAGAACTGCTAAATTCATTGATTAGAAAGAGAATGGTCAAGAGACCCGCACTGCTCGGTTTGTTAGAGGGAAACCGGGCGAAACCCTGAACAACGGCAAGCCACACCTAAGCACCACAAAACATACAAGACGCCGGTAGGCGGAACACACGAGGCACACGGCCGGGCTACTCGAGCGACAGACCGCTCGCAGTGTTCACCGAAAACCGTCGCATCGACCTGATCTACCAGTAACCTTTTCGCCAACCTCGATAGCACCAAAGAGGAACAACATGCCCGAAAGAGGAGGACATGTGCCTCTCCGAACCTATGAGCAAGACCAAAGGGCTCCTCCGACGCTCCTGGCATGTGGAGAGTGCTCCAACTGCTGCACACCATCGTAGCCAACCTTAACGGACCACATATCTGTCTGACTGGTTCCACCTCCAAAAACAAAGCCCCCAAGAGGGAATACGACGCCTTAGCGCCGCCAACGCCGACCCGGAAGACCGGATCTAGGGTTTCCCCTAGAGGATGCTGAGAAGGTAGGTGAGGACTGCTCCATCGATGCCTCCAACAAGGGAGCGACGCCTGAAGGCGCCGCCATCGACAAGTACAGCTTTCGCCGGCAGCCTCACCCGCCAAACCCAGAAAAACCGGTCAGCCACCACCCCCGCTCCGCTGCTCCTGCCTCCACGGCCAAACTCACCTCCATGGCCCTGATCGAAGTGCTGTCAACCCATCTTCCTCTGCCTTGCGTTGGACAGGAGGATGCAACAGCCGTGTGCCCACGCCGGCGCCATTCGTCTCCTTCCAACCACCACACCACCAAGCCACATGCCACAGCAACATCGACGCAGCCACGGCAGCACCTCACTCCGGCACACCCCGGCCAACCCAACCACATCCGACCGTTGCCATTCATCTTCCGCACAGGACGGAAGGATGCAACAACCGACGGCGAGGCGGACAGGAGCTGCATACTGCACATCCATGGCGGCCGCCGCCAACGAGGAGGCACACGCACGCAGCACCGTCCCCTCCAACACAGCCAGCCGAGCCGGCTGTCATCACCTTCGTCGCGTCGACCAGGACGAACGCCGACAAAGGGCTCCGCGCGCATCTTCCATGGCGGCCCATTCGGGCCCAGATCGGGCCCGAACCTCTACCTCGCGCCCGCTGCGCGCCTCACGCGCAGCAACTCCGCCCCCGACCACCACCAGCAGCAGCAGCACCTCCGCCGGAGAGGAGGCCGTCGCCGCCGTGGTGGCCAGAGCCGCCCGCATCTCCTCTCCAACCTCGTCGCCAAGGCTGGGAACTTCCGTGAGCATCTGCCAGAAACGAGATCCCGCCGCCGCCGGCCGCCAGCGGGCTTTGCCCGGCGGCGTGAGCCGACAGCGGCGAGGGAGGGGGTGGAGGGGGTGGGGGGTGGTGGCGGCGCTGGATTTAGGTTTCCGCCCGAGCCGCTCCAGGGGAGCGACGCGGGGGCCTCTATCTTTCCCCCTGCTTGGCATTGTCATGTCACGGTTTGATGATCTTATTTATGAAGGTGCAGCCGTCGGGGTCCAGCCCCCACGGAAAGCGGTGTACTTGCCCTTCCCCGACCAAGTCTGCAGTACAAGTAAGCGGACCATGAATCCCCCTGGCCCGAGCCACGAACTGACGAACGAAAAATGCAGAATAGTTGGCTCGTATTCATTGTGCAGGGGTACGTGCGTACGCGCTCGGCTTGTCACGTCGAGATTGATAGAGAGAAACGGATCGTAGCCCTAGCCCCTCAACCTGTACAGAGAACGGAGAACGGATCGGCCATAACGACGCCGACAGATCCCAGTCGGTCTGTCAGACATATGTCATATTATGTGATATGATTGTTAGAGATATATTATATGGGAAATAGTGGGATAGCCACCATGATAGATGTGCATATGCATCCTACCGTTGGATCTAGCACATGCAACATGGTGGTCTCTAAGTCTAACACCTCTATTACTAACGCTGTTATATAGGGAGCACGACATGCATCTTTCACTTTTGTTTATTTTTTTCCTCCACGCACTAGAGATGTTGTTTTGGTTTTGTTTTCATTCACATCCAACGTCAGGACAGGTGCGCATGGGGTTTCGGTCCTATGCCAACTTTTGTTTTTCTTTCCAAACCGCACACTGTCCTTGTCTATCATTCCATGCATGCATCTCCAGAGAGTATTAGTTTTCTTTCGACTTGCTCCACTTTTGTTTTCTTTTCCAAAGTCGCACTCATCCGTCATTTTTGCTTGTCATTTTTGCTGCCCCTCTCCTTTTCCTGTATGCCTTTTTTTATCACTTTTTGTTGATGCGGTGTTCTTAGCCTATATGGAACCGAAATGGCAAGGTTATAATCTACCCAACGAGGTGGTATACACATCCCAACTTGTAGAGAAGAAAAACATTTACATTGGTAGGCCATGCGGTCATTGTAGCTTTTGGAAACTTTCCACAACACATCGTACCGCCTATACCAAACAAGTGTAGGTTTTGAAAACTTTCCCACAACACCGTATGGAAAACTTTCCAAAACACAACTTTGCATGCATGGTCATCCCACAACACCGTATGGAAAACTTTCCAAAACACAACTTTGCATGCATGGTCATCCCATGCACAAAAACAAAACCTGCTGCTCCTTTTGTGTTGGACGGAGATCATTGCTACCTAACGGAGCCACTCCAAGATCTGATCCCGCGGAGCATGTGCTCCCCATCATCCAACGGCTGCTGGGGTATGCACAGCTAGCCACCCGGCTAGCAAATCCGCGTCGTATATTATATTATGTAACATAACTTTCTGATCCTCTAAATCGTGGAGAGTTCTTATTGTTATGATCTCTCATTTATAATTAAAATTGTAATTCTTGTATAAATACACATGCAATGGAAATGTCCAAGTGTGGTTAATTCTCTTATATGGGATCAGCCTAAAGACTTCCTATCGCTTCCGCTCCTCCTCCTCCTTAACCCTAGCCGCCGCCCTATCTCTAGTCAGCCGCCGTCTCCTCTCTCCTCTCCACCATGGCTACTCTTTCTATGCAGTCATACTTCTTCCTCAACCACGCCGTCCCCTACACCGCATCTTCGTGCGGTGCTCCGCCTGGCGCCATCCTCTACACGGCTCTTCCTCACGCCGGCCACGCCGCCCCGTACGGCGCGTCTTCGTACGGCGCTCCTTCCCACGCCGCACCCCACGCGGCTCTTCCCCACGCCGGCTACGCCGCCCCCAACGCGGCTCCTATCCACACTGGCCATGCCGTCCCCTACGGCGCGAATTCGTACGGCGTCCCTCCTGGCGTCGTCGGGGCTGTTCACCACGCCGGCTGCGTCGCCCCCTACGCGGATCTTCTCCACGCCGGCTACACCGCCCGCAACACGTTTCCTATCCACGCCGGCCATGCCATCCCCAACGCGGCTTCTACCCACGTCGGCTGTGCCGCCCCCTACAGCGCGTCTTTGTACGGCGCTCCTCCTGGCGCTGCCGCGGAGGTTCCCCACGCCGGCTACGCCGCTCCCTATGCTGCTCTTCTCTACGCCGGCTACGTCGCCCGCAAGCGTCTCCTACCTACGCCGGCTACGTCGCCCCCAACGCGGATCTTCCTCACGCCGGTCACACCGCCTTCTATGTTGCACCATCAGCATCGGCGCAAACATGGGCTCCCTCATCCCCCACGGAGTGGGTCTTCAACAGCGGCGCCACCGCCCACCTCTCCAAGGACGCCGGTATCCTTCACTCTCTTTCTCCACACCCTGTTTATCGTCATGTTACCGTTGGAGACGGCTCCTCCGTTCCCGTCTCTTCCTCTGGTCATGCCTCTCTTCCTTCTTTTTTATCTAACCGTCCTCTTCATCTTCGTGATGTTCTTGTTACACCTCGCATTATTAAAAATCTTGTCTCCGTTCGTCAGTTCACTACTGATAATAATTGCTCCATCGATTTTGATCCTTTTGGTTTTTTCTGTGAGGGTCCTTTTTTCTCGGCATGAACTTCTTTGATGCAATAGTACGGGGGAGCTTTATTCTTTCCAGCATCCGGCGCCCCATGCTCTCACTACAACCACCACCCCTCACGATATTTGGCATCGTCGCCTCGGTCACCCCGGTCACAATGCATATCGTCGTCTTTCGCAGCATATTTCTTTATCTTCTCATAAATAAGTCTCTCATAGTACTCTTTGTCATGCATGTCAACTTGGACGCCATGTATGTTTGTATTTTTCTTCTTCCACCACTAGAACCACTCGTCCTTTTGAGTTAATTCACTACGATCTTTGGACATCTCCGGTCTTGTGTACTTATGGCTTTAAATATTTCTTAGTCATTCTTGATGATTTTACTCATTTTTTGTGGACCATCCCTCTTTGCCTAAAATTCAATGCCTATGCCGCGCTCGCCTTTTTTTTGTGTGTTTGCTCATACACAGTTTAATTTTCTTCTTGCATCCATACAGTGTGACAATGGTCGTGAGTTTGATAATACCAAACTCCACTCCCTCGCCGCCGCACACGGCATACACATTCGCTTCTCATGTCCATACACCTCCCAACAAAACAGTAAAGCTGAGCATATTATATGTACAGTCAATGACATCGTGCATCCTCTCTTATTTCAGGCTAGTTTACCGCCTCGTTTTTGGGTTAAAGCTCTTCATCACGCCACTCACCTCCTTAATCGCCTCCCCACCAAAACCATTAACGAGCCCTCCCCATACTTTGCTCTGCATCACACGCACCCCGACTACTTGTCTCTTCGTGTTTTTGGTTGTTTTTGCTACCCCAACACCGCATCCAGTATGTCTCACTAACTCGCGCCCCGATCTAGTGCTTGTGTTTTTTTTGTTTTTCACCTCATCATAAGGGCTATCACTGCATGGACCTTGCCACTCAGCGCGTCCTTATTTCTCACCATGTTGTTTTTGACGAGTCTACTTTTCCCTTTTCCTCGCCGCAGCCTACCTCTGATGCCACTTACGAGTTTCTCGACGATGTTCCTTCTATCGTCGTTCCTCCGGTTGCCCGGCACACTCCTACGGTGCCGCCCTCGCTGGCACCCTATGCGCCGCCCTCACCAGTGCCCTCTCCGCCGCCTTCGCCGACGCATGCACCCTCGCCGGCGCCTTTGCCCATGCATCGCACGCGTAACACCTCCGGCATACATGTCCCTCCCTGTGAGCAGCTTAACTTGCATGCTTCTGTCAATAGGTACTCGCCGGTTCCCTCCTCCGCACGTGCGGCGCTCAAGGATCCCAACTGGCTCGAGGCTATGACCGAGGAGTATCATGCTGTCCTCGGCAACGACACTTGGGATCCGTGCCTCCTTCTCAGAATGCCAACATCATCTCTGGCAAGTGGGTCTTTCGCCACAAGCTGAAGTCCGATGGCTCCCTCGACGGCTACAAAGCACGCTGGGTGCTTCATGGTTTCTCTCAAGAGCAAGGCGTTGACTTCGACGAGACATTCAGTCCGGTTGTCAAACTGGCCACGGTCTGCGATGTCCTCTCCATCGCGCTCTCCCTTAAATGAGAGACTCGCTAGGTCGATGTCAAGAACGCCTTCGTCCACGGCAAGCTCGCTGAGGTCGTTTATAGTCGCCAACCCACCGACTTCATCAACTCTACTCGCCCCGAGCATGTCTGTCGGCTGAACCGTTCTCTATACGGTATCAAGCAGGCTCCTCGCGTGTGGTACCAGCACTTCGCTACCTTCATCACCTCGATTGGCTTCACGTGCTCACGCTCCGACATGTCACTGTTCGTTCTTCAGTGCGCGGAGGGTACAACTTTCCTCTTGTTGTATGTCGACGATATCGTCCTCACCACCTCCTCGACTTAGCTTCTCGATCGGATCACCGCCTTCCTCCGCTCTGAGTTTGCCATGACAGACATGGGCAAACTCCACTACTTCCTCGGCATCGCGGTAACTCGCGACTCCTCCGGCATGCACCTTGATGTCTACGCACGCGTCTGTTCTTGTAGACAGTGTTGGGCCTCCAAGTGTAGAGGTTTATAGAATAGCAGCAAGTTTCCCTTAAGTGTATCACCCAAGGTTTATCAAACTCAGGGAGGAAGAGGTCAAAGCTATCCCTCTCAAACAACCCTGCAATTACGATACAGAAAATCTCTTGTGTACCCAACACACCCAATACACTTGTCAGATGTACAGGTGCACTAGTTCGGCGAAGAGATAGTGAAATACAAGCGGTAGTAATGATTATAAGTAGTAAATGTAATCTAAAATAAATATCGCTGCAAGCAAACATGTAACAAAACTGAAAGGAAACGGTGTGCAATGCTTGGAAACAAGGCCTAGGGATCATACTTTCACTAGTGGACACACTCTCAACAAATATAACATAATTGAACCAATAGACACTATCATCAATATGTAACTCAAAACAATTCTCCAATGGAAAATGAACACTAATCATGCGTAGGGCTACGAAGCACTCCTCAAAGTCCGTATGTACCCAAACTAGATTGTCCCACACTATCACCATGAACGCACTAGATGGTTCCAACAAATACCAACATTTCATAGAGACATTAACCAAAAAGATACACATGATGCACACACTAGTCACCTTTACACCATGATACGAGGTATCTCCGGAGAGTACAATAATAAAGCATAGGAGTAGCATAATATCTGAATAATAACATCTACCAATCCAACTAGATACAAAGCTCACGATCACATAAAGATCACATCATGGGAGAGAGAGGTGAACCACATAGCTACCGGTAGAGCCCTCAGCCCCGGGGGAGAACTACTCCCTCCTCATCATAGGAGACAGCAAGGTTAGTGGAGATGGCGGTGAGGTCGATGGAGACGGCGGAGATGGCGATGGAGACCGATGGAGATGGCTCCGGGGGCACTTCCCCGTCCCGACAGGATGCCGGAACAGAGACTTCTGTCCCCCGAAATTTGTCTTCGACGGTGGCGGCGTGATACGTTGCAAACGTATCTATAATTTTTGATGCTCTATGCTTGTTTTACACCAATTGCTATATGTTTTGTCTATACTTTGTGACACTTTTATGATTTATTTGGACTAACCTACTAATATTTGCAAAATTGCACAATGTTCTTATTTTACACTTTGATGTATAGGAATTACCAAGAATACAAGTGGAAACTTTGTTGGAGTCAAATTGGGACTTTCCAGAAATCTGTGCCAGAACTTTTTTCGAAGATGGTCACATTACGTGTCGAAGACGGCATCAAACGGAAAACTCTTAAATTACAAAGTTGTAGGGAATTTCACGGCAAACGTTCTGGACATAAAATTCACCTGATTCCGAGTCCGGACGACCGAGATAAGCCTGCTCCTTTGCAGCCCAAGATGGGGAGACGGGAATCCAAGAGACTATATAAAGGGAGGAACCCTAGCTCGTGGGGGACACCTTCACCCACGAATTTGCAGCCACCAGAGCAACGTTTTCGCCTCCCCCATGGATCCCATCTCCATGGGGGAGGGCTCCCATGAAGCCATGAAGGAAGGGGGCTAAGGGGCGGCGCTCCCCCATGATGCCGACGGCGGGGGAGTCCCCCGCGCCGGCGCTCGCGCCGCGCCGCTGCTGCCGCCCACGCCCCTCGCTGCTCATCTCTGCCATCTTCACCGCAATCTCCATCACCAACTCCTCCTATTATACAGTTGTTTATCCTCTCACACACCTCTGTACTGTTCTATGTAAATATGGTGTTTGATGCTATAATATTTATCCTGTGATCTATGTCGTGTTTGCATAGTTTATTTGTTCTTAGATTGATTTGTTGAATGTCTTTGGTTCATTAGAGTTGTATGTTGATATGGTACTGTCCTTTGGTGTCCATTATATTTATACGCGCATGGATTAAAAATCTTAGGGTTAGTAGTATGTGCAAAAGGAAGGGAATAGTTCTGCCGGAGTGACAGAAACCTGAGGACGCGAACCGGAACGTTGCACGTATGGGAGTAAGAGGACCATTAACTTTAGGCTATGGTTGGGGAAACGTTAATGCATTGTTAGTATTTGCGGATGCTTGCTAACAATCCAATCATATAGTACTTATAATTCCAAGTAGTGAAGTGCATGTATATTTAGCCTCTCCCACAGAGAAAACTGCATCAAAGACAGTGAACCTGATTTATTCACTAATTGAACTTAGATAAATCCACCACTTATCCACACTCATGGTACTGTTAGTTTATGGTTACTTAGTATATTTTACTACTGCAGCACTAACAATTACTTTTTTATATTTATTATCTTGCAAAGCTATCTCTCATACCCGTATTGTTGTTCTAGTTTTATTTCCTAGATAATGCAAACGTTTAGTATGCGTAGAGTTATATCAATGGTTGATAGAACTTGAGAGAACATTTATCTTACCTTTAGCTCCTCATTGGGTTCGACACTCTTACTTATCGAAAAGGCTACACACGATCCCCTATACTTATAGGATATCACGGCGCTGCGAAACTGTTCTGGGAAAAATGCCGATTGATTTAGGGTTTTCCATCCCGAGGCTTTATATAGGCGAAGGGGCGGCGTCAGGAGGCGACCAGGGGGGTCTCACCACCAGGGGGCGCGGCCAGGGACTGGGTCGCGCCCCCTCATGGTGAGGCTGGTCCCTGGCCCCCCTCCGGCTCTCTTTCGGTCCTCGTCCTTCGTCTGGGAAAAATAGGAGTTCTGGGACTTGTTTCGTCCAATTCTGAGAATATTTCCTGTGTAGCATTTCTGAAACACAAAAACAGCAGAAAACAGGGAACTGACACTGTGGCATCTTGTCAATAGGTTAGTTCCGGAAATCGCATAAAAACGCCACAAAGTGTAACGAAACACAAGGCAAATGGTGTAAAAACAAGCATGGAGCATCAAAAATTATAGATACGTTTGAGACGTAACAGCATCCCCAAGCTTAACTCCTGCTCGTCCTCGAGTAGGTAAGTGATAACAAAAGAATAATTTTGGAGGCGACATGCACCATCACAATCTTGATCAACGAAGTAAGCATTGAGTGCTGGGATCAAAGAACTTAAAACATAGGTATGAAAGATATAATCTTGATAATAGAAACTTAGCAACCATATTATAACATGAAAATGAACACAAACAAAAGATCATGGAAATGAAACAATGAAAGTCAAACGTGTGTTCAAATCATAAGGAAAAACATACAAATAGTTTTCAGCTTGTCCCTCATGGAGAGCAAAACATAAATGCATAGGACACCTTCAAGTTTAAGAGGGCGACTAGATACAAATAACTTAAGAACAAGTGAAACCAACAATATGGATCAATCAATAAAAACTTTGGAAAAATGCACATTATACTCAGAATGACAACTATGCTCTCTTAACGGTGCATAAAGGTAGAAGGTGGAGACTCAACATAAAAGTAAAAGAAAGACCCTTCGCGGAGGGAAGCAGTGATTGCAAGTTTTATAAACCTTCAAAAATTATGGTACTTACCGGCTTTGAGCTCTCATTGCCCCCATCATAAGCATCTTGAATGGTTAAAGTTCATACGAGAAAACTTATGCTGCATATGCTTGACAAATCATAAGTTGAAAACCTCGTATCCCGTGAAATACGAATACCCAAATCTCATGCCACTTTACTTAGAGTCCGAAGCAAGCTCTTGTCATTGTAAGTATACAAGTATCATCGAGAACCGCCAACGGGATACCTCCGTGCCCGATGACATGGAACAAGCCCACATCAAAATGACAGGACAAACAGACAATGAACACCTCGGCATCTCTTTTATTTACCATTGGTATAGCTTTTTATTGTGAGATGCATCGTCGAATGTTCACTATGGGCATGCTGTAAATTTCCACCATGAATTATGCATGGCTTAGATTAGCGGCCCAGGCGTTTCTCTGACACGTATACAAACTCCATGATCCCGCAAGATTCCCAATTCATTTCACACCGCGAGTATCCATAAACAAAAGATCACGATATCAACTCAAACGAAAGATTGTGCAATGTTGAAAGCTTTCCCCATGACGACATGGCTGAGCTAATTCCCAACTTACAACTTGCAAGCATAATAACTCAACATAAGAGACCACAATATCAAAATTTTAAAACGAGAAAAGTAAAGTGTGCCATCCGGTTCGTGAGAGCTTTACTGACCAATTTTCGCATAACACCAAAAAGAGTTTAATTTCAAGGATAGATAAAAGCAAGTCAAATGTACTTTGTAATAGCAAATTGCTAATAGGTATGTATGGTGGACACTTTGGCAAACTTGGTTTTTAGGAGTTGGATGCACGAGTAGAGCTCATACTCAGTACAAAATGAAGGCTAGCAAAAGACTGGGAGCGACCAACTAAGAGAGCAATAACGGCCATAATCATGCATAGCGACAAAGCGACATTAAAAGAAGCATAAGATGGAATCAAAAGTCAAAAACTAAATGATCATAGAGGCAATGGCGACTTTGTATGAGTCAAACATGTGTGAGCATGCGCCAAGTCAACCCAAATAAAGCATCAAAGGAGAAAACCAAAATAATGCTTCCAAATAATTAAAACAACGCATAATTTTTCAAAGGCTCATTAAGCAATATCAGTCATTTGAGACAAGTCATGCTATAGCAAAACCACTAAGCATACTGTCAAAAAGACATCAAGCACGACATGCAAAAGCCTAGGCCGCAGTCTACACAAGCTCATTTTTGTACCACTTTTTTGCATAAAGCTTTTTCTCTTTTCCAACACCATTCAAACCTTTCTGAGGAAACTCTTTTGATGAAAACCAACATGGACCAGAGGTCCAAATACACCTTGATGCAAAGATAAAACAAGATCTGAATAAAAATCAAGGCAAAAAATAAAAGCTAAACGCAGTAGCAGAAAAAGAGAACACTCGTTGAACGAAAAGAGTGAAAACTAGAGTGTTCTTGGCAATGAAAAATGGAGTTCATCTCCCTCCAAAACAACATGATGTGATCAAACCGTTTATTGCAGAAAACAAAACAAAAGGAAAACTAAAAGCAAAAACAACTGACGCTCCAAGAAAAATGCATAATGCATGAAGCAATAAAAATATAGTGTGTTGAAAGGTGACCTGATTTTTGTCGTTGAAGAAGGAGGTGCGTCGGGGGCATCCCCAAGCTTTGACGCTTGTACTTCTTGGATATTTCTTGGGGTGACATGGGCATCCCCAAGCTTGAGCTTTTGTCCATTCTTCATCTCATCTCATCATTCTCCAATCCCTACACTTGAAAATTTTCTTCATACAAAACTAAACACAATTCTATTGGCAACATTAGCATAAACATAATAATGAATCAACCCTTTTAGCTTCAGGTTTCAACTCAAAACCACCACATATAAAGAATATACTACTGTAGCAACTTCCCCAAAAGTTCCGTGATCAAAAGAACTCAAAAAGAAAGCGATAAAGCGGCAAACACAAATATTGGCAGAAATCTGTCAAAACAGAACAGTTGACAAAGGTCGAATTTTAAGAGGGTTTTCTGTTGCTCAAATCAAAAAGTGTTCAACTAATGAAAGTTTGGATATAACCTGGGGCATATGCACAAGAAATCACAGGTCCAAAAGATATACAGAGAATTTTCACGAATTTTTATGGTACAGCATCGAAATCTGTTTCAGGACAGCAACATCCCCAAATCTTACCTCACTCAAATTAGAGGCTTCTCTTGGCACAAAAACAAAATAAAAATGATAAGGAGCGGTTATTACAGTAGTAATAACTTTCAAGACTCAAATAAAAGAAAAAGAACTAAAAATAAACAATGGGTTATCTCCCAAGAGTGCTTTTCTTTAACGCTTTTGAGCTAGGCGCAGTAGTTTGCAAAGATGCTCATGTAGGCGCCATAAAAGAGCTTAAGACAAAGGCGCTATATAGGAACTTAAAGCAAAAGAGAGCATCAAAAAGAAAATATAAAACACATTTAAATCTAAACCACTTCCTATGAAAAATAGTCTTGTAAAGAGACAAGTCATGAAAGCGTAAAGCAAAAAGCATAGGAAGGCAAAACAAGTACAACTTCAAGAATTGCAACATAAAGAGGGAAAACTCAATATTGTGGAGATCTATTAAACCATGTTTTCCTCTCTCATAATAACTTTCAGTAGCATCATGAATAGAACTAACAATATAACTATCACATAAAGCATCCCTATCATGAGCCACATGCATAAAAGGATTAATACTCTCCACATGAACAATCGTAGTAGGAGCAGATTCAACAGAATAATTATTCTCATCACCATAATCATCAAAAACAGGAGGCATATTATAATCATAACTATTTTTCTCCTCAAAAGTAGGTGAACTGAAAACATTATACTCATCATTGTAACCATCATAAACTAGAGGTTTAGTATCATCACAAGCTAGAGAACAGCTATTTCGCAAAGCATATTCATCAAACATATCATCATTAGAAGGAACATGGATAGTACTAATGGTACAACAATTATTAACCTTAAAATTTGTACCAAAAATATTTTCAATATCAAAAGTAGAGTGCTTTTCCCAATCATGATCACTAACATAGGTAACAGGCATGAGAACATCATCCCAATCAGAATTATCATAATCTATAGCAGGATCATAACGCTTAGGGGAAGATACCGTGTCCTCTCGCATTTTACTCCTCTTCTTCTTCTTCATACTCTTCTTACTCTCTCCTTTAGGAGGGAGAGACTTGAAGGGAATCTTCTCCACATATCCTTTAGGAGGGAAAGGCATCTTCTCCACATAATCTGGTTTGCTGACAGAAACAACAGAAGAAACTTTGGAGGATTCCTCCTCTCTATTAATAAGATCGAAACATCTATTAGTCCTGTCATAGCTTGGCAAAACATCATGTTTTATAAGATCTTGTAAGTAAGTATTTGCGAGGCAATCTTTAGCACAATAGAGACGACAACCACGAAGGGTGCTATTAATATCAACATCTCTCATATCAACCAAAGAAATCTTTCTAGATATCTCTTCACAATTCAAAAATAAAGTAAGCTCATCATGCTGATTGAAAGTAATCTTATCATCACAATACAAATCTGCGGTACTCGTTCGATTAATTGGGCATTAAAAATTAAAGTGACCCTTTTTATCACAAAGTTCACAAAGAAAAGGATAAAGCTTACAAACCCTTTCATCAAGCTCATCTAGATCCCTGAGCCACGTATTGGTTTCTTCATTCCCGTGGGTGATGCAATAATCTTCCTTGTTGTGACTCTGTTCACAAGGTCTATGTACTCCACAAAAATTAACATGCTTATAAGAAATAGGACTTTCAAACGTTCGAGCATATTTATTGCAATCATCAACAACAATATCATTTTCTACGCAAGTGTCCTTAAAAGGTTCATGATACACGTCCCCATTTCCTTTAGGAACATTCATATGGGAAGCAAAGGCTTTAAAGCAATCAACCATAATTTGAGGATCAAGACCATATTTAGCACTAAGCTCTTGAAAATTAGCAGTTTCAGCGAAAGACTTAATGCAATCAAACTCGTAATTCATACCTGATCCTTTACCTTTATCGCTATCCCAACCTTCAATATTATTTTGAATTGTTTCAAGCAGATCCCACTTGGTGTCAACATCCTTGCTTGTGAAAGAGCCATCAAAGCATGCATCTAGATAGTCCTTGTAATATCCTGAAAGCCTTGCATAAAAATTATTAATGACAATATTACGGGGAAGATCATGAATAGGACATTTGTGCATTAGTAACTTCAATCTTCCCCACGCTTGGGCAATGCTTTTTCCCTCATGCGGATGAAAATTATAAATGTAATTCATATCTTTATAAACCTGACTAGACGAATAGAATTTAGAATAAAAGAGAGGTACAATTTCCTCCCAATCAATAGATTGGCCATCCTTTAGTGTTTTATACCATTCCGCAGCTCTGCCTTTCAGTGATAAAGAGAATAGCTTCTTCTTAACTTGGTTCATTAAAATACCTGCACATTGGAACAACTCGCATAATTCATGTATAAAAAGCAAATGATCACCAGGATGGACAGTTCCATCTCCTAAATAGCAGTTATCCATAGCACGTTCAACAATCTTCGTAGGTATTTTAAAAGGATGAGGAGCACAAGTATCATTAGAAACATCACATATGGGAGATAAAATATCATCAGAACAAACTTTCTCCACTAAAGCTGGGGAACTAAAAATATCATGCTTAACAAAACCAGCTTCCCCAAGCTTAGACTTTTCTATAGCATTAGCAATAACGATATTCAAAGCATTCATACTAATAACATTGCTATGCAAAACAAGCTCCAAAGGTTTTTCAATTTTCTCTTCAAATCTAAACACAGGAAAAAGACTAAAGAACTCTTTGTTTTCCATTAAGCCTAACTAGTGAAAATAAAAACAAGAAATAAAAAGATATAATTGCAGAATCTAAAGGAAATAACTCCGAGCACTCACACAGGAGGATGCGAGTACCTTTTACCTTACCTCTCCGGCAACGGCGCCAGAAAAGAGCTTGATGTCTACGCACGCGTCTGTTCTTATAGACAGTGTTGGGCCTCCAAGTGCAGAGGTTTGTAGAACAGCAGCAAGTTTCCCTTAAGTGGATCACCCAAGGTTTATCGAACTCAGGGAGGAAGAGGTCAAAGCTATCCCTCTCAAACAACCCTGTAATTACGATACAGAAAGTCTCTTGTGTCCCCAACACACCCAATACACTTGTCAGATGTATAGGTGCACTAGTTTGACAAAGAGATAGTGAAATACAAGCGGTAGTGATGATTATAAGTAGTAAATGTAATCTGAAATAAATATCGCTGCAAGCAAACATGTAACAAAACTGAAAGGAAACGGTGTGCAATGCTTGGAAACAAGGCCTAGGGATCATATTTTCACTAGTGGACACACTCTCAACAAATATAACATAATTGAACCAATAGATATTATCTCCAATAAAAAACGAACACTAATCATGCGTAGGGCTACGAAGCACTCCTCAAAGTCCGTATATACCCAAACTAGATTGTCCCACACTATCACCGTGAATGCACTAGATGGTTCCAACAAACACCAACATTTCATAGAGACATTAACCAAAAAGATACACATGATGCACACATTAGTCACCTTTACACCATGATACGAGGTATCTCCGGAGAGTACAATAATAAAGCATAGGAGTAGTATAATATCTGAATAATAATATCTACCAATCCAACTAGATACAAAGCTCACGATCACATGAAGATCACATCATGGGAGAGAGAGGTGAACCACATAGCTACCGGTAGAGCCCTCAGCCCCGGGGGAGAACTACTCCCTCCTCATCATAGCAGACATCAAGGTTGGTGGAGATGGCGATGAGGTCGATGGAGACGGCGGAGACGGCGATGGAGACCGATGGAGATGGCTCCGGGGGCACTTCCCCGTCCCGGCAGGGTGCCGGAACAGAGACTTCTGTCCCCCGAAATTTGTCTTCGACGGCGGCGGCGCTGCGGAACTGTTCTGGGAAAAACGCCTATTGATTTAGGGTTTTCCGTCCCGAGGCTTTATATAGGCGAAGGGGCGGCATCAGGAGGCGGCCAGGGGGGTCTCACCACCAGGGGGCGCGGCCAGGGGCTGGGCCACGCCCTCTCATGGTGAGGCTGGCCCCTGGCCCCCTCCGGCTCTCTTTCGGTCCACGTTCTTTGTCCGGGAAAAATAGGAGTTCTGGGACTTGTTTCGTCCAATTCCGAGAATATTTCCTGTGTAGTATTTCTGAAACACAAAAATAGCAGAAAACAGGGAACTGGCACTGTGGCATCTTGTCAATAGGTTAGTTCCGAAAATCGGATAAAAATGCCACAAAGTGTAACGAAACACAAGGCAAATGGTGTAAAAACAAGCATGGAGCATCAAAAATTATAGATACGTTTGAGACGTATCACACCTCTCGTAGGCCAATGATGGCTATGATAGCAACAAGCAGTCCTTGTGCGTGGTGAATGAATGACCAGCCCGTTGGGAACCCCAAGAGGAAGGTATGAGGAGTGTAGCAGCAAGTTTTCCCTCAGTTAAGAAACCAAGGTATGTCGATCAGGAGAAGGGAGACGGTGACGACTGAAGGTGATGCTTGCTAGTTTGCGACAGCAGCGGACAACTGGCGCTTCGTCCAAGCTTTGCTTGCTAGCTGCAACGTGGAACCTGCACACACACAAACAAATACTTTGCTCCCAACTTGCGATGAGGTTGTCAATCTCACCGGTTTGCTTGAAACAAAGGTTATGAGTGTATCGAGTGGAAAACAGTAGTAAAATGCTAGTAAAGTAAATAGTGCGGGAAAGTAAACAGGTGATTGCAATATGATTAAAATAGGACCGGGGTCCACAGTTCACTAGTGGTGTCTCTCCATAGATAAATAACATGCTGGGTAAACAAATTACAGTTGGGCAATTGATAGAATAAAGATAACGTGATATGTCAAGAAGATCACTATGAGATTCACTCTGGGCATTACAACAAAATACATAGACCGCCATCCAACTGCATCTATGACTAATAATCCACCCCCAGGGATATCATCCGAACACCCCGAAAGTATTAAGTTGCGAACAACAGATAATTGCATTAAGCAAAGTGTGTAATGTAAACAAAGCATATGCCCTTGAGCATATGAATGTTGTTTTCTCCCTAGTAGCAACAGCACATCTACCACCTTAGAGGTTTCTGTCACTCCCCAGGTGAAATAGAGACATGAACCCACTATCGAGCATAAATACCCCCTCTTGGAGTCACTAGCAACTACTTGGCCAAGATAGCTACTAACAACGGAGAGCATGCAAGATCATAAACAACATAGAGATAACAAAAGATATAATTCAGTACAGCAACTTAATCATAAACACCAATATTCATCGGATCCCAACAAACCAACATCATAGTATTACATAACGGTGATCTCAATCATGTAGGGCAGCTCATGAGATCTAAACATGAAGCACATGGTGGAGAAGACAACCATCTAGCTACTGCTATGGACCCATAGTCCAAGGTAGACTACTCACTCATCGCTCCGGAGGCAAGCATGGCGATGAAGAAGACCTCTGGTGGCGATTTCCCTCTCCGGCAGGGTGCCGGGAAGAGCTTCTGGACCCTCCCGATCTTCGGGTCGACGGCGGCGGCGGATCGCGATGTATTCTGGAAAACTGATCGGGCCCTTAGGTTTTTCTCGTCAGGGGGTACTTATAGGCGAAAGGGGGCTGTCAGGAGAGGGACCAGGCGTCCTCACACAGGGGTGGCGCGGCCAGGGGCTGGGCCGCGCCGCCCCCTTGTGTGGGGCCCTGGTGGCCCCCCTCTGTCAGGTCTTCGGATGTTTGGGAGCTCCCCGGTGAAATATGACTTCAGGAACTTGTTTCGTCCAATTCCGAGAATATTTCCTGTGTATCACTTCTGAAACACAAAAACAGCAGAAAACAGGAAACTGGCACTGTGGCACTTCGTTAATAGGTTAGTTCCGGAAAATGTATAAAAATGCCACTAAGTGTAACGAAACAATAGGCAAATGGTGTAAAACAAAGCATGGAGCATCAAAAATTATAGATACGTTTGAGACGTATCAAGCATCCCCAAGCTTAACTCCTGCTCGTCCTCGAGTAGGTAAGTGATAACAAAGAATAATTTTTGAGGTGACATGCACCTACACAATCTTGATCATATATGTAAGCATTGATGAGCTGGGATCAATAGAACTTAAAACATGGGCATGAAAGATATAATCATGACAATAAGAACTTAGCAACCATGTTGTAAAACATGCAAATGAACACAAACAAAAGATCATGATAATGAAACAATGAAAGTCAAACGTGTGTTCAAATCATAAGGAAAAACATACAAATGGTTTTCAGCTTGTCCTTCAAAGAGAGCAAAACATAAATGCATAGGACACCTCAAAGTTTAAGAGGGCGACTAGATACAAATAATTTAAGAACAAGTGAAACCAATCAATATGAGTCAATCAATGAACTTTGGGACAATGCATATCACACTAAGAATGACAACTATGCTCTCTTAATGGTGCATAAAGAAAGAAGGTGGTGACTCAACATAAAAGTAAAAGAAAGGCCCTTCGCAGAGGGAAGCAGTGATTTAAACATGTGCTAGAGCTTTTCATTTGTAAAACAGAGATAAAACTTGATTTTGAGAGGTGGTTGTCTTTGTCAACGACTGGCAATGGGGTTCTTACTATCTTCCATACAAAAATAAAGCAAGTTTTTGAGAGAGAGATAGGCACTTTGGTGCTCTTTTTATAAAACTTGGCACTCCTCCCCACCTTTTCCTTTCACATACCATGGCTAACCGATTCCATCGGGTGCCCACCAACATTCACATTCTTTGGAGGAGTGCCTTTTTCTTTCTTTTTTCTCTTTTTTTTTCTTTTTGGAATAAACAATATGGAAGATAGCAAATCCGACCACTACGTCCCCATGAGCTGAAAACAGTGTCACAAAACGAGAAGTATTTTGAAGGTTTTTTGAAAGGTAGCACACGAAAATTTTACTTTGGAATGGCTTACAAATACCATGCATAGGAATTTATAGTGGACACAATGGAAAACTTTGGCTTTTAGGAGTTAGATGCACGAGTAGAGCTCATACTCAGTACAAGGCGAGGGCTAGCAAAAGACTGGGAGCGACCAACTAAGAGAGCAGTAATGGCCATAATCATGCAAAGCGACAAAGCGACATTAAAAGAAGCATACGATGGCATCAAAAGTCAAAAACTAAATGATCATGAAGGCTAAAGGCGACTTTGGAAGAGTCTAACATGTGTGAGCATGCGCCAAGTCAACCCAAATAAAGCATCAAGGAGAAAACCAAAATAATGCTTCCATACAATAAAAACAACGCATGATTTTTTCAAAGGCTCATTAAGCAATCTCAGTTATTTGAGACAAGTCATGCTACAGCAAAACCACTAAGCATACTATCAAAAAGACATCAAGCATGACATGAAAAAGCCTAAGCCGCAGTCTACACAAGCTCCTTCTTGTACCACTATTTTGCACAAAGCTTTTTCTCTTTTCCAACACCATTTGAAATTTTTATAAACACCTCTTTTGATGAAAACCAATAAAGTTCAGAGGCAAAAATACACCTTGATGAAAAGATATGACATGATCTGAACGCATATCAAGGCGAAAACGAAAACCAAAAGCAGTAGCAGAAAAACTAGAATGCTCGATTTTGAATAAGAGTGAAAATTAGAGCATTCTTTGCAAATGAAAACGAGTACATCTCCTCCAAAGGAAATTTGTTGGGGTCCAACCATTTATTGCAGCAAACAAACAAACTAAACAAACTAAGAAAACTAAAACAACTGACGCTCCAAGAAAAACACATAGTGCATGAAGCAATAAAAATATAGTGTTTTGAAAGGTGACCTGATTTTTGCCGATGAAGAAGGGGTGCCTCGGGGGCATCCCCAAGCTTTGACGCTTGTACTTCTTGGATATTTCTTGGGGTGATGCATGGGCATCCCCAAGCTTGAGCTTTTGTCCATTCTTCAACTCATCTCATCATTCTCCAATCCCTACACTTGAAAACTTCCTTCATACAAAACTAAACACAATTCTATTAGCAACATTAGTGCAAGCATAAAATATATTCAACCTCTTTTAGCTTCAGGTTTCAACCCAAAACTACCACATATAAAGTATATACTACTGTAGCAACTTCCACAAGAGTTCCATGATCAAAAAGAACTCAAAAGAAAGCGATAAAGTGGCAAAAACAAATATTGGCAGAAATCTGTCAAAACTGGACAGCTGATAATGGACGAATTTTTGAGGGATTTTCTGTTGCTCAAATCAAAAAGTGTTAAACTAAGAAAAGTTTGGATATAACCTGGGGCATAAGCACAAGAAATTTCAGGTCCAAAAGATATACAGAGAATTTTCACGAATTTTTACGGTGCAGCACCGAAAACAGTTTCAGGACAGCAATAACCCCAAATCTTTACCTCACTCAAATTAGAGGCTTCTCTTGGCACAAAAACGAAATAAACAAGATAAGGAGCGGTCATTACAGTAGTAATGACTTCCAAGACTCAAGAAAAAGAAAAATTACTGAAAAGTAAACAATGGGTTATCTCCCAAGAGTGCTTTTCTTTAACGCCTTTGAGCTAGGCGCAGAAAATTGCGAATCAAGTAATATCGAAAGATGAAGCATCAAGCTCATAATTTGCTCTAAGAATAGAGTCAAAAAGTAATTTCTTTCTTTTCCTAGGGAAGTGTTCCATACCTTTCTTTAGTGGAAATTGATATTTGATAGTGCCTTCCCTCATATCAATGATAGCACCTACAGTTCGAAGAAAGGGTCTTCCCAAAATAATAGGACATGAAGCATGGCATTCAACGTCCATAACAAGAAAATCAACGGGAACAAGGTTATTGTTAACCACAATAAGAACATCATTAATTCTTCCCAAAGGTTTCTTCTTAGCAATATCAGCAATAGGAACATCAAAATAACACTTTTCAAGCGGTGGTAAATCAAGCATGTCATAAATCTTTCTAGGCATGATAGAAATACTAGCACCTAGATCACATAAAGCATGGCAATCATAACCATTAACATGCATATCAATGATGGGTTCCCAACCATCTTCTAACTTCTTGGGAATAGAGGCTTTTTGCTTCAACTTTTCATCCCTAATCTTTATGAGAGCATTGGTAATATGCTTAGTAAAAGCAATATTTAAAGAACTAGCATTGGGAGTCAAAGCAAGCTTTTGCAAGAACAAAATAACTTCAGATATATTGCAGCCATCAACATCAAAATCATTAAAAGAAATAGAGCTATCATCTCCCACACTCCGAAAAATTTCAGCACTCTTTTGAGAAAAAGTTTTGGCAGTTTTAGGCTTTTTAACACAAGGAGTGGGAGTTTTCTCTACACCAGTCAAAGTAAGAGGGTTACTATCAGTAGGAGCAACATCATTAGAGGTAGTAATAGTACATACCTTCATCTCTCTAGCCATCTCATCTTCTCTTTCCCACCTAGCATGCAATTCCGCTAACAATCTAATATTTCTATCAATTCCAATTTGGGTAGCATTAGCGGCAGCAACAATATTGCTCACATTCACATCATTAGGAAACACTTTTAGTTTCAGAAGTTCAACATCATGAGCAAGGCTATCAACTTTAGAAGCAAGAATATCAATTTTGCCTAACTTTTCCTCAACAGACTTATTAAAAGCAGTTTGTTTACCGATGAAGTCCTTGAGCATTACCTCAAGCTCAGAGGGCGCGGCCCTAGTGTTGTTGTAGGAGTTACCATAAGAATTACCATAACCATTACCATTGGTAGAAGGATACGGCCTCTAATTGTTACTAGCAAAATTGTTCCTATAAGCATTGTTGTTAAAATTGTTGTTTCTAATGAAATTCACATCAACTTGCTCTTCTTGAGCAACCAGAGAGGCCAAAGGAACATTATTAGGATCAACATGAGTCCTATCATTAGCAAGCATAGCCATAATTGTATCAATCTTATCACTCAAGGAAGAGGTTTCCTCAACAGAATTTACCTTCTTACCTTGTGGAGCTCTCTCGGTATGCCATTCAGAATAATTTACCATCATGTTGTCGAGTAGCTTTGATGCGGCGCCCAAGGTAAGGGACATAAAAGTGCCTCCAGCAGCTGAATCAAGTAGGTTCCTTGAAGAAAAATTCAGTCCTGCATAAAAAGTTTGGATAATCATCCAAGTAGTCAGTCCATGAGTGGGGCAATTTTTAATCATAGATTTCATTCTTTCCCAAGCTTGAGCAACATGTTCATTATCAAACTGAGTAAACTTCATAATATTGCTACGCAACGATATAATCTTAGCAGGAGGATAGTATCTACCAATAAAAGCATCCTTACACTTAGCCCATGAATCAATACTATTCTTAGTCAAAGACAACAACCAATCTTTAGCCTTTCCTCTCAAAGAAAAAGGAAACAACTTGAGCTTAATAATATCACTATCAACATCCTTATATTTCTGCATCTCACATAGCTCAACAAAATTGTTGAGATGAGCTGTAGCATCTTCAGTACTAGCACCAGAAAATTGCTCTTTCATAACAAGGTTCAATAAAGCAGGCTTGATCTCATAAAAAGTAGTAGCAGGAACAGGTGGTGCAATAGGAGTGCAGATAAAATCACTATTGTTCGTGCTAGCAAAGTCACACAACTTGGTGTTTTCAGGAGTACCCATTTCAGCAAAACGAAAGTAAACAAGTAAAAACAACTACCAAGGATTCTAATTTTTTTGGGTTTTTGATAAAAAGCAATGCAGGTAAAATAAAATAAAGTAAAGCAAAACAAATAACAAAGTAAAGTATGTGTGTGCGAAGAACTCCCCTCGCAGAAGTCTTCTCTTCCTTCCCCGGCAACGGCGCCAGAAAAAGTGCTGATGGCTATGATAGCAACAAGCAGTCCTTGTGCGTGGTGAATGAATGACCAGCCCGTTGGGAACCCCAAGAGGAAGGTATGAGGAGTGTAGCAGCAAGTTTTCCCTCAGTTAAGAAACCAAGGTATGTCGATCAGGAGAAGGGAGACGGTGACGACTGAAGGTGATGCTTGCTAGTTTGCGACAGCTGCGGACAACTGGCGCTTCGTCCAAGCTTTGCTTGCTAGCTGCAACGTGGAACCTGCACACACACAAACAAATACTTTGCTCCCAACTTGCGATGAGGTTGTCAATCTCACCGGTTTGCTTGAAACAAAGGTTATGAGTGTATCGAGTGGAAAACAGTAGTAAAATGCTAGTAAAGTAAATAGTGCGGGAAAGTAAACAGGTGATTGCAATATGATTAAAATAGGACCGGGGTCCACAGTTCACTAGTGGTGTCTCTCCATAGATAAATAACATGTTGGGTAAACAAATTACAGTTGGGCAATTGATAGAATAAAGATAACGTGATATGTCAAGAAGATCACTATAAGATTCACTCTGGGCATTACAACAAAATACATAGACCGCCATCCAACTGCATCTATGACTAATAATCCACCCCCACGGATATCATCCGAACACCCCGAAAGTATTAAGTTGCGAACAACAGATAATTGCATTAAGCAAAGTGTGTAATGTAAACAAAGCATATGCCCTTGAGCATATGAATGCTGTTTTCTCCCTAGTAGCAACAGCACATCTACCACCTTAGAGGTTTCTGTCACTCCCCCAGGTGAAATAGAGACATGAACCCACTATCGAGCATAAATACCCCCTCTTAGAGTCACTAGCAACTACTCGGCCAAGATAGCTACTAACAACGGAGAGCATGCAAGATCATAAACAACATAGAGATAACAAAAGATATAATTCAGTACAGCAACTTAATCATAAACACCAATATTCATCGGATCCCAACAAACCAACATCATAGTATTACATAACGGTGATCTCAATCATGTAGGGCAGCTCATGAGATCTAAACATGAAGCACATGGTGGAGAAGACAACCATCTAGCTACTGCTATGGACCCATAGTCCAAGGTAGACTACTCACTCATCGCTCCGGAGGCAAGCATGGCGATGAAGAAGACCTCCGGTGGCGATTCCCCTCTCCGGCAGGGTGTCGGGAAGAGCTTCTGGACCCTCCCGATCTTCGGGTCGACGACGGCGGCGGATCGCGATGTATTCTGGAAAACTGATCGGGCCCTTAGGTTTTTCTCGACAGGGGGTACTTATAGGCGAAAGGGGGCTATCAGGAGAGGGACCAGGCGTCCTCACACAGGGGTGGCGCGGCCAGGGGCTGGGCCGCGCCGCCCCCTTGTGTGGGGCCCTGGTGGCCCCCCTCTGTCAGGTCTTCGGATATTTGGGAGCTCCCCGGTGAAATATGACTTCAGGAACTTGTTTCGTCCAATTCCGAGAATATTTCCTGTGTATCACTTCTGAAACACAAAAATAGCAGAAAACAGGAAACTGGCACTGTGGCACTTCGTTAATAGGTTAGTTCCGGAAAATGTATAAAAATGCCACTAAGTGTAACGAAACAATAGGCAAATGGTGTAAAACAAAGCATGGAGCATCAAAAATTATAGATACGTTTGAGACGTATCAGCCAAGTACGCGAGATTCTGCACAACGCTGGTATGACTGCCTGCAAGTCCGCCACCACACCGGTTGACACGTTGCCCAAGCTCCCCGCCTCCATCGGTCCTCTGGTGGCCGACCCGACTGAGTACCAGAGTCTCGCCAGGGCTCTCCAGTACCTCACCTTCACGCGCCCTGACATCGCCTACGCTGTTCAGCAGGTGTGCCTTCACATGCACAATCCGTGCGAGCAGCACTTGGCGGCCATTAAGCGCATTTTGTGCTACATCAAGGGCACGCTATCTCATGGACTCCAGCTTCATTCGTCTTCACCGACTTACATGGTCACCTACACCGACGTCGACTTGGCCGGCTACCCCGACACTCGATGTTCCACATCGGGTTTCTGCGTCTACCTTGGTGACAACCTCGTCTCATGGTCTTCGAAGCGACAGCACACGGTCTCTCGCTTCAGCACCGAGGCTGAGTACCGTGCTGTGGCTAACGCTGTTGCCGAGGCTACTTGGATTCGCCAACTCCTTCACGAGCTTCATCGACCATCTCCCTCGGCTACGGTTGTGTTCTGTGACAATTTCAGCGTCGTCTACATGTCAACGAACCTCGTCTAGCACCAGCGCACCAAGCACATCGAGATCGATCTTCACTTGGGCCTGGTTCACGTGTTGCATGTTTCCTCGTCTCGACAGTTCGCTGATATCTTGACGAAGGGTCTTCCATCACCGTTTTTTCTGGATTTTCGGTCCAGTCTCAACGTCCGTACTCCTCCCGTTGTGACTGCGGAAAAGTGTCAGTGATATGACATAACTCCCTAATCCTCTAAATCGTGGAGAATGCTTATTATTGTGATCTCCCATTTATGATTAAATTGTAATTCTTATATAAATACACATATAATGGAAGACCCAAGTGTGATCAATTCTCTCACACGACCACGGCATGTACCAAGCCGGTGCCACGGCGCCTCCAAACCGGCGTCGTCCGGGTGCGCGATCCCATCTGCCCCGCCGGGTCACGGGGCTGGTGGCCGGCGAACGAGTCGCCTGAGCACGACGCGGGGCACGTGGTAAGTCGGTCTGCTTGGCCGTAACTACCACTCCCGCTCTGCTCGCCCAGGCTGTAAAGATCTCTCGCACGCACAAGGCTCGACCGACCGGCTGCTCCCCACTCCGCTCCACTAACCCGAGGCCGCGATTAGTCTAATGCTCCACCATAATCCAACCACTTCCCACATCCGCTTTGCCCCGCCATCCACCATCTCAATTCTCAAATCCAGTATTATCGCATTCGCGTGCAGTGCCAAAGCAAGGCGATCGAAAGCGACGAAGATGAGCACAAGCAGCAGCTAGCCAGCGACGTGGGGGTAATCACGAGCAGCTCAGCTCAGCTGGTGGTAATTAGATCAGGGAGTAAAACCGAGGTGATACTGCTATAAAGGCAGCGACCTGGCAAAAGACCACCACGGCCGCCCGCGCCAGCGCCAGCGTCGCCCCCACACCTTCCATTCCTTCCTTCCGTATCCGACCCTTTCCCGCTACGGAACTTCTAGCCCGACCAGCCGCCTCGCCGGCCGCCGCCATGGCGCCGTTCCAGATGAGGTTCGGGCTCGGGATCTCCCCGTCGCGCACCTACGACGAGGAAGAGGAAGAGGAAGAGGAAGAGGAGTTCGAGGACTACGACGAAGAGGACGAGGAGGAGGACATGGAGGTGGAGAGCGACGGGACGGCCTCGCCCCCGCCCCCGTCAAGGTCAGGAGGGCTGGTGGGCGCGGTGGTGGGCGCGCTCCGGCGGTCGCTCGTCATGTGCAGCGCCGGCGCCGCGGGGGACGACGACGACGACGACAGCGACAGCGAGGATGAGGGGATGGAGATTGGCGGGCCCGTGGACGTGCGCCACGTCGCGCACGTCACCTTCGACCGCTTCGGCGGCTTCCTCGGCCTCCCCGCCGACCTCGAGCCCGACGTGCCTCGCCCCACGCCCAGCGTCAGGTCAGCTCTCCTCTCTGTCTGTGCCAGCCCACCCTGTGATGTCTTTCCCTTGGTTTTGCTTCGTTTCTGTTCAAGTATGTTCTGCTAGCTGGTGCCAAGGGGATTATCGCTACGGTGAAATTTGCGATCGAAACAAGCTGCGTGGCCGTGCAATGCTTTGCTAGTTTCTGCCTTTCTGGACCCTGTATTTATTGAGGTGTACTTTTCAGCAAGGCAACTATTTTCCTGGGGTCATTACGAATTTTCATTTCGGTACAATATTTTGATTTTATTTTTAGGGTGGTGAGGAATTTTCGTTGTTAGACTTCGACACAGTAAGGATATTTACTTCAGTTTGCGTGACTGGAATAAGTATATTTACTTACTGCAAATAATAAGTAGGAGTAAATAATTTCATAGCACATGTAACTTTAGGCAGGATTACTGTTTCAAGGGAAGGCTTATTTTAGACGATAGAACTGAGCTGTGTTTTGCTATTCTCCTGTTATGCTCATGCACTCAGAGATGATACAGGGTACAAACAGTGGAATTCGCTGAAATTGTTTAATTAACTAGTTCAACAAGTGGATTTTAAAATAGGACAAGTGGTGCCTTCTGAATCAAAAAAGTTCTGTTAATTGGGAGTATATAGTACTGTAGTAGTATAAGGTTAGCTTCCATGCCAAGAAGTAGAACTACTGAAACAAGAGATTTATTGTTTTTGGGGGATTTTGGCTGGTCTTCTCCTGGCGTAGTTGCCATGAGGCACCCAAGGAACAATCTGAAGATATGTGGGCACACAGTTCTGAGGGGCTTATGACAGAAATAAGTTGATTCTGGGATTCTGTTGCATGGCTAACGGTTGAGCTCTTTATTGGACTTCGTAGCCAGACTTTTTATGTGCTTGACCCTGAAATAGTAGCAATTCTTTTAGGCAGCTGGCCTCGCCAGCATGGGCAGTTCACGGGAATCTTTCTCATCTATCTTATATTTTGGATTAGGTTGATCTCGTTAGTTGTACTTGCATCAGACATAGTATGGAATTTTCCGTACTTTTTGCATCGACAAATGCCATTCACATCATCTTTTTAGGTTGCTAACATCAAATCAGGACGTCAATATTTCTTAATGACCCAGCTAGATGAGCTAACGAATATGAACCTTGTCATACTGCTGTTTTCCTACCTAGCCCCTTTTTTAAATATTATTAATGGTTGCTTCAGACTGAAACTTATCTACTAAGTTCACCTCAACTAGATATTTTGGTTGTGAAAACCTTAAACATGATCCTCCAAACTACTGTTTGGTGACAGTTGCTAACCTTTTCAAGTTATAATTCTGTGTGCAGTGCAAGTGTGTTCGGGGTTTCACCAACTTCTTTGCAATGTTCGTATGATCAAAGAGGAAATAGTGTACCCATAATACTATTGATGATGCAGAAGGAGTTGTATCTACGAGAGGGACTTAAGGTATGTACAGCTGTAAATAATTATAAACAGCAATTGAAATGTCAGTTTCAAGCCCTCATCATGCTTTATCTATCCACTGTGTTCTTAGATTGAAGGTATCTTCAGAATTAATGGAGAAAATAGTGAAGAGGCCTGTGTCAGGGACCAATTAAACAGTGGCGTGGTTCCGGATGAAGTTGACTTACACTGCCTGGCTGGGTTGATAAAGGTGCTGAGAATTTCCACAGTATCATTAACTGCAACAATCTGTCTCTCTTTTATTTTCAGATTCAAGCGATAAATGATATGAACATGTTTAGAGCCTGTAATATCAATAGTCAGGAGGAAACAATACACATTATGTTTAACTGGTATCATGAAACTGAAGAGAAAAAATATTTTATGGACAATGGCAACTTAGATGTACACATTATTTGACAATTTTCGTATACACCATTTCTTCATCTGTGGTGCTATTTTGTAGGCATGGTTTCGAGAACTTCCATCAGGAGTATTGGACTCACTGACAGCAGAACAAGTAATGCACTGCAACACAGAAGAGGAGTGTGCTCTCCTTGCCTCTATGCTACCACCAGTGGAAGCAGCATTGCTTGATTGGGCTATTAATCTAATGGCTGATGTTGTAGAGCTTGAAAACTACAACAAGATGAATGCTCGAAACATCGCTATGGTTTTTGCACCGAACATGACTCAGGTTATTGGAAATATTTATTATTCTTATCTGCAAGAGCAAAATCTAAACAAACAAATACACTAACCCCAGGGTATTTCTCTTCCAGATGGCCGATCCATTAACTGCCCTGATGCATGCAGTTCAGGTGATGAATTTACTCAGGACTTTGATCGTTAAGACATTAAAGGGAAGAGAAGAGGCAGCTGCAGCACCTAAGGCGTTGCAGTCATGCTCTGATTCCCCAAATGACCAAGATGATCCTCGGATACCGGCGCATTTGGAAAAACCGTTCATTTGTACGAGTCAGGAGCGTGTTGATCACATGATGATTGACAAGGCTATTTCGGAACAGCTCCTATCTGAAGCTGAACAACCCCTCCATAATAATTCAAAAAAAGATTTTGAAGGACAAGAGAAGAAGTGTGATATGGACCACAACAAGTGCTACAGTGGAGTGTCTCCGTTTGCTAATGATTCGAATAACCAAGTCAACAGTTCTAGAAAAGAATTTACTAACAGAAATGCGGAAGGCTTGTTCGAAAGATTTAGTTTTAGGAAAGGTGTTGAGAGGCTTTGCAGGCACCCTGTGTTTCAATTGAATAGGTCCTTGAGGAAGGCTCCAGACGTGGTTGTCTTTGATGCTCCCAGAGAAGCAAGACAAGCTTGGGTATGATATGATAGTGTGATTGTATGTAATTGGTAATGGCATTATTTTTCGCCTTTTTGTTTAGTTCGTTGGCTGCTCCTCTAGTTTGTGTGAGTAGAAACGGTTAGCCAATTAGTGTGTAGGTACTGCAGATTTCAGTGTACATTATAACTGTTTACTGCTGACGAAACGTTTGAAAGATTGCATGTGGTTCATGTAAGTGAATGGAAGTCACAATGAACTTCAACTCTTCTGTGTACCTCAAAAGCTAGTGATATACGAATTGTCTGATATGTTGTTGTGTAACATTGCAAAACAATGCAACTAGTGTCAGTGAATCGCTGTATATATGCCACTTTTCAGGTGGGGTGCATTCTCTATTGTCAGTGAATGGCTCAATAAGCGCATTTTCTTTTCTTGGAACGGATGCATTGTGCCATTCTCTATTTGTCAGCATAGCCGTGTAAATATGTTACTTTTCTTTTCTTTAGACTGTTAACCAAACGTGCTCAGAATTATGTCTGACTACTCCCCTGTACTGCTCCCAACTGAAAATCTTTTCATGCAGATCTAATGTGTCAGTCCAGTGGGGACATTTCAAATCTTCTCTTGAAGGTTGAAGCTGTCAAACAGTGACCATGTCAAACGGTACGATACAGGCACGGTAAGCATGCCAGTGCCCAGTGCACGGAGATATATGCATTCCTAGAGACGTCCCACGGTTGCAGCATACGTAGGATGGCCGTGCTTCCTTCCCACTGCTGCTCTCCACTCTTCACAGCGCTGATGCTACTCTTGTTTCTCCCATCTCCAGCATCGCCACACACTTTCTTCATCTTCGGCGACTCCCTCGTCGATGCAGGGAACAACGACTACCTTGTGACCCTCTCCAAGGCCAATGCCCCACCATACGGTGTCGATTTCACGTTTTCCGGTGGCAAGCCTACCGGGAGGTTCACGAATGGCAGGACCATTGCAGATGTCATGGGTAATATCACGTACTCCCTACCATGAATTTGCATTTGAAACTGTGTGTACATTGTCCATGCTTGATGGTTTACTGGCATTGTGATGATCTCAGGTGAAGCCTTGGGGCAGGAGACCTTTGCTCCTCCCTACTTGGCTCCGAACTCAAGTGCTGAAGTGACCAGCAGTGGCGTAAACTATGCTTCTGGTTCTTCAGGCATTTTCGACGAGACCGGTTCTTTTTATGTATGTGAATTGCTCACTAGCCATTACTTCCCCGCAGCTGGCTTTGTTTCTGAATTTCTGTTTGGGTTGACAGATTGGACGAGTGCCGTTGGGACAGCAAATCAGGTACTTTGAGAAGACCAGAGCTCAGATACTGGAGACCATGGGGGAGAAAGCTGCAGCAGAGTTCTTGGAGAAGGCGCTCTTCACGGTGGCCGCTGGATCCAACGACATTTTGGAGTTCCTCTCACCTTCAGTACCGTTCTTCGGAGGACAGAAGCCTGATCCTGCTGTTTTCCAGGATGCCTTGGTTTCAAAGTTGGCATTTTATCTGAAGGTTTACCACTAACTTCTTAATCTGACGACTGTCGTAGCTACTGAATTTTCTTCGGTCTGCTCTCACTCGAAGCTGATATTGCAATTTTGTTTCCAAAAATGAAGCGGCTGAACGACCTGGGGGCTAGAAAACTTGTCGTCGCCGACATCGGGCCGCTGGGTTGCATACCCTACGTTCGTGCTCTGGAGTTCATTCCTGCAGGGGAATGCTCAGCAGCCGCGAACAAGCTCTGCGAAGGGTACAACAAGAAACTGAAGAGGATGATCGGCAGGCTGAACCAGGAGATGGGTCCAGGGAGCGTGATCGTCTACACGAACACGCACGACATCGTGATGGAGATCATTCAGAAGCACCGCCAATACGGTAGGTCGTAGATGCAGAGTAATAATAGTTGCAGAAACTCTGTATTCGCGTCTCGCGTTCTCTGAACTGAAATGAACCTTCGGATGTGTGGCCTGTATGGGGACTGCAGGTTTCGGGAACGCGCTGGACCCTTGCTGCGGCGGCAGCTTCCCCCCGTTCCTGTGCATCGGCATCGCCAACGCGAGCTCCACCCTGTGCGAGGACCGCTCCAAGTACGTGTTCTGGGACGCGTTCCACCCGACCGAGGCCGTCAACTTCATCGTCGCCGGCAGGCTTGTCGACGGCGACGCCGTCGATGCCTCGCCCGTCAACGTCCGCGCCTTGTTCGAGGGCCAACACAGATGAAGGAGGCGATGTGCATGCACCACCGTGTCATGGAATGTCTGTCTGGCTGGGTGTAGTTTCATCATCCTGTACATTTCCTATGGGGCTTAACTAGATTGAGATTGGATCGCACGTCTTTAACGTGTAGACTGTGACTGGTGGCGGCGACTTTCACGAGGAAATTCTTTTCTGCTGCTTTTCTTGGTCATTTCTGGAGGCCGGAAAGAGGATCATTGACGAGATAAACAAAGCAGACCAAGGATTGGATTCAGAGTATAGTTAGTAACGCACGTCTAACGCGATCGGCCTATCCTGCACACGAGTCAGGCCCGACTCACGACCGCCGCCGGTGCAGTCTCCATATACCAGCCACGCCACGCGGCTTATATATGCGTACACCACTTGGACTCCATCTGTCGACGACGGCCGGCCGTGCCAGGTAATCCAGTCTCCGGCTAAGCTCCATGGAGGGAGCGGCTGCGGCTGCCGCAGCGGGGCCTCAAAAGCCAGCGGCCGACGGCGCCACGGCGAAGGCGTCGCCGTTCTCGTCTGTGGCGGCGACGACCGCGTGCCTGGTGGCCGTCGGCTTGGGCGGCGTGGCGCTGCTGGTGTGGTGGGAGCTGGCGTTCCACTCGGCGCACGCTCGCCTCTGGATGGTGCCCGCCGGGCTCGTCCTCCTCGGCACCCCCGTCCTCGCCTGGCTCTCCCTCCTCGCCTCCGACCCCTGCCGCTGCGGCCGCCGCCGCGGCCTGGTCGAGACGACTCCCACCCCTGGTGGACATGCAGGACCTTAGCGATCTACCAGTAGACTGTATAGCTAGTCGTTTCTTCCATGCACTGATACTTGTATAATTAGTTTGCTTGCTACCTCCTGGTCATCTCAGAATCAGATATGTACACAGTACACATATATTCAGCAATACTGTTGCTTGATTGCTTCAGCTTGTTGTTATCTCAGCCCGCAGGTTGCAGGTTGCAGCTTGCAAGTGCTGTGTTCTTGCTCTTGGTCACACGCGGAACATTGCCGAGGTTCTTCTTCCCCTCGCTGACGATGTGGCGGCGATCGAGTGGCAACTTTTCGATCGATCTTGTTCCTTTCACGCCGCTACCGAAAGTCTAAAGCAAGCGTGTGCCGAATCCCACACCGCCGCACTCCATTGGTCCTGGTCGGCGCGTCTCGTCGGTCAGATCAGGAAGTGGACGTGCATTATCTGCTGATCAGCGGATGTGGCCCAGGAAAATGTCTTTTCTCTCTTGCCGGACAGGGACGGTTTCCACTGGGGCAGTGCTTTCGTGGTTCTGCTTCTACATACAATTGGGCGTTATCTTAGGTAGGTGGCAGATTAACTAACGATAAGGCCTGGCTATTGGAACTGGAACTATGGAGGCTCAACCTATCATCAGTGAGGATGGAAGCAGCCTTTTGTTATCCTGTTGTCATCTTAGATTAAGCAGATTACGTGTTAGGTTAGGTTCGAATCCAGTCACCGCGCACAAACAGCCGGTGATAAGAGATTCCGTGATGGTAATTCTCGACGGGACAAGAGGGTGTAATACAAGCTAGACATCCCATCCATATCAGTAGTACTCTGATGGCCCAGCACATGTACAGGAAGATCACTGAATGACAGCTTACAAACTATTCGCTACCTCCGATGTGTAAGTAAACTTGGGAACATGGCAGAAAGTAGCTATTGCCCGCTTTCTCAATCATTTTCTGATTATTTCCCTTATATAAGACTGATTACAACCAGAATACACATATACAGGCAATATTCAGAAGCAGAATGCACCAGGATCCAGAAGAACATGGTTCATATTGGATGGCCACCCCAATCAGATAGTTTCAGCTTCAGGGTGAACTTTTGATCCAGGGTAGGAAAATAGCTTGGTAGCATTCTTATAGCTCACCTCGGCGAGTTCTGCCTCTGGCATTTCAAGCAGCGACGCCACGTAACTCAAAACCTGAAAACAACATGGAGATGAGGCACAAATCATTTGAACCATTTCTTTAATTCGTCACTGATTTGTCTGAGGATCAGAAATTGTGTGAAGTAAATAAGCCATTTTTGGACAGGTGGAACCCGCGAGGAGTAGTGACACTGTTCCAGTGAGCGGGTAGTGAATCGATTAAGCAATAGAAACACGGTACGTTAATACTGAAATATTACCTCCTTTCCAAAATGTAAGCCTTTTTAGAAAGCTACTTACTGCTTTGAGCATTTTCTTTGGAACGGATGTAGTAGTACTCAAGAGAAAATATTGTGTTTACCCAAGAAAGGGTTAGTTCTTCATATAAAGCTTGGTATACTAGTCGGGACAAGAATATTTTCGTCTTCAGAAAACTTAAAAAAAATAGCAAGGACCTTTTTTTGTGAATGATCTTGAATTACTCAAAGATAAAAGGACCTTATGCGACAAGGAGGCACGAGAAAATCATGTACCATGAAGATCTGCTACCAAAATATCAGTCAAAGGCATCAGGGCAGAAAACTTACAATGTGGATGTTAACTGGATGGTTCAAGGATTCATTTGAATCATCTGAAGTGTCCACAGGGACTGTTACTAGAGAATCATTGTCCAACTTTGGTAATGCATCTGGTGCATCTGTCTCTAATAGAATTCTGTCCAAGGGTATCTATAACAAATAAAATGCATTTCATTGGTAAATCCTTGTGAGATGGAATGGTGCATAATAGATTTAACATACCTACTCCCAGGAAAAAGGAAATAACCTACTTACTGCTTTGAGCATTTTCTTTGCCTTAGTGGATTTCATGCCTGTAAGGAAACCAGACAACGAAAAGTAACAGCCTAAGTTTGCAAGGCCGAGCACCATTTCTGCAGACCCCAGATAAGAATGCAACAGCACACCTGATGGGAAAGGCCCTGTTTGCCTGCATGCAGCCAAAATGTTAACACAGTATAAGGGTAAAGAAAATAGATGACAAATTACAGGACATCCACAATACTATTTGAAGCATGGAACCTGCACTTCAGTATATCTGTATCTAGGGCAAGCATTATTTTCATGGTTGTGGCAATTTGTGTAATAAAATAATACTAAATATAAACATACTAACAACCTGCTGTGTGCCATATCATGCATAATAAGTCAATGGATCCAGGAAATAAAAAGATACCTGAAGGCCAAAGATTCATGGCTTACTTTAGTATTTCCAGAAGATCACCAAAGGCACGTACACAATGGACAGAAACAGGTTTCTCCAATTCTTTAGCAAGTTCAAGTTGTCGCTGAAATACTTCAACCTGTGTTAATATTGTTATGCTGCTGTTATTATCGGAAAATGTTTTGTGCACATGGGCACCAGTGCTCCCATAACTTTTGGTTTTTTGAAATTTTTCAAAACCTCACACTTTTGTGTCTTCAAAAATTATGTGGTTAAATATATAGATAGATTTAGACACGAGGAGTGTACACAAAAAAGTCCCGTTAAGAAATACTTTATATTTTAGGAAATACAAAAAAGTAAAATTTTCTGAAAGTAAACTGATAAAATGACGTACTTGTATACTACTATTTACAGGGAGAAATTTGTCTTTTTTGTATTTCACAAAATATAAGGTATTTTTAACGCAACTTTTTTTATTACACTCCTCATGTGCATATCTATTTACATATTTAATGTCATAATTTTAAAATACATAAAAATGTGAAGTTTTAAAATTTTCAAAAAACCAAAAATGAAGGGAGCACTGGTGCCCATGTGCACAAAATCTCTTTCCTGTTATTATGGTCTAAGAAGAAAATGGCACAACTAAGCTGTGGTGATAAATCCAAAATGGCTATATCCATCAGATCATGAACTGAATCTGTTGGTAAAATCATATGCAACATGAGGTGCAGATGGGTCCGTGCTAACAAACCTGTTCTCCAAAGTCAATAGTTTTTCCATGTGATCCCTTATCCAGACCAATCTGCATAATAGTGATGTCAGCCCAAACTCCACGAGTACCAATCCTCTCTTTTGCAGAGCGTAAAGTCACAATCCACACAGTAGCAATGGCTAGAAGAAGAAGAAGATCACACAGAGACACACAATTTTGCGGAACGTAAAGTTGCACTCCCTTTTCTGCTCTTCTGAGGTTACAAAACGAGCTCAACTAACAAGCTAAAAACTCGCCTCCACAATCCTACTGATCCGTGCAATCCCACGGTTCGATCGTCGCGTTGAGGTGGACTAAGTTCACCACTAAAACCCGCCTCGATCCTAACGCCAAGCCATCCCATGACCAGATCAAAGCAGCGGCTAACTACCTAACTGAATAACTGACGAAACTGGATAAGCAAACACCTAGACAACTAGCAGTGCATGAGGTTTATTCAACAAGTGACACGTGACACGATATAATTGGCATGAGTCTCATAATAGCACTTTCCAATAGGAAACAGAAGAGGCTCTGATACATCAAATTCAAAAATGGCCTACAAGCATGAGTTCTCTAATAGTCTGAATTATGATCATCTTTTCTGAAGCTTTGGTTTGCACTTTGCACTTTGCAGCACTCCAGGCTATTATGTACTACCGCATTTTTGTTGCTGGCTACTACCTACAAGCATGAGTAAATTGGAAGAGTAAAAATTGACGGATTAAGCTCACCTCCCCAACAGCCGCTTCTGGGGTCTCTGAGAAGAACCGCCGGAGCGAATCCATCCAATCTGGCGACCTCTCCGGCACCCACCTAGCAAATTCACGATTTCAAAAACTAGAGAGCATAGGAAGCGGTACGCTGCAAGAAGCGGGCAGGAAATCTTGCCATGGATGGAGGCCGAAGCAAGGGACGACAGCCGGGTGCTCCTGGGCCATCTGCTTCACTAAGTGCCAGTCTTTCTACGCATCCGGTAGACAAAGAGTCAGCAAGGAACGGTTGCTCGTGTTCTCAGACCAGGCAGGGGCAGGGGAAGGGCCGGGCTTACCTCGGAGGTGCCGTTGACCGCGAACCGGGAAACACCGGAGGCTGTGGCGGCGCGTATGAGGGAGGGGGCGACTGCCGCGATGCGGGGGTCCTGCAGATGGCAGTGCGCGTCGAAGAGCCGAACGGCAGATGCGGCGCGCCCCGGAGCCTGGGCCATGGTGGGAGAGCTGCGGTGACCGCCTGGCCGGAGCAGGGACGGAGGAAACTCCGGTGGTCAAAGCGGTGTCCGCGAGTATCCGTATCAGCGGCTCGACGGTCACGGGCCGGGAGGAGAGGCCCTAGTGCCAAGAGGATTTCATTGAGCTAACCACGATTACTGTTGTCCTGGGCTGCTGGCCCAGCCTAGCCCGTAGTGATTAGGACAGAAAAGTGGTTAGGTAAAGGAAATTTGGTAGAAAGTAGTATAAAAAAAGAGGCCCAAGTTGACTTACATTTTCCCATTAAATTAGCTACTCCCTCCGATCAGAAATAATTGTCGGGTACTAAGCTAGTACAAAATTGCCGACACTTATTTCCGATCGGAGGAAGTACTATTTTGTTTCATTCTTTAAATTAAAATTTATCAACTTAAGAGATTACTAGAGATGGGTCTCCTAGATCATATACAGTGGTTGCTCGGTTCAAAGGAAACATAGTTTTGACGGTGAACGGTAGAAGCTCTGCCTTTGCATTATAGAAAGAAAAAAATTCAGTAAATAAAAAAATAAACCAAAAAACCATACATCACTCAATTTATTCAAAAACCAAGAAAAATGAAATATTGTAGCAACACGGATTTTCTCCACTGTGTGGAACTAGCATGAAGATCGAACATGGTTCACAACTGTTGTAAATACCCAACACCCTGGGGTCTTAGTTACCACTGCTTAGCTTTCAATTTGCCTCATCAAATTAAATGTGAATAATATGTCCTCCTTTCTTTGAAACAAGGCCTCGAGCGCATGACATCAAGAGTTCAAGACATGTTGATGCGCACTTTCTTTATGTGTCAGACTACAAACTATATTTGCAAGGTTTGAGTCAGACCAACAACCTACGTCGCTCTTTTCCTCCGGTAACAATAATAGATACTTTGGAATGTAGGGAATAAATTCAGAGCATGATATTTCTTCCAATCTTATTATTTATCGCAACTTTTCCTCCTCGAAATAAGCAAACCTACACAATCAAATGTGTCTAGATACATGCATATCTAGACTAAATTTGATGAAATTTGCGAGAATTATTTTGTATTGGAAGGGGTCTTTACTCCCTATGTTTTCATGTTCATGGGCCTGGCCCATCACTTCGTTCAAGCCTTGGTGAACCTTCATTATGTTTTGGTTTTTTGTAGGTTTTTTATTATCTTTTAGACACCTTTTGTTCTTTCCTCTTTGTTATTTTTAGTTCTTTCTTTCAATTCTTTAGCAGATTTTCTTTATTTTTATTTTTATTTTTATTTTTATTTCCTATTGATCTCTCCTTATTTTTCTTGGATGCGTATGGGCATATTCAAATACACATTAATAATTATTCATACCTGCTATAATGATATCTTTTATCATATATTGAAACAATTTTCCAACTCATAAACATTTATTAAGATACATGAACATACTCATGAAAAAACAACGAAAAAAGAAAGAAAGAGCTACAGATTTCCCTTATGCAAGGTCAACAGCTGAACACCATCATGCAAAGGCAGCATATGGGTTGCTTAACTGTCCAGAACAACAATTATGCACTGCACACGAGCGCAGGCTAGTGCTCGCTCTGGGTAAAAAGGCTAACTGATCATGCCCGATTTACTACCTGCTACGTGCATTCGTGCTTATCCTCTTCGACGTTCAGGCGCCATCATGCGCGCAACAGGGAGTCCGTCGAACTGGACGCGAGGAAATGTGCAGATGCGCACAGGGTAGATCAGCAGGACGACTCGGAGAATTTTATATCCTACAGATGTTCTTTCCGTTTGTACCACTAGGATAAAGTCATGCGGTGTGCCATCATAGTGTCTTTTGGTTACCTAACCGAACTGCTCTTCAGATCGCAAGATATAGTCAAACGCTACTAGTAGAATACTTGCTACTAAAGGACATGTATGTCGGAGGAGTGGCAACACATTTTTTTAGAATATAATATATACTCCAAGCGTACCATATCTTTATGAAAGGAGGAATTTCATGTATAAGATCACTACACCAAGCTGCAAACAATGTCCATAGTTCAAACTCTACATCAAGCTGAAGACAGCCACCAACAACATTTCAACTACAATGCAAAAGAGTCTGTCCAAAGATGAGCAACATCGTCGTGTCTCGACCGACCCCGGCCCCTCCAAATATCAACAACTATATATAGTGCATTTTGTCAAACAAACTTTTTTTTTGAAATAAAGGGGTTCCCTCGCATCATCAATGAAACATCAGAGTGCTACATTATCTAAACAATCTTGACAGAAACATAACAGCAGAAACCAAAGCAAAAACAGTCTAGATGCTATTGAAGCTATTACAAAGCCAATCACTGATTATTTCCAGTCTGACTTAAAAACCACATACAGAGGTTCTTGATGAAGCTTATGCCACTATCTATCATTCGACATAGCGGCGCCAATCCCTTTGATCGATTGTAGGTGTCCCTAATCACCATTTTTAGTAGCTCAATGCTTTGATGTAGCGTTTCTTGCACCTTTGGTTTCTTTAATTCAACCAAGTAATTAATCCAATGACAAATTTGGAATAGAACCTCACATGGATCATGGGGTGGAATATTTTTAAAACATGCCCTATTTCATGTTTTTAGATAGAACAAAAAAATAGTTGTCAAAAATTCCTGACAAAAAGTTTTTCAGTCCAACTAAAACAATTCACCCACTCCCCTAGCCCACATGGGTTGTGTACGTGAATCAAATGCACACTGGATAACACAGACCAAATGTATCTTGAAATAGGACAACTAAAAAAAGATACGCAATGCTTTCATCTGATGTCTCATGTATTGTGTTGACCCAGCCCGGCCTCCGTTTCTAAGGTTTATCTTGGTTAAAGTCTTTCTCCACATAATCATCCAGAGAATTTTTTTAAATTTACCTTGGAATTCTCATGCTCCACAATTGTCCCAGTTTCCATCTAACACCTATCATTGCCCCATC
This sequence comes from Dactylis glomerata, assembly GCA_007115705.1. Lineage (NCBI taxonomy): Eukaryota > Viridiplantae > Streptophyta > Magnoliopsida > Poales > Poaceae > Dactylis > Dactylis glomerata. Next base: position 5,114,060 of record QXEO01000247.1, on the reverse strand, counting down.
TCTCAAAGTGACATTGTGGATGATATGCAAAAGACCAAACCAATCTTTGGCCAAATCACCCCATAGTTCCTTCTAAAATCATGCAGGATCCAAAAGATCTAACTACTTTCTCCACTTTAATGCCTTTATTAAAGGATATATCATATAGCCTATGAAACCTTTTACATAAAGGTCTCTTCTGGTACCACACATCTTCTCAAAACCTTGTTTTATTCCCTAAGATCAACTCCCTATCATAGAATCTATAAAAAAAGTATCTTTGACTCTCAAGAGTCCATCACAGAATTGAGATATCCTAGGTTTTGGTTCAATTTAGGTCAAGGTCTCTGACAAGGGTATGTCTACCAAGGCTCGTTGCTTTAGTACCCCTGAGGTCTGTTCGGATAAAGGACCATAGAAATATATGCCCAAGATATAGGCTGAAGTATAGTAGAGTCGAAAATAGAAACTACATTGTAAACCGTCATCTGTGATTAATTTGTATCGAACCCGACCGGATCCTCGAGACCTGGCCACCTATAAATAGGGGCCAAGAGAGGCCGGCCGGGGACACATCGAGATTGAGTTTGTAACCCACGCTTTGTCTCAATACACATCAAGTTTCGCCTTGTTTGTCTGAATCCCTACCTTCGAGTTCATTCGACGCCCTCTTCCCCCAATCCTAAGTCCTAAATCTAGGGCATTGTCGAGTTCCACTCTCGTCAGTCTCAGAGTGGAGATACTTTTTCTTTTATGAACTCTTGCCATTCTCCCTCCTCATTTTCTAGTTTCCAAAACCACTTGCATAACAAACTGATATTCATCGGTTCTAGATTCAAAACCCCAACCCAGCCAACTCTTTGGGAGAACAAACAATCTCCCAATTCATAAATGGTATTTCCTAATACATTGTTCCTCCTGACAGAGCAGCCTACTTCTATAAATGTCACATTTTTTCCTCATTCCTACCAGAAGTCTATAGATGCCGGAAGTCTATAGAATAAAATCATATAGAATATGATGGAGGTGAGGCGAGAATTGAGGAGAAGACCCTAGATCCAATATCCAACATCTTCCCTTGCTCACTCCCTAATTTAGTTTCCATTCTTCTTCAACAGGTCTCCAATGAACATTAAGAAGCCTTTTCTTACAGAATCCCCAGATATTTAAGAGGAAAAGTACCTAACTTGTAGGTTAGTATTTCCTCATATATTGCAGCATTCCACACATTTTCCCAAACAATAGACCTCACCCTTGAGTAAATTGATTTTGAGCCTAGACATTTGCTCAAACAAGCAAAGCGTGAATTCCAGAGTCCTAGCATTTTCATAAGCTTCCTCTAATAAGAAAATTGTGTCATCTGCGTATTGGAGAATGGCAATGCCATTCTCCTGTGGCACTAACCCTGTAATGAGCCCACTATTCAGAGCACTTTTGACCATGGTACTCATGGAATCTACAGGCATATTATAAAGGACGGGAAAGAGGGGATCACCCTGTGTCACCCCTTGTGTGCATGTACTGAAATAGGCACCTAGTTGATCATTCAAATTGATATTTACCTTCCACTGGAAATAATACAAGAAATCATGATCATTCACTTCATGAGAAAAGCATTTTTAACCATACATTATAATCGAACTAGCTATTTAACTATTTTAATTTTAATTTTTTTTAACATGCCTGTGAAGCCATCCTATACGGCGCTTTCTGATGGAAAGATTGATATCCATACATGTTGTGATCTAGCCACCATATCACTGATGCTACCACATCAATGACTCGATAAAAAATTATTTACCTTGCAAACCGGTGATCCGAATAGTCATCCTTATTCCACCTTTGAGTTCGTCTCAACAAGAGCATTGACACATGATATCATCATGTTATGTTTTGACGGACATTTTTTGACACATCAGTCACAAGATTATTATACTATGGCTACCATGCTAGTAGTGAACTATTGTCCTCCTAATTATACACACTTATCAGTTAGTACTTCATATGTTTTTAGACACAGAAATGTTACTAAACATGAAGGTTGAGTATTCAAGTCTTCCTATAACATGGAAATACCATCCTGCAAGTTTTACATGGGTAGGCGTGATATTTCAGATTTTCAGTAACCTTTTTAACTAAGCGAATATTACTTGGTAACCAAGTTAAATAATATGTTTATAACCTGGAGAGCAAGTGACTATAATTTTGCAACTATTGGCTTCAAAAATAGTTGGAACATACCTGTCGGGGATATAACCCCGGGTATACCAAAGTACCCCTTTATTGTGACTAATATATACATTATATATGTTGAGTTATATGTGCAGGATATAAAATAACAGTTAAACAGCAAACATTGGGCCGGAGTATAGTCACCCAGGCCGGATTATAGCTTCCTGGGCCGGATTACTCCTCTCCCAGGCCGAAATTCACCTCCTCCGGTATACTTTACTCGCCCAGCATCAACTCCAGCACCTTGTGCCGGTCCTGGGACGCCTCCAGGCTCGGACTGGCACATCCTCCATCGTCATATGATGGTCTTGGGACGCCCCTTGGCTCAGACCAGCATATCCATCCTCTCCTAGTCAGTCTTATCCTTAGGAGGAGGATAAGACTGATGACATGGTGATCCTGAAGACAGACGCTAGAAGACGAAGGCAAGGACTCCAAGTACAGACATCGATGGGACAAGCCCATGACCATGACGCCGTGCACAGTACCGAGGATGGTACCGTGCTGATGCAGGCTATAGTGTGACAAGACCCCAGTAGTCAAACTCAGCTACAGCATGTGCACTATGCAGTGGTCCTCACCTTGTCCCCTGGGCACCCTATATAAGGGGCACCAGGGGGAACGAGCAGCCCAGCCTCCAGAGGAGGCTCATTCTCTCTCGCTCCATGGGAGCTCTATAGCACTAGCTCTCCAGCTCCTGCCCAGTGCAGCCTCAGATAGGCAAGATACACAGCTCAAGGAGCACCATTGTAGCTCTCATGTGAAGCTCATATAGATCAGACATGCAGGAGTAGGGGTGTTACCTCCTCACGAGGGCCCCGAACCTGGGTAGCTCGGTGTGTTAGCAGTGTGCTCTGTGCTCGGTCTCTACCGAGCCTTCCCTCTCCCGGATCCACCAGTGTACAGTCGGCCCCCATTTAAGCCACCCTGTGGCATATGTTGTTTCACCACGATGACATTTGGCGCCCACCGTGGGGCGGATCAAGGCGCTGGTAGGAGTACATCCGGACGGGATCTTCTTCATCTGCTCGGGGGCTCGACATCAGCATCGCCTCCGAGCACTGCAGGCTTTCTATGACTCCCGGGCTGACCTCAACTCGCCTGGGCCAGCATACGGCTGTCCCAGATCTACATCGGCATCTCCGGGCCGGCACTCGACTTCCTCTGGCCGGCATATTTTATGTCCTGGCCGGCATATTTTATATCCTGGCCGACATATTTTATGTCCTGGCCGGCATATTTTATGTCCTGGCCAGCATATTTTATATCCTGGCCGGCATATTTTATGTCCTGGCCGGCATATTTTATATCCTGGCCGACATATTTTATGTCCTGGCCAGCATATTTTATGTCCTGGCCGGCATATTTTATATCCTGGCCGGCATATTCTATGTCCTGGCCAGCATATTCTATGTCCTGGCCGGCATATGTTATATCCTGGCTGGCATATCTTATGTCCTGGCCGGCATATGTTATATCCTGGCCGGCATATGTTATATCCTGGCCAGCATATCTTATGTCCCGGCCGGCATATTTCATGTTCGTCATGCCAGGGACCGTTCCGCCTCGAGCGTCTGCAGGTAAGTATTTATAGTGAGCAGGGTCTCACTTCTTTTCAGTCGGTTTAGGCATGAGCCTAGCCAGCCACCGTTATATCTCTATTTCAGTATACATGCTAGCACACATGCTTCTCAGTAAGTCTCCTGTATGTCTATCTATATGCCAAATTGCTACATATGCCTGCTGCAAATAGTACCAATAGTATCAGTTTATGTCTACAGACTTGTGCAAAGTTTTATCTAGGCATATTATATGCCGGCTTTGTATGCCAACAACAGCATGTCAAATTCTATGACTTAGAGGATATCTCATATCTTAGACTTAGTAACTGTTACTATAAGCAAATTGCTTTCTCAAGTTATATGTCTTTGCATGTGCCAATCTTTATATCTGCTACAGAGCTATAGTCAGTATGCCAGTTAACATATCAAGTTCAGTATCTGCTTGTATGCCAAATGCTTTATCTCATATGCTTTATGTTATATGCTGGCTGTCATATGCCAAGGCTCGTATGCCGGTTTATATATGTTGAATGCCATGTGCTAGTTGTTACAAGTTTACAGTCAGATCAGTTATATGCCTATCTCAGTACCAGTTTCTGCATGCTCTATGCTAGATCTCACATGCCAGTTACAGTATACTTGCATTTATATGCCGGCACATGAGTGCCTTATCCTTCCTATGAGTTGCCAAGTTAGCTTATATGTCGATCTCAGTTGCTATATGTCAAATTGCTATATCTCAGTCTATATGCCAAATGCTTTATCTCATATGCTTTATGTTATATGCCGGCTGTCATATGCCAAGGCTCGTATGCCGGTTTATATATGTTGAATGCCATGTGCTAGTTGTTACAAGTTTACAGTCAGATCAGTTATATGCCTATCTCAGTACCAGTTTCTGTATGCTCTATGCTAGATCTCACATGCCAGTTACAGTATACTTGCATTTATATGCCGGCACATGAGTGCCTTATCCTTCCTATGAGTTGCCAAGTTAGCTTATATGTCGATCTCAGTTGCTATATGTCAAATTGCTATATCTCAGTCTATATGCCAAATACTATGGGCTATATGCCAAACTCCATATGCTAGATTGCAAATATGCCAAATACTATGACCATCGCTATGTCTTTTAGTATGACTACATAACAGGTTGGATATCTCATTATATATATATGTCTATTACCCGGCTATGACTCTCCATATTGCCGTTACAGAGGAGAAATTACTATTATATCACCAGGGCTTCAGTTTATATCTCAAAGTCTCAGGTCTCAGGTATTTCAGTTTGTTAGCACATCAGGTTATTAAGTGATATCTTGAGTCACATGTATATCAGTATACCGGTATATCATGGCATGAGCAAAGTTTCAGTATGCCGGCATATCATGGCATGAGCAAAGTTTCAGTATGCCGGCATATCATGGCATGAGCAAAAGTTTTAGTATGCCGGCATATCATGGCATGAGCAAAGTTTCAGTATGCCGGCATATCATGGCATGAGCAAGAGTTTCAGTATGCCGACATATCATGGCATGAGCAAAAGTTTCAGTATGCCGGTATATCATGGCATGAGCAAAGTTTCAGTATGCCGACATATCATGGCAAGAGCAAAATTTCAGTATGCCAACATATCATGGCATCGATCCAAATCCCCAATCACCGTTTATTTCGGTTTGCCAGCATATCAAGGCATCTATCAATAACTCATATCGCCGTTTAGTTCGGCATGCCAGCATATCACGGCATTCTATAATCCTTTCAGTTATCGCCAATTCAGGCTCAGTAACATATCGAGACATCGGTCTCAAAGCTAACAAGCATCATATCTCTTATCATATCCGGTTTCACAGAGTATCCCGATTTAGCATATTAACATGTCTTATCATTTTTGCATACTAATAAGTGCCCAGCGATGGCACAGCCCAAGAGGCATATCAGTATACCGGCATTGTCAAAGCAGACAATGTTGATGAGACATAGCCTGAGAGGCAAAGTGTCCATATAAAGCCAAAGAGGCAAAATATCTCAAAAGGCAAAAGTAGCCCAAGAGGCATATCAGTATATCGGCATTGTCAAAGCAGATAATGTCGATGAGACATAGCCTGAGAGGCAAAGTGTCGATATAAAGCCCAAGAGGCAAAGCAGCCCAAGAGGCAAAAGTAGCCCAAGAGGCAAATAGCTCAAGAGGTAAAGTATCGATATGGCCAAAGAAGGCAAAGCAGTATTCCGGCATTGTCGAAGCAGACGATGTCGATGAGACATAACCTAAGAGGCAAAGTGTCGATATAGCCAAAGAGGGCAGAATAGTATTTTGAGATAGCCCGCGAAGGCTAGCATATCAGGTATATGAGTATATGTCAAACAGGACATTGCCCATGATGGCACGAGATAGAATTGGCCTATGCAAGCCAGCATATTATTTTTATGAGCATACGAGTTTGGGACTTTGGTATATTTCTTGTTGGAGCCTGTGCGCAACTCTGCGAGTCCCCCACAGCCTCGGGGGCTAATGTCGGGGATATAACCCCGGGTATACCAAAGTACCCCTTTATTGTGACTAATATATACATTATATATGTTGAGTTATATGTGCAGGATATAAAATATCAGTTAAACAGCAAACATTGGGCCGGAGTATAGTCACCCAGGCCAGATTATAGCTTCCTGGGCCGGATTACTCCTCTCCCAGGCCGAAATTCACCTCCTCCGATATACTTTACTCGCCTAGCATCAACTCCAGCACCTTGTGCCAGTCCTGGGACGCCTCCAGGCTCGGACTGGCACATCCTCCATCGTCATATGCTGGTCTTGGGACGCCCCTTGGCTCAGACCAGCATATCCATCCTCTCCTAGTCAGTCTTATCCTCAGGAGGAGGATAAGACTGATGACATGGTGATCCTGAAGACAGACGCTAGAAGACGAAGGCAAGGACTCCAAGTACAGACATCGATGGGACAAGCCCATGACCATGACGTCGTGCACAGTACCGATGATGGTACCGTGCTGATGCAGGCTATAGTGTGACAAGACCCCAGTAGTCAAACTCAGCTACAGCATGTGCACTATGCAGTGGGCCTCACCTTGTCCCCTGGGCACCCTATATAAGGGGCACCAGGGGGAACGAGCAGCCCAGCCTCCAGAGGAGGCTCATTCTCTCTCGCTCCGTGGGAGCTCTCTAGCACTAGCTCTCCAGCTCCTGCCCAGTGCAGCCTCAGATAGGCAAGATACACAGCTCAAGGAGCACCATTGTAGCTCTCATGTGAAGCTCATATAGATCAGACATGCAGGAGTAGGGGTGTTACCTCCTCACGAGGGCCCCGAACCTGGGTAGCTCGGTGTGTTAGCAGTGTGCTCTGTGCTCGGTCTCTACCGAGCCTTCCCTCTCCCGGATCCACCAGTGTACAGTCGGCCCCCATTTAAGCCACCATGTGGCATATGTTGTTTCACCACGACGACGATACCAATATCAGATCTAATTTCAAAGATTTCATCGTGATTTTCAACCATCTAAACCGATCTTGAATTGTATGTATGTTTTAAAAAACAATATGTTATAATTTTTGAACCAACCGGAGTATTTTAGTTGTATGCCTTGGTGCATCCGTGAATAATTTGTAAGCCATGTCCCCAAGATAGACAATGCAAATATTTTATGGAAATGTTTTTTTGGCTCTTGGGTGTAGATGCAACCCACTATCCATTTCTTTTAAAAAAATTCTAAAAGAATTTACAATAGATGTTTTATGTTCACTCAGAAAGTTTCGTGAAAAAAAAAGACATTTCCGTGCCCTGTGTAAATAGATAATTGTTGGTGCTACAAAATTGCTATCTACGTGTCATGCTTTTGTCTTTTTAGTTTTTACACATGCCACTAAATATATATTCTCTCTGAAAACTTTGTGAGTGAAGATAGAATGTTGAGATGCAAACCCAACCCTTTTATCCTAAGTATTTTGACATTTTGAAATGCATTTAAAAGGAAAACACATTTCTCAATGCATTTAGTCTTGTCCCATATTTTAGCAGCGTCTTCAACCGTTCCACCATTATTTTGGTCACACTTTCTTCTATCCGATTTTGTCATCATGAAACTGGGGTTCGTCTGTCCGAGGAACTTCTTTTTGTGGTCAAACCAAATCGGAGGATCTGGCGGCGTTGGTAGAGAAGCAATCGAGAGCAATCTCGGCGGCCGGCTCGAGGAAGATGATGAATGGATCTCGCAGCAGGAGCTCAGGATCTCTAATGGGTCTTCGGATGATTTGACCGTCGAGGTTGATGGAGTTCGTACGCGCCGGCGGTGGCAGTGCATGGAGCTCGACCCCGACGACCTGCCTCAGGGAAGCTGGCTTTATAGCCTTTCTGCCTTTTCACATGCTCGGAAGCGAGCCATGATGCTGTTACCAAACCGGCCCGCTGCTCTTCAGATTGGGGAACCAAAGCCGCTGCAGTTGTTCATTGGGCGAGATCATCATGCCACGAGAGCGATCTATACGCACAAGCAATTATTTTTAGAAACGGATGCCCGTTTCTATACGCACAAGCACATGCGCAGGCCTATCGCAGATTCCACGCACGGTTTAGCCGCACAAAACCTACAATGAGCAGCCTGATTAAGATATTTCCTAACTTTTTTTGAAACAGAGCCTGATGAAGATAGTAATATACTATCTTCAAAGAGAATCACGTCGATTCGATAGCGGTATTGACTATTGAGCCTGCACTGTAGAGTCTACACGTACGCTCGGAAGATTCGTTCGATCAGGCAGGCCAAAACAGCACATGCGAGCGCGTCCAAATCTCGCAAAAGGCGGCTCACCCTCTCCATTCCATTCCATTCCTCCCTGATCCAGCCCAGACGAACAATCGGAGCACAAAATCTACCAATCCTAGTTCTATCCCAGACAGACGATTCAGTACCTCAGAACAATGCGAAACCATCCATGCCTCACGGCAAGGAAATCAGGGACCATTGCCGTTCTCAAGCTCCATGTATGATTGCACATGCGAGCGGGCATCGTATGGTACCCCTACGAGCGTGCGACGAGGCCTGGCCACTGCTAGCGTATTCTGTAGACTGTAGGGGGTGGTTCCCCTGTACCTGTCGAACAATTGCCCCGAAGGATACGGTTCGCTGGCTGGATTAATGGCGACGACGAGGAGCGGGGCCGGACCGGGCCGGGCCGGGTCGATCAGCTGATTTTGTTCCTGTGCGTATTAATTGTTCGTCGCGCACAGTTGTTTGGTTTTGGAGATCCTTCAGCTTCGATCCTGGCTTCACGCTTCAAGCAACAGGGAGACGGACGGTGTACGTCGTCATGTATAGCGTTGCACTGTATGAGCGTGCGTATGTGGTACATGTACAGGCGACGCACGCAGCTTCTTCATAAGGTCGTCCCGGCTGGCCACCGCCCGGAGGTGAGACAATATAAGGTCGTCCCGGCTGGCCACCGCCCAAGATTCCTGCAGTGAGCCCCGGCCACCGTCCAGGATCGCTGCGAGCTGTTGAGTGGCGAGAGCGTTAGCGAGGGAAGGGATGAGCCCCGGCGTGGCGGCGAGGAGGCGGTTCAGCTTCGCGCTCGGGTGCGGCTGCAAGGACCCCAAGGCCGTGGCCGTGGCGGCGGCGGCTGTGGCAGCCTCGTCGCCGCGCTCCGGCACCGAGGCGTCCACCGCCACCACGGCCACGTCGCGCAGGGCCAGGACGCACCCGTCGGGGTCGGGGTCGGCGTCCACCGGCACGCTCACCGTGCCCTCCGCCTCCTCCTCTTTCTTGTGGGAGGATGCCGATGCCGACGCCGACGGCGAAGAGGTCGAGGTCGAGGTCGAGTTCAAGCGGCCCAGCTCCGCCACCACGCCCAGCTTCTCCGGCCTGCTGCGCGAGCTCAGCGAGCTCGAGCGGAGCGTCAAGTCCTGCGCAAGGAAGAGCCCCGGGAGAAATCACTTCTCCCCACCGCCGCCGCCACCCCCGCCTCCGCCGCTGCCTCCGCGGCCCGTGCAGCGTCGAGATGTGCGAAGCGACGACAAGGGCGCCAGCATCAGAGAAGGCCACGGGAACTTCTCTCCTCCTCCCCCACCGCCGCCCCCGCCACCGTTGCAGTCGCAGCCTCTGCAGCGTCGAGCTGTAGCGCGCAGCGAGGATAAGCCCTGCAGCATCAAGGAAGGCCACGGCGACTTCTCGCCGCCGCGACCGCGGCCGCCATCTCCGCAGGTCCAGGCCCAGCAGCATCGGAGGGTGAAGAGCGTCGACAAAGTCAACAGGCAGGAAGGAGACCCGCACTTCACGCTCCCACTGCCACCACGCCCGCTCCCGCCGCCGCCGCCGCTGGACCCGCTCCTCCCGCGCGCGAAGACCGAGGAGGACGGAGCCAAGAAGAAGGAAGACTCCAAGCGCGCGTCGACGCCGCCGAAACACCGCAAAGCCAAGAGCTGCGACGCCACCACCAACACCAACGGCGTGAACAGGCTGGTGGACGGGAGCGTGGCGGTGGTGAAGCAGTCGGAGGACCCGCTGGGCGACTTCCGGCGGTCGATGCTGAACATGATCGTGGAGAACGGGATCGTGGCCGGCGACGAGCTCCGCGAGCTCCTCCGCCGCTTCCTGGCGCTCAACGCGCCCCGCCACCACGACGCCATCCTCCGGGCCTTCGCCGAGATCTGGGACGAGGTGTTCGCCGCCCCCTCCTCGGCCGACGACCCGCGGCCCCGTGATCCCGCCAGGCAGACGCCCGCTCCGCGGCAGAGGACGCCGCCTCGCCGCCGGCAGTCTCTGCCGGCGTGGCGCGTGTAGCTATCGGCGCGCGTTGTACGTACGTGGCGGATCTCTGCCACAATGTAGCATGGCTAGATCGATTGATTCCAAGATTTCGTCGATCTCTATTCTCACCTGATGATGAATCAATCGGATTTCCTTTCTTCTGTCACACGACTTTTTTAAATGTTCTTGCACACGCCGGTACGGTACTAGCAGTATTTCCTTCAAGTACATTCTGGTGCTGGAGAGTTCAAAATTCCCGAATCTGTGAAGCATCTGACACGAACAATCCCGTGAGAGCTGAACTCTGATAGCCTTTTCAGCCGGCAGGGGCACGAGGCACGAGAGGTTTTTGGGTACGGCAAACCCGTGGCCTCTTGCGCGAGCAGTGCGTGGCAAACCGCAGAGAATCGGAATGGCGTCGTGCGCCGCGACGGAGGAGGTACTGGTACCGGCGGGGAAAGATCCGAACCAGAAACGGAGGTCCCGTGCGCCGAGTAATGGCGGTGGTGGGTGCAGGGTGCCAGGCACGGGAGGGTGACGTTAACGCGAACCGGCTGATGCCGACGCCGCGGCATCAATGCACAACCTCCCCGCCGTGGGCTCTCCAAACCTTAATTCCGTCCACCGCAGGGCTTTCCATTTCGAAGGAATTTCACCTGCTTGATTGTCGTTGACGAGCAGCATGAGAGCATCCCCACGGGCGTCTCCTAAAATAAGCACCGGCGGAGACGCTGGCAGACATGTATTGGGAGCGCCGGCAGACGCTCCACTGCTATTGAGAGTTTAAAGCATATAAATAGTACGATTGAATAATTATTCATACAACAATTCAAACGGCAAGTAAATGATCAAAACACTGAGCATTTCCTCTGTGAGTACACAAATGCTCCACTAGATCCTCCTGAAGACGATTATGTTTACCTCTTGTTGCATGGTGAGAAATGCAGAAAATTCGCAGACAATTCATTAACTTGGGCGAGAGGTCTTCGAAATCGAACGGCCGGTCATCTTACACATGTGCTTCGCGCTCACTCTCAATAATCATATTGTGCATGATCACACAATAATTTATGCAGTCCCACATTTGAGACTCCGGCCAAGTGAAAGCAGGTACCTGACAATAGCAAATCACTGCTTAAGCACTTCGAAAGCCCGCTCTACATCTTTCCAACAAGCCTTCTGACACTTAGCAAAGTGAGATTGCTTTTCTGAGCTTGGCGCAGCAATGGTCTTCACAACTATAGACCACTGCAAGTAGATACCATCGACGAGGTAGTACCCTTTGTTGTATGTGTGGCCGTTGACCCCAAAGTTCACCTCAGGATCTTGTCCCTCCGCAAGTCTCGCAAACACCGGAGAGCGGTGCAACACGTTGATGTCATTGTGAGTTCCCGCCATTCCAAAGAAAGCATGCCAAATCCAGAGGTCCTGATCTACCGCCGCTTCAAGTATGACACTGCACACTCTGGTGTGTCCTTTGTATAATCCTTGCCAAGCAAATGGACAATTCTTCCAACCTCAATGCATGCAATCGATACTCCCAAGCATCCCAGAAAATTCTCTACCTGCATTTTTCTCGGGATTATAGCTGTGTCTTGTTCAGTTGGGGCTTGCAAATAGTCCTTTCCAAACACAGCCATCACCGCTCAAGAAAATATGCCCACAGTTTCAAAGCGCGTCGACTCTGCCATGCGTAGGTAGTCCTCATTTGTATCACAAGGTTCTCCATATACAATGCATCGTAGGGCATTCGTGCATTTCTGAACCAATGGGAACCCATATAATCCTGTGCAATCTGGCTTGCACATGAAGTAGGCGTCGTCCTCTCGCACGCCGAACACAATCTTCATGAACGTTTCCTTGTTCATTCAAAAATGATGCCGGAATTCCTTAGGGGTATTTGCCACATCTTTTGCAAAATAATCCAAGTCAAACAAAAGAGCACCTGCAAGTCGATGCTGATTCTTGTTCTTCGCCTTTCCTACCCTTGAACCACCCCGACTAGGGACGGTGAGAAGCTGCTCTCGGTAGCACAGCAGAGCGGTCAGAACCATCATCCGCTATTCATGATCGACGATGACATCAGCTTCGTCTTGCATCAACAACTCCATCATTAATTCATCGTCGATGTCCATTGCCGCCGGCTTTGCAAATCACCGAACACCTTGCGGGTGGCTTTTGGTTGGGCGGCGGAGCTCGCGCAAGCGAGGGCGAGTTGGCTGACGTCTCCATGGTGATGCTACGTGTTTTTTGGGGTGGTCGGCAATGGCAAGAGGCGCGGCAGCAACTAGCGGTGGCAATGGCGAATTTGGCGGGGGTGGGAGGCGAGATGAGATGGACCGGCGGTTTGTGTCTGTCAAGAGGGGCCGAGGCGATTTGTTTGGTGAAATCCGACGTGGCACGAGGCGCCGGCGCTATCAATCGGTTTCTGACATCTAGGAACCAACGTGGAAGCGTCGGCTGATTTATTAAGCTTCAAAACACGCCAGCCTCTTTTGGAGAGCCGCCGCTGTGAGCCCAAGTTCACGCTAACCCCCAAAACACTATTGAGAGGTGTATTGGGGCCGCCGTGAAGATGCTCTGACCTAGGCCTGGAGCTGCTTAATCCCCACAAATAGATATATGTTGTGCGTGGAACTGCACCGCACCACAGACCTGCGGGTCGTCATCTAAGGCTAGCCAAGCACACGATTCATGGCTACCTTATCTGCATGGGGACGACAGGAATTTGTTGTTTTGTCACGTTTGAATGTTTGAACTTTGATTGAAGTGAGTCGACACAAAATAACAAGGTCGTCCAACTTGGCCACATGAGACACGGGATCGTCGAAGAGGCAACGCCGGTCCAATCCAGTTTTGGGCCGCAAGCGGCTTGTCTCTTCTCCCCTCGACGCTAGACGCCAGTGCCACCGCAGCAGATGTACTGGTTCAGTTAGTTCAGGACAGTCATTTTCGTGCCACCACGGTTGCTTCAGAAGTAGCCATGTGATCCTCCTGTGCTTCGCTGTGGATTCTGCTAGCTTCCTGCAACGCTGCCTGATCAAAGAGAAAACTTGCCAGACGAAGGGGCAGCAGAGCCGGTGGAAGCCTGTGTGCGATATCGTGCGAATAGCACTGTCGAGGTATGATTATTTCTGTCTGAAAAGGACTCTTACTATTTGACCGTGCAAATGTACAATAGTACATATACACTTCGCTTCACAGCAATAATGCAGTACACGAAGAACCAGCGCACATTCAGAAATACACCAACCTAGAACGACAAATGGGCTGTGTCCCTTGCCGTGGCGGAACAGGTCGACTTCGGAACATCCTATTAGCGTGTAAAGCAGTGGTACCACATCGTATCGCACGTAAAGCGGACAGCCAATTACATCTACACGTACAGTTGCTACAACATCATACAATCCACAGACCACAGGTCCCCGATTTAGTTAGCTGCATCAGTCGCTACATGCTAGAAGAAGATAGGCCTGGCATGCGTGATGATTCTTTGCAACGGTCCACAGCGAATGTGCACTTGTATTCGTTGGTCAGTGATTGGAAATTGGTAGCCTAACGGCGATGGTTTATAGTGAAGAAATGCTGAAATCTCACAAGTTCAGGAAATCATCTGCAATCAGCGCATTGGCGACTGAGTTCTAGTACTTGTTTGGCGAAAATTCGACTGAAAGCGTCGTCACAGCTTATTATTGGCAATGACACAGAGGACATTAATCGCTGTTTGTTGAGAGTTGAGACTGCAACAATAGAAGGAACACCGACTCTTCTTTGAGGGGCAAAATCTCGACTGAAAGCTCAGTCACTGTTTATCATTGGCAACAAAACATATGGCACTAAATATTGTTTGTTGAGACTACAACACTGGAAGGAACACCAACAGTCCGTGCTAGGTTCGAAACATTCCTCTTGAAAACCTTCCAAGGAAGCTTAAGCTAGTACAATATTTATTTATCTAACAGTGCGTGGCAAATCGCACACAGGCAGAGGCGAGGATGAAAACCAATTTCCCTGTGGTTTCTGCTCCTATAACACGCTGCCTGCCGCAGTGCAGGAAACAATTTACCAGATGTAGGGCAGCAGAACTATTGGAACATTGAGAAATTGTGCAACAGCTTGCGCTCTGTCAGGGAGAAAGGTTCTCCTCTTGGGCGTACGATGCCTATAGATTTCACAGCAATAATGCAGTGGCCGGAGAACGAGTGAACAGTCCGAAAATATACCAGGTACATCCACCACCAGGCACCAGCCAACAACGACAGTAGGCCATGTCGCTAACCAAGCAGTGGTACCACATCACGCTTAGAACAGGCGGCCAATTAGGATATACAGGTACAGAGTGGTACCGCATCACGATCTGCAGGTCCCAGATTTAGTTAGCAACCAAGTGATGCATCAGTAGATGATAGGCGTGGCATGCGTGATGATTTCCTGACAACGGTCCACGACGTATCTGCACTTGTACACATTGACGTTGAGCAGTGATAGATAGGATACAGGCAACCTAACGTATTTCTTCTTCGCGCCGACGGTCTAGGCCAACAGATGCTGAAACCTCGCCAGTTCTCGGGCATTTACCACTCAAAAAAAGTTCTCAGGCATTTAGTTCAGGAAAGCAGCCGCAATCATCTTATCATTGGCAACAAACAGAGGACACTAAATGCTGTTTGCTGAGACTACAACATTTGAAGGAACACCGACAGTTGGTGCTCTCGGTTCAAGTTTCCCCATTTAACGGAGAAAACCTTCAAGGAAGATCGAGCTAGTACAGCGAAGTAGAGCTGGTGAAGGGATCACCTCACACCTTGTCTTGCAAGTAAGCAGAGTAGAACACACCCAGGGAACCAAGAGAAAGTACTAAAAGAAGGCCTGATGGCACCAGTTTCCGGGTATTGTACAGCCTGATACCTGGAAAACAGGAGGGCTCAACGTCAGATTCTTGTTTTGTGGAAACGGAAACAGAAACATGGGATGGTGAAAAACATACCAAATACGCTGGCAAACAGAAAGGCAGATCCAAATCCAACAGCATCGCCTAATGCCTTCGTCTCAGGAGACTGCATCAGGTAATAGGCCTGGAGGGAAAACAGATAAAGCAGCTGTAAAAATTCAGAGCACATGTACGCAGAAATAGTGATCACTTGATCAGAGCACAGATTACTAAGACATGGATTCTTGATTTAAGAGTGGCATCAATCTAGCTTCAGTAAGAATAACCATAGAATCATGATGCATGAGCAATGAGTTCGCAGTCTGAACCTGCTTATAGGACAACATTTTTGCTAACACCAAAAGCTGAGTACCTATGAGCACACTGCACCAAGAGTACACCTTTCTAAATTATCACATTCATAGTTTGTATTTCAATCAACCTGAAACTCTCTAGTTATTTCAGAGTTACAGATTCAGGAGCTCACCATAGACTTCTCAGTCTAGGCTGTGCATGGTAGGTGTTACTGTGTTAGAACAGGAAACCAAAAAACTTTCCGATCAATTCAGCATGGACTCAGAGTTCATGATTGTTCATGGTGGAGTGCTAGAACTGGAAAAATATGAAGCTTTGGTATCTAATCTGACTCTGAAAACCAATTCTGTGCAGCAGTGACACAAAGAATGGATCAGGAATAACAGTCCTTCGCAGAGGTTTGCCTTCAGAGGGAGTATCTTAACTAAACATGTTGTTGCTTCACAGAAGGTGGAAAGGGAGTGGTTAAGTGCATGTTCTGTGACAATAAGGAAACTACAGATCATCTATTCTTTATTTGGTGTGTTGCTAGATATATTTGGAGAATTCTTAGATGTTCTTTCAACTTTCACAGTATTCCTAAACTGATAAAGATTTGCTAGCCTGGCTAAGTAGTTTTCTTGTAAAGTATAAGCGTTTGGTCTCTGTTGGGGTTGCTGCTTTGTTAGGGCAATCTGGAAAACCAGAGATGGGGCCTGTTCCAATGGTGTGTACCTGCAGGATCCAACTAGTGTTGTGTTTCTAGTTTCCCACTGAACTTCCTTTTAGTCTGGGTTACAGAAGCAGAAGTGGCGAAAGCAACAGTGGAGTGGAGCAAAGCTGCTCATCCTGATGGCTACTGGATCCTTTCATAGAAGACAGGGATGAGGCCTGATGGCGTGGCACCAGGAAAATTGCTAATGTTCTAATCTTGTTGCCGAAAAATGGGCAGAATAGTGTTTCATGTTCTTGCGTGATGTGTTGCGGAAGAAGAAGCTGAACAATAGAACAGTCAATTTACTTCCTATGGAAGAGAAGCCTGGTTTGTGTAGCGGTGGTATTTAGTTTGTCTCTGTCAGTTTCCTGGCATGTTACAGTCCTTGTTGCTGCTTTGCCTCTTCAGTAGCTTCTAGCTGTTTTTTTTTTTTTGAGAGTTCTAGCTGTTTTAGTTGTAATGCTGCCTGATGGGTCTGTGTCCTCTATCAGTTTCCTGTTTCTGATTGCATCTCGGTCCTAAAATCCTGGACATGACTTGAACCTTTGTCTTATAAGTTTTCATGGAAATGAAATTGGGAGCCTGATGGTCCTTTTCTAAAAAAGAAGAAGAAAGGAATAGCAGTCCTCCAGAAATTCTAAGTCTGAGACTTTTCATATAAAAACTTCACCCATGATTTAATAAGTACCACATTTCTCATATTAGTAAGAAAACCTGGAGGTTTAAACCTGTAAATGTTTTTCTACAGAATCCTTGTTACACATAACTAGCAAGGTGGCCCTCGCAAGTGCCAGGAATCTTCATTATCATGTTGAATATCTCCATGATAGAAGTTTATGGTTTCAATGATTCTGGAAACATGGAAATCTAAATCTTGCATTCTATATTAACCGTATAAAATAATATTAGGTGAAACATGACATCTATTTTACATCATTTTAATTTGTCGCGTGTTATGAAATTTGAAATATACCATGCTATATAATATAGAACATTGTTTATTTTGAAGCACATGTAGTGTCATTTGATACCATTTTACTCTCTCTTTGTTAACCCTGCACTTCAGTCTAGGTGTTCTACTCTCTCATGACATAGAATTTGTGTCATGTAACAAAGACCACCAATTTGAATGGCCGATAGTTTTATCGGAGTTACTGAAGTTCAAAAAGACATGGATGGCACATTAAACATTTTAGCCAATCATTAATTTTAAGCATATCATCTCACCAATAATCATTACAATCCCAATGCGCCACCAGATTTTTCTAGTTGGTTATTAACATTCATCGGTATCATCATCATAGTAATGTATGACTGCTATGAAACATAAACTCAAATCTTTAAGTATGAAAAGGAAAGACCAGGATTTTTTTTATTACATTATGGAAACAACATATGAAATCATGAGCAAAGATAATTATTCAAATTTTTAGTCCCAAAGAAAGTTATCCTTCCAAATTTAGTGTGATAAAAAATCCTTGTTAGAAGATTATTCTCATTACATCCCCCCATATTGGTATGGATATTTCTACATAAATACCATTGTTTTCCATAATGCAGGGTCAATGAACTTCCACCTCTATATACATCCTATGCTTAATCTCCCTTTTTCGGTTGACACCAACTATTCTAGTAGGCTACTACTCTGCCATGGAGTACTAATTTAATTGAGAACTCCAATACTGTTGAGGTAATATTCTTGAAAGTAACTCTAATGATACCGCGAGCAATCTAGTGCCGCATTTTATATTTTTACGCTAATGAATAATTCTGGTTGGACCAAAATAGTTAAGTATTATCCATAAAAAGTATATTAGAAAGTAAGAATAAATATCAAATATGGCCGAGTACCACTTAGACATTAGTAAGGGGGCACTATTGACAGTCGAGATGCTAACCAACACCATAGTTACAAAATTATTCTTAGATTGTGTAGCTCAATCTCGGTACTATATAAATATACTTATTGAACGATACTAAGATCGATCGTCGAGACGTACACACTCAATTTTTATTTGTTCACCATTTAAAATGTGTTTTTTTAGTGAAGGGAGCATATGCACCATGGGAGCCGAAGAGAATTTCTGATTGG
Organism: Dactylis glomerata; assembly: GCA_007115705.1. NCBI lineage: Eukaryota > Viridiplantae > Streptophyta > Magnoliopsida > Poales > Poaceae > Dactylis > Dactylis glomerata. The sequence goes on along the minus strand of QXEO01000247.1, from coordinate 5,095,501 downwards.
ATTTTCGTTATTTTTGGTTCTTGGCATTTTGAAGATAGAGTTTGTTGACCTAATGGCAAGCTTTAGGAGTGGTGTTTTGGCTCCTGGTTGTATATGCTTTCTTTATTTGATGCATTTTAAAATTTCAGAAATTGCAAATAAAAAATTGGCACGTCCATCTTCATGTGCTATGTTGCGCACAAAGTCGTTTCACGAAAAATCAGCTTGTTGAGTGGCTTGTCCAGAGAAGATAAAATTCGGCGGTAAAATTTAGGAGCGCGCAAAGATTCTGGAGATGTACACACTAAATTTTTTCAGAATACCATTTAAAATGTGTTTTAGTGAAGGGAGCATATGCAACCGAATTGAATTTCCGATCGGCTTTCAAATAAATTTTGGTCTGGACAATTTGAAGATAGAGTTGGAGTTATCGTCTCATTTATAGTTAATTAAAATTTTGCATGTTTTTTTCTATACGCTTGATAATATTTATATATGTATAAATCATTTTTAGTGACAATGCAGTTTTGCTACTACCATGTCATTAGCTTATTAGGCAATGGCATCACGTCAAACTATAAAATATCAGCTTTAGAGTTAGTATTTTATACGCCACGCTGTATATATTGGTTAATCTGACGTCTTTATTAAGGAAATTAGCTTTAGAGTTGTACGTGCAAAAAGAACTTATTTTTTTGCATATTAAAGACCTAAGATTTCAACCTCCGGACTCCTTTTTCTCTCCTATGGATGCAGTCACGTACGTGTCAAACAACTTATTCTTTTACATGTTGCGGCCATAGATTAAAGACCCGCTGGACTCTTTTTTTTTTCTCTATAGACGTTGTCACGATACGTGTCAAACCTGACATATATATGTGCTAGAACACGTTACGTAATATATTTAAATCTTGATCATTAAAATAATACATCTAACGGCTAATATAATCCTAATGATGTGGATTAACATAGTGTCTCTATTTTAGACCTCCGTATTGTGTTTTTAGTATATAGTAGATTCATACAATTCATATTATCATATCAATTTGTGTTGTATTTTTATTTCCCCCAATAGGGTTGGGACTAACCGTTACTTTTATTTCAACAATATCATCAAGCAAATAAATAAATTTTCTTTTCATATAATCATTAAATTTCTAACCCTTTTTTCCTCATATAGTTTACACATAAATCTACAAGAATAATTGTCATATAAGGGTATACCATTGATTTTTCATATTTCTCTCACTGAAGCGCAGAAATGGAATGATTATAAAATCAAGATTAAATGAGGTTATCACTGTTCACACTTAAATGATAGAACTTTCATCAGTGGTCGGATAGAAGAGGAGAGGTAAGATCGTTTATATCAGTGGCCTAGATTATATTAGAGCAGATAAAGCCGGCACAGTTGTCTTAAGAAACAATAGCTCCGATCATAATCATTACAGTTCTATAGCAAATACATCTCTATTTTTATATACAGACATATAATTGCAATATCTGGCAGCAAGGTGAATCCGGCTAGTTTCAATTGTTATCCAAGTTTTTTTTAGCATATACATGAAAAACAAGAATAAAAATGGCATGCCTTTCCAGAAGAACTGTATGTTACTCCCTCTATCCATGAATAAGTGTATGTTTAGCTTTCGTCTTGAGTCAAACTTTCTCAAATTTGACCAACTTTATACCAAAAAGTAATAACATATGTGACATCAAATTAGTCTATTATGAGACTATATTTTCAAGATGAATATAGTGATACTAATTGAATGTCATCATGTTGCTACTTTTTTCTAAGAAGTTGGTCAAATTTAATAAAGTTTGATTTAGGAGTTAGGACAAAAGCTAAACATACACTTATTTGTTGATGGAGGGAGTATGATTCTTCTACTTCAGAATCACTTTTTGAAGTAGAATTACATTTTTTTTCAATAAAGGACGCTTTCATTACTCAAGACCAGCAATTACACCCAGCCTCTGCATAACTAAGATGCACACAGCCCTTCGGAAGTCTCAGTCAACAAGTAGGATTACATTACCATACAGAAAATCAAAGTTCTAATAATGCTCAAAACAGAACCGGGGAAAAGTCCCTGTTTCTCTAGGGAATCTAGTAACGTTCCACTGTGTAGAAGCGTCATGCCATTAGTTCCTAAAAATCCATCTACATTACCAGATTTAGCATCTGTAAGTGTTGAAAAATGGTATGTTTTACAGAAGAATTGTGAGTTAGGACGATTCTTCTTCAGTGTCACTTCCTAAAGTAGGACCACACTATGAGAATCAAAATCAAAGTTCCTGTAATAATAGTCGAAATGGAACCGCTGAAAAATCCCGGTTGTTCTAGGAGGGGAACCTAGTAATGTTCCACAGTGTAGGAGCTGGCATGCCACTGAATTTCCTAAACCTATCTACATTACCAGATTGCCATTCAAAGTGTTGATAATCGAATTCACCGTGCCAGCAAGAGAAAACAAGGTCATCTCAAACTTTGCTACCCTGAAATAAATTACAAGTCAAATTGAGATTCCAATCGTCTTTCGCGCACCTAGAAAATTTCAGTCCTGTCTTCCACTATCGACTTGCAGTATAAGTTCTTCTAAGCTCCAGCTGACACTAAGCATATTCCGTCTCCAACTTCCCAATAAAACTACCAATTTGGTCTAAGCATAATTGGTACAGCCGTGTCTATGAATTTTCTATGCTGCGAGTGTTATGAATTTCGCCACCGCATTTGATATCTAATCCACAAACTAGACCGATAAATCAAAAGAGAAGATAGACGAAATGTAACGAATGTTTGACGTCCACTCACGATGCCCATGAGCGCGGATCCGGAGAGCCCTCCAAAGATGGATCCTTTGCTGCCCGACCTCGCATCTGCACAAAAGTGAAGAGTCAGAAATCAACGGTCAAATAAAGAAAAAGCCCCGACCTAGCAGACCAGGGAAGAAACAGGTCACAATAGCGAATTAGACCGAACGTACATGCGAATGCGCCGCCGCCCACGAGGAGGGCGCCGTAGGCGGCGGAAACCGCGGGCGTCAGCTCGGACACGGCGGCACAGCGTAGGACTGCGCGGCGGCGGCGGACGCCAGCGCGGGCCACGAGAGGCGGCGAGGGTGGGGAACGGACGGCGGCGGGAAGGCGGAGAGTGCGGGAGGTGGTGGCGGTGACCACCGTCGACGTCATTTTGTTCGGCGACGCCTCGCGCGACCGGACAGTCGCTGTCGATGAACTACGGTGGAATCGGGTGACGTGTGAGGCCGTGGAGCTTGCTCGGGGATCCTATCGCTTTCCACTATCCAGAAGGACCGGAGTCTGTAGTCGTAATTCGTAAAGGCCGATGATGCATTTGGGGAGCAAATTTGCAATTGCAACCAGGGGAAGTCAAGTCAGAGAGGAATTTGTTTTGTTTCTGAATTCTTATGCGATGCACGTTTTAGTTGATGCGTTTTTGCACTGTCCAAACTTCTCTTTTCAAGATTGCACGGTCCAAACTTCTCTTTTCAAGATTGCACGGTCCAATCCTATGCTTATGTCCTTTTGGTCTCTGGTCATCAGGTCATGTTTCTTCGTCATTTTGCTTCGAGAGAGAAATTTTAAGATTGAGTATTTGGAACAGTACTAGTTTAACCTATGCCTTGCAAACATAACTGACTTCCAGAGCAAGAAAAAAAGAGGGTGAAACACGATTATTACCTTTGAAACGTGAAAACAAACTTTTGAAATGTGAATGTCATTGTTTCATGCAGATATGCGGCTACCAGCCTACCACCATGGTCAATCTGACTAAGTCTATGACAAAATATACTTTTATATACCTGTTTTTTTTATCGGGTTTAATTCTCACCTCGCGTGGTATTGCAAATTTTCACTAGTAGTTGACATGTGCATGTCATGATAAGTGTATGCGCGTGTATGTGAGCGCTTGCGTTTGTACTGTGTTTCTTCAAAAGGTCGGATTAGAGGAGTATATGGTGATATTAACAATGATTTGGATCGAAAAAGGTGATATTTTAATTTTAAAAAGAGGTAGTTAGTGGGTGACAAGGGTTAGCTAATAAGGCCTATTATCTTGGTACCCTAGGGCCCGTTAGGGAGGCCTAAGCATAGCTGTAGTCGAAATACGAGATGATATCGTATACATACACTGTAATTTGTATTGAACCCGACCGGATCCTTGAGACCTGGCCACCTATATATAGGGGTCAGGAGAGGCCGGCCAGGGACAGATTGAGATTGAGTCAATTGAGTACTACGCTTATTCTCGACACACACCAAACCTCGCATTGTTTGACTGATCTTTACCTTTGAGTTCATCCAACGCCCTCTTCCCCCAATCCTAAGTACTGCATCTAGGACATTTGCCGAGTTAACCCTCGTCAATTGGCGCCGACCGCGGGGAGCTTGGGCGTTGGAATCATGAATTCGACAGCTTTTTCGCTTCCAGTCAACAGCAACTCGAAAGTCGACGGAAACCAGATATCCTTTAGGACCGTATATTTTCAATCTCATCCACCAACCCTTACTCCGATCTTTGCAAGTTTGGATCAGGAGATGGACCTGACGATTGGAAGTCTAAACTTTCGCATCGGTTCCTTGGATTTGATTCGCCTTTCAGATCTGATGAAACCGGATCCGTCAGCAGGAAAAACCACTACAATGGCAATATCAGAATCATTGGTAGGCTCTTCCAGCGAGGTAAACTCGCCGGTCAGCTTCACGACTATGAAAAATATAGAAGACAAAATCGAAGAACTCGACGAAACCATGGAGAACCTCGACTTAGGAGAGCAATCAGAAGATTTCATGATCTGTTGCGGCAGTATCTTGGATAAATCCATAGATATATGGAAAACGGGATTGGAGCTTCATGAGGACAACCAAACTACCCTCTCAAGCTGTAGCAGCAAATTTGACAATCAGTATCAAATACTCGCAATCATAGGAGACAACTCAGAAGAATTTGATGACAACAACAACCCAGTACTAAACCCAGCAAACATGACAAGAGGAGCAAACCACCTGGCGGAAGGAGATACTGCAGACCCCTTGACAAACAGAGCAAAAATTCGGCTATCAGCCAACGAGTGGAACACAATCAAAGCAACCATTGAGCACGATGCAGCCATCCCAACGGACGCAAGCAAAGAGGAACTTCTAGGGTATCACTACGCACTTCAACGACAATCAAGACAGCTGGCAAAAGAAAGAAGAGAAATACGAAAAAGGAGGGACTCAGCAATTGCAGCAAGCGAGCTCTGCACAAAGCGCGCATCAACGCATCACATACGAACAACAGAAGGCACAACAGGCATGGCTCGCGAATCGAAAACCTTGAGCATTCAGATAGACAAAACCTCTCCTGAAACCTTGACTCATCTTTCCTGTCGGTCGATGAGCAAGGTAATATCATGCCAAAAACACCCAAAGCAGCACTTGTGGCGGCACAAACATATCTGTATACTACGCAGCCAAACCCAGGGGACCCAAGAGAACACATGCATCGAGCAACACTACAGGGGTTAAGATTAGTATGAAACAAGCTAACATCCAAGGAAGAAGAGGAATATCGCAACAAAGGTACGCACAAACTCAGATCACCGCACCATCACAATAGTCCTCGGCGCAGAAGCAGCCGTCGACGATCTAGGTCATCATCACCAAAACACTACAAAATCCCAAGTCACGGAGGAACTCAAAGATCCTGGACTCCCAACAAAGCATACGATTACAAAGACGATGAAAAAGAGATGGGAGCAACATGCTTTACTCGCGAAGTTCGCACCACACTTGTCCCCAAAGGATTCAAACTGCCCCATGATCAGCAGAAATATGACGGATCTCAGGAGCCATGTCATGGCTCCCATCTTGATGGACATACAATAGCGGGAGCGCTCGAGGGCTGTGAAGAGAAGGCAGGCGCGAGGAAGAAGCAGTGGCGGCGGCAGAGGAGCAATGAGCTGGTAAACAGTAAAAGTAAAAAAGGTCTCTCCGTATATAAAGCTTCCTCAGGAAGGAACGTGGTCTGAGACATAGCGTGTGAAGCGGAAGCGGCAAGCCCACTAACGGGCGGAAAATTCGGAAATTACCATGCTGCCCATGTTCAACGGTCAGTGTCTAGTCAAATCATCTCAGACAGTGATCATATCAATGACGTCACGCATATCAGCTAAAGTCGACGAAATACAAGTCAAAGAAAAATTTGAGCCTATGATCGTTGATACGTCTCAAACGTATCTATAATTTTTGATGCTCTATGCTTGTTTTTACACCATTTGCTTAGTGTTTCGTTACAATTTATGGCGTTTTTATGCATTTCTGGAACTAACCTATTAACAAGATGCCACAGTGCCAGTTCCCTATTTTCTGCTATTTTTGTGTTTCAGAAAATTTACACAGGAAATATTCTCGGAATTGGACGAAACAAAAGCCAAACATCCAGAAATTTATCGAAGCTTCCAGAAGTCCGAAGAGGAGACGGAGAGGGGCCACGGGCCGGCCACACAGTAGGGCGGCGCGGCCCAGCCCCTGGCCACGCCCCCTATGTGTGTGACCGTCCTGGTCCACTTCTGACGCCGCCCCTTCGCCTATAAAGACCCCCCGACGGGAAAAACCTAAGTACCCGATCAATTTTCTAAAAACACATCGCGATCCGCCATTGTCGTCGACCCAAGATCGGGAGGGTCCAGAAGCTCTTCCTGGCACCCTGCCGGAGAGGGGAATCACCACCGGAGGTCTTCTTCATCGCTATGCTTGCCTCCGGCGTGATGAGTGAGTAGTCTACCTTGGACTATGGGTCCATAGCAGTAGCTAGATGGTTGTCTTCTCCACCATGTGCTTCATGTTTAGATCTCGTGAGCTACCTTACATGATTGAGATCACCGTTATGTAATTCTACATGTTGTGTTTGTTGGGATCCGATGAATATTGGTGTTATGATTGAGTTGATGTGTTAAATATTATCTTATGTTATCTCTATGTTGTTTATGATCTTGCATGCTCTCCGTTGTTAGTAGCTATCTTGGCCAAGTAGATACTAGTGACTCCAAGAGGGGGTATTTATGCTCGATAGTTGGGTTCATGCCTCTATTTAATCTGGGGAAGTGACAGAAACCTCTAAGGTTGTAGATGTGCTGTTGTCACTAGGGAGAAAACAACATTCTTATGCCCAAGGGCATATGCTTTGTTTACATTACACACTTTGCTTAATGCAGTTATCTATTGTTCGCAACTTAATACTCGTGGGGTGTTCGGACGATATCCCCGTGGGTGGATTATTAGTCATAGATGCAGTTGGCTGGCGGTCTATGTATTTTGTTGTAATGCCCAGAGTAAATCTCATAGTGATCCTCTCGACATATGCATGTTATCTTTATTCTATCAATTGCCCAACTATAATTTGTTTACCCAGCATGCCGTTATTTATTTTATGGAGAGACACCACTAGTGAACTGTGGACCCCGGTCCAATTTCCTTTATATTGCTATCACCTGTTTACTTTACTCGCACTATTTACTTTACTTGCATACTACTATTGCTTTCCACTCGATACGCTCATTCCTTTGTTTACAGCAAACCGGTGAGATTGATAACCTCATCGTAAGTTGGGTGCAAAGTATTTGGTTGTGTTGTGTGCAGGTTCCGCGTTGCTACTAGTTGAAGACGCGCTAACAAGAATCATTAACGGCGCCCTTGTTGGAAGTCACTAGGCTAGCAAGCCTCACCTTCAGACGTTTGGCTTTTTCCTGGATTCGATAAACCTTGGTTTCTTACTGAGGGAAAATTTGCTGCTGTACTCATCATACCTTCCTCTTGGGGTTCCCAACTGGATGGTGATTTACATCAACACCGCCGCAACAAGCAATAAATTTTCTGGCGCCGTTGCCGGGGAAAAAGAAGACTTCTACAAGGGGAGTTTCGCACACACATCCTTTACTTTGTTTTAAGTTTTGCTTTACTTTATTTTTTTTACTTGCTTTGTTTTATCAAAAACACAAAAAAAAATTAGTTTCCTTTATAGTTGTTACTTTATTACTCTTAGTTCATTATGTTGTTTCCTAAGTACGTTCTGGAGGACCTCTCAGTAGGTAGTGGTTCAATTATTGGGAAAAGTAATATTGAGGAGTTCTTTAATCATATTAGTATGCATAAAGATGTTGAGGAAAAATCTTTGGCTGAGCTTGCTAATAGTTATGAAGTTGCTTCTGCTTATTTAGTTCACATGTTGGAAGCTAGGTTTGCTAGCCTTAATCCTTTCATGCAACACATGTTTCTTAAGCTTCATGATATTGAAGACCCCCAAAAAGAAAGCTTTTATCCTGGAAACTTTGCGTAGAGAATTTAGAGATGTTGCCATTGAAGCTAGGAAATGTTTTAAGCATTTTAATAAGCTTGGCTCGCATGTAGAGGTTGTTGCTACAACCAGTGAAGATTTCAGAGTACCAATACCTTGTAAACTTGTAGGAATTCATGATGCTTTGGAAAAGAATTTTAATTGGATTTGTCCTAAAAATCTTTTTGATGAAAGTAGTGTACCAAAGTGTGATCATAAAGGATCTTCAAAAACTCATTTGGACACAATTCAATTCATTATTGAAAAGACTCCTACAATTGATCTTAATGCCTCTTTCGATATTACTTGATTCGCACTTTCTGCGCCTAGCTCAAAGGCGTTAAAGAAAAGCATTCTTGGGAGATAACCCAATGTTTACTTTCAGTTCTTTTTCTTTTATTTGAGTCTTGGAAGTTATTACTACTGTAATAACCTCTCCTTGTCTTTTTTATTTTGTTGTTGTGCCAAGAGAAGCCTCTAATTTGAGTGAGGTAAGATTTGGGGATGTTGCTGTCCTGAAACAGATTTCGGTGCTGCACTCTAAAAATTCGTGAAAATTCTCAGAATACTTTTTGACCTGAGATTTCTTGTGCATATGCCCCAGGTTATATCCAAACTTTCATTAGTTATACACTTTTTGATTTGAGCAACAGAAAACCCTCTAAAAATTCGACCTTTGTCAGCTGTTCTGTTTTGACAGATTTCTGCCACTATTTGTGTTTGCCTCTCGATCGCTTTCTTTTTGAGTTCTTTTGATCACGGAACTTTTGGGGAAGTTTCTACAGTAGTATATGCTTTATATGTGATGGTTTTGAGTTGAAACCTGAAGCAAAAAAGGGTTGAATCATTGCTATGCTTACACTAATGTTGCTAATAGAATTGTGTTTAGTTTTGTATGAAGGAAGTTTTCAAGTGTAGGGATTGGAGAATGATGAGATGAGTTGAAGAATGGACAAAAGCTCAAGCTTGGGGATGCCCATGCACCCCAATAAATATCCAAGAGGTACAAGCGTCAAAGCTTGGGGATGCCCCCGAGGCACCCCTTCTTCGTCGGCAAAAATCAGGTCACCTTTCAACACACTATATTTTTATTGCTTCATGCACTATGCATTTTTCTTGGAGCGTCAGTCGTTTTAGTTTTTAGTTTTATTTAGTTTTGTTTGCTGTAATAAATGGTTGGACCCCAACAAATTGTTTTTGGAGAAGTTGCCTTGCTTTTCATTTGCCAAGAACACTCCGTTTTTCACTCTTATCGTTCAACGAGTGTTCTCTTTTTCTAGAACTGTGTTATTTTCGTTTTTCACCTTGATTTGTGTTCAGATCTTGTTATATATCTTTGTATCAAGGTGTATTTTGACCTCTGGTCCATGTTGGTTTTCATCAAAAGAGTTGTTTCAAAAAGGTTTGACTGGTGTTGGAAAAGAGAAAAAATTTATGCAAAAAAGTGGTACAAAAAGGAGCTTGTGTAGACTGCGGCCTAGGCTTTTGCATGTCGTGCTTGATGTCTTTTTACTAGTATGCTTAGTGGTTTTTCTGTAGCACGACTTGTCTCAAATGACTGAGATTGCTTAATGAGCCTTTGAAAAAATCATGCGTTGTTTTTATTATTTGGAAGTATTATTTTGGTTTTCTCCTTGATGCTTTATTTGGGTTGACTTGGCGCATGCTCACACATGTTAGACTCATACAAATTCATCATAAGCCTCTATGATCATTTAGTTTTTGACTTTTGATGCCATCTTATGCTTCTTTTAATGTTGCTTTGTTGCTTTGCATGATAATGGCCGTTATTGCTCTCTTAGTTGGTCGCTCCCAGTCCTTTGCTAGCCCTCATTTTATACTGAGTATGAGATCTACTCGTGCATCCAACTCCTAAAAACCAAGTTGTTCCAATGTGTCCACTATAAATTCCTATGCATGGTATTTGCAAGCCATTCGAAGTAAATTTTCATGTGCTACCTTTGAAAAAAACCTTCAAAATACTTCTCGTTTTGTGATACTGTTTTCAGCTCATGGGGACGTAGTGGTCGGATTTGCTATCTTCCATATTGTTTATTCCAAAAAGAAAGAAAAAAAGGAAAAAAGAAAGAAAAAAGGCACTCCTCCATGGTATGTGAATGTTGGTGGGCACCCGATGGAATCGGTTAGCCATGGTTTGAGAAAGGAAAAAAGGTGGGGAGGAGTACCAAGCTTTATAAAAGAGCACAAAAGTGCCAAGCTCTCTCTCAAAAACATGCTTCATTTTTGTATGGAAGATAGTAAGAACCCCATTGCCAGTCGTTGACAAAGACAACCACCTCTCAAAACCTAATTTTTATCTCTCTGTTTTACAAATGAAAAGCTCTAGCACATGTTTAATCACTGCTTCCCTCTGTGAAGGGCCTTTCTTTTACTTTTATGTTGAGTCACCACCTTCTATCTTTATGCACCGTCTAAGAGAGCATAGTTGTCATTCTGAGTATAATGTGCATTGTCCCAAAGTTTTCATTGATTGATTCATGATTTTGGTTTCACTTGTTCTTAAATTATTTGTATCTAGTCGCCCTCTTAAACTTGAAGGTGTCCTATGCATTTATGTTTTGCTCTCTCATGAAGGACACGCTGAAAACCATTTGCTATGTTTTTCCATATGATTTGAACACACGTTTGACTTTCATTGTTTCATTTTCATGATCTTTCATTTGTGTTCTTTTTCAGAAGAGGAGACGGAGAGGGGCCACGGGCCAGCCACACAGTAGGGCGGCGCGGCCCAGCCCCTGGCCGCGCCCCCTATGTGTGTGACCGTCCTGGTCCACTTCTGACGCCGCCCCTTCGCCTATAAAGACCCCCCGACGGGAAAAACCTAAGTACCCAATCAATTTTCCAGAAACACATCGTGATCCGCCGTCGTCATCGACCCGAGATCGGGAGGGTCCAGAAGCTCTTCCCGGCACCCTGCCGGAGAGGGGAATCGCCACCGGAGGTCTTCTTCATCGCCATGCTTGCCTCCGGCATGATGAGTGAGTAGTCGACCTTGGACTATGGGTCCATAGCAATAGCTAGATGGTTGTCTTCTCCACCATGTGCTTCATGTTTAGATCTTGTGAGCTGCCTTACATGATCGAGATCACCGTTATGTAATTCTACATGTTGTGTTTGTTGGGATCCGATGAATATTGGTGTTATGATTGAGTTGATGTGCTAAATATTATCTTATGTTATCTCTATGTTGTTTATGATCTTGCATGCTCTCCGTTGTTAGTAGCTATCTTGGCCAAGTAGATACTAGTGACTCCAAGAGGGGGTATTTATGCTCGATAGTTGGGTTCATGCCTCTATTTAATCTGGAGGAGTGACAGAAACCTCTAAGGTTGTAGATGTGCTGTTGCCACTAGGGAGAAAACAACATTCTTATGCCCAAGGGCATATGCTTTGTTTACATTACACACTTTGCTTAATGCAGTTATCTGTTGTTCGCAACTTAATACTCGTGGGGTGTTCGGACGATATCCCCGTGGGTGGATTATTAGTCATAGATGCAGTTGGATGGCGGTCTATGTATTTTGTTATAATGCCCAGAGTAAATCTCATAGTGATTCTCTTGACATATGCACGTTATCTTTATTCCATCAATTGCCCAACTGTAATTTGTTTACCCAGCATGTCGTTATTTATTTTATGGAGAGACACCACTAGTGAACTATGGACCCCGGTCCAATTTTCTTTATATTGCTATCACCTGTTTACTTTACTCACACTATTTACTTTACTTGCATACTACTATTTCTTTCCACCCGATACGCTCATTCCTATGTTTACAGCAAACCGGTGAGATTGACAACCTCATCGTAAGTTGGGAGCAAAGTATTTGGTTGTGTTGTGTGCAGGTTCCGCGTTGCTACTAGTTGAAGACGCGCTAACAAGAATCGTTAACGGCGCCCTTGTTGGAAGTCACTAGGCTAGCAAGCATCACCTTCAGACGTTTGGTTTTTTCCTAGATTCGATAAACCTTGGTTTCTTACTAAGGGAAAATTAGCTGTTGTACTCATCATACCTTCCTCTTGGGGTTCCCAACTGGACGGTGATTTACATCAACACCGCCGCAACAAGCAATCGTTTCCAAGGAACCCAACCATAGCCTCGGGGGCTACTCCCATCGGGAGCGCTGGTCGCGCACCCGACGAAAAGAAAAGAAGATAAGACGATTTTTTATGCAGGTCATGACGATGAGAGAATAGACAAGGAGCAAATATTTTGGAGTCTATACCCAATTTTTTTTACTATAGCCTCGGGGGCTACTCCCATCGGGAGCGCTGGTCGCGCACCCGATGCAGATGAAAGTATCAATTTCGAAATTCCAAGAGGCGAGTTATTACACATATATTGGAGTAAATTATCGACTTCAGTGTCAAAACATCAAAAGTTCAACATTGCTATTCGCTAATTCACTCCCATCGGGAGAGATTTGCGACTAGCAGAGGAATAACAACCCGAAGATTTTGGGTATTGAAATAGCCAAACAAGGCTCACGACAAAGTTATGATTCACAAGCTGCATCATCGCGACAAACTTGAATGCCATGATTGTAAAAGATCATGAAGGTAAGACCTCAGGATCCGTCCTGCATGGCCTAGTATACGCACATGAATGTGCTCTGCTAGTAAATTTCCGTATCCACGATGCAAAGAAAAATCCCGGTGGACGCACTGGGTACCCTGAGAACTACTGGAATCCTGTCTTTGTAAGTCCTAAATGCGGCAAAAGACTGGGTTACGCCAGGTACCTGATTCAAGTCCAGGGGCTTGAGTTTAAAGTAGGTAACAAGTGTCTGGTCAGGCAGTTAACTGGACTCCTGATCCGTCAGAGATGCCAGGCTTGTTAACCAAAATCCCCTTGAGAAATAAATGATATGAATTGTTTGATGAATACAGGAAAAAAAGAAAAAGTCATAGATTGATCAAGTCAAAGATATAAAGATTTGAGATTCAACCCGAATCAACAATTCTGGTAGAATCTCGGGGGCTACTGACAAGGTTATAGCTAATAAGGCCCATTATCTTGGTACCCCTGGGGGCCGTTAGGGAGGCATAAGATAGATGTAGTCGAAATATGAGATGATATCATATATATAATTTGTATTAAACCCGACCGGATCCTTGAGACCTGGCCACCTATATATAGGGGCCAGGAGAGACCAGCTAGGGGCAGATTGAGATTGAGCAAATTGAGTACCATGCTTATTCTCGACACACACCAAACCTCGCCTTGTTTGACTGATCTTTACCCTCGAGTTCATCCAACGCCCTCTTCCCCCGATCCTAAGTCCTTCATCTAGGACATTTGCCGAGTTAACCCTCGTCAGTGGGAATACATCAAGTATGATAATTTGACATGTTCGATAAGAATATGTGATACTTATAAAACAAGGTTAAAAGGAAAAAAATATGCCATATGAGACAAAAAACATACACCCTACAATTTAATTGTGCACATATACCACTGTGTTAATATTTAGAAAACACGCTCTCCTAGCGGCCACTCCATGGTCTTAAGGAGTAAATGTTGACATCTGGTCGAGTTGTGGATCGGATGCACTCAGGAAGAGGAAGATTTGCACAAGTTGAGAATTAAGTCGGGTGATGGAGATGCTAGAGAAAAAAAGGGTGTTGATCGAACAATCGACAATGGCCCACACTCTCTACGGCTTATACTAGGCTACCAAGGTAGGTGGGTAGCAGTATCGTCCCAGGGGCTTAGACGGATGGCTCGACTGGGGCTCCCATTCCTGACTCACCGTTGAGGGATGTTGGTTGAAGGAGGCCGGAAACCGCATGTTCATAGTAAAATGGTAGAAGGACTTGAGAGAAGGAGGAACATATCGCATGGTGTTGAGAGCACTCAGTTTGTTGCGATAACATACATTGTTTGGGGAGGGGTGTAGTAGGACAACGAAAAGGGTTAATGATCGGGAGAGATGTCAACCTAAAATAGTATAAGTCAAAATAAGTGTTTTCTCGTTATTGTGTAACACTGGTGGAAAAAGGGCCATTAATCCCGGTCTGTAACGGCCTTTAGTCCCGGTTTCTAAACCGGGACTAGCAAAGCGCGATTAAAGGCTCTCACCCTTTAGTCCCGGTTGCAAACGAACCGGGACTAATGGCCGTCCACGTGGGCACGGCTGGGAGCGCCGTCTCGGGGACCTTTAGTCCCGGTTCGTAATGAGAACCGGGACTAAAGTGTTCTGTTTTTGTTTTTATTTTTATTGCTGTTTCAGATTATAGGTTTAGGGTTTATGCTTAATTAGGGTTCATTTTAATTTCAAACGAGTTTCTGTACCTATATTCTACGACTAGTACATACACATTACACATTGGTGCATGCATATATAATATTATACGATGTCTCGCGACTGTATATACTACAATTTCAAACAAATGTATGTACAACTATTTTTCAAACAAGTTTCAAAACAAACTAAGTTACATGGAGATCACTAAATTACAGATAGCGTTCTTCGTCCTCCACATAGTGTTCTCCTTTCTCATCGAGGACCTCCCTCATGATGAATCCTGCCAGCTCCTCTTGAATTGCTTTTAGGCGCTGGGTTGGTACGAGCTTCTCCCGCATCACATACAACTTTAAGAAGATCGATATGGATATATATAAGTCGGATGAAACTCAACACAATTGATTATAATAAAAGAAAACTGTGAATATTATTTACGTACATCAAAGTCTGTGGTACGCGCTCTCCGCTCACTGGTGTACCACCGGATGAACTCGCAGACGTAGAATGCACAGAGATTGGTCCCCGGTGGTTGCTGCAAACCCTTTATCTTTTTAAAAGTTAGCTGTTCTTTGAATTCACCTCTTACCGACCTTCTGAAACGTGTCCAAACGCTACAGGGCAAAGAAAATGAGCAAATGAGTTATTAAATACTTGATATCAGGAAATTAATGAAAGGAGCTGATATATATAGTCGGGTAATGATTGAAATTACTTTTGCAGCATTTCTTTCATGTCGCTAAACAGGACGTCGGGCTTATCCAATGAGTCCAAGATATGAACAGTTGATGTGTCCAATTGAATCTTTAGCAGAATCCAGTGAAAACTGCAGACACGCATGCATAACTCATCAATTACACTTAACATCTAGTAAGCAAAAAAGAATGTCTATAAGATAGAAACACTCACTTGAAGTTGTAAGGAAATAGAATTTCTCTTTTAAGACTTTGCTTGACAAAAAATCTGAAGAGGTCCTTCTCCACGTCGCTGGGGTGATCTTTTAACATCCTTTCATTAATGATATATGGGTCAATGAACCCAACGTCATGGATTCCAATTTTTTTGCATTCAAACATCTTAAATCTACATAATAGCATACAAAAATCATATAGTTAATTAAGATATATAGGCAATGAACGAGCTTAGCTAGATACTTGAATATAAATCACTTACAGACAATAGCAACTGATGGTAGACTTGTCGAGATCGCGCTGATTGAATATGTGAAACAATTCGTCCATTGGAATATGTACCATGTATCTTTTGAAGTAATGCTCCTCTCTAACGTCCAAGAGGATAAAACGTTTGAAGTCCTTTTTTTGTATATGCACCTTGTACCAGCCGAGCAGATTTCGCATATGTGTTGATAGACCGCGTTCCTCCTCGGGCTTGATCAGAGCCCCCCCCATTACATATTGCTCTACTACCTCTCCCAGTGGCGCTTCTTTAAGGCCTAACATAACTAGAAGAGGCACATTCAAGATGTCCGCGTTCTCTTTTGCCTCCCTTACAGTTAAACCCAATAGTTGTGCAGCTGCTACTACTCTGGGGTCCAATAACAATCGGTCCTCTTCCAAATTGGCTCTGAAGGACGTATCGATATCGGGGGGGCCGACTATGAGTGGGGCGACCGATTGATTCTTCTGTTCTCCAAGCTGGGGAATTTGTTTCCCGCTTCTTTTTGCCTTGGCCAAGTCACTTTGCCTTTCAATTTCGCGTTTATAGTCTGATGGCAGATTCATCTTATATTGGGGCTCTGCAGTAAGCATACCATAAGCCCAGTCCTTTTGTTTCTCTGTGTATGTCGGCTTGGGCTCAGGCACTTTCGGTGCAAAAAATGCCTTCACTTCGGCGCGTACTATCGCCTCGTTTTCCTCAGGAGTCCGGTCATAAGCTCTCTTGGGAAGAGGCTTTAGCGATGGCTCTGGTATCTTCGTGGTCTTATGTACTACCTTATCAGTAGTACTAACCATAGCGGACCTGCTCCGCTTTTTCCCCGTCTGAGTAGTATTGGGGGGCGGCTTCGCCTGACGCCCTGGAGGTGCACCGGGGGACGGCGTTGGCTGACGCGCGGGAGGTGCACTAGGGGGCGGCGTCGGCTGACGCGTCGCCCAAGGTAGACTCAGGGGTGGCGTCGGCTGACGCGGCGCTGGAGGTGGACTCGGGGGTGGCGTCGGCTGACGCGGCGCCTGAGGTGGACTCGGGGGCGGCGTAGGTGGACGACGTTCACCGGGGGAGGGTGGACTTGGATTCCTCGGAGTCGGTGGCCTTGGCGCTGAGCCTGGAAACTTGATGTATTTCTTTTGCCATAAAACGATTTGGCGCTTGACATCTCCAAGTCTCCGATCCCCTTCAGGTGTAGAAAAATCAAGCTCTAGGTCCTCGAACGAGCTGACTATGTCAAGCACCGAGACACGAGCATAGCCAGCCGGTATCGGGTTCCCATGGTGGAGTGCTTCAGGTAGAGAAGGTAAAGCGTCACCGCTCGCCACCTTGATGGTCATGTTCTTCATTGGCTGATGTAGCTCACAATTTGTCATCTCCCTAACATCATCCACGGGGTAGCGAGACCCCGGTGCTTCATGCTCATCAGCTGGGACCTCCGTGGAAGCCACGCTGCTTCTCCGTTGACTATTAAGATCCAATGCTGGATCTTCCTGCAGCCGAGATCCGCCTCCCTGGCTAAGTTGATGTATCATACTCTTCATGTCGGCTAATTCACGTTCTACCTTGCCGATCCGATCTGCTTCCCGATCCTTCTTTCTCTTACGGCTTTTGTAACCGTACGGATCTTCGTGCTGAGAAAACCCTTCCTTCCATGGAACACCGGCGCCTTTGCCTCTTGTTCGTCCGGTGTGTTCTGGATTCCTGAGGGCGTGTGTCAGCTCGTCGTTCTCTCGGTCGACACGGATCAATCCCGCTTGAGCATCCTCCATTGCCTTAACAAGTTTTACTGTGGGAGTAAAGGTCTGTTTCCGATGAACACACTCCCCTGTTGCCGGGTCTAACGATCCTCCATGTCCGTACCACCAGTGCTTGGCCCTTTCGGGCCATCCCTCTGTACCTGGAGTGATTCCTTTATTCCTCAATTGATTCTCCATAGATTCCCACTTGGGCACTGCTCTCACGTAGCCGCCTGGCCCCAAAACATGGTGATGTTCCTTCTTTTCAGCATTTTTCTTATTTTTTTCCGACATTTCCTTGGCTCTCTCAGATGCCTTGAATGCCACAAATTCAGGCCACTGTTGTCTCAACTTCTCGTATGCTCCTTCGAACACTGGAGTTTTATTTTTCGCGATATACTTCGCGTATAACATTTTCTTGAAGCCCCGGAATGCTTCAGCCATCTTCTTGAGAGCGTACTGTTTAACTCTTCTTCTCCTTTCACGTCCACCCGGAATTTCATTTCCATCATCATCCTTCTTGGAGTACTCCAGAGGTAGAATGAAATTTTCCATGAGCTTCCTCCAAAGGTCTTTCTTGGATCTTTTGTTCACAAAAGTAGCTCCAAGACGTGCCTTCTTTGGCTCGTGCCATTCTTGAACCGTGATCGGGATCATGTCCCTAACAATCACTCCGCATTGATTTATAAATTTTGTTGCGTGTTGTGTTGGCTCCAACGGTTTGCCATCTGGAGATACTACATTGATGGTCAGCTTCTGATTCGCACTCAACTTTTGGCTCGGACCTCGTTTAGAATACGATTTGCTCGATCCGGAGGGCTGAAAAAAGAAAAAGTCGTTAATACAAATATGCATATTCCCTTCGTATCACCAAAAGCTAAATCTATATACCTCGCCATCGGCGTTTGTTTGCAATTGTCGTTCGGCATCGGTGTTTGTTTGCCCTTCGTCGTCAAACATTTCTATCTCCATTCCGTCACCGGAAGGGTTAAGAAACGATGAAACATCATCTTCAAATTCAGCTTCTCCGGCACCTTCTCGGCCGACTCCTTCTCGGCCGGCTACTCTGGGGTCTTCTCGATCGGCACCTTCTTGAGGCACATATACATTCTCACGTATCATGCCAAATAAGAATTCTTTGGGGTGGCGTGGGTCATTTTCACCGTCCATGTCTCTTCTAAAGACAGGTAAAACAAGTTAGTGACACATATTTGAGCAATAACCAAAAAAAAGGGGATGTTGGCCGAGCGCCGACGCGGTGGGGGGAAGACCCCCTCACCGCGTCGGCGCCCGGCCAACGCCCCCTTTTAGTACTACATTCTAACATTTCTATTTTTGTACTAACATTTCAAATATTCTAACATTTCTATTTTTTACTAACACTAATTCTAACACAAATTCTAACTAGTAATATTATTAACTCTATTTTGTAAGTCTATTACTAACAATATTCCTATTTCTAACATTTCTAACTATTAACTATTTCTAATTATTTCTATTTCTAACATTTCTAACTATTAACTATTTCTAACATTTCTAACTATTAACTATTTCTAACATAAAAAAGTTAGAAAATATATATACCTGCTGCAGGGGGCGGCCGGCGTGTTGCAGGGGGTGGCCGGGCGGCGGCCGGCGCTGCAGGGGGTGGCGGCGGTGCTGCAGGGGGTGGCCGCGCGCTGCAGGGGGTGGCTCGGGCGGCGGCGCTACTGCAGGGGGTCGGCGGCGGCGCTCGGCGATTCGGGCCGGCGACCGCAATGTTGGACGTCCGGCTCGGGCGGGCGGCTCGGGCGGCGGCCGGCGCTGCAGGGGGCGGCTCGGGCGGCGCGGCGGTGGCGGCGTGGGGGCACGGGAGCGGGCGCAGCGGCGACGCGGACGTCCGGCGGCGCGGCGGCGGCGGCCACGGGAACCGGCGACCGCAACGATCCAGATGAGGGCTCCTCCGCGCGACGAACTCGAAACTGCTAAGTGTCATGAAGAAGAAGGAGGGGGCGGCGCGGGGCTTATATACCCCCCCACCTTTAGTCCCGGTTGGTGGATTCAACCGGGACTAAAGGGGGGTCTTTAGTCCCGGTTGAAGCCACCAACCGGGACTAAAGGGTCTTTAATCCCGGTTGGTGGATTCAACCGGGACTAAAGACTTTTCGGCGGTTCGCGCCCGATTCCCAGACCTTTAGTCCCGGTTGGTGGAACCAACCAGGACTAAAGGTATAATAAATGCGCGCCAAGGCCTTATATTTTTTCAGATTTCATTTGAATATGAAATTTGAATTTCAATTTGAATAACTTCTATATATTTTAGAATCTGACAAAACTTTGAATATGAAAAGTGTTTGAAATTTAATAACTAATTCAAAACTATTTTGTATTTTCAAAATCAATTAATCTAACTATTTAAACAATTAACTATTTTACCATTTTCAATTAAAACTATATTGATTAATATTCTTTTTGAATATTTTAGAATCTGACAAAACTTTGAATATGAAAAGTGTTTGAAATTGAATAACTAATTCAAAACTATTTTCTATTTTCAAAATCAATTAATCTAACTATTTAAACAATTAACTATTTTGCCATTTTCAAAAGCTTCCGAAGATGCCGTAGGGCGTGAGCACCAACGACATCTTCGAGAAACTCCGCCACGGGAGATTTCCCAACCCTTTCCTCCATAACTATTAGAGGAGATGGAGTCTTTCACGGGCTTGCAGGGAAATTTTTCCGAGGCGGAGCTTCCGAAGATGCCGTAGGGCATGAGCACCAACGACATCTTCGAGAAACTCCTCCACGGGAGATTTCCCAACCTTTTCCTCCATCCATGGGGATGAAACTCTCCCTGCCTTCGAGTTGTGCTTGCCATGGCGTATCGATGCTCCTTTTATAGGCACGGCGCCGCTTCTACTTTTGTCTTGTTCCTCCGACAGGGGCGTCGTGCGCTACATGCTTTATCTCATCGAGCAGTGCATCCACCAGCCGGGACTAAAGGTTACCCACACGTCCTTATCCCACCGACAGTTTTAGTCTCGGTTGCACCCACCAGCCGGGACTAAAGGTTACCCACACGTCCTTATCCCACCGACAGTTTTAGTCTCGGTTGCACCCACCAGCCGGGACTAAAGGTTACCCACACGTCCTTATCCCACCGACAGTTTTAGTCTCGGTTGCACCCACCAGCCGGGACTAAAGGTTTCCTGCGCTTTCCACCGCTTCCCGCCTCCGTCTTCCTACCATTTTTCACTATATATATGTAGGCTTGGCCTCCATTTACATATCATATCTAGACTCATATCTGCAAACCTCATAACTCTCTTCCATGGCTTCCATCGTATCTCTAACCCCCCAGAAGGCAGAGGCGCTTTGCGCCTCAAACTACCCCTGCCCGCCGGGCTACCGCGTCCCCACCGGTTGGATGC
This sequence comes from Dactylis glomerata, assembly GCA_007115705.1. Classification (NCBI taxonomy): domain Eukaryota; kingdom Viridiplantae; phylum Streptophyta; class Magnoliopsida; order Poales; family Poaceae; genus Dactylis; species Dactylis glomerata. The sequence goes on along the minus strand of QXEO01000247.1, from coordinate 5,074,600 downwards.
TGAGCGTCGGAGGCGTACCGGTCCCTCCTGTCCCTCTAGGTGTGGCGCGCCAGATGGCCATCACGAACCACTACTACTTCGAGCTCACACCAGAGCAGCGGAGGAATCCCCAGTGGCATCCCGACTATAGCCCGACTTGGGACGCCTTCTTCATCAATCGGCGTGAGAGTGCGCTTGCCAGGCACGAGGAGGACGGCCCGCCTCGTTCGAACTTCAACGAGGCCGACCGTCGGCTGTGGTGGCGCGGCCGGACTCTCCAGAGCGTCATGGCCTACCGTGGCCCCCGCCTGCGCTACCCTCAGTCTCAGCCCACACGTGTTCACCGACCGAGGTTCGACTACCGCGACCCCGATGCCAGCGACGACGACGTCGGCGACTACGATGACTACAGTGGCGACGTTTATAGGGCTAGGCACGACTATGACTGAATCACTCCAACATTTGAAAACAAGTTCGGCCGATTGTGACTTAATCTGACCATGTACTTTAATTCCAGTTCAATCGTTTCCCCGCCTCTCGTGAGTGTTATTGTGATACATGATTAGATCAATATATTACATACAATGTTTAATACATGATTAGAACAATACATGATTAGAACAATACATGATTACACATCATTTCTTCACTAGTGTCCCTTGCTTACGATTGTGGCGTAACCATGGAGAATCTTCATTATTTAACTTGAGGCTTGTGTCAGTGTTCACTCTGAAGGGCGGAATTTCACCAAACTGATTATAATCTTGTGACATGTCTGTCTTGTCCTCCACTCCCACGATGGTTCTTTTCCCTGAAAGAACTATGTGGCGCTTTGGTTCATCACATGATGTATTCGCTTTGGTTCTTTTTCTTGGTTTGCTACTCACGTCCTTCACATAGAAAACCTGAGCCACATCTTTAGCTAGGACGAATGGTTCATCAAGGTACCCTAGATTGTTGAGATCCACCATTGTCATTCCGTACTGCTCGTCCAACTTTACCCCGCCTCCTGTCATCTTCACCCATTTGCACCGAAACAAAGGAACCTTAAAGTTAGGTCCATAATCAAGCTCCCATATCTCTTCTATGTAACCATAATATGTGTCCGTTCGCCCTTTGCCAGTTACTGCATCAAAGCGGACACCACTGTTTTGGTTGGTGCTTTTTTTATCTTGGGCGACCGTGTAAAATGTATTCACATTTATCTCGTACCCTTGGAAAGTCAATATAGTCGAAGATGGTAATTTGGCCAGCAAGTACAGCTGCTCTTCAACAACAGTGTCATTCATGAGACGTCTTTGCAACCAAACGCCGAAAGTCGCCATGCGTGAGAGTGCGCTTGTCAAATTCTCATAGTCACCACGATAGAGGATGCAGTCATTAGGACATGCATGTATCTTCTGAACCTCTAAACCTAGAGGGCAGACAATCTTTTTGGCTTCGTACGTACTGGTGGGCAATTCGTTATCCTTTGGAAGCATATTCCTCATCATTTTCAGCAACTTTTCAAATTCGGAGTCAGATAGACCTTCCTCTGCCTTCCATTTCAGCAATTCAAGTGTGCTGCCCAGCTTTTCCAGACCATTTTGGCAGTTTGGGTATAAGGACTTTTTGTGATCCTCTAACATGCGATCCAACTTCTCCCTCTCCTTATTAGTTTCGCATTTCTCCGTGCATCAGCAATGGTCCGACCGAGATCATCAGGGGCCTCATCATGTGTCTCTCCTTCAGCTTCCCCTTCAGCTCCCCCTTCAGCTCCCCCTTCAGCTTCTCCCATGAAAGTATCACCATATTCAGGGAAACCAGGATAGTTGTCATCATCCTCTTCTTCATTGTCTTCCATTGTAATACCTCTTTCTCCGTGCTTGGTCCAACAATTGTAGCTGGACATAAAACCGTGCTGAAGCAGATGCACGTGAAGGGTTCTTGATGAAGAGTAATTCTTCAGATTCTTACACACACTACATGGACATACAACAAAACCATTCCGCTTGTTCGCATCAGCCACACGGAGGAAATCCTGCAAGCCCTTAATGAACTCGCTTGAGACTCGGCTACCGTACATCCATTGCCGGTTCATCTGCATTATTATATAAGTATATAATAAACCAAATTAATACAAGAAATAAACTCACATTGCATATAAATCATATATACTCCCACATTACTCTCTAACGTTACAAAAATTATTGCAAATAAATCCTACTCAAAAATTATTATTGTAAATCACATAAGCTCACAATTACTCCCACATTACTTTCTAACATTAATTACTCCACAAATCCCTCTATTTTTTGAGCATAAAAAAAGCTATATATGTGCATGACAAATTTCTACTTCATACTCATTTTGATCAACATACAAGTACACCACCTCTACACATGTGCAAACTAAGAAATTAATTTAAGCTTAAATGCTATATAAATCAAATAAACTCCTATAATTACTCCCAAATTATAGCCACAAATCTCACCACATCTAGAGCATTATATGAGCTAAATTAGCAATTAAAGATGAGAGAGTAAAGTTGCTAACCTTTTGAACCAATTAGATAGATGAAATAACTCAAAATCTTGGATAATTTTGATAAAAAAATCGGGCATGACCTCTCCACTCAATCCAAGCTTCCGACCACCATTAGTGTACTGGCAGGCTCGGGGGAAGAGAAGCTCGATTTTGTAGGCGACGGCCTTTAGTCCCGGTCCGTGTTAAAGGCCGGGATTAAAGGTCGCCCTTTAGTCCCGGTCGTTAACACGGGCCGGGACTAAAGGCCGCCGCCCGTTGGGTTCCCGCCAGCCAACCCTTTAGTCCCGGTCCGTGTTAACGACCGGGACTAAAGGTCCATTACGAACCGGGACTAGGTGCTGGCCGTGCTCCAGCGGCACGAACCGGGACTAATGCCCCCTTTAGTCCCGGCCCAATTAGTTTGGGGACTAAAGGTGGCGGATAGAAGCCTCTTTTTCCACTAGTGTAATAAACATGAGTGAGTTCTTCAAGGCTCGATTGTGTGAGCCGGTTTGTGCATAGATGGTTCAAACAAAACAAGTCATGAATGTCACACTTGTGCAACGACTATCGGAGCTTTGAAAGTTGAATCTAGCTACAAATAAGAACAAGAGTGCATCTCTAGCGTGGCATTATGCTTTCTCGTATCACTGAAGTTGTTAACAATTGAGCTTATCTATCCAAAGAAAATATATTATCAACTATGACATCACCCTGCTATGTCACCGAAAGAAACATATCACCAAAAAGAGAACACAAGCTGTAACGCGTCCACTCACTAAAAGTCAAACAGGCACATACTATACGCATGAGGTGGATTAGTACATGAGTAAGGAAGAAAAGTTATTAATATAGCTTGATTTTGTCGAACTAACAGAAGTTAGCATAGTTCCCTTAGATTTAAGGTCTTAATATTGTTGAACATTATACGCATGTTATTCAAATTTTCAGTTAGCATATCCCAAATACCTATATTTCACAACAATATGTATGTCTAAAATAAAAATATAAAACAGTTTAGCAAAGCTATTTAGGGGATGTCTTGGTTTTCTATCATGCAGATTTACCAATTTAATCTAATGCCGTTACAACAAAAATGTTTTAGTGCAAGTGTTTTTTCAACAGAATAAACCGAATGGCTATATATTAACAAAGAACTGCCACCTTTTCTTTTGAAATGGGGATTGGAACCCCGTCCTTTGCATCAAAAGAACGATTGCCTAAATACCGACCGCAGAGATAGTGCATATAGAAACAAGAACAAAACACAAGAGCTTTGTGGTGGTTGGGGTGACTTAGTAAGAGGAAACAACTCATATAGTCGTGGGAGATTCGGAAACCCTAAATGGAGCCTAACCATCATCCTCCATCATATAGCAATGACAGAGCCGAGTTAGAGGTGAGGGTTAGGTGTTCACTAGGAGTGAGTGTTTAAGTGGAAGACTTGAATCGGCGGCGACACTCGGACATGATGAGTCAAAAGCAACGGTGGCGATAAAGCGAGTTCAAATTAAGGAGGTTGTGGTGGCTTGAGAAGATATAAGAGAAAATAGATGGGACATTATATCTAGTGGTTCACAAAAATTAACATGTTTTAAAATTGAAAAAAAAGGCTACTGTGTTCTGGGCAAACACTTGCTTATATATGGATAACTTCTTTAATGCGATACAACATCAGTCTTGTACCTTATTATAGGTTTACAAGGCTTTAACCAAAGCATAAACGTATGAAGCAATATTATATGGATAACTTCTGTAATGCGATACAACATCAGTCTTGTACCTTAGTATAGGTTTACAAGCCTTTAACCAAAGCATAAACGTATGAAGAAGAGAAAATAGAAGGGTCATTACATCTAGTGGTTCACAAAATTGAATGTGTTTTAAAAATGAAAAAAAATGTGTTATGGGCAAACACTTGGTTATAGTATATGGACAAATTATGTAATGTGATACAACATCAGTCTTGTACCTTATTATAGGTTTACAATATCTTTGAAAAGCCTTTTAACCAGCTTTGATAACCAAAAACAAAGCATAAACGTACGAAGCAATTGAGGACCGGGTCCAATTAATATCATGGTTACACGAGGCTTACCAACATTTGGCGCCCATGCAACCTTGACAAAACGTTAAGCTAGTTAGGTATACATGCCATGCATATTGCATGTCTCAACCTTTCCAAACGATCACATGCATAACATGCACCAGCGGCAAAGCACCAAGGCCATGCCCCATGCGTGCAACATGCATGCGATCGAAAAAAGAGCGTGCGTACGGCACCTTTGAACTTTCCGTACCAAACCGTACTGGCTTAGCTGGCGGCGTGGACCAGCGGGGACCTTGGAGACAGCAGCGCCGCCATGGGGCTGGAGAGCGCGTGGTACTGCGAAGCCATGGCGCCGTGGCGCTGCAGGCTGAGGTGGAGGTGCCCCTTGGCGGCCCAGCGTTGGGCCTTGGCCTTCTGGTGCTGGTGCTGGCGCACGAAGACCCGGATCCGGTCCAGCGCCACCTCCATGGTCTCGTCGTCCATGTTGGCGTGGCACACCCGGAACCACCCGGGCTCGCCGCAGTGGAACGACGTCCCCGGCGACACGTTGAGCTTCACCTTGCGTATGATGACGCGCCACAGCTCCAGCTCCGCCTCCGCCGTCTTCTCCCGGAGCATCCCGCGCAGGTCCATCCACGAGAAGAGCCCGGCGTTGCTGCGCAGGCACCCGATGCCCACCTCCCGGAGCCCCGCCGTGAACCGCTCGTGCCGCGCCGCCAGCCGCGCGGCGCTCTCGCGCAGGAACTCCGCCATGAACTCCTCGTCCCCGAGCATCTTGGCCAGGAAGTGCTGCGTCTGCGAGGACACGAGCCCGAAGCTGGACATCTTGCGCGCGCAGGCCACGACGGCGTCGTTGAAGGAGTAGACGATGCCGACCCGGAACCCGGGGAGGCCGAAGTCCTTGGAGAGGCTGTAGGCGATGTGGATGAGGTCCCTGTCGGCGCCGGGGACGTCGTGCTCGATCACCTCGGCGATGCTCACGAACTCCGGCTTGGTGAAGACGGAGCCCGCGTAGATCTCGTCGCAGATCAGGTGCACGCGGTGCTCCGTCGCGAAGGCGGCGAGCATGGCCAGCGTGGCCCGGTCCGTGGTGGTGCCCAGCGGGTTGGAGGGGTTGGTGATGAGGATCCCCTTGACGACGATGCCGCTGCTCCGCGCGCTCTCGTAGGCGGAGACCAGGGCCTCCTTGGTGAGGCGGAAGTCGTTGGAGCTGTGGCACTCGATCGGCAGCAGCTTGATTCCTGATCTCCAGCAGCAGTCGCGGTCGAAACTGAAATGGAAGCACACATATCGTCAGCCCTGTGCGTGCATGCTTACGTGGCATTATGTATGTGCAATATGTCAATTGATCGTGGGTGGGTCAAATTAAGAGGTGGATTAACAGGAAAGTCTCCTAGACTAGACCGGCAACATCGTGCGCATGCGGTTCGCTGCACGACTAGGTTGCGCGAGTCAATATTCAACCTGAAGACTTTAAACCAGGACAAAATATCGTACTATTTGAATTTGATCACGGAAGCTGACAATCTGAAGGATGCCACTTATTTTTCGTTGACACTAGAATAGTCGCCAAGATGATTTCCCTGGTTGTACTTTTGTGTACCTTTTGACCCAGTTTCTACAGTCTACGGTTGACTTTCTACATGAAGGAGACGTGGAACATGAACCTAATTTAATCGGAGTGTCACTGATGACGGAAGCATACCCAGGGTAGTATGGCGTGGGCACGAGGAATGCCTCGCCGGGGTTGGCGAGGCAGAAGGCGAGCGTCTCCTGCGCGCCGGTGGCGCCGCCGCTCATCACGACGCGGTCGGGGTCAAACGTGGCCTTCCACCCCCGCACCTGCCCCATGAACTGGGCCATTGCCTGCAACATCAGAATCGCGGAGTATCAGTTAACAATGATCTGTCGAGGACGCTGCTGCGTCGCTTTCGCACTCAACTAAAAAAGGCTAATCTAATTATTCGAGTTTTTGTCTTATGTCTACTATGTGCTCAGCTCACCTGTCTGAACTCCGGGAGGCCATGGTAGTCCTGGAAATTGGCGATCCTCTTGAACTGCGAGGCGCCCTCCGCCGTGCAAATGGACGCCTCCGGGTGGGCCTTGCTCCATTCCTCGATCAGGTCCAGCGAAAGCTGCAACATTTGCAACACCGTCAGTTACCATGGATAATTAAGGATGCTTAATGGCGCGGAAACAGAATCAAGAAACCCTATACGTACTTGGTTCTCGGCGAGGCCCATCTGGATGACGCCCCCGCGGTTGTGGTGCAGGTCGAAGGGGTTCATGTCGTAGGCCTTCCACCCGTCGAAGTAAGACGAGTTCTCGCCATGGCCGTCGCCGGCGGCCATCCTTGACAGAAGCTCTGGCTTGCTTGCCATCTGCGTTCCCGGAGGTTTCCGAGGATGAGAAGCTCAGAGGCTGGCTAGAATTAACGCAGCAGGCGGGGACACAGGGTAGCTGCCTAGGATGAGCGGAAACGGAGGAAGAAGACGGCTAATCTAGCTGATTGAGCTGCTCGGACTGGCTAGGAAAGATGGCCATGTAAGCTGGGTCATGATGCTTATTTATAGATGTAGCTGCCCTCTGACGGGTCGATGGAGGTCAAGACTCAAGAGACAGCGGGTTGGCATATGCGGGCATGGCCGTGGAAACTTCCACGAGAGCGAGAGGAGGTGGAAGATGGGAGCTAGGCTGGATGCTGACGTCCCATTCATGGTCCGTTTACCGTCCCCGCCGAAGACCTTTTGGCGATAATCAATTAGGTTAGCTGGCTAATTTGATTTTGGGGGAATATATGCGATCTGAGAGGAGCGACGTGCATGACGACGCTCGGTCGTCGAATCGTAAATTCAGCCACAGTAACCGGTCGCCGTGCCCACGTGGGTGGCGGAGAAAAACACCGCCGCCGATCGCCTGCGAATCGAGCTTCTTTTTCCAGGGGTAGTTGCAGCGATTCGGGACTTCGCGGGACGACGGCGACGGCACTGTCGCAGGTCGATCGGGCATTCCACGGGAGAGTTACCTTCGCCGGTTGGGCTGGTCAAAATGTCAAAGTGCTAGCCGGCGGTGCCGTCGGCGTCGATCGATCGGCGGCTTGGAGCTCGGTTGAACGGGGCACGGTGACTTCTTTACGAGTCTCTGGTTCAACCGCCGGCGGAATGCAGCCACAAGGATCAAGGATACGGGAGGTGCATGGGCTGCTTCCATCGGAGTTAATTTTTCCGTTTGTTCGCAGGATCGAATTTGCCTCGAAACTCTCTACCTGTACTAGCAAGATCGACAGTTCCCCGACCAGAAAAATGTGTGTGTACTTCTTGGTCGATCTTCTTTTGGCAACAAATTACACGATGTACTAATTAATCCAAAAATGTCGTGTCGAAACATAGATCACCGTCCTTAAATCGCCTGCCACCAGCTTGTGAGTGGAAAAGGCCAAATTCGGTGGTCGCACACCAGCCGAACCGAAAATCCACGGATGCACGTACAGCGCAGAGCCTGTCGGTCATACGTAGTGGTGTCACGGTTTGGTTATTTGAGCTGTAGGATTATCACGTCGATCAAAGAGGAAATGATAATTCATTATCACGTCGAATGGAAGTGCAAGGAGTTCCAGTTTGACATGGAAGCCACAGAGGTACCCAGGTCCTCCGTTTTCAGGTGAGTAGTCAACTTTTGCCAACACAATTTCGGAACTTCCTACCTAGGCTTGTACGGGGTGCTGCCCGAAACAAGTTGCAGCCAATTTGGGCACGACGGTGACCACATTTCTTTCGCAACATGCAAAGAAAATGTGCTAAAACATGGTTCTCATGCACAATAGTGGTACCATGGGTTGATAGAGAGAGAGAGAGACATTGTGACGGTGCTTGCATGGCTGCCGCATATTGTCGTGCTAAGCCACAAAAATGAGGAAAGGGAATCACATTTGGACCCAGCCATGTGTCCGTGCCAATCTGCTCCCCTAGTTCAATACTTCAATCCCCTTGGAAGATTCCTGCCAAAAAGAATTAATGAACCTAGTTTTCTGGTGTACCTACTTCATGAAATTAATTAATAATATATTACATTTTTTGTTAAATTTCTGACAAATCAAACATATTTAGAGGAAACTCACACTTTTTGCTAAATGTAAGACACTTGCAACACGAGAAAAATCTCCTTAAAGCATACACCCCAAATATTTGCAGCATATTATCGCTCATGGATACACTACTACGTAATAAACACTATGCACACTCGTAGCTTGTCAATACGCCTTCAACATAAAGTTTCGAACAATAAACCTCACTGGTGGGATTCACATTATATAAAACAAAAAATCTACAAAAGCGCGAACAAAAGCCAAGATATAATATAGAAGATACAAGTAACTAGAGATATTAGATCTTCATACACAACCAACCCCCATGCTCATGACATGTTCTTGATATTGATTGAGTTGGAGGGAGTCAAAGACTACTACGGAATCCTTCCATAGTCACCCCGGTGACCTTCGTCACCAAAGCGTCACGACAGTCTCCAAGACCCCGAATAGAATCTCCAATGGGGATCTATCGAAGCATGTAGGAACGCCGACCACTACATAAGCCACGTCTGGCTGAGGCGAGCAGCAAGCGGGGGAGAGTCTATGTTAGAACATTTCTGTGAATGCTATTTCGATCTAAGTGGTCCTATTCTCTGTCCCGTGCTAGGAAGCATGACTCCTCTTTTCATTCCAAATTTTGATTGGTCTGTGCGTTTCTCTTATTACTTTTTTGTATCTCCTTGTTCCTCGGATACAATTCAATCCTTCTACAGCCAAATCTCAATTTGTGGAAAGCCTTTGATGGCTTCCTTATGAAAACATCCATTTGTATATGGGTATAGATGGTCTTTCATTATTCTTTGTGATATTGACCACATTTCTGATCCCTATTTGCATTTCAGTGGGTTGGTCCGGTATGAGAATTTTTGGAAAGAGTGTATTACAACATTTTAATTCGTGAATTTCTAATGATCGCCGTGTCCTGCATGCTGGATCCTTTACTATTCTATGTTCTTTCCGAAAGTGTGCCAATCCCTATGTTGTGCGGAGGTGAGCATCTTCTATTCGTTGGGATCAAGCTTTTCCTCTGCATGGGTGAAGAACAAGAGCGGATACGTTTTAACAATGTGGTTGATGTAGTCGTTCCTCTGTGATCCAAAGTTGCAACGTTTTAACAATGTGGTTGATGTAGTCGTTCCTCTCTGATCGAAAGATGCAACGAGCGGCGCCTCCAAGATGTGCACATGCACGGCTCGGTCATTCTTCTCAATCCTGGAAGAGAGAGGGAGTTGTAGATGGGATCTAGGCCAGCAACACGACGACGTGGTGGCTATGGTGGAGATATTTCTTGCAAGATTTCGCCAAGCTGCCCTAGAGAAAGAAGTTGGAGAAAGGATAGGGGTTGCGGCTAGGGTTCAACAATGCAATTCCCTAGTCCCTTCCCTATCTTTATATAGAACGCAGACGGCCAAGCGGGGCCAACTTGCCCCCCCCCCCAAGTTGCTTGAGGGGTCGTGGGAGGGAACTATTCAGGATTTCTTTACCCTGGCTGTATGGGCTATGTTGGGATGAGCGCCCAAGCCCATGTGGGGGTTGTAGTGCCTCCCTCTAGTCCATGTGGACCCTCTGGGGCAGTTGGGACCCATGATGGGTTCCTCCGGATCTTTCTAGACTATTTTCGTAATTTACTGTAAAATCTTAAACCTTTTCAATACCCTAAATACAACTTTATTCCTTAAATGAAACTTTATCTCTGTACCATTACGAAGTTCCTGGTGATGTCCTGGATCCCATCTGACACTCCGAACAATCTATGGTCTCACCATAATGAATATCTCTCTTTACAACCCTAGTGCCATCCATCGTTAAGTGTATGACCCTACAGATTCGAGAATATGTGGACATAATTGAGAAACTTGTCCAATCAATAATCATTAGCGGGACATAGATGTCCATAATGACTTCCACACATTACTTGAGCAGGCTTTATTTATGTGTTACGTCGAATTAAAATCATGTCATGTACTACGTTGATCAACCAGAAAATACCCATGCATCGGGTAAAAATCACAAGTTCTTTCGGTCTTTCAGTCTTTTATAAGTGCTATTCAGGTACATTGGCGGGTCATATGTCGCCATCCCCATATATAGTCGGATTTACTTAACCCTAGGGAATCCCATTCCTCTGATCGATGCAATACAAAAATCCTAGTTGCAGCATTTTTGTACGATTGCAATATTCCAACAACTAATTGCCCGCTATGCTGTAAAAATCAACCAAGAATCATCGCAACATTGAAATCTGTTCATGTAGCAAATAATCTTGGTAATCAACAAATCCCAATTGGTTTTAGCAAAACATTGAAAAATATATTTAACATGCATGCAACATGAAAAACAAGCACATGCAACATAGGTGAGCAACCTGGACAACAACAAATAAACACACTTGCAACACGAGAAAAATCACCTTAAAGCATACACCCCAACTCTTTGCAACATACACTACTACACAATAAACACTATGCACACTTGCAGCTCAATACACCTACAACATAAAGTTTCAATAATAGACCTAACTGATGGGATTGACAACATAGAAAACAAAAGATTCTACGAAAGCACGAACAAAAGCGAAGATCTAATCTAGGAGATGCAAGTAGCGAGAGAGATTAGATCTTCATACCCTTGAAGAACATGAGGGTGAACACTTAGACAATGTGGTTGATGTAATCATTCCTCCGTGATCCAACGTCGCAACGAGTGTCACCTCCGAGATGTGTGCACGTAAGGCTCGGTGATGACTCCTTCATGATCCAACAAGATAGAGGGAATGGTAGATGGGATCTAGGCCAGCAGCACGACGACGAGGTGGCTATGGTGGAGAAAAAAATTCTCGCAGGGCTTCACCAAGCTACCGCAAAGAAAGAAGAGAGAGAGAGGAAGATGGGTGGCGAATAGGGTTCAACAATGCAACGCCCCAGCCCCACCCCTCTCTTTATGTAGGCCTGGGGCGGCCAAGGTGGGGCCAACTTGCCCACCGAGTTTGCTTGGGGTGTCCGTGGGAGGGAACATGTCTCCCAATCAAGGCATCCCCCCCCCCTTAATTTAGGGGATATGTTCAGGGTTTCCTTACCCTGGTCGCATGGGCCTTGTTGGGTTGGGCGCCCAAGCTCATGCAGGGGTCCATGTTGACCCTCTGGGGCAGGTAGGCCCCATCATGGGCCCTCCGGATATTTCTAGAATATTCTGGTATTGTATATTAAAATCTTAAAATCTTTCTGAAACCCTAAATTCAACTTTCCTTATAAGAAACTTTATATTCAGACCATTCTGAATCTCTTAGTGATGTCTTGGAACCCACCTAAGACTTTGAACAATCTTCGGTCTCACCGTAATGAATATTCCATTACTACCCTGGCGCCATTGAACGTTAAGTATGTAAATCTACGGATTCGAGAATACGTCGACATAATCGAGAAATCTCTCCGATCAATAATCAATAGCGGGACCTAGATGTCCATAACGAATTCCACGCATTACTTGAGCAGGCTTTATTTATGTGTTACGTCGAATTAAAATCATGTCATGGACTACGTTGATCAACCAGAAAATACCCATGCATCGGGTAATAATCACAAGTTATTTCGGTCTTTCAGTCTTTTATAAATGCGAATCTTTGAAAGTTTGAATGGATGGGTGTGGTGGTCAGTGAGGTCGTAACGAGAAGCGGTCGTCTTCCACAAAAACATGATTAGGCTAAAGTCGTGCATCAATAAAAAACTATTTGTGCATCTTAATTATGTCTACTTTTGGCATTTAGCGGCCCTTGCCCACTTGCACTAGGCAGAAGCATAATAATAAGAAGAAAAATTAGGGAACCATGGTTGGTTGGTTGATAGCAAAATGCAAGTAGTCTTACGCCATTAGCTTACTCAAGCTTTCGGATTAAACTAAACCGGCCAGGTGTCCCGGTCCCCGGAAAGGACAAAGCCGCATGCACGCGCCCCGTTTGAAAAGTCGCCCACCCACTGGCTACTCCACGTATGGGTCGCCTCGCCCAGGTCGGCACTGGCGCTGTTCTTCTTCGGCTTGGCGGGCAGGGCCCGTACGGAGCACTACAATGTCAATGCCACTTGCGCGACCAATCCCACTCGACCCCGCTACGAGCTCCCATCAGCTACAGCGCGTCGTCGTCCATCACTGAAGATCGTTATCCGTCTGCAAGTCAACAGTGGCTGGCATCCTGATCTGAGCGATCTCGATCTACCGGCTCCCGCCGCGCGGCCGGACGCGCTCGCGCCGCGCACGGCGCACCGGCGTGGCGGTGGCCGATGTGACTGATCGATGCGCCAGCGCGAGTGTCTCCGTCTCGCCGTCGCCGTCGCGCGTGGGGGCCGGCCGTGACGGACACCCCGAAACCACCACCGCGATCAGGAGGTAGCTAGCAGGAGAGATCGCGGCCGGGCAGATCGAAGCATATCTCGCCGCACGCGCAAACAACCGTAATGCCACTCTGCCAGGTCTTCAATGCACTAACGTCGACAGCTAGTACCACCGAGGCACCGACGTACGGACTCTGGTACGACGCGCCGTGTGAAACCCTGGGCGAGACCGACTCGGCCAACATGTACCACTGGAGGCACCGAGAGTCGGAGATGCCTGTGGGGCGTCCATGTACACTCTGTATCAGGGATTGAGTCTTTTAGGGTGAACTGTTTCGTCCTGACCGCTCCCGCGAGCGGTAGGGCGGAACAAACCCTAGCGCCGCCAGCCGCCACTCCTCCCTCCTCTCCTCCCTCGCCGCCGCCGGAGGGCGTCACCGGGCAAAGCCCCGGGGGCGCGGGCGGCGGCGGGGTCCCTTCTCCCCCTCGCTCGGTGGTGGTGGCGCGGGCTGCTGCGGTCGGCGGGGGCGCAGCGCTTGGCGTGGGGCACGGCGGCGTGGCTGATCTGCGGCGGCGCGGTGGCTGCGTGTTCCTGGGCGTGCTCGCGGCGGTGGTTGTGCCCTTCGGCGCGGTCGCGACGGCGGGCGACGCGAGCTTCCCGGTGTCTGATGCAGCGGCGACGCTGCTGAGGTCGTCCGGCGGCGAACTTGGCCTGCGCGGCGGCGCTGGTGGTAGGGGCAGCTCGGGGAGCAGGTCGATGGCGGCGTGGCGGCCTGGCTGCAGCAGTGCGACGGCGGCGCCGATTGGGCCCGATCTGGGCCTGATCTGGGCCTGGCCGGGCCTGGCTAGGCCTGCGGGGCCTATCCGGGCATGGTTGGGCTTGATCTGGGCCCGATCTAGGCCTAATTGGTACTGCTGCTGCATCCGGACGGCAATCACCGCAGGTGATGGAGGGTTGTTCCCCTTCCCCTAGGTTGCCGGCGGCTTGATGCCTGCAAGCCCGTGACTAACCTACCCGTCCGTCGCGTCGGTTGTGGCGTCTGTCGGAGCTTTGGGCTCGAGCTCATGGATGCCGGGGCGGCGGCCCCGGAAGGTGGTCTGCACGAGCGACTCTTCGGCGGGCGTCGTGGCAGTGGTGGTGGTTCTTATCTTCGGTCATGTGGATGGCGAGGAGCGGACGTTGGGAGACTTTGGTGTTGGCGGCGTTTTGGCTCCGGCCACCCCGGATCGTGTGTCGGAGACCTACATTGGGGACAGCGGGCGCGAACGGAAGACAGGGAGCGCCTTGAAGGTTTTTCCGGGCGAAAGCTCAGTGCTTTGACACCGGCGACGGCGATGCCTGCGGGTATCGTTACCCTCTTGGGGGCGTCGCTGCGGCTACCTTCTGCGTGATAGGGCTCCGGGTGAAAACCCTTGACCATCGGTCTCAGCGACGGTGGCGCATTGCGTTGTTACCCTGTTGGGGGCGTCGTCGTGGAGCCCCTATTCGTCCCGTTCTCATGTCGTTGTCCTCAGTGGCAAGTGTTGGTCTTTCGTGTTTTTTCTTGTTTACTTTGATCTGCTTTGTAAGGGGTCTTCCCATCACCTTGTATCTGTTCGGCCGATGTGGCTTTATTTATAAAGCGGGGCGAAAGCCTGTTTCGAGTACACTCTGTATCAGTAGTTTCAGTACGGTGCCACTGAGGGAGGCTTGCTTCGGTGTCAAGTACGTAGCAGGTTGATTTTTTTTCTCCCTCGTGCGTGTGAACTGCGACGACACAAATCGTCGTCGATGGAGCGTGCAAGTCAAGCCGTACATCTGTTGCCGCTGCACTACTTGCGCAGTCTTGGTGAGCAGATCTTCCTTTTGTCGCCGGGGCGTGCAGTGCCGAGGCGTGGCGCAGACTTTGTGGACCGCCAAGAGGATATCTAGCTAGTTTCAATCGTGTGATCGTGGACGAGACCTGTGTCGATCGTGTGACCTTTTCCTTTTTCTTGATGCAGAGTCATAGGGGTTTTTGTTTTGACTTGATAGTGCATGCGGCACATGCACTTCGCAGACCACATGTTCTCGGAGGAAATCCACGTTCAGCAGATGGACGTCGTGCAGATTGGTCGCCTGCACTGGCTGGTTTGCTCATGCGGTCAAGTTTCGTACAGACGAGCACGCGTGTACACGTGCCGTCAATATCTCTCCGCATCCTCCACCGATTGATGAACACCGAAAGGATCGGGCTGGGCCAACAAGATCGGGCAGACAAGTAGTACTACCACTGAGCTACTGCTACGGATCATCGAACACCTGGCACCAAAGGCCAAGAGACAGCCGACAAAGGACATGCGAAGCCAAGACTTATGTTGTAATCGATGATGGACTAGGCAAACGGTGCATTTTGACCGGAAAAAAAACAGCAGCCAAACCACGCGCGCCGTGCATGTGCATCACTGCTTGCGCATGGACAATGAAGAAGTGAAGGTGAAAAGCTTTTACACTTTGTCTAGTACTAGTACTTTTTTTCTTGGTCCAAAAGAGAAGGTGTCTGTAATACTTTTCTCGGGTCCGAAAAATGGGCTTGTAACAAATTTTTGTAGCAGAGCTGCAATGATTCATTGACCAGGAGAAATGGCAGGGGAGACAAGTGTACGCTTAATTAGACAAAGGCAAGCAAAAAAAATGCAAGGGCCAAACTAGGTCTAGAGTGACGAGAACAAACACAAGAAAAGGCCGACAAAATAACGACACAAGACACTAAACACTAAGACTAGCAGTCGCGACTTCATCATCCAGGGCGCTTAGAACCTGACGATTCCGACTTTATCACAGCAACATCTGGGAAGTACATTTCCGCGAATCCAACTCACACCCCAGAGGGGAAAGCATATCCAAAGGGGGGCGGAATTCTGCATATCCATCACCGAAAGCATGACAAGTATGCATTGTCTAGTGATGTTACACATGTCTGTCCCGAAAGACACACCCGAAAGCCGTAGTAGCCATCGACACACCAAGAATGCCACCATTGGCTACGAAGAGCCACTCCTCACAAGTCAGGTGCTCCAACCAAAAGACCATGTATCCAAAACCATGATCCGTATGAAGTAACAACATCGAGGGTTTCCACGTCCCTGTTTAGTCAAAACGGAACTTGGTTTTCACCTAGATATGAGATCCCTAGGTTTGGTGAGGTAGCAGTCTTCTTCGCGACGCCTCCAACAAGGAAAACAACACCCACATACGTTGTTGTCACCGACATCTTCATACGTTTGGCATGATTTTTGTGTCGAGAACTACGCAACTACAACATGCACATCATCTTGGACACGTCCCATGCACCCATTAGACCGGGAGCCGATCGCACCCTCCACTCATACCCCTAAGCACCCGAGCATCGACATTGGCTTTGCCATTGAGGCACATTCGACTTGGCTAAACCTGCTGGACTTCTATGTGTCGATCTACTAAATTCTTTAATATGGTTCCATATTTTCAATTGTTTGATTCCATATGTCTTCTGTTTTCTTGGTTTCCCCCTCACAATGTTGTCACCATCTCTCAATCAGCCTACATGCAAATGAGTCTGGCGTGGTCTCATCCATCGGCTTGGTTGGTGGGGAGGGAGAGGGAGCGGGGTGCAGAATTCATACCATTTGTATGAAGCTCTCCTTCCACATTGACATGAGTAGGTTTGGACCAGGGATGCGAAAACTAGTGCGCGCATATGGTCGTCTCTCTTTTGAGAGGCACTACATATTTATACAGTTCTCTAATTGTTGGATAGTTGTCTTTGTCATCTGTTTTTTTTTTACAAAAACTAAAAGCACTAAGCAGTCCTAGTTCAATAACATCGCTTATCGTGACATGGTTCTTCGAATAATTTGTATATATATGACCGTGACGTTCGTCAAATACGTTGTATCCGCGAGGCACAAATAAGATACTGCTATTATCAACACCAGTAACCCGGCTGTTAACATGTCAATATCAGATCTCA
This sequence comes from Dactylis glomerata, assembly GCA_007115705.1. Taxonomy (NCBI): domain Eukaryota; kingdom Viridiplantae; phylum Streptophyta; class Magnoliopsida; order Poales; family Poaceae; genus Dactylis; species Dactylis glomerata. The sequence goes on along the minus strand of QXEO01000247.1, from coordinate 5,057,683 downwards.
CTTCCTAATCGCATAGCCGGGATCATGCTAAGCACATTAGCTGCAGGCAGCTGGCTGCATCCATGCTACTTTCTAGGAAGCCGACGGTGAGGTGGCCTCAACAATCCACCGGCAGCATCTCTACAACACAAATTCAAGGTCCCTGCCTGGTCATCGCACAAGCAATCAAGCATGCATGCATATGCACGGCATTATTTTCGTTAATTTCATGTTTGGAACATGTTGAATTAACCGAGTCCTTCTTGCAGTTCGGATCAGCCTTCTTGAGCAGGGGAGGACCGGCGGGAAAAACATGCTTATGATGTCTAACAGGTCGCCAATGTAGTACCGGTGGTGAAAACTTCACAACTGTACCTCCTGTTTCTGATTTATCACTGAATGTTGCTGAAGAATGTTTGTGCTGCTTCCAGTGATCCACATCCAGTACAAGGTGTTCAGGTTTTCAGGAAACGAATAGGCCTAGGCTGTGATGGAACCGATTTCTCTAATAGAAACTGATGCGGAGGCCCATTGTTTTCCAAAGGCCTGTGATCGAACTGCTACCCGATGTTATTTTGATCCTGCTGTCATTTCGGTGTGGATATTCAGAGGTGTCGCATGCTCTTTCAGTTAAGCTTTTCTGCGCTTACCGCGCTGTTCAAAAACTTGTGGAGCAAATCGTCCACATCTTTGTTACTGTAACCACACATTTTCAGACTCTGGAAGAAAATCTATCTCTTCTTCGTTTAATCCCAACCTCATGCTCGAATGCAGCATCTGATACGCTAGTAGGCACAGTAGACGCCATAGCCAAACTAGTGGCTCTGCAGCTCCTCTGTCCCTAGCTAGCTTGCCGACGCTACCGGAGCTCCGGCAGTAGAAATGGCATCGCTGCACCCCGCTCCCCTCCGCACCGGGCATCACCGCCGGAGCACCAGCGAACTCCTCCGCCGACCAGCGCCGGTCCACACTCCCCGTCGTCTCCGACTGCACGCGCAGAAGGACCCGGGTCCGGGCACCGGCACGCGCGCCGGCTCGGAGTCGGACAACGTCGTCCTTAAGGCCGCGTGGTACGCCTCCGAGGCCCTCGGCGTCGCCGCGTCCTTCTTCCGGTCGCCGTCTCCAGAGGGGGACGCCGGAGCCACGGACGACGAAGCCGCGTCGGAGTCCCAGCAGACCCTGAGCCCCGCGCAGGTCGCTGAGGCCATCAAGGATGACTTCGCGCGGTCGTACTTCGTTACAGGTCTGGAATTACAGTCCAGCACCTTGCGATTTGCACAGTTTCGTCGAGCATTCAGGCCTAAATCGTACAGGTTTTGTGTTTCATTTTCTTGACACAGGGAATCTGACGCTCCGGGCGTACGAGGACGACTGCGAGTTCGCGGACCCGGCGGGCTCGTTCAGAGGTCTGCAGCGGTTCAAGAGGAACTGCACCAACTTCGGCTCCCTGCTGGAGAAGTCCGACATGAAGCTCACCAAATGGGAGGATCTCCAGGTGCGATGTACCGTATGCACTATTCCAGTGCCAAATAATCAAGCTTACTCAGCAACATAGTGTGTTGTTTTCGCTGATCCCTTTGTTGATGCTGCAGGACAAATCGATTGGACACTGGCGTTTCAGCTGCGTCATGTCGTTCCCGTGGAGGCCCATTCTCTCCGGTGAGTTCATCACGGCACCTCTGTTCGGCTGCTGCAAAACTGAAAATTGGCTCATCGCTATCTCTGTATTTTACAGCAACCGGGTACACTGAATACTACTTCGATGCTGAGTCGGGGAAGGTGTGCAGGTACTCTCGCTTGGTCGTTCCATAAGCTTAATCGTGTAAAACGAGATCCATATGTTTTCTGGCGTGTGGTGATTGACGGATGCAGTTGTTTTCCAGGCACGTCGAGAACTGGAACGTCCCCAAGATGGCGCTCCTGCGGCAGATTTTCAGGCCGAGCAAATGGGCATGGGAGAAACGCTAAAAACGGGAGAAAAGATCGGGTTGTATAGTACAGTAGCGTTGATGTGGCGTTTAGTAGGGAGTAGTTGGCCTGGCGTACCAAGGTTCAGGTCCTAAACTTTTACTGCACTCTGTGCAAATTGGAGTTTCTTCTGAATATTGTGACAGTGAATACATAGAAGTGTAATCGATAGTGTCCTGAATGGTCAAAGAGGTCTATCACGGCAATTCTATCGAAACGCCTTTTAACTAACTCTATCAAAATCTTGATTTATTTAAAAAATCAAAATGATGATTGTAGATAGTATTAGGAGTTTTTTTTTGTAGACCTCTCGGTCTGGAATTTCTTGAGCTCGACCCAATCGTGGTACTACTATGTTTGTCCTGTAAACGGGCTCGGCCCATATCAGACGGCCTGGGCCTTTTAGGGTTTCTTACCCGCGCGCCTTTATAAAGAGCTATGAGCGGAGCGGAGTAGCAATGTGTCTTGCGCCGCCGATTGCTATAGCAGCCGCCTCGACGCGACTCCCCGTTTCTCCCCGTTTCGTACTTCTGTTTGCTCGTCGATCTTACTCTTCCTTCTGGATCTCGTTTTCCTATTTTCTTGATAGGTATCCATTGTCTTCCTTCCGGTTGCGATGGCCATATGTATCAGAGGATGAGAGAATACTGCAACAATATGATCCATGATCTGATTCTTAGTATTTAAGTCTCTGATGATATCTTTGCCGCCGCAACTGATTCGGACGTTCTTTTCTTTTCTCGTTTTCTGATGCTGCTTTTCCGTTGGATGTGATGAAGAAAAGTTGGTCCGTGTTTCTGATGTCCAGTGACGATAACCAATCTTCAATATACTTCTGATCCTTCATGCAAGTACTAGTATTATCGTCAGTCGAACTTTGATTTCTCCTGTCAATCCTCTTTTGTTTTACTAGTTTTTTGCTTTTCTCGAATGGTGCCTATTTGTCATTGCGGTGATGAGTTATGAATTTTTCGCATGTCAGACTTCGGAGATGCTTCTGGCATCCATGAGAAGTAATATCATACGACTGAGCAATGATTACCACCTACGATTATATTTTGTCTTAGTTAAAGATCTGAAATTGGTAATATCACTAAATTTGAACATTAAAATGTGTTGTAATATAAGCAGATTCGTTGCAACAGAACACAACTCATCTTACGGAGCGCGGTGGATTTGTATCATCAAAATCTATCGGCTTATCTTTAGACTGCACTTCTCGTAAAGTCACCAGTAAAAGTGAATGTGTTAGCTTCTGGCACCAAATATGATTTTCTTAAGAAAACGTAAAAGACGAGAAATGTTTATAAGGCAAAACTCTTCAGAAATTCCTAGCATTTTCCCTGTTTGTTGTATTTTGGGGGTGTTTGGTTCACTCGTTTTACCAAGCCAAAGTGTGGTTAGCTAGTGTGGCAGCCATAAAAAGTGTGACTGAGAAATATAAAGCTAAACTTTGACAACAATAATAACTACAAATGGAATAAAATATTACAAACTAAAGCGTGATAAAAACCAAACACATATCAATTAAACTGTGGCAGCCAAATTTTGACGGCAAAGTATGATTAGGAACCAAACAAAACAACCCCTTGTATGTATCAATGGATAAGAAAATATTGTAACACTACGATCAACTGATTCTTGGTATTTAAGTCTTTGATAACTGTCATGCAAAGTCAGAGGAAAAATGCATTGGTTGGCTGCTTAATTTGACTAAATATGGTTCTTTTCAGAAGACAATAAATGACCAGTAATATGTAATACTCCAATTTTCCTTTTGATTGTTGTATTTTGTATGTATCAAAGGATGAGAGAATACTACAACAATATGATCAAATAACTGATTCTTAGTATTTAATTCTCTGATGATACCCTGCAATAGAAACTGGTATTCTTTTTTAATTCCAAATTTAAATTGTCAGAATCTTTATCTTTGTTCCTCCTACGATTGATTCTTCACGATATAGTATCATATTTGTTCCTGTGGGTTTTGTATCGTTGGGAACTCTGTTAACCATTTTGATACATTCAGTATACTGTATGATTAGAGAAATATATAAAGTGAAACATAATAAAATGAAAAATTGAATGATTTCGTTGGAATTGTTTGTTTGGAGATCTCTGAAAAAGCTAATTATAGGTTCTTCTCTCCATCAGAACAATATGGTCATTATGCTTATTACTAAACTTGTCGAGGAACTTTCTTTTTTAAGAGAACAAATGCTTTATTAATTAAACCACAAAGTTATATAAAGTTTCCCGGATACAATCTAGGATAAAATAAAAAATAAAACTAGAAACAATATTCTCACAAGACTTAGCTAAGATATGTGGCGCCTTATTTATAGCTGGCTTCACATGACAGAACGAAGCAGCCGAGAAGCCTTCCACCAAATGCTATATCAGCAACAAGAACACCCATAGGGATCTGTTGAGCGCCGAAGATCGTAATGGCTATATCAGGATAAGTAATCCGAAGCAAATATAACCTTGCTATAACCTTTATCTTGAGCCAAAACAACCGCACATTGCAGTGCCAGGGCTTCCGCATATTTCGGGTCATCAACCGCTTAAGACGTTTACGATAGGCCACAATTCACCAAGGTGATTACGAGCTATCAGGGCATCTCCAGCCGAGCGACGCATCCCGTCCGGGTGCGTCCGAACGTATCCGATCGAACTGGTGTGTCGCTAGTGCCCTCCCAGCGGTGCGACGCATTCGGATGAACGCGTCCGGCCTGACCCATCTTTGACCTAAATTTGGGTCAGGTTTACGTCGGTCCGGATAGCGCGCGTCCTTCCGCGCGTCCGCCCTAGGCCACCTTGGGCCCTCTCGCCAGCGACTCCAGAAATAGTTGGCCAATCCCACTAGCCAAAGCATTCCGGCGATCGTCGCCCCCCTTCTTCGCCGCCATGCCAGCCAGCGCCGTTGTACCAGCCGGGGCCGCGAAAGCTGTCATCACATCTCGCCGCTGACAAGCCGCGTCAACCTATAGCTCTGCCGGCACCGGAAGTGAGCAGCGGCGCATAGACGAGGTGCTCGGGGCACATCGCTGCCCGCTGCCCACAACCGTATGTTCACCGGTCTTCTCAGCTTCGGGCGTAGTTGGCGGTAGCGTGGACATTGACCACGGTTTCCGCTGTCCTTGTAGATGTCGTCGTGGTGAAACAGCATATGCCATAGGATGGCTTAAATGGGGGCCGAACTAGATGCTGGAGGATTCGGGAGAGGGGAACGAGCTAAAAAGCACGACAGAAAGGAACACTGATCTACCCAGGTTCGGGGCTCTCGTAAGGAGATAACACCCCTACTCCTGCTCTACTGGTTATATATTCGGATCGATGGAGTACACAACAATGGTGCTTCCAGGCTCTCTGCTAGAGGAGGAAGATGAACTGACAAGTGTAGGAACACAGAGTGACCAACCCCTCACCAGGGCTCCCTATGCCACCTTATATAGTGGTGGCCAGGGTTACAACGGTCATAGGAGACCAGGAGACACCAACTACACTCCAAATAGGACTTGCTGTCGAGGGCAGACGCCCATGACTTTCTCCCTGATTGCTCTCGATGGGACTCACCTTGCTGTACCTTGTACTTCCAGGACTGTGACCTTACCACTCTGAGGTAAGCTTGTACTTGTGCACAGTGAGGGTGGGTAACCTCCACTGTGCACCCTGCCATCATACCCTGCTACCATGCTTGGATGTTTTCTTCCTTGATTGTAGCGATGTGACACCTTGGTTGACTTAAGTATCCCGGATATGACCGTTGGCCATATCCTGGACATATATGCCGAACCTACGACCTATGAAGGTCGGGTAATCCGGCCTCCCCTGCTCCTGCACAACACACAGAATAGACAGGCCGGCATATCTAAGTATATGCCAGCACTCCCCAGTTAGTATTCCGGTTATACCGGCATATCCAGACATCAGCCGGGATATACATATATGCCGGCCTGGCCGATGCTCCTATATTCCGGCCAGGCCCTTCCTTGGTCAACCGGTATAAAGTCAACCATGAACCTTGTACCTTTCTAGTCTCTTGACCCTATCGGGGGTCATCCCCCCGACACTAGTCCCCGAAGCTGCCGAGGTTCCCCAGTCATAACTGTGGAGCCTTGACAGGTTCAACATATCCTTTTTTCATCATACTCTAGTTTTCCGTTATAACCCGACGATCAGTTTATATGCCGGGACATCTACCCGTATCCCGGCCACTGTTCCTTCTCCCAAAGTTATTCCGGCCGGTCCCGAGGGTATTCCGGACGGAACACATGCACCGGGCAGTTATTCCGACATATAGACGAGTCTTCCTCGAGAAGCCACGCCTGACAGTTTGCATCGAAACTTGCAACTGCCCTGCCACCTCGAACGGTCACACGATGTGATGGTTCCCAGCGCAGTTACTCCTCGCCATCATGACCTAGTGGCACGGTTACAGGAACCGCCGCCCCACTCCGTGCCGCCACGTGGCGACTCACCGCAGAAACGGTCGTGGTAGTGGAACACTCCCCACGACCCCCACGACCGGCCTCCTCGGTATAAATACGAGGTGGGGGTAACTTGCTCTTTTTACCCCCACACAGTCTTCGTCTTCCTCAGATCCTCTGCCCCTTGCGCTTCGCCGCCGGACCAAGGAACCGAGAAGGAAAGCCGCCGCCGTCGCCCACCTGCACGCCGGCGCCTCCGCTTGCCGACGTCCGGCGTCATCGTCGACGACGCCGCCGCTCCTCTCTGCAACATTGCTGAGAGATCCGATCTTCCTCTGCACGCTCGCCGTCGTTCCACCGCCGCCGGCCAAGCTTCGGTGAGCTTCTCTTTCTCTGTTCTTGTTCTTCATCCCTCCTGCCTCTTTGTAGCTATAGCACGATAGCCCTGCTAGCTTGAATCTGCGCTAGCTTCTCTGCTTGATGTCTCCTTAGCATTGCCAGTGATATCCCTTTTGTAGTTCACCGCTGTTCTTCCGTAGGAATTATACCCATGTTTATCTCCAGTTTTCACTGCCTCGGTAGATCTTCTATTTCTGCTAACATTGGTGAGGGCGGTATGCCGGAGAGACTAACCTCCCTCTTTTCTCCGGCCTTGATAGGATTAACATCACGGGACTCCGGCTCTCACGCCTTGTCCCGGCCATTAAGATGGCATCTTCAAGCATGACGGGTACCTCGGCCTCGGAGGAAGATAACTCGGCCCGGGCCCAAGGACGCTCCGGCTGGGAGGGGTCGGAGGTCACTCCGACCGACATATCCTGGGTCACCTCCACCAGGAGAGTGCCGGAGGGAGTTGCATGCCGGCTACCGGCGGGAGAGACTGCGCCGGCACCCGAACCCGGCGAACGCGTCGTCTTCATCGCCCACTTCGAGCGGGGTTTCGGCCTGCCGGTGTCGGACTTCTTCCGGGACATCCTCGACACCTACGATCTACAACCTCATCATATCCCGGCCAATGCCGTGATGATCCTCTCCGCCTTCGCTGCTTTTTGTGAAGGCTATGCCGGCATAGAGCCCTTATCCCAAGGCTGGGCGAAGTACTTCCAACTGCGGAAGCAAGTCATCCAAGAGCCGCCCCGGAGCAAGGATGAGCCGCAGGAGACAGCCCAGGAGAAGAAGGACCGCCCCATGACCCTGTGCGGCGCGGCGACCATCATGTCCCGGAAGGGCTCGGACTTCCCCAAGGTGGAGCTCCTTGAGTCTTGCAAGAAGTGGCAGAAAAGCTTCTTCTACGTCAAGAACACCACCGACGAGGATCTGCTCAACCTGCCGCCAGTTGTGGACGAGCCACCTTTGGCCATGAAGAATTGGACTTACAACCCGAAGAACTTGGTGATGCCGGTGAACGCGCTCCACCGGGTTAAGGGCGAGCTCCGGGATGCCGACCTAACCCCCCAAGATCTGGTGGCATGCTATATCAGCCGGTGCGTCTCCCCTCTGCAGCGCCGGTCGCACAAGATCTGCCAGATGAGCGGGCCCATGGACCCCACCCGGCATTCCACACATGAACTGACTTCGGCCGACACTCTGCGGCGGATCAAAGACGTCTGCAAGTCCTCTCAGGCCACTTTTGCCTGGGGGCTAGAACCATACAGCCGGGATAGGCCCGCCCCAACGGTAAACCCTCTTGTCCGATATATAAACTCTATGTCCGGCACATAGATTCTTAAGCCGACACATGTCTATTTACCGACACATATCCTGTTTGGCCCGAGATATTGCTACTTGCCGCCATGTTCCCTTGTTTGATCATTTGACTTTGCTTTTATATAGAAATTCAGCTTCCAAGCCATGGAGAACTCCCGGATCAAGATCGCGGCGGACCGCACTGTTGCGGATGTTGAAGATCCGGATCACTGGGACAAGTTACCCCGGAACACCCGTGCTGCAGCTGCCGCGGGTAAGGCCTCTTCATCCCGGCATTATACTCAAGACCGGAGTGAGATTGATTCTGACGAGGAGATCCTGATGTACTATGACCCGATGCCACTTGCATATGCCTTTCCAGAACCATCTATTGCTTACGCCTTTCCAATGCCGTCCTCAGCTATCCCGGACGACATGGTTGTCGACGCCGCTCCTCTGAACCAGGGACCTCCTTCCACCGGCGGTCGTTCCGGCCGGAAGCGAGGTGTGAAGCCCCAGCCCGACACTCCTCAGCAACAGAAGAGGCAGAAGGTTGGCGTGCCCATACCGAAGAAACAGAGACCTGTCGTCGCGGGGTAAGTTCCTTCTCCTTGTTTCATTTCCGACATATCTCTTGCCCTGATTACTAACTTGGTGTTTTCTCTCTTTCAGGGCTCCTCTTGCGCCGGAACAAGCTTCTGGCTCGAGTGGCGGCCCCAAGATCACTAAGCCGGCCGAAATTGCCACCTCCGACATACCCTCGGCAAGTCACACGACCTCCCCGGCGCCGGCATCTTCGCCTGCGCCTGAGAAGACCACCTCCCCGGCGAAGGACGTTCCTCCGCCGGAACAAGATATCTCTGCCCCCGACGTCCACATGGACTCGGGGGCTCAACAGGAACCCTCGGCTCCTGATGTCCATATGGACACAGGAGCCCACCAGCGACGCCGGCACAACTGAAGATGCCGGTACAGACATCAAGGGCAAAGGCCCTTTAGTGCCGGAAGTCCGGACTATTCCGGATCCTGCTCCTGCTGGCCAAGATGCACCGGCCGCGCCGGAACAGCCCGCGCCCAAGACTCCTTCTGTTGAAAAGACTCCTGCACCGGCCAAGACCTCGGCGCCGGCCAAGACCTCTGCTCCGGCCAAGCCCGACACACTGAAGATTTAGCCGACCAAGTCCGACACTCCATCCGCCGCCACTGCTCCTTCTAAGGCAGCGCCCCGGACCAGCTCTGCTCTGGCCCTGCATCTTGGCAGGGCAGCAACCCGGCCTGGCTACCGGCGCAACTTCTTCGACACGCAGAACTTGAGGGCCGCGTCCCCCTGGAGACGAAGAGTGACCAAAGCCTCGGGTCTCTCAAGGAGCACTGTGTCAGGTGGAACGACGCTGGTGACATGGACACAGCGGATTCCAGGAGCAAGAAGATGGCCGAAGCCGCGGCTACTGGCAATCCAGCAGATATTCTGGCCGCGAAACCCCTACCGATCGCCTGCGAGCTGCTCAGCCTCCAGTAGAGACTTCACCGATTGGCCGATGCCACCAACGTAAGTCCTTTCTACCTATACACATATCCCCAGTCCCCGAAAATGTCGGCTGTCCGGGATACGGACATCCGGGATTTTCTCATAGTCTTTTAGTTAGCTTCTTTTGAATTATCTGCCGACACATGAGCTCAATCCGAGCTTCAAATCCTAATCACCGAGAGCCGGGATAGGTGAGCACTCACCTGTGCCGGGTCTCTAACAATTTCACATCTCAATTATTTTTCAAATCCTCTTGACCGAGATATAAGCTCGATTCGAGCTTCAAATCCTAGTCACCGAGAGCCGGGATAGGTGCGCAGCACCTGTGCCGGGTCTTCAAAAGAATGATCACTTGATAGAATCTTCAACTTAATTAACATGCCAAATTTCTCTGCTGACCTTTTAAATCCCGGCACTTTTGCAGCGCATGAACAACACCTGGGCCGACATGTTTCATGACTTGGTATGCGAGCATCGGAAGTTATCCGACGAGCATAGCAAGCTTCAGCTGGAGCTGTCCAAGAAAGGTAATCCTAGCTGATATACCGCTATATGCCGGACACCCTTCCTCCTTTTTGCCGGCACACCTTAATATGCCGACACATAACCTTTTTCCGTTATTCCGCAGCTGGTGCCGAAGCCCAAGTCACCGAGCTTGTCAAGAGAGTGAAGGAGCTGACAGGTATGCCGGATCCTCTTAATCTTCAACTAATCCTTCTGTACTTTAAATCCTTTAATCTTTTCACTGTTTTCTTTCTTCAAATCCTTGTTTTGACTTCAAATCTTTTCAGACGAGAAAGCTGCACTGGAGGCACGCCACCAGGACTGTGTGTCCTCAGTGGATGTGGCCAAGCAACTGGACGACCGGGATGCCGGTCACAAGGCCGAGGTTGAGCAGCTGAAGGGCCGGATTGCCGAGCTTCTGGAGGAGAAGGAGCAGAGGGAGGGCCAACTGAAGAAAACCCAGGACTTGCTCGTTGCCTCCGAGACTGATGCCTCCACTGCCCACGCCGAACTGTCCAGCCTGAAGGAGCAGGCGACCAAATGGGAGGTTACAGTCGCCCAGCTTAATGCCGACCTTGCCAGTAAGCTTCAAATCCTTTTTCCTTATCCTGCCCTACACATCATGCTCTCTTCCGACATACCCTTATGCCGGCATATTTTCCTTTTGCTAATCCTTATCTCTATTTCCTAGACATGTTCCCCGCTTCCGTCGAAGACGTTGAGAGGGCTCTGCAGTTGGATCGAGAGAACCGGGGTGTTCCGGTTGACTCGGCCAACTGGGACATGTCGGAGCAGCTGCTGGCTCTGCAATCCCGGAAGAACGCCATGACCCTCTATACTGAAGAACTCTTTTATGGCGCCCAGGAGGCATTCTCTGCCCTCTGGCCGGGACAAAGGACGCCCACTGATCCTGTTGATCTTGGCAACGATCTGCAGCTTGCCAAGGTTCGCCTCCGGGAGTGGCGGGATTCCGGCGCGAGGGTAGGAGCTGATGAAGCTCTCAGCTACTTCCTCTCCTGGTATGAGAAAGCAGACCTGGAGACTTTGCGCACTATGCGCGAAGGGTCTATCTGGACCACGGATCCGGAACACATCCGTCGCCGGCGGGAATTGGCCCACAGCTATGTGGACTATGCCGACACCGATGTCTTTGTCCGGGACATCCGTGAGCCGGAGAAGACAGCGGAAGACGCCGCCAAGGAAGCTGCTGATGCTGAGGGCTCGGACTCCAGCCAAGATGAAGGGGAAACCGAAGAGGCCGACACTGATGCTCCGGAACAGGCGTCTGTCCCGGGCGGAGGTGATGGCTCCATTCCATCCGCTGGATCCGGCACTCCTGAGGCCGACATTTCCACCGCTACAGCTCCTCCAGCCGGCGGATCTGCTTCTGCTGCTGCTCCTTGACTTTGCAGCACAAAAACTTTTAAGTTTTATTAGATCCCCGGTATGCCGGGTGCAGTTGTAAGATATACGTTTAATTTCCTTTGGTTTGCTACCTGAACAAGTTTTATCTCGGTTTGCTTGTTATTAACGCCGGATCATCTTTGGCTAAGTCACCGAGTTTGTTTTCCTGTTTCCCCAACTTCACAACCTTGGCTACTTGTCTACCTTATTTGGCTTTCGACATCTGAGTCTCAAGGTTGCTTCATTGAACATACAGTACTTTAACTTTGAAACTTAGACTTCAAATCATCCGACACTTCAAATTTTAACTTTAGCTTTAACAAAAATGTCGGTTCGCTTGCTTTACATTTCCTTAGCCGTTTTCCATGTGTAGACAATCTCCGGCATCTACTCTTGCTAGCCATGAAGCCGGGTTTCGGACAGCAGCTAAGTCGAAGAGTGGCCTTTGGTGCCGACACATTACTAGGCCGACATAGGAAACATTCGAATCAAGCCAGCCGGCATATAACAAAAAACTGTAAATAAACAACAAATATATCTCGGAGGCAGTGACCCGGCTTCTTCGGGATGCCGGCATTTCATTCATTAGTCTTGTGCCGGCATAACGCGCCGGCACACAAAGCAAAAATATGGAAATACATACATTGTGTTGCTCAGGAGTAAAAGGGGCGGAGTAGAGCTATGTTCCATGGCCTCTTGGTTTCTTCTCCGGACCTGTCCGCCTTATCCTTCTTGGGGTCCTGCGCATCTATAAGATAGTAGGCATCATTGTGCAGAGCTCTGCTCACAATGAATGGCCCCTCCCATGGAGGAGTTAACTTATGCCGGCCTTATGTTCCTTGCTTTAGCCGGAGTACTAGATCTCCCTCTTGAAATCTCCTTGGATTTACCTTCTGCACATGATAGCGTCTGAGGTTCTGCTGATATACTGCTGTTCTTGACAAAGTTATTTCTCTTGCTTCCTCTAGCAGATCAACATCGTTTTCCCTGGCTTCTTTAGCCTCTTCCTCAGTATATAGCACTACTCTTGGTGCATCATGTATTACATCTGTTGGAAGCACAGCTTCTGCTCCATACACCAGGAAAAATGGTGTGTAGCCTGTTGACCTATTCGGAGTTGTCCTTAAACTCCAAAGCACTGCCGGTAATTCATCTAGCCAACATCCCGGCGTTTTCTCTAGTGGCTCTATCAGCCGGGGTTTTATGCCGGATAATACCAGCCCATTTGACCTCTCTACTTGGCCATTGGCACAAGGGTGAGCGACCGACGCAACGTCCAGCCGGATTCCCACTTCCTCACAAAATCTGGCAAATGGCCCTTGGGCAAAGTTCGACCCATTGTCAGTGATGATGCCATGAGGGACACCATACCTCAAGATTATATCTTTTAGGAATTTCACTGCTGTGAGACCATCACACTTGCTTATGGGCTTCACTTCAATCCATTTGGTGAACTTGTCCACCATGACCAGGATATGGGTCATCTTTCCTCTGGCCGGCTTAAAAGCCCCGACCATATCCAGGCCCCAAACAGCAAAGGGCCAGGTTATCGGGATAGTCTTCAAGGCAGATGCCGGCTGATGAATCTGGTGGGCATATCTCTGACATCCATTGCATTTCCAGACCAAGTTTTCTGCTTCTTGCAGTGCCGTCGGCCAATAAAACCCATGCCGGAATACCTTTGCCACCAATGCTCTGGATGAAGCGTGGTGGCCACACTCCCCCTGATGAATTTCCCGGAGCATCTCCAGACCTTCCGCAGATTCGACACATCTCTGCAATACTCCGGTGACACTTCTTTTGTATATTTCCTTGTTTATGATGGTATAACCTTTGGATCTCCTTGTAACCCGGCGGGCTTCATATTCATCCGCCGGCACTTGGCCATCTACCAGGAAATTCATGATTGGTCGTGCCCATGAGGGCACTTCCCTGACAGTGAATACTGCCTGATCTATCTCCATCATTTCGACCGAGACATAATCGATCTCCATGGGCTGCGAAGTCCCCGGGACTGTAGGATCAGTCCCCGGGTATGCCGGAGCAGTCCCCGGGTATACCGGCACAACCTCTTGGTAAATTTTACCCTTGCCCTTAGCTCTGCTCCGGAATACCGCACTCACCGCATATGTCGGACCAGTCCCCGGGACTGAGGTAACAGTCCCCGGGTTATCTGATCTGGCTCCGGCATCTACCTCCATTGGAACCGCATCCTCCGGTCCTGGCGGGACATAAATGGAAGATGACTCCGGCGAGGGCTTGATTGACGGCTTCCTCAGATGCTCCAAAGAAATGCCGGGCGGGATTGAATCTCTGGAAGACCCCAGCTTGGACAACGTATCGGCTGCATCGTTCTGAGCCTGGAGAACATGCCGGAACTCACAACCTTCAAAGTAACCACTTAACTGCTGCACCAGGAAACGGTAGGATCCCATGTTAGCATCATGCGCATCCCATATTCCGGAACACTGCTGAATCACCAAGTCAGAATCACCGAAGCACATAATCCGGCGAATTCCTATGTCCTTAGACACCTTCAGGCCATGCACGAGTGCCTCATATTCCGCCACATTATTTGATGCTGCAAAATGAATCTGCAGGACATATCTCAATTGGTCATTCTTTGGCGTGCTCAGCCAGCTCCCTCGGCACACCTTGCAGGTCTGAAGTAGACCATGCAAAGATATCCCGATTCTCACGGAGGAAGCTGATGAGCTCGATTTCCTATTTGGGATCCAAACTTGCCCCAACCAGGGCATGGCGCTCCGGGAAAGCTTCATCCAGAGGCACCTTTTTAACTTCCTTGCCTACTTGAAAAGAAGCACTGCCACCGGGATTTGCCATGCCCGGCATAGATTTGCCGGCCACGACCGTCTCAGCAATTTCCACTGCTCGCTTGAGCCTCTTCTTTTCCTCCGCAATGATCAGAGTCTCGGCCAGATTAGATCCGGCTGTTGCACATGCCATCGAGCGCTTGTAATCTCCAATGATGGTGATCACTCCCTTGGGCCCCGGCATTTTCATCTTCAGATACGCAACATGCGTAGAGGCCATGAACTTTGCCAGAGCCGGCCTACCCAGCAAAGCATGGTAGGGGCTTTCCAGATCCACCACCTCGAACATGAGATTTTCCACCATGCAGTTATCCCGGCTGCCAAACATGACATCCATACGGATCTTGCCCATCGGCGCACACGAAAGTCCCGGCACAATGCCGTGGAATGTTGTCTTGCTTGGTTCCAGCATATTCTCCTTGATGCCCAGCTTCTGCATCGTATCTTGGTACATGATGTTGATGCTGCTACCATTGTCAATGAGGACCTTGCTGAATCTCACGTTATTAGCCGGCCCGACGAATGTCGGATCCATCACCAGAGCATACCCGCCGGGGTTTGGCATGATCCTGGGATGATCTGCCCTGTCCCAGCCAATGGCCTGGTCAGACCAGTACATTAGCTTCGGTACTGCCGACATAACGGCATTTACCTCCAGTACAAGCTCTGCTTGTCTGTTCTTTCGGTCTCAAAGACCACGTAGCTCTGATCATGCTCCTTGTACTCATTCCGGCCCGCTCCTGGGCCTCCGGCATTATATTCCGGATTATAGCTCTAGTCCACCTGATTTACGCCGGCATTTCCGGCATTGCTCTGACTCCCGGGATTAACCGGCCTGGGCGGGACTGCAATTGTATTGGCACCTGTCAACGGCGATGGAGCTGCCGGGACAGATGGTCTAGCCGGTCCCCAGGGACCTGCACGACCTGCTAATATGTCGTCCAGCCATGAACAGTTTCTTGTCAAATGGTTTGCCGGCTTACCCGGCTGGAATGTGTGAAACACACAAGGTTTGTCCATGGCCAGACCCACTGTATACTTCGGCCACTGCTTCTTCTGTCCGGCGGCTCCGCCGGCATTCTTGTTGATCCAGACATTCTTCTTCTGGAAGGGCTATGCTTGCTGCTGCGGTTGTTGCTGCTGAGGCTGCTGATAGCCCTCATATCTCGGACGCTGGCTACTGCCGGCGCCCTCTTGCTCCTCCTCCACCGCTGCTACTTGTGCTGCCCCATACCGGTGATCCGGCCTTTCATCTCTTCTCTTGTTCCGGTTATCAGTGCGATAGTATTGCCCTGGTCTCCCGGCGCTGTTGGTGTTCCCCTGGGTCTGCCCCTGTCCTTGTGAATCAAGGGTGGGCTGCATAGGATCTCCCAGAGCATAACTATCGGCAATCTTGATTGTCTCGGCCAACGTGGCCGGTATTTCCCTTTGCAGCTTTTGCCACAACATGGTGCCGTGCCGGCACCCATGAGCGAACCACATGATGGCCTGCTGCTCCACAACTCCTTCGCAGGAATTGCGCAATGTGCACCACCTGGTCAGATAGTCTCGGTCAGTCTCATTCACTCCTTGCCGGCAGTTAGCCAGCTGCTGAGGACGATTCGGCCTCTTATATGTGCTGGTGAAGTTTGACACAAACTGCTCCTCGAAATCAACCCAGCCGTTGATACTCCCGGCCGGCAGATTGTTCAGCCATATCCTGGCTGGTCCTTCTAGCATTTGCGGTACATATCGTACCGCCCATCTGAGGTTTCCTCCGGCAATGTTCACTGCGGTGGAGTAATCCTCCAACCAATCTTCCGGCTTGGTACTGCCGTTGTATGTCCTCGCGCCACGCGCGAGCTGGAAGTAGTAAGGTACCGGCTCACCCATAATTCGGGGTCCAAAGCACATAGGACCCGGAGCTCCTTGCCTTTCCACCAACTCCGATTGGTGAATCCTGTCCAGCTTGAAGCGCGCATCACTTGCTGCTAAGGACCGAGGTCAAAGCTTTTTAGATGAGAAAGCTGGACTGGAAGCACGCCACCAGGACTGTATGTCCTCAGTGGACGTGGCCAAGCAACTGGACGACCGGGATGCCGCTCACAAGGCCGAGATAGAACAGCTGAAGGGCCGGATCACCGAGCTTCTGGACGAGAAGGAACAGAGGGAGGGCCAACTGAAGAAGACCCAGGACTTGCTCGTTGCTTCCGAGACTGATGCCTCCACTGCCCATGCCGAACTGTCCAGCTTGAAGGAGCAAGCGACAAAATGGGAAGTCACGGTCGCACAGCTCAATGCTGACCTCGCTAGTAAGCTTCAAATCCTTTTTCCTTATCCTGCCCGACATATCATGCTCTCTTCCGACATACCCTTTATGCCGACATACTCTCCTTGCGCTAACATCATCTATTTTTCTCAGACATGTTCCCCGCTTCCGTCGAAGACGTTGAGAGGGCTCTGCAGTTGGATCGAGAAAACCGGGGTGTTCCGGTTGACTCGGCCAACTGGGACATGTCAGAGCAGCAGCTGGCTCTGCAATCCCGGAAGAACGCCATGACGCTCTACACCGAAGAACTCTTTTATGGCGCCCAGGAGGCATTCTCTGCCCTCTGGCCGGGACAAAGGACGCCCACCGATCCTGTCGACCTCGCAAATGACCTGCAGCTCGCCAAGGTTCGCCTCCGGGAATGGCGAGATTCCGGCGCGAGGGTTGGAGCTGACGAAGCTCTGAGCTACTTCTTGTCCTGGTATGAAAAGGCTGATTTGGAGAGCTTGCGCACTGTGCGCGAAGGATCCATCTGGACCACGGATCCGGAACACATCCGGCGTCGGCGGGAGTTGGCCCACAGCTATGTGGACTATGCCGACACCGACGCCTTCGTCCGGGACATCCGCGAGCCGGAGAAGAAGGACGACGCCGGGGCATCTGCCGCTGCTGAGGGCTCCGACTCCAGCCAAGATGAAGAGGAGGCCGAAGAGGCCGACACTGATGCTCCGGAACAGGCATCTGTCCCGGGCGGAGGTGATGGCTCCATTCCATCTGCTGGGTCCGGCACTCCTGAGGCCGACACTTCCACTGCTACTGCTCCACCAGCCGGCGGCTCTGCTTCTGCCCCTGCTTCTTAGCTTTGCCGCACAAAAACTTTAAGTTTTATCAGATCCCCGGAATGCCGGGTGCAGTTGTAATATATACGTTTAATTTCCTTTGGTTTGCTACCTGAACAAGTTTTATCTCGATTTGCTTATTATCAATGCCGGATCATCTTTGGCTAAGTCACCGAGTTTGTTTTCCTGTTTGCTCAATTCCACAACCTTGGCTACTTGTCTACCTTAATTGGCTTTCGACGTATGAGTCTCAAGGTTGCTTCATCGAACATACAGTACTTTAACTTTGAAACTTAGACTTCAAATCAACCGACATTTCAAGTTTTAACTTTAGCTTTATCACAGATGTCGGTTCGCTTGCTATTTATTTCCTTAGCCGTTTTCCATGTGTAGACAATCTCCGGCATCTACTCTTGCTAGCCATGAAGCCGGGTTTCGGACAGCAGCTGAGTCGAAGAGCGGCCTTTGGTGCCGACACACTACTAGGCCAACACAGGAAGCCTTCAAAACAAGCCAGCCGGCATATAAACAAGAACTGAAAATAAACAACGATATACCTCGGAGGCAGAGCCCGCTCTCTTCGGGATGCCGACATTTCATTCATTAGACTTGTGCCGGCACAAAGCGCCGGCACTCAAAGCAAAATATGGAAATACATACATTGTGCTGCTCAGGAGTAAAAGGGGCGAAGTAGAGCTATGTTCCATGGTCTCTTGGTTTCTTCTCCGGACCTGTCCACCTTGTCCTTCTTGGGGGCCTGCGCATCTATAAGATAATAGGCATCATTGTGCAGAGCTCGGCTCACAATGAATGGCCCCTCCCATGGAGGAGTTAACTTATGCCGGCCCTCTGTTCCTTGCCTTAGCCGGAGTACTAGATCTCCCTCTTGGAATCTCCTTGGATTTACCTTTTGCGCATGATAGCGTCCGAGGTTCTGCTGATATACTGCTGTTCTTGACAGAGTTATTTCTCTTGCTTCCTCTAGCAGATCCACATCATTTTCCCTGGCTTCTTTAGCCTCTTCCTCAGTATATAACACTACTCTTGGTGCATCATGTATTACATCTGTTGGAAGCACAGCTTCTGCTCCATACACCAGGAAAAATGGTGTGTAGCCTGTTGACCTATTCGGAGTTGTCCTTAAACTCCAAAGCACTGCCGGCAATTCATCTAGCCAACATCCCAGCGTTTTCTCTAGTGGCTCTATCAGCCGGGGTTTTATGCCGGATAACACTAGACCATTTGACCTTTCTACTTGGCCATTGGTACAAGGGTGAGCGACCGACGCAATGTCCAGCCGGATTCCCACCTCCTCACAAAATCTAGCAAATGGCCCTTGGGCAAAGTTCGACCCATTGTCAGTGATGATGCCATGAGGGACACCATACCTCAAGATTATATCTTTTAAGAATTTCACTGCTGTGTGACCATCACACTTGCTTATGGGCTTCACTTCAATCCATTTGGTGAACTTGTCCACCATGACCAGGATATGGGTCATCTTTCCTCTGGCCGGCTTAAAATCCCCGACCATATCCAGGCCCCAAACAGCAAAGGGCCAGGTTATCGGGATAGTCTTCAAGGCAGATGCCGGCTGATAAATCTGGTGGGCATATCTCTGACATCCATTGCATTTCCGGACCAAGTTTTCTGCTTCTTGCAGTGCCGTCGGCCAATAAAACCCATGCCGGAATACCTTTGCCACCAATGCTCTGGACGAAGCGTGGTGGCCACACTCCCCCTGATGAATTTCCCGGAGCATCTCCAGACCTTCCGCAGATTCGACACATCTCTGCAATACTCCGGTGACACTTCTTTTGTATATTTCCTTGTTTATGATGGTATAACCTTTGGATCTCCTTGTAACCCGGCGGGCTTCATATTCATCCGCCGGCACTTGGCCATCTACCAGGAAATTCATGATTGGTCGTGCCCATGAGGGCACTTCCCTGACAGTGAATACTGCCTGATCTATCTCCATCATTTCGACAGAGACATAATCGATCTCCATGGGCTGCGAAGTCCCCGGGACTGTGGGATCAGTCCCCGGGTATGCCGGAGCAGTCCCCGAGTATACCGACACAACCTCTTGGTAAATTTTACCCTTGCCCTTAGCTCTGCTCCGGAATACCGCACTCACCGCATATGTCGGACCAGTCCCCGGGACTGAGGTAACAGTCCCCGGGTTATCTGATCTGGCTCCGGCATCTACCTCCATTGGAACCGCATCCTCCGGTCCTGGCGGGACATAAATGGAAGATGACTCCGGCGAGGGCTTGATTGACGGCTTCCTCAGATGCTCCAAAGAAATGCCGGGCGGGATTGAATCTCTGGAAGACCCCAGCTTGGACAATGTATCGGCTGCATCGTTCTGAGCCCGGAGAACATGCCGGAACTCACAACCTTCAAAGTAACCACTTAACTGCTGCACCAGGAAATGGTAGGATCCCATGTTAGCATCATGTGCATCCCATATTCCGGAACACTGCTGAATCACCAAGTCAGAATCACCGAAGCACATAATCCGGCGAATTCCTATGTCCTTAGACACCTTCAGGCCATGCACGAGTGCCTCATATTCCGCCACATTATTTGATGCTGCAAAATGAATCTGCAGGACATATCTCAATTGGTCATTCTTTGGTGAACTGAGAACTATGCCGGCACCCAAGCCATGGATTGTCTTGGACCCATCGAAATGCATCCTCCAATAATTCACACCTGGCAATGGTGGCTCATATTGTATCTCGGCCCAGTCAATAAAGAAATCGGCCAACACCTGGGACTTGATTGCATCCCTCTTATCATATTGAGGTGTATATGGTGAAAGCTCTATTGCCCACTTTGCAATTCTGCCACTGGCATCTTTGTTACTTATGATCTCCGAGATAGGGGCCTCGGCCACTACCTGGATTGAATGCTCTTGGAAGTAATGCTTGAGCTTCTTGGCCGCCATATAGACTCCATAAGTCATCTTCTGATAGTGTGGGTAGTTTTGCTTTGAGGTGGAGAGGACTTCACTCAGATAATATACCGGCCGCTGCACGGTTTTGCCTCCCTCCTCTCGCTCCACTACTACCACTGCACTGACAACCCTGTTGGTTGCCGCTATATAAAGCAACATCGGCTCCCGGGGCATTGGAGATGCTAGCACCGGCGCTGTTGACAACATCTGTTTTAATTCCTTGAAAGCAGCATCTGCTTGTACTATCCAGACAAATGTGTCGGACTTCTTCATTAACTGATATAACGGCAAAGCTTTCTCGCCCAGCCGGCTTATGAAACGGCTCAGGGATGCGAGGCACCCTGCGAACTTCTGTACTTCCTTCAAATCTGTCGGCGGCTTCATTCTTTCTATAGCACGAATCTTGCCGGGATTTACCTCAATACCCCGGCTGGAAACAAGGAAGCCGAGCAACTTGCCCGCCGGCACACCGAAGGTACACTTTGCCGGATTTAACTTCATCCGGAACCTCCTCAGATTTGCGAAGGTTTCCCGGAGATCGCCTATGAGAGTTTCACTCTCCTTGGTATTTATGACGACATCGTCGACATATACCTGCACATTTTTATCTATTTGATCATGCAAACACTTCTGCATACATCTCTGGTAAGTTGCGCCGGCATTTCTTAAACCGAACGGCATAGTGAGATAACAATAAGCCCCGTACGGGGTAATAAAGGATGTCTTTATTTGATCCGGCTCATACAAAGGTATCTGGTGGAAACCAGAATAGGCATCCACAAATGATAACAGTTCACACCCAGCTGTGGAATCAATCACTTGATCGATTCGAGGGAGCGGGAATGGATCTTTAGGGCATGCCTTGTTCAAGTTGGTGTAATCAACACACATCCGCCATACTTTCACTATGGCGGGCTCATCCTTCTTCTTTTCCACCAAAACCGGATTAGACACCCAATCCGGATGCAATACTTCCTTGATAAAGCCGGAGGCTAGGAGCCTGGCCACTTCCTCCCATATGGCTTTCCTTCTATCGTCGGCATTCCGCCGGAGCGGCTGCTTCACCGGCTTAGCATCCGGTCTCACATGCAATGCGTGCTCAGCCAGCTCCCTCGGCACACCTTGCAGGTCTGAAGTAGACCATGCAAAGATATCCCGATTCTCACGGAGGAAGCTGATGAGCTCGATTTCCTATTTGGGATCCAAACTTGCCCCAACCAGGGCATGGCGCTCCGGGAAAGCTTCATCCAGAGGCACCTTTTTAACTTCCTTGCCTACTTGAAAAGAAGCACTGCCACCGGGATTTGCCATGCCCGGCATAGATTTGCCAGCCACGACCGTCTCAGCAATTTCCACTGCTCGCTTGAGCCTCTTCTTTTCCTCCGCAATGATCAGAGTCTCGGCCAGATTAGATCTGGCTGTTGCACATGCCATCGAGCGCTTGTAATCTCCAATGATGGTGATCACTCCCTTGGGCCCCGGCATTTTCATCTTCAGATACGCAACATGCGTAGAGGCCATGAACTTTGCCAGAGCCGGCCTACCCAGCAAAGCATGGTAGGGGCTTTCCAGATCCACCACCTCGAACATGAGATTTTCCACCCTGCAGTTATCCCGGCTGCCAAACATGACATCCATCCGGATCTTGCCCATCGGCGCACACGAAAGTCCCGGCACAATGCCGTGGAATGTTGTCTTGCTTGGTTCCAGCATATTCTCCTTGATGCCCAGCTTCTGCATCGTATCTTGGTACATGATGTTGATGCTGCTACCATTGTCAATGAGGACCTTGCTGAATCTCACGTTATTAGCCGGCCCGACGAATGTCGGATCCATCACCAGAGCATACCCGCCGGGGTTTGGCATGATCCTGGGATGATCTGCCCTGTCCCAGCCAATGGCCTGGTCAGACCAGTACATTAGCTTCGGTACTGCCGACATAACGGCATTTACCTCCAGTACAAGCTCTGCTTGTCTGTTCTTTCGGTC
Organism: Dactylis glomerata; assembly: GCA_007115705.1. Taxonomy (NCBI): domain Eukaryota; kingdom Viridiplantae; phylum Streptophyta; class Magnoliopsida; order Poales; family Poaceae; genus Dactylis; species Dactylis glomerata. The sequence goes on along the minus strand of QXEO01000247.1, from coordinate 5,035,303 downwards.
TCAAAGACCACGTAGCTCTGATCATGCTCCTTGTACTCATTCCGGCCCGCTCCTGGGCCTCCGGCATTATATTCCGGATTATAGCTCTGGTCCACCTGATTTACGCCGGCATTTCCGGCATTGCTCTGACTCCCGGGATTAACCGGCCTGGGCGGGACTGCAATTGTATTGGCACCTGTCAACGGCGATGGAGCTGCCGGGACAGATGGTCTAGCCGGTCCCCAGGGACCTGCACGACCTGCTAATATGTCGTCCAGCCATGAACAGTTTCTTGTCAAATGGTTTGCCGGCTTACCCGGCTGGAATGTGTGAAACACACAAGGTTTGTCCATGGCCAGACCCACTGTATACTTCGGCCACTGCTTCTTCTGTCCGGCGGCTCCGCCGGCATTCTTGTTGATCCAGACATTCTTCTTCTGGAAGGGTTGTGCTTGCTGCTGCGGTTGTTGCTGCTGAGGCTGCTGATAGCCCTCATATCTCGGACGCTGGCTACTGCCGGCGCCCTCTTGCTCCTCCTCCACCGCTGCTACTTGTGCTGCCCCATACCGGTGATCCGGCCTTTCATCTCTTCTCTTGTTCCGGTTATCAGTGCGATAGTATTGCCCTGGTCTCCCGGCGCTGTTGGTATTCCCCTGGGTCTGCCCCTGTCCTTGTGAATCAAGGGTGGGCTGCATAGGATCTCCCAGAGCATAACTATCGGCAATCTTGATTGTCTCGGCCAACGTGGCCGGCATTTCCCTTTGCAGCTTTTGCCACAACATGGTGCCGTGTCGGCACCCATGAGCGAACCACATGATGGCCTGCTGCTCCACAACTCCTTCGCAGGAATTGCGCAATGTGCACCACCTGGTCAGATAGTCTCGGTCAGTCTCATTCACTCCTTGCCGGCAGTTAGCCAGCTGCTGAGGACGATTCGGCCTCTTATATGTGCTGGTGAAGTTTGACACAAACTGCTCCTCGAAATCAACCCAGCCGTTGATACTTCCGGCCGGCAGATTGTTCAGCCATATCCTGGCTGGTCCTTCTAGCATTTGCGGTACATATCGTACCGCCCATCTGAGGTTTCCTCCGGCAATGTTCACTGCGGTGGAGTAATCCTCCAACCAATCTTCCGGCTTGGTACTGCCGTTGTATGTCCTCGCGCCACGCGCGAGCTGGAAGTAGTAAGGTACCGGCTCACCCATAATCCGGGGTCCAAAGCACATAGGACCCGGAGCTCCTTGCCTTTCCACCAACTCCGATTGGTGAATCCTGTCCAGCTTGAAGCGCGCATCACTTGCTGCTAAGGACCGAGGTCCTAGCCGGGACGCAATTGGGCCCGCGATCACTTTTTCCTGCTGCTGCTCCGGCTGGTGCTGCTCACTATGCCGGCCTTGCTGATGCTGCTGCTGATATCCCGCCCTGACCAGGGCGGAATTCCCATCATCCTCTCGATGTCCCGGTTGACCTGCACCTTGCTGCTGCGCTGCTCCTCCGGCGCCCTGCTGCTGACGCCGGGCTGCACTGTTACTCCGGCCACCACCGGCCGAAACTGCCCCTTGCCCGGCCGGCACATTCTGGCCAGCACTCTTGCGGCCGACATATTTGTCAGCTTGGCCGGCACTCTTCTGAACTGCCGCCTGCTTTCCCGCGATTGCCGGATCATACACTTGGATCTGCTTATCCCAGCGGCCAGAGGTCACACTTCCGGCACGCCGGGCGCTCGGATGCGGGGACGAAGCCTCGCCTCTTGACCTTGCGCCGGCACCTCCTACCGACGCAATGTACTGGGATGCCCCGGCACCTGGGTTTGCCTTCTTAAAAGCCTCCTGCTGCTTGGTAGCTTCAGACAAAAGATGGTTAAGCCGGGCTTGCTGCTCATGCAGGGCTTCGCCGGACAAATTAGCTAAGTCCTTAGCAACCTCGGCTGCTGCTCTAAGGTTCTTTACTGGGGAGCTATAAATTACCTTAGGCACAGTACTAGTTGCAGTATGACTCTTAGCCCTAGCATCTTTGCCTAGCTCAGTGTTAAGATCTCTGCCTCTAGTTCTAACCTCATCTATCCGGCTAGGCCGGGTTACCACAGGAGTAAAACCATGGGCTGCCTCATACTCACGGAGTTGCCGGTTAAACCGTTCGCGCTCCTGGTGCATGGCCAGGGCCTCGTCGACGAGGGCCTGGCGAGATCCCTCCAGGACCTCCCTTGTTTGCTCCGGATCATCGCCGGATCGCACCGGCTCGAGAAGTCGCTCGATGACGGGAAGAAGCACCTGACCTTTTGCCGGCACAGCGGAAGTGCCGGCCAGGTTCTCGACACGCTCCAACGGAGGACGTGCCGACCTCTTGGCCTTCGGCGGCTCCGGGGGAGTATCTCCTGCTGCTGCTGCGGCCTTGCCGGCACCGTCTGCCGACGGCGCTGATGTGCCGGCCATCATCACCTCGGCCGACTCTACTGAGCGAGCGCTACGCCCAGCGTGAGCCAACCGATGTGACGGAGGATCCGACGCCACCAGCACCTCTTCCCTGCAAACTCTCTCAGTCCCCACGTACACCTCGTGAGAACCGAAAGACATGATCCGGCCATCCCTAGGGAACGGCCGGCCACCGAGACATCCGGCGTTGTCACTGACGAAGCTGAGCGAGCCTAGCCTCTGGACGAGGCCAGAGACCACGCGCACTCCCGAAGCTGCTATCACAGACCCCGTCCGAATGAACACTCCGCCCAGCATATCGATCTGCCCCACGGTGGGCGCCAAATGTCGTCGTGGTGAAACAACATATGCCATAGGATGGCTTAAATGGGGGCCGAACTAGATGCTGGAGGATTCGGGAGAGGGGAACGAGCTAAAAAGCACGACAGAAAGGAACACTGATCTACCCAGGTTCGGGGCTCTCGTAAGGAGATAACACCCCTACTCCTGCTCTACTGGTTATATATTCGGATCGATGGAGTACACAACAATGGTGCTTCCAGGCTCTCTGCTAGAGGAGGAAGATGAACTGACAAGTGTAGGAACACAGAGTGACCAACCCCTCACCAGGGCTCCCTATGCCACCTTATATAGTGGTGGCCAGGGTTACAACGGTCATAGGAGACCAGGAGACACCAACTACACTCCAAATAGGACTTGCTGTCGAGGGCAGACGCCCATGACTTTCTCCCTGATTGCTCTCGATGGGACTCACCTTGCTGTACCTTGTACTTCCAGGACTGTGACCTTACCACTCTGAGGTAAGCTTGTACTTGTGCACAGTGAGGGTGGGTAACCTCCACTGTGCACCCTGCCATCATACTCTGCTACCATGCTTGGATGTTTTCTTCCTTGATTGTAGCGATGTGACACCTTGGTTGACTTAAGTATCCCGGATATGACCGTTGGCCATATCCTGGACATATATGCCGGACCTACGACCTATGAAGGTCGGGTAATCCGGCCTCCCCTGCTCCTGCACAACACACAGAATAGACAGGCCGGCATATCTAAGTATATGCCGGCACTCCCCAGTTAGTATTCCGGTTATACCGGCATATCCAGACATCAGCCGGGATATACATATATGCCGGCCTGGCCGATGCTCCTATATTCCGGCCAGGCCCTTCCTTGGTCAACCGGTATAAAGTCAACCATGAACCTTGTACCTTTCTAGTCTCTTGACCCTATCGGGGGCCATCCCCCCGACAGTAGATGGACAGCAGCAGTCGCAGGGCCGCAGCTAAGGCATACTTTGACAATATGCTCATGTCGTCGTTCGATGAGGACACGGACGGCGAGACCGAGCTTCTGCTGGCCGCTGCCGGCATGGTGAACGAGCACTTCCTGATGCCACCTCGCAGAGGTGGCTCATCCAAGAAGCGGGAGGGCAACGTCGATCGCGATTGAGAAGCTGGCCATATGCGCCTGTACAAGGACTACTTTGACCCGATCATGCCGATATATAAAGCAAAGGAATTTCGTCGTCGCTATAGGATGTCCAGAGAACTGTTTCTGATCATTCTCAATGGCGTCAGAGACTATGATGACTACTTTGAGGCAAAGTATGATTGCACAAGTAAGATCGGCTTCTCCTTTTACCAGAAATGTTCCGCGGCCGTTCGGCAGCTTGCATATGGAGTGCTAGGTGATCTCATTGATGATTACATACGCATGAGCGAGTCCACATGCCATGAAGCCATGTACCGGTTTTGTGAGGTTGTTATTGCGGTGTTTGGTGAATATTACCTGAGAGAGCCAAACATGGATGACACTGCCCGACTCTTATCCATCAATGAGAGTAGGGGGTTTCTTGGAATGCTTGACAACATTGACTGCATGCATTGGTATTGGAAGAAATGTCCTTTTGGGCAAGGGCAGTTCAAAGGGCATAAGGAGGGGTGAACCGTTATATTGGAGGCTGTTGCCTCACATGATCTTTGGATTTGGCACTCCTTCTTTGGTATGGCAGGATCAAACAATGATATCAATGTGCTGCATCGCTCTACGGTATTTTCTAGGTTTACCGAAGGCACTGCTCCTCAGATCTCCTATGAAATCAATGGTAACCCTTATGATAAGGGTTATTATCTAGCTGACGGTATCTACCCCTCTTGGCCACCCTTTGTGAAGACAGTGCGCAACCCTGCAGATGAGAAATTCAAAAGATTTGCTAAAGAGCAAGAGGCTGCTAGAAAGGATGTAGAGCGGGCATTTGGTGTGCTTCAGTCAAAGTGGGCTATTGTTCGATACCCTGCTAGAACTTGGAGCCCGGAGAAGATGTGAAATGTGATGACTGCTTGTATGATAATGCACAATATGATGGTTGAGAACGAGCGGGACGACAACATATCTCTACTAATAAACCGGCGATCGAGGGTACGTTGTTAGGTACGTCTTTTTCATTTTCCGATTTTACCCTTCGCGCACCAGACATATTACAGAATTGCCACCGCCGAGTTACACCTGTGAAAAAATCCAATCGACAATCGTGTCCAGCACGGGCGAAGAAACCACAGCCGCCACTCGCCCGAAGACCCAAACCCCACCGCTTGCCACGCCGCCGCCGCCGTGGAGCTCCCCCGCTGCCACGATCTCCTGCATCCACCACGACGCCAGGGTCCGGGCAGAGCTTGCCCGCGCCTCCGTTTGCCGGAGCTCGCCCGCGCCGTCGCTGCCCGGAGCTCGCTCGCGCTATCCCTAGCCGAAGCTCGCCCGCGCAGCCCTTGCTTGGAGGTTGCTCGCGCCGCCTCGGGCGGGGCGCCCGGGTCGGACCCTGGCGGCCGCAGCCAAGCTCCTTGTACCTGACCGCCTCCACGGCGTGGTTGAAATACGCCATCGTCCGCACTGAGAACCAGCGCAGCAGGACCGCGCCGTCAACGGCTTCACCCGGGGCCCATCCCCTTGGAAAACGGGGAGGACGAACTGTCGGCGTCCTTTGTAAGTCGGCTCAATTTGTACTTCCACCCCCTCCTCCTCCCAGGATGGGTCATGCCGCTCCCGTACTCCTTCCGCGGCGACGCCAGATCCTGCACGGTAAAATTCAGCGCCCAGCATCCAGCGGGAAGGAGCCCAGACCCATGCTGGCGACGACAGCCGCCCAGCCAGCGTGGGGACACAGATACTGACGGCCGCGGAGGCGGACAGTGGCCTGCTCGGCGACGCACAGCGTGAAGGAGCCGAAGCGCATCGTCAATGGTCGAATCCTCCTTTCCAAGAAGCCTGTCCCCATCGAGGTAGGCTGAGATTTACTGAAATAATAAGCAGGACAGGCCGGAGGCGCATGGATCCGCCATGGCACGCTCGGGAGGAGCTGGATCCATTCTGGTCGATGGCGGATCTGGTCGGGAGGTCGGGGAGGGAATAGGAGCTCATCAACAGAACAACTCCAGTGAGAGAACGGCGGCGAAGAGGGCCTGCTGACGTCGGTGGAGGCCGATGGGGAAGCGGCGGCGTGGTCGGAACAGGAAGCGAGCTAGCAGAAGGCGGCATCCCACTGGTTGTTCCTTTATTTCAGATGGATGATGTCTCGATGACCACACAAAAGAAACCGAGTAGCTCAGGATCTAAAAGAGAAGTCTAAATCACCCCCACAGCTATCGTGTTTCAGCCGGTAAACCCCCTCAAATTTTAAGTGAAGCACTTAACCCCCCTAACTATGAAATACCAGGCACATTACCCCCTCAAGGCGGTTTGAGAGGTTGATAGCTGTTTTGCAGAGTGGTTTTGGTTAGTTTCGCCATGAGCGCCGGGCTGTCTCGCGCGCGTATACAGGCGCCGGAAGAGCAGCGACTCCCGCAGGCAGCCGTTCGGCAGCTCGCTGCTGCCTGGGCACCGCCCCATGAGGAGCTTCATGAGAACAACCCCGAACGCGTACATGTCACCCTTCTACGACACCCACAGCCGCGATAGGGGCGCCTCAGGCGCGTGGTACCTGGCCGGGCTCGACGATGAGCCACACAGCTGGGCCAGCCTCCGCCAGCCGTGGCTCGCCGGACCTGTCCAGGATATTTGTGTTGCCGTGCTCCAACTTTGGTGTCCTACTCCGACCGCGCCGGCTCGCGTGGTGGATGAATACAAGGCCGCGCGCGGCGCCGCAATGCGCAACCACATTCAGTTCATGTGTGCGCCCGAACCTCGGTTACCTGCACGCGACAACATACTACCAAGCATCATGTTGGGTGGCGGAGGAGTCTCAGCACGGCCATGTGGTGGCCAAACTCCTTCTTGCTCCTCACGAACGTCGACGCCGCGCAGCGTCCTGGAGCCGCTTGACGGCCACACATGCTGCCATCATTGAGCACCGCCTTGTACGCCAAGCCGCATCCACTCTTGCCGAGCATCTCTGAGTACACGCGCAGCAGCCATTGCCGAGCATCTCCACGGACGCGCGCAGCAGCTTTTCCCATGCCTAGCCATTGCCAAGCATCTCCGCGGACACAGCGCTGCAGAACCTTCCCCTATCATTCCACCACGCCTCACACCACCTACCATCAATCCCTGCCCGACTAGCAGCAGCACTAAACTCGCTGCCGATGTCATTCCTTCAACGCGCGCAGGCGCCATACCTTGCCGCTCCTGTTTGGTCTGGCGTTCGCATGTGCATGCCTCTCGCCCCGGCTACTCCTTTGAGTTTCCTTTGCTGTTGTGTGTCGACGCATCGCAGCTGAAAGCAGAGGTGGCTGCTCCTCCTGCGCCTGTAGGCGCGCGAGACAGCCCTGCGCCCGTAGCTAATCCACGTGGACCAAAACCACTCGCCCAAACAGCCATCAGCCGCAAAAACAGCCCTGAGGGGGTAATGTGTCTGGTATTTGATAGTTAGGGGGGTTAAATGCTCCACTTAAAACTTGAGGGGGTTCACCGGCCGAAACACCATAGTTGTGGGGGAGATTTAGACTTCTTTCGGATCTAAAATTTTATTCCCTGCCTTTTTATTTATTTGATGCGCATGTATCTTGAATCTGGTTTTGCATACCATAGTGCTGAAATACTGTAATTTGCAAGAGTTAACTACAAAACCAAAGTAAGTATTCTCTAAAATTTTATTTTTTATTTGTTACGCAACAACGTGGATTGTAACAATTGTCTTCCTTGCATCCATATCTTCACAGGTCACCGCATACAAGTGTTTTTTTTTTGCAATGACTGGATATCATAATATCAAAGCGGTATATTCAGATTTTTGGTATCTTTTTCGCTCACTCATCACATAGATGAGAGTTGTCAACTGTGAGCATCCACATGTACATGCATCACTTCCGCTCTAGATCAACTTTTACCACATGCAGGCAAACTGCAGGAAGGATTCAGTTTTCTCCAGCAGACAGCAGTTATTACTGGACTCTTAGCTTTTGTATAATGTGCTAATAAAATTCAGTTTATGCATCAATATTTTTCCTATTCATAAAGAAACTTTCAAGCCCATGGAGAATGGAATTGGCTTTCGTCATTTTCGAATTCAAATAATGATGTGACTGGAGTGCCTTCAATTTATATTGAATAAAAATCATAACAACATAAAAAACAACTTTTTTCGAATTCAAATAATGATGTGACTGGAGTGCCTTCAATTTATATTGAATAAAAATCATAACAACATAAAAAACAACTTTTATGCTGATCTTGTATCATATTGTTGTAGGTTTGTTTATGGAAAAAAGAATTAACTTATAAAATGGTCTGACAGTTGCCATCAACTGTGTGCAACTCAATGGGAAAATGAACATGGCTGAAAAGAGGAGACCTATAGACACCTTCAAACATGATTACATGACCCGGATTGTGGGATTTTGCTGAAAAGCCTGAAAGTTGGAGTAGCTCTAAATCTTACTGTAGCATCTCATGTAAGATCAGTGCATCCTCTTCCTTATGTCTACGAATTTGTTGAACGATCAAGAGAAGAAAATCCCAGTTCATGTTACTCATAGATATATTATATATCGCCAAACTTGCTAGATAGGTTTTCTTGATGGAACATTCATCAATCGAGAGCCAATCGAAAGATGAAATCCACCGTACTGGAAGATTGAAACGCACTAGAAAGACTAGGCCAAGATAGCAAAGCACACGAAGCCAAAAAAAATATATGAAAAAAGAACCGAAAACTACTAGGCCTAACAAAAGACAAAGAGAATCAAAGAGCAAGTCTAAATACCTAGAGATATACATAAGTACAACTTCAAACTACAAGAAGACCTCGGGCTGCAAATTGTCCATGACTTAAACAATATTCACTAAAAATCTACCATAGTATTTCTATTTTGAGGGAATTGATGTATAGTGAATCAAGGAAACTAAATAAAAAGTACAACCTACAATGTTCCAATGGCAAAAAACAAAGTAAATATAAGATACTTAGAGTGCTAGAAACTACATCATATTGCTTTCGAAGTTTGTGGGCACATACTAAATTATTTTAAAACTATTGTAATGCACAATCATTTCCTTGTGGAATAAATAGAATGTCGAAGTTGTGGCCTAACTCCATATCATCCCACGTGTGAATTGGGTTGATCGGTTGATTATCCGAACGGTGTCATTGGGCGAGATAAAATAAAGTCCAATATGACACTACAATATGTCACGAATTTTCAAGAAAACTGAAGACCACGATGGCTCCAGTTCAGAAAAATCTGATTATTACCACCAAATTAGTTTTTTACGACAACTATTTAATTATTTATTGACCCGTTGCAACGCACGGGTGTTGTGCTAGTATGACCAAGGCTAGGATTTTCAGGGTGAGTTGACTGAGCCAGCGGCAAGGGTGGCATCTTGGGAGCAGTTCATGCATGCCATAGAAAATTTGCATGATCGCCACATCCATGATCGGCTTCAAACTGATTTGATTGAGCATATTTGGAACTTTGCGGGAAACCAATAGGGTTAATCCGTTTAATTTGATATAATATGAATTATATTTTAAATTTTATATTAAACTATGTTGTTGTAAACTATTTATATTGATAAACTACATTTTAATTTAATTATTCTAGTTCTATCCTAGTTTTCACTTGGCCGCATGGCCAACGTCGACCAAATACTGGCCATCGCCAGCCACAAAACGTCAAACAGGATGCGTCGCGCCGCTGCGCGCACCGGCCAGGCGAGCCGGACCACGACGCAAATTGTGTCATGCCCTCAACACAAACGGACCAAAACGGATCGTTTGCATCGGCAGGATTCGTCAGCCCGCTTAAGATGCCCTCGTGCCTGCAACCATGCATCTCGAAGCTCTGAAGATGGCTGCATCCGAATTCAATAAGACCGTGTCCGGCGGTGGTGGGGTCCAAAGTCCAAACTAGAACTGGCGTTGTGGACTCACCTTTGCTTTTGACCCGGTTTAAACAGATGCTGCCTGATCAAATCAATATAAGCAATTTTTTTGCCAATAGTCGGGCTGGGTTTTGGTTTGGATTCAGAATTTCTTGTCTCGTGCCTCCCATATATGCCAAAACACCATAGTCAATGTAGTAGCCTGGAGCACGGATGATCTAGCAAGGACGTCGAACAACCACTGCTTGCATGAAATGAAAATTTTCCTGATGAGATGCACGGGAAACTTGATTTCCTCAATACGCCCACCGAAAGGATAGCATCCACAGGAATATGTCGCCGGACTAACTGCACTTCGCTAGGCAAACAATTGTGAGCAAAACGCCATAGATGAATCTTCATCTTTCACGGCGCATTGACTTTCCAGATAGACTTCCAATCCTTCTCACTCTCTGACTGCCCATATGTTAACCCTCTGGCTGTCGAGCTATGATGAATAATGAATTTTGCCGAACGAGAGCAAGATTGTAGGCAGACCGTACACTGCATGTACGTGTCTTGTAAAAGGCCAGCATGCAAAATCACCATCCTCATGACGAGAAATCAGAATATTCAAAATCTGTTCTGCCGCAGCCTCATCAAAGAATGCATGCACCGTTTCTTGATTTCAAGTCTTAGTGTCTTCATCGATAAGACAATGAACAGTAGCAGAAGAGGGAATCGGTGATGTGGGCAGAAGCACCCCTAGAGGAAAATTAGGAACCCAATTATCTCCCAAAATCTTCACCTGTTTGCCATCGCTTCCAACACCGCAACTCACTCCTTGCTTGAGCAGATCTCGGCCAAAAAGAATAATTCTCCAAGTAAATGATGATGTTCGTGGCTGAGGAGCATTCCAAAAAGAATACTTGTCAAGAAACTTGTTAAAGAGGAAATACACATTTTTGCATTTCAGACTTCTAACATCCATGAGAAGAAATGTCATATTTATTAGCAGTGAATGCCAATTTTATGCTAATGTTTCCTATTTTTGCAGTTTTGAAATTGTACACCTTCCTTGTAATCCTAGTTGCTTTTTATATTTGTAAACTGCAATCACGTGATCAATCTAAATTGTTGAATAAACATTAATATATTAATACCAAAGAAAACATTCAAGTTTTGTGACCTTTACGATAATTCAATACTAGGAGCAAGTTGGGTCTTCGAGAGTTGCACACATATAAATTATGAAAAAGAGGGAGGTGGGGTGGGGGGGGGGGGGGGAGCAATCATGATTCTAGATGAGATATCGGTTGTGAGTACTGTTAAGTTGTTTTATCTTCAAAGCCTAGATAGATATTATGTTTTCGCCCTGCAGAGTAGGTTGACAAAAAATTGCATTGTCAATTGGCTTGGCAACGATGCCTAAGCACAACCATTTCTAGGTTTAACCCACATATATAGGTTAGACCAAGGGTAAATCTCTTGAGGCTGAAAACCTGTACTCAAAGAACACCGCCGAGACTTAGCAATCCAATGATGTCTCCTCTACTTACCAAGCCACCACCATTATTTGTAGCTTAGTCAATCCAACTATTGCTTGCAGATACACGTCTTATTTTGGACCACACCGACAAAGATTAAGCAGAAGCCTCATGTATGCAATCTATGGGACACATCTAAGCGTCTTCGGGGAAGGTTGTAGTTTGAATGTTTGACTGTCCAAACAGTTCTTCGATGCGCATATACGCCACAATGAGGACAGTTTCCGCCTTACCCTCGACACAAAGATGCCAACTTTGATGGTTGTGCCCAACAAACAAGCCGCTGTCGCCGCAGCCGCTTCAACAAGTTGCATTCAAATCGCCAACAAGATGGCAACGTCGACAAGGAATTTGAGTAGTCGGGCTTGTTTCAACAACACCTATAGGAGTCGAAGGATGAAAGTCCGTTAGACCCGATGAGCCTCCAAGCCATAGCAACCTCTTGGAGAAATTATGAGCACCGCGTTGCAAATGCACGAGATCAAAGAAATCTAGCGAAGCTGTGGATGAGGCTGGCTAATGGGACGGTCATCTTTCAAACCAGAGTAAAAGGCACTTCAGTTTCATCAGATCCAGACTTACGGTTAGTGCTGAAACCAATGGCCAAACATCCCACTTAAGATAAGAGCCGAACCCAGTTCCTTTTTTAGGACTCTGTTTTGCAAGGACCGAGGCATCAAAATCTTTAGCAGATCTTCCTTCCTTTACTTTACCCAAAACTAAAATGTTCTATCATTACTTCAACCAAAATTAAAATGTTCCCAACACAATAACAAGCTGAGCGTCATCAGGACAGCTCTGTGAGCGTTATCAAGACACCAATCACATGCCATGTGCCCCTTGATTAAACAGAACGTTGGATTGTCTCTGTTGCTTCTTCAGCGCCCCCTACGAATTGACGGCGTGGCCGTTTCCACAGATTCTGTGAAGGAAAACAGCGTTAGGTCATGCTTAGGCTCCGATGGGAGTGGTGTGGGCCGGGCCTCGTAAGCGCTACAGCCCTAAAGCCCTCCTACCATTGCTCAACTGTCGCCCTACCTGCGGTGACAATAAGATTTCAGTACCCGTGTAAGCAATCTTTCTGATGCCATGTACAAATCAACGGTCACTCTCAGCTCAATCTCGACTCGTAAAGTCGGCATCTCGCTCTACTGACCCCAGACAGGGTAACTAAATCGTCGCCGTCACCGGTGCAACATACAACATCTGAAAGTGCTCTGGCCCCGTTGTCAGCTGCACCACTCTTAGACGAGAGTAGCAGAAGCTTAAACGTCACGGGCCTAATTGCAATAGGAGTTAGTAACAGCGTCGCTGTATGTAGATGTCCAAAATGTAAAAGCTGATGTCCTGTCGCACTGGATAGCCACGAATAGGTGATCTGGACGTGTCAACGCTTGATGCTATATTGCTGTTTATATATGTTCGAGCTTTGAAGACAGCAAAATGAGAGGAATCGAACGCTCGGCAAGCTAATCTCCGTACGTACTAATGTTCAGGAACAGTATTTATAAGGTGAAATGTTCATGATAATGTAGCTGCGTAGGCCATGAGGAATGGCAGGACCCATTTACCAACCGATCGACCTAATTGCAAATCCTTATGAGCTGAACTGATGATGTGGAATAAAGGAGTTTTGCACGATCAGACGTCTCTGGTATCACCATGTACGGTTGAGCAGTGTGACCCATACTCGCATCCAGCTCTATAAGTAGCTGCGCACAGTCAAGAGGTATAGAGAAGAGAACAAAACCTCAGGAAACATCGACAGAAGATGAGTAGAGCAGGGAGCAGCGGGGGTGGCAGGAGCTCTCTAGGCTACCTGTTTGAGCCGGAGGAGATGTTCCCGATCCACACCATCAAATTATCCAGCCAAGAAACCACCGAGAAGCCCTCGGAAGACAGCATCGTCCTGCAAGACGACAAGGTGACCGGCGATGAAGCAGCACAAGAGCCGCCATATCATGCTCATCGGAAGAGAGAAGAAGACTCGAACCCGATAGTATCCCACAGGCCTGCTTCGATCATCTACCACACTAACCATTCAGGCAGCAACTCCGGGCTTCTAATCACTGTAAGTAGTAGTGTTACTTCAGATCGTTGGCTGTTTCTACGCATACACATAGCTGAATGCGTGTATCATGTATACAGAGATATGCATCTCTAGATCTATATCAACATGCATGGGACATATTCGAATCGATACATGTCCTCAAGACTTTCTCTCCTTGCGTTCTAGGACCGACCGTCGACGAGGGTGCGGTGTGCACCGGGAGGGGCGTCGTCGCTTGGATTTCTCTTCTCTTCGGATACGAACACTGACGACAAATGATTGACAGCGCACTTTCCACCAATCTACAAGAGTTTGTGACTCGATCTATGTGTGCTTTCACCATATGAGCATGTGAAAGTGATCTAATTTATGTAGCACGAGTGTGGCATATGCATGTCTGCTTGTGTTGCATGGCCCCTATATATGCGTGTACTATGCTTGGTCGGTACGTAGCACATGTAATATTTATATTTGATCGTGTCAATATCGCGTGCATAAAGCGTTTGTGGCGATATTTGTTGTAAATTGTTGCTCTTGAGAGATTAAATAATATCATGTTTAAATTAATGAATATATGGTGGTCAAATGTAGGGCAATGCATTCCAATAAATGGTCTTGTCACTTGTGAGTTTTTTTTCTATTTTGTGGGTTTGTTATTCATGTGAGTTACTCTAACTCTCTAAGGGTGATAGATTGTTGTACTCCCTATGGCCCAATTAATTGGCATGCCAATTTATTTTCATTTCTCCCATAGGATTACATATATGATTTGATGGAGTCACAAGCAGTGTATATATTGCACAGACATTGTCATAACAAGCTTCCACAATTTTATCACAGTTTACATCTAGCACCAAATTTCCTAATCTAAGTTCACTCCCGAAATACACTTTTAGATGTCTAACTATTAGAATGAGTTTAATTAGTTCGCAAATGCACCTTTAACTTTTCTACCTTTTCAAACTAATTTGTGTTAGCAAGGTTGCCTCATATGCTGATTTGACTCGTGTACGATTTAATAATTTCTAAATACCCATTGAGTATCAAAAAATAAAGGTTGAATTTGTTTTAGTTTAATTAAAACATATTGCCCAAAACTAAGATAATTTTTTTGAAGAAAATGAATTTACTTCCTTCTCTAATTTCAAATTTATCAGTAAGGAATCCCCGTATTGTGTAGCATGTTTCTTCAAAAGCTTGAGTATTACTATTTTTTGTACAATCGCTGATTTCTTTGGTGAGAAAATGAATGTTCCTGAAAGGTATTTTAAAGATACAAAATTATAATTACAAAGATATTGTTTCTACCCATGGTCCATGGATTATTTATTCCGTTCTACTAGTCCAGAATTACTATGGATTGATTGCCATTGTATTATTGTTTACTCAAATCCCTAAGGGCTAGTTAATTTGAGATTCTCTACTCTTAGCGAAGTGGCCAATACATTCAAAGTTCAGTGAACTATTACTAGACCATTATTACTAGTTAATTTGAGATTCTCAAGTGATTAATACAAAGGAATACATAATCTTGAATTGCTGTTAGATGATTTTCATTATTCAAAACAATTGAGAAAAATCAACTTGTTCCATTAAAAATGATCGAGTATGAAACTAATTGTCTTGTTGTGATTTAATGTGTTATTGTGTCGCATGCTGGTGTGATCTCATCAATGGGATGACCAAAAATAATAATATGGAAAATTTGGTGACTAAACAATGGATGATATGGATAGCTTACATGCTTGGATAGCATCATAAATGCATCTAAGTGAGATTTTTATTTGTCACGGATTTGATGGATATCTGTGCATTGCAACATCAATCTTTTCATGAACTCTATTGTGTAAGTGGAAGTGTATTTACCCGACACGTGAAGTTGTCTAGAGGAATATGCAACATCAAGATAGTCGGTTGGCTTAATCTAATTGATGTAAAATGTTTTATGTATTTGTATGGCTAAATATTGATAACGTGAGCATTTGGATAGCTAAAAGAATGAGTGCTCTGGATAGTTTACAAGGAGAGATAGACCACCACTAATGAATACTAGTGTCATGACATGATCAATTATTGGATGGTTAAAATGATGAATGATGTAGATAACTTTCATGTTGAGATAGACTATCAAATATGAATGTTAATAGAGTTTTGCTTTATAGGCAGGGAAGGAGCCCAATGGCCCAACCCTGATGCACATGCACACAATTCTAAGTTATTTTTAAATATGAATTACAATCTCAAAAGGGCATGCGCATCAGGATTAACCATGAGTTGTGCATTAGGCTGGGCAACGATCTTCTCATATTGGTAGCGCATGAGGCCACACCCAGCAGCCCGCATGGGTGCATGCTCACCCCACACACATCGACAATCTGATTAATAACCGTATATGTTTCCTCATTCGCTAGTCTTGATGGGAAACAAATGCCTCAACCACAACTCATCCGGTTGACCCTAGTATTGCTGCTCCGATCTGATCGTGCGACCCCCCAACGCTAGTGACATGGCTGCAGTTCACCGGCCACTGCCCTAGGCGCTAGCACCAGGGCCTAGCCTACTCGCTCTTCTCGTTCATGCGTGGTCTGCATAATGCTTGTCTCGGTGACTGCCAGCGGGTGCCTGAGTAATCGATATCAGTTCTACAATTTCAACTCCTTCCATTGGTAATTTTCCTGAATTATCCTCTATTTGTTTGCAAAAAATTATGACTAGAACATGAAAATTATTACTAGCAGATGAAATTTCATGAAAATTATGACTAGGGGTTCAGTACAAATACATGTAAGTATATTTTGCTTGAGACTTTTATGCCATAATAAAGGATGCATCGAGGTGACTTGAACTCTAGCTCTGCCCCTTTTCATAAGAGATAATATGAACCCATAATTTCTCTAGCATTTAGTACATAGATACTCCATGCATGTTTAGGATTAGATATACTAGTTACAGTTTCTGATCAGCACTAATATGCACTAGTTGTACATAATATGAATAGGAAATTGTACATTTATACCAAGATAATTTCATGATATGTTTTTCATTCTTGGAATTGAAATGTAGTATGCCAACTACAACCTACTTGATATATTTTTATTCACGTTAATTGCATACGTATAATTGATATTTATTTCTTGAATTTCCTGACATCAATTTGATTTGATGTTATATGTGTGTGCTTGTGTATTTTTTGGTTGTCTGAATACAAAATCATGTCTACTTAGAGTATAGAGCACATAGTCGCGTAAGCTAGACTTCTCATGTTTTCGAGAGCTTGTTTATAAAGAAGAAGTGCAATATCTTTTGAACCATCGATGATTCTGAATAGCTGATACGTCTCAAACATATCTATAATTTTTGATGCTCCATGCTTGTTTTTACACCATTTGCCTTGTGTTTCGTTACACTTCGTGGCATTTTTATGCGATTTCCAGAACTAACCTACTAACAAGATGCCACAGTGCCAGTTCCCTGTTTTCTGCTGTTTTTTGTGTTTCAGAAAAGCTACACAGGAAATATTCTCAGAATTGGACGAAACAAGTTCCAGAAGTCTGATTTTTCCCGGAAGCTTCCCGAAGACCAAAAGAGAGCCGGAGGGGGGCCAGAGGCCGCCCTCACACATAGGTGGCGCGGCCCAGGCCCTGGCCACGCCACCCTGGTGTGAGGAGCCCCTGGCTGCCCCCTGACGACGCCCCTTCGCCTATATAAAGCCTCGGGACGGAAAACCCTAAGAGAGTCGGCGAAATTTCCAGAACAGTTCTGCAGCGCCGCCGCCGTCGAAGCCAAATTTCGGGGGACAGAAGTCTCTGTTCCGGCACCCTGCCGGGACGGGGAAGTGCCCCCGGAGCCATCTCCATCGGTCTCCATCGCCATCTCCGCCATCTCCATCGACCTCACCGCCATCTCCATCAACCTTGCTGTCTCCTATGATGAGGAGGGAGTAGTTCATCCCCGGGGCTGAGGGCTCTACCGGTAGCTATGTGGTTCACCTCTCTCTCCCATGATGTGATCTTTATGTGATCGTGAGCTTTGTATCATGTTGAATAAGTAGATGTTACTCTTCTTCATTATGTGTACTCTAGTGTGTTATTAAAGTAATCTATTCCTCCTGCTATGGTGTAACGGTGACAGTGCGTGCATCATGGTGGTACTTAGTCTAGGCTACGATTGTGATCTTTTATGGATTATGAGAATAATTATCACTATGATAGTATTGAAGTGATCTATTCCTCCTTTCATGGTGTAATGTTGACAGTGTGTGCACCGTGTTAGTACTTGGTCTAAGTTGCAATAATATCTATCTTGAGTTGTGATTTGATTTGGATATCTCTATGAGTGGTGTCTGTCAAGTACTTGATGACCTTTGAGGAGTGCTTCGTAGCCCTACGCAATGATTAGTGTTATTCAATAGGAGAGTAATTCAGAGTACCATAGTGAAGAAAAGTTATTTATTGGTTCAATTATGTTATATTGTTGGGAGTGTGTCCACTAGTGAAAGTATGATCCCTAGGCCTTGTTTCCAAGCTTTGCACACCGTTTACTTGCTATTTTGTTACATGTTTGCTCGCAGCGATACTTATTCCATATTACATTTACTACTCATAATCATCACTACTACTTGTATTTCACTATCTCTTCGCCAAACTAGTACACCTATACATCTGACAAGTGTATTGGGTGTGTTGGGGACACAAGAGACTTTCTGTATCGTAATTGCAGGGTTGCTTGAGAGGGATAGCTTTGACCTCTTCCTCCCTGAGTTCGATAAACCTTGGGTGATCCACTTAAGGAAAACTTGCTGTTGTTCTACAAACCTCTGCACTTGGAGGCCCAACACTGTCTACAAGAACAGACGCGTGCGTAGACATCAAGCTCTTTTCTGGCGCCGTTGCCGGGGAGGTAAGGTAAAAGGTACTCGCATCCTCATGTGTGAGTGCTCGAAGTTATTTCCTTTAGATTCTGCAATTATATCTTTTTGTTTCTTGTTTTTATTTTCACTAGTTAGGCTTAATGGAAAACAAAGAGTTCTTTAGTCTTTTTTCTGAGTTTAGATATGAAGTGTTTGAAGAGAAAATTGAAAAACCTTTGGAGCTTAATTTGCATGCTAATAGTGTTGTTAGTATGAATGTTTCGAACACTGTTATTACTAATGCTATAGAAAAGTCTAAGCTTGGGGAAGCTGGTTTTGTTGAGCATGATATTTTTAGTTCCCCAGCTTTAGTGGAGAAAATTTGCTCTGATGATATTTTATCTCCCATATGTGATGTTCCTTCTTATGATGATATGTTTGAAGAATATGCTTTGCAAAATAGCTGTTCTTTAGCTTGTGATGATACTGAACCTCTAGTTTATGATGGTTATGATGATGGGTATAATATTTTCAGTTCACCTACTATTGAGGATAAAATTAGTTATGATTACAATATGCCTCCTTGTAAGGGTAAATTGCCCCGAAGTGTGTTTTTGGTAATTAATGACAATCCCTATGGACTAATGTTTTCATTGAGCTTTTTATGAAGGAATTGTTCATAGGAATTGCTTGAAGTCCATGTGTTGGATTCAAGGCTTGGATGCCATGAAGATAAAGATATATCTTAAGTATTGGTATCAAGATCATTGAATAGAAGAGATGAATCCAATATGATCAAGAAGAAGAAATAAAGTTGTAGTTCTTGTGTAGAACTCAAGTAATCCATGCTCTAGCTTATGTGTTAAGCCAAGGTGTCTCAAGATCTTGAGAGTTTGGTTATATGAGAAGAATTCAAGATATGGCTCTATGTTGAGGTCATGATGGTCTCATGAGTTGAGATATGATTGAATAATACCTAGAGCATGCAATCAAATGAAGAATTCTTTATGTGGCTCAAGATATTGTGATAGATCATGAGAAGATTCAAGGTTGACCAAGGCAAAGATCAAAGATTGGATTCTAGTTTGGTCAACACATGAAGCATAAGGAATGTGCCACATGGGACCAATCGGTCTTGTGGTATGGTATGGTTTGTCAATTATGCTTTGTGAACTAACCCATTATATATGTGTGTTTGTGTTGTCTATGTGGGTTAGGTATTGTGTCATGGATATGCATCACTAGTGAGATTTCATATATCCCATGAAAGGATGACATCAAGTAGTGGTTGTCATCAAGGTTGAGAAGTGCAAGTTTCAAGATAAGCATCTCGAGAAGATCATATGCTTGAAGCTTGTCATCCATTTGGTGATAATGGAATTGTGAAGACATGCCTTAGTGAAGGTATCCCATAGTGGTGTATGGGGGAGCATATTGGAAGTCTTCACGAAGCAACAATGATCAAGTGAAGCATTTCGGCTTGACGGAAGCATGAAGCATCATCATCAAGATCAAGCGGGGTGCGCAAGGCAAAGGTTTGTCCTTGCTAGGTTTTCCTTTTTCCGGTCTCAAGGTGTTTGTTGAGAGACCGGGTTATAGGATAGATAGCCGCACTATCAAGAGGGGCCTTCGGTTGGGTAACTTGATCACATCGTCTTAGGGAGCTCAATCCTTTGCATACTTTGCATCTTCCTAGTTTGTTGCTTCTTGGTGTTTCTACATGTGAGGTTCTTGTGCTTGTTGCTAGCTTTCCAACAAGTCCAAGTTCATCGAAAACGGAATCCGTATGCATCTTTTATCGCGTTTTCGAGTTTGGAGGTTTTACCGGTTCTTTCCTATGGAAGGTTCTCACCTCTCCTTATTTGATTTTTACCTTTACTAATTCTTGGGCTTTATGTGGTTCATTGGATAGATATTTTTCTTAGCTTTTCAAAAAGTCCAAGTTTGCTAAAATCGGAGTCCGGATGTGAAAGTTATCGCATTTTTCGTGAGGCTATTTTCTGCCGGTTCCGAGCTCGGATTGAACCGGAAATTCAACCGAAAAGTTGCAGAACTGTTTTCTTGTTTTTCGGATTTAGGTCCGGTTGGACCGGGTTTTGGACCGAAATCCCCGAACAGTGGGAAATGACCCCAACGGCCATATTTGGCTTTCCATATAAAAGGGGCTTCTTCCCCAATGGTTTTCTAGGGTTCCTAGTGTGTTCTTGAGCATTCCTCTCACCTCCATTTTGACTCTCTTGAGCTTGCTCCCTTCCTCTTCCCTCCAACGATTCTTGCATATTTTTGAGGGATTTGGTAGAGGAGATCTTGATCTACAATCTCACCAATTCATTCCTCCTCTAAGTGAGGGGAATCCTTTGAATCAAGATCTTGGGGTCATTGGTTGACCTCCACCCTTGTTCTTCCTCTCTAACTCCTCCATAGCATTTGTTGCCTTGGTGGGATTTGAGAGAGAAGGATTTGAGCACTTCCCCTTGTGTTCTTGCTTTGCATCCTTGCATAGTGTTGAGCTCTCCATTAGATTTGTTCGAGTGAGAGACCGTGAGCTTGTTACTCTTGGAGGGTGACCTCCTAGTTGGCTTGGCGGTTGGTGCCTCGGTGACCTCTTCTGGAAGATTGTGAAGAGGCCCGGGCTTCCCCTTCGTGGGAGTTGTGAAGTGGTTGTGGAGCTTGCCATCTCCGGAGTGGAGAAAAGCTAACCATAAGAAGGGGTCCCTAGCTTCGTGGGGGCTCGGAGAAGAAGGTGAGCCTTCGTGGCGTTCGGGGGCCTTCGTGGTTACCCGCATCTCTCCAACGGTGATTAGCTTACTTTATGTAAGTGAACATCGGGATACATCTTCGTCTCCGCGTGCCTCGGTTATCTCTATACCCGAGTTTATTTCCTTGTGATAGCCATCGTGCTTGAAGTACTTATATCTTGTTTATCACTTGTGAATTATATCTTGTGCTATCTTGCTTACTCTAGTTGTTGTTGTTGCACTTAGTTGAGCCTAGCACATTTAGGCCTTGTGCTTGAAGAAAATAAACGTTAGTTTAATTCCGCATTCCTTCAAGCCAATCCGTAATTGTTTTTAAAAGCCTATTCACCCCCCCCCTCTAGGGACATCTCGTCCTTTCAATTGGTATCAGAGCAAGGTCTCTCCTTGTTTAGTTCCCGCCTTGAGAGTAAAGATGTCGGCTAGTTATTTAGTGCACAATGACACAATTATTTTTGATGGCACAAATTATATGCTATGGAGAAATCGCATGCTTTCTAATCTTCGGATTTGTGTCCAAATATAGAGCGATTTCTAGATGTACGTTTTTCTCCTCCGAGGATCTTCAAAATCTATCTATTGAGGATGAGAAAAATTTACATCTTGAAGCTCAAGTATCTAATGAAATTTTATTGTCTGTGAGCTCCATAGTTTATGTTTGCTTGATGGGTTCAAAGTGCAAGACGTCTCATGAGATATGGACCAAGCTAGAAGAGTCATTTGGTGGTCCATTTCACTTGAGGTTGAAAGTGAACCCAAGGAGCTCTCTTCACCTTCACATCATGAAGAGCTCCAAGTTGCTTCCACATCCGGTCGTGATGATTGTTCAAGTTCTTCCACTTCACCAACATGTGACTTGTCACAAGGTAATGATATGGTGAGTGAAGAAATCATATGGATGATGGTAGTCTTTTCTTTGCACCAATGATTCTATTTCTATAAACCTAATGTGTAGAGAGTTTGGACCTAAACACTTCTTGCAAGAAATTCTTTACTCATTCTTGTGTTAAAGGTCCTTGCATATCTCCTAAAATTTGCTTGATTAAATTTTGTGATGATATGCTTGTTTCTAGTTGTGACCACACTCAAAATGATTCTATTTCCTCTAGTTGTTGTATGACTAACCATGTAGAGGAAATTAAAGAAAAATTGGGTCACATAATTAAAGAAGAAATCAATAGAAGAACCAAGAAGGTTTTTATCAAGAGAAGGCAATGCTATGAATGCCACGAGTATGGACATCTCGCAAGAGCTTGTCCTACACTCGAAAATGAAGAATGTGCTTCTATTGATGTTCCATCATCATCTACCAAGTCACATGTGCCTTATGGCAAGCGGTTCAAAGGTAACTCCTACTTTGAATCCCGACACATCTCCTTATGATGAGAGTGATGATGATGATGATGATAATGAAGCTTTTTGCATGAGATGGGAATTGTGTATGCCTCTCTTCGTGGTAATAATGATGCTCGTGCTAAAGTCGAACACTTAATGGAAACCTTGTTTGAACACAAGGAACCATTAAGGAATTGAACTCCCTGTTAATGAGGGGAAACGGAGATCAATCTCCTCAAGCAAGAGTATCCGAAGAGAAGCATACTAATTTTCCCTATCTCAATTATTAAATCTTGTGAGCTTGCTAATGCTAAATCTATTAATGATGCTTGTGCTACTAACTCTACTTCTTGTGAAGCATCTATATTAAAGGAGAATGTTGAGCTAAGGGCTCAACTTGAGTTGCTAACAAGCAATTATAAGAAATTGGAGGAAAGCCATGAAAAGCTCTCGGCTCTCATGGGGATCTCCTAATCTCTTATAATGGGCTAAAGTTAGCTCATGAGGCAAGTATCCTAAGGAAACATCTTGTGAGCCTCATTTGGACATTAGCACTACTTTGAACCAAAATGCTATATTACCATGTGGTAGTCCTAGTAATTTGTCTAGGCATAATATTGCTACATCTTGTGATGAATTACTTGCTATGCCTTGTTGCTCTAACAATGAAGCTTCTATTTCCTCTAGTACTTGTATTACTACTAACCTTGTAGAGGAAATCAAAGAGCTCAAGGCCCAAGTCACTAGTTTGGAGAAAGACTTGGAGAAGCTCATGAAGGGAAATCCACACTCGATAATATTTTGAGTGTGCAAAAATCCCCTAATGACAAGAGTGGACTTGGATTCAACTCCAATAACAAGAACAAGTCCAAGAGCAACAAGAAGAAGAAGGGCCAAGACCAAGTCAAGAATTTGGCCAAGATTGTTTGCTTCAAGTGCAAGATTGAAGGGCATCATGTGAGATCTTGCCCATTGAAGAAGAAGCACTTGAGTGAGAAGCAACAAGGGAAGCGGCCACAAGGTCAAGCTCAAGCACGACCTCAAGTTGAAGATAGGCCACTTCCCAAGAAGAAACAAGATGAAGCTTCCCAAATCAAGAAATCAACGAAGAAGAGAAAGGGAAGCACTTGTTGCTATATTTGCCGTGAGAAGGGGCACTTTGCTTCTTCATGCTTAAGCGGTACCTTATCTAATCCTATCATTGTTGATGATGATTATTCTCTTAGAAAGATAAGGATGGCAATGTGTTTGCCAAGTTTGTTGGAACTCAAAGTGGTGCCAAGAAAAGGACCATTTGGGTTGCCAAGCCTATTGTGACTAACCTCTTAGGACCCAACTTGGTTGGGGACCAACAAGCTAAAACTTGATCAATAGGTGATTGTGGAGGGCATTGGAGACTTGGCTACCTCATGAAGAATTAAGGGATCTTCATTAATTTTATTTCATCAAGCCAATCATTGACACTATCATCTTATATCCAATGTGCCTCTTTGCGGTAACTTGTACTTAACCTCTTTAATTGTAAGTTACTTGCCCCTTTGCATGTTTTGGTTTTGTACCAAGTATGTGTTTGTATATGTTGTTCCTTATACCTACTTATCTTGTGTATTCAAGTAGGTGTTGGTTGTTTGGCACATCATATACTTGTGTGTTTGCTTTGAGCCTCTAATGCATCTTATGGTATCTTATTTGGCTCTTATGAGTGATTAATGGAACATCCCATTTTGGGGGAGTGATTTGCCTTGGCACCTCACAATCCTATAAATGTGTGCACATGAGTAATACCACTTAGTATTGATATTGCAAGATTATCTAGTCACTATGTGGTATGCCATGCTCATGAGAAATTCAAATTCTATATCTCCATTAATTATCTCTAGTTGGATTTTGTTTGCCTTTTGTTGAAAAGAATTAATATCACATTATGGGGGAGTAATATGCCTTATGCATATCACAAGCCTAGGAAATGTGAACATTTGAGGTATTGCCACTTAGAGTTGATATTGTTAATTATCTTGTTCCTAGGTGGCATGTTTGCTCAAACAAGCTCCGTTATTTAAATGATTTTATTGCTCATTTCTTTCGTCTTGGTTTGAGTAAGAATTCTTGGTGCGGTTTCACTCAAATATATTTACATATATATAAAGTAGGAAGCCGTTTGCTTCTAGTTACTCTAATCATTGCTTTGCATGATTGTTTGACTATTTTGGAGCTACCAAGAATCCTTTTTCGTGCATGGTGCTTAATTTGAATATTTAACCATATGCCTTTTATTGTGAAGTTGATCTTGAATATCTTTGCAATACACCACCGGAAAATAATTCCAATATGAACTTCTTGTCTTTGACAATTGGTATTCGTATATATGCGTGGTAATTCCTCTAGATCATCTTCACCTTGGAATTTGCCTCTTATTGCCCATATTTCTTGCCAAGAATTTTTTTGACTCCCGTTGTCTTATTTGCCTTCTTGAGGATCTTTTTGCTTGACTTGTCTCATCTCTTGATCCCCATCAAGTGTTGT
This sequence comes from Dactylis glomerata, assembly GCA_007115705.1. NCBI lineage: Eukaryota > Viridiplantae > Streptophyta > Magnoliopsida > Poales > Poaceae > Dactylis > Dactylis glomerata. The sequence continues at coordinate 5,010,539 of QXEO01000247.1, read as the reverse complement.
TGTTGTAAGACAAACCTTTTCTTTTCGGTACTTGTGCCATTGTGAAAAGTGTAGAGGGTTTGGTTTATTTGTTGGAACCTTGCTCTTTTGGGAGTTAGTTATCTCATTCCTTCTTCTATGATTTATTTGCTTGAATGAGATAAATCTTTGAGCATGTTTTTTTTTATTATTCTTTCTGCTCAATGAGTTGTTAGGTTCATTTGTTGAATAAATCATTTGTTGATTTGTTCCTTGATATCATTTGGACAATAATGTGTTTTACCACACTTTTATACCTCCTTGTACTCTTGGTGTTTTTGTCTAAATTTATCTTCTTTGGATCTTGAAAGTAGGTGCATGCATATTCTCTTTATGCTTAATTTTGTGTCTTAGTTCTTTCTTTGATCCAATATATATGTTATACTCCATCAAATCCTAAATGGCTAAGATGTGCATGAAATTCAAATTTCATCTCTAACTATGCACATATTTATATGGAGTCTATCATATGTATTGTGGTTATCTAACCACTTTGGACCCAATAAGTTTGGGGACCAAGATGTACTTGAATGTTGTCTTAGGTACATTGGAGATGCAATGGATGCTTGTCTCATTTATAAGGAAGGTGCTATCACCATATGATTATTGGAGCCAAGCTAGGATGATCGGTGAACTCTTATCTACTACATCACACCATTGTATCTCGGTAACAAGTATAATTTCCATGCATACTTTTCTAGCATCCCAATCTTGTAGGTTGGTTCTTGGCATGATAATATTTATTTGCAAATGTTGCGGTTCTTGCAAAGGTCTTATAAAGAAATATCTTTATTTCATATGTGAGCAAGTTGAGATGATTGCATATGATGGGAATATATAAAATCATGTTTAGATTCACCAATCCCAAATATGCCTTTTTAGCAATTTATTGCATATTAATTCCTCAACGCTCTCTCATGTGCAATATAGATAATGTTGCAAGTTGTACTTCTTTATTATGCTTGTTGCCTTTCAAGCATCCCGACTATCTTTTGATCCCTTATTGCTAGTTGTGATGGCTTTGATGATTTTGCGTGGGGAGTTTATTAATATACCATAATGGAAAATGGAGCCTTGAGCTATATATGCTTTCTAGCAAAGTGATTTGGTATATTCTATGACTCTCTCTTGGATATCATGTCTTCCTTAATTTCAACTAACCTCTTGTGTATACATGTTCCTTTATGGATTATTCATCATGATTTTTTTGTCCACTTAGAAATGTATATGCATAAGAGTGTTAATTTCTTCCCTTGATATCCTCGTTCTTTGCCGACCATATTTCTTATCCATTTTGTTCTTGATGGTGTTGGTAAGAACTTGATTTATGAGTACTTGTTTATTCTTTATTGCTTCTTATCGCACTCATATCTCGTGAATCTTTTTGGACTAAAGTTCACTTTGATAAGCGTATTGATTCTTTTGTATTCTCTCATGCTCATGGTTGTATTTTAAATGATATAGAGGGAGTGAGGATTCCATGTTTGTGCATATTGTATTCAAATGCAACAAAAATTCAAATTTATGCATAAACCTTGGGGAGCTTCCTTATTTCATTTAAAGCACCTAGTAGCTCTTATCATCACATCTTCTTGTGTCCAATTGGGTCTTTGGGTCTCTTGATTGCTTGCTTGCTTCATTCGTTGAAGTTTCCTTCACTATGTCATCTTTTTGCAATCTTTGATCCTCAATATGGTTTGACTTCCTTCAAATATTGTTAATTGGATAAGTGCATATGATTTCACTCATTTTATGAGAAATGCACATCTTGGGGAGGAACTCATACTATATTGTCCTTCTAAATTCCTTCATCCATTTTGGCAATCGTTGCCAATGGGGGAGAAGTTTAGAGGGTTTAAGGGAAATGGTTTTTATACTTAAGTTTGGTTTGTGCTTAAGTGTTTGCCTTTCATGCATCTCTTATTTGTTAGATGTTCTGCATGGTTGAATATATAGTGTAAACTCCATCAAAGGTTTATCTTGACAATGTATGCAATGAAATTCAAGTTCATCACACGTGCATATATTGTGGGGGAGTTTTGAAAAGGATCTCACGGGCAACTAGAGGGGGGGTGAATAGGCGCTACACAATTTTTTTTACCTTTTTCAAGTTTTAGGCTTGACACAAAGTAAATTCTCTAGATGTGCAACTAGGTGAATTTCCTAAGTGGCAAGCAAGCAAGTGAACAAGTAAACAAGTAAGCAAGTAAGCGAGTTCGAATAAGAAATAACCGAGGAGCGGAGACTGGAGACACAAGGATGTATTCCCGTAGTTCCTTCCTTTTGAGGGGAAGTACGTCTACGTTGGAGAGGTGTGGTGACACGGAGTCGACCAACGCCATGGAGGCTCACCTTGTTCTCCGGTGAGCAAGCCACGGAGGCTAGCTCGTTCCAATAAGCGGTGGTATTGGGGGAACTCACCGAATCCCTTACACGGAGATTGGGGCACACATCCACAACTGAATTGGAGGCTCCCAAGAAAGCCACGGAGGCTAGAATCCACAAAGACTAGAGAAAACTCGAATCAAACCACCTAGTGTTTCCAAAGAACCACTAGGAGCAAACCCCTCAAGCAAAAGGAGGGGAAAAAGAAATTCCTTCGGTGGAGATGTAGATCGGGATCTCCTCCTTCGATCCTCCAAAGATCTAAGACTTTGGGTGGTTGAGGGTGGAGATCTTGCAGTGAGGTTGGCTCCAAATAGTGTCTTGTTCTTGATGAGGACGAGCAAACAGGGGAGGAAGAGAGGAAGGGGTATAAATACCCCTTCCCAAAATGTGTCCGTTGCAGCCGCCAGGGGCCGGATTATCCGGCCCAAACTTGAACCGGATAATCCGGCGGCCGGATATTCCGGCCCACTTCTGGAATAATCCGGCCGAAATATCCGGCTAGGAATCTGGGTGACGCGCGTCTGGTCCTTCGTCGTTTCATGGGGGGCGGATTATCCGGCCCAGATCTGGAAATATCCGGCCCAAATATCCGCCCCCAGATCTGGGTGACGCGCATCTGAGTTTCTTCTGGTCCTTAGTCGTTTTCACGGGGGGGGGATTATCCGGCCCAGATCTGGAAATATCCGGCCCAAATATCCGCCCCCAGATCTGGGTGACGCGCATCTGGGTTTCTTCTGGTCCTTAGTCGTTTTCCAGGGGGGCGGATTATCCGGCCCTGATTTGGAAAAATCCGGCCGAAATATCCGCCCCAAGATCTGGGTGACGCGCATCTTGCTGCTTCTGGTCCTTAGCCGTTTTCCGGGGAGGCCGGATTATCCGGCCCAGTTTTGGAAATATCCGGCCGAAAAATCCGGCCAACTATCTGCACAAAAACACTAGTAAAATGTCCTGGTGTTGTCAACTAACACACAAAACTAGGGAGGCTAGAAAATGCCCTAACAATCTCCCCCTTTTTGGTGTTAGATGACAACACTAGGATTTACAATAGTAAGATCAATTAAGCAAGAGAGCTCCCCCTAAAGATATGCATAAGTTCAAATGAAGCTCCCTCTAGAGATGAGCAATATAACAAGTTTGACAATAACAATATGAGCAAAGACACATTAAGCAAACAAACTTAAACAAGTTCCACACACAATAGTTCAAACCTAAAGAAAGTTCACCAAGCACAAGATAATGATAAGTTCACAAACAAGAAAACGGAAGCATCTCCCACACCAAAGTAAATCCCAACGAGAAATCCTACTAGAACAACTTCTCCCCCTTTGGCATCAAGACACCAAAAAGGGACAAGAGCATACTACACGCCCAAGAAGTCACTCAAAGTCGTCGTCGTCCTCGTCCTCCTCATAGTCCTCCTCCTCTTCATCATCTTCTTCAAACTCTCCTTCCTCATCATCTTCCACATCATCTTCCTCTTCCTCTTCATCTTCATCTTCATCATCAACACGAGTGGTGCAACCAACATAGAGAGACTTCTCCATTGCGCCCCAATCATAGGTCTCGGAGTGCCACTTGTTGTAGGCAATGGGAGGAGGAGCAGGAGAAAGAGCAGCTTGGTCCTCACTGAGCTTATGAAGAATCTCACGCTGAGTATCAAGAATAGCCTTGCGCTCACAATAAGCTTCATAGTTCTCACGATGAATCTCAACCTTCATGCAAAGGACATGCTTCTAAAACCAGCTCAACTTCTTCACTCTCTTCGGCACATCCTTGGACACAAACTTGCCACTTGGCACACTAGAACGAGCATCTCTCATGAAAGAATCGGGACCAACAGGAGCTGGAGCTGGCTTGTTCTGCTTCACATAGAGCTTCTTGACCTTGTGAGACACACACTTACTGCTGAAATCCTGACCCTTGCAAGTGTCAATGATAAGCTTCATGATGAAAGGGGCGTACGGAAGAGAACCCTTACTGACCATAGCATCGTACATCTCGTTGAAGATAAAGTCCATCACATCAAGAGAGAAATCTTTATCCGGATCGGTAGACGTGGCACAATCATGAGAGAAGATAAGGAGATCCACCAAGGAGCTTCTGATAGCATCATTGTTCCCTCCACTTGGAGCAATATTCTCCCTGAAGATACGCACAAGCAGATCATACAGAGGCAACAGACCAGCAGCTAGACCAGGTTTTCCATGAGGTCCATATAGATCACAAAGCAGATTCTTGTCGACTGGAAGCGGAGTGTGAACCCGGTGACCAACAGGATTCGTCGGGCCATTAAAAGGGTAGCCCAACAGAGAAGCAAACCGAGTGAAGGAAGACTCACAGTAACGAGTCCCAGACATCCACTTGAAAGTTCTGTTATTATCAGCAGCAAAAGCCAAGGTAGCATAAAATTGCACTATGAGCTGAGGATCATAATCACACTAAACAGTCAACAAACCAGTGAGGCCTAGCCTCTCCACTACCTGGACAGCTGGAACAAAGTACTCCTTCGACTTCAGGAAGGTAAGATCAATGGGATGCATCGGACGAATGGGCTTACTCATGGGAACAAAGATATCCTGATAGATGTACAGCTGCTCTGGACACCAGAAACGACGGTCTTCAATGTGAGTTGCCCTTGGCTGATTGGCGTACCAATCTTTCTGCCTCAGGGCTGAGTACGAACTCTGGCTCATTTGCTTGTAGTTGACTTGTGGTTCCTTTCCCTTAGCTTTGGCAGCCTTCCTTGCAACCCTCTCAGCTGCCTTAGCCTCTTTGGTGGCCTTCACTTTCCGTACTGCTGCCCGTTCTTTCTGACGAATGGACACCTCATCCTCCAAAATACCATCTTCATTGTAACGGAGGTAGCGGGGACGACGCCTCTTTGCCAGACCGGCACCTGTGAGGAGAATAAGTAGGGAGCATGGTGATGAGGATGCACACAAGTACCAGAAACATATACTAGAGTGATGAACATAGCAGAGGAATGCCTGACATTGATGGTCAAGAAGGGAGAAAAGGAAGCACCAGGCAGGCCGGATTATCCGGTCCAAAAGTGGGCCGGATAATCCGCCCTCTGGCGAAATTTTCTCAATTCTTGCCCTAACATGTCAAAAGCGTAGATCGGCTAGGTGAATCACTAAAGTATACAACAAGGCCAAAGGAAAGACCAACGGGAACAACTAGACTCCAAGATCTAAGCAAATAAATCTCACAAGAACTTCACCACTAGGGCTAGGAGATGCGAAATTTACCCTCATCCATTGGAGGAACTGCTTGGAGGAACTTGTTCCCGAGAAGAAGGAGAGCACGAGCCTTGAAGATCGGCCGGATCCGGCGGCCGGGAAGGCGCCGGCGAGCAAGAGGAGGAGCAGGCGGCGGCGGTGGAGAGAGAGGGGGTTGGGGGTGGAAGAACTGCCAAAGTGGGCAGTTCACCCCGACGCCCTCTATTTATATGGACAAACCGCAGGGGCGGATTATCCGGCCCATACTTGGACCGGATATTCCGGCCCCCAGATAATCCGGCCCAAAAGAGGCCCGGATAATCCGGCCTGGAACTCCTTTGCTCAGGAAATTTGTGGCAGAAAAACTGGACTTGTGTGCATGGAGAGAATGTTTAGGGATGAGATGGGCTTTAGGTTAGAAGGCAAACATGGAGTGGTTCTCGGCACTTAGAGTTGCAAGAACGCAAGAAATCATCGAAATACCAACTCAAGTGCCTTCCCATACCAAGAGATAAACAAAACCAAGAAAAACTTAAACCAAACTCAAAAGATTTTCAAGGAATGAACTCTTCAAAAGAAGAGGTCGGTGGCTGAAGCCACCATATATGAGTGTTTTGGCATTGAACCGCGAAGATATATCTTGGGTCCATAACCAATACTCATCATTGAAGCTCACATATCACAAAATGATATTAAGAGAATGATTGCATTACTATCGGCATAATGGGGGGAGGGATAGCCCAATGAATTAGGACCGCACTCCCCCTATGTCCATGCCCACATCTAGAGTAGAACACGTGCTATCGTATGGGAATGAGTGCACACTAACAAGCCACATTGCAAGAATGAATGATATTCAATTCATGCCTCAACTCTCGGAATCTTGCTTCATCAAGGGGCTTCGTGAATATGTCGGCAAGTTGATCATTTGTACCTACATAAGACAGGTTAATATCACCTCGATTGACGTGGTCCCGGATGAAGTGATGCCGGATCTCAATGTGCTTCGTCTTGTTGTGTTGAACCGGATTATGAGCAATCTTGATGGCACTCTCGTTGTCACATAAGAGTGGAACATTGTCGCAATGAACTCCATAGTCCTTCAACGTTTGCCGCATCCAAAGGAGTTGAGCACAACCACTTGCCGCGGACACATACTCGGCTTCGGCGGTGGAGAGAGACACACAATTTTGCTTCTTGGAGGACCAACTAACCAAGGACCTACCAAGGAGTTGGCAAGTCCCGGAAGTTGACTTCCTATCCACTTTGTCTCCCGCCCAATCCGAGTCCGTGTACCCAACAAGCTCGAAGCTTGATCCCTTCGGGTACCAAAGGCCGAAAGTTGGAGTATGAATCAAATATCGGAAGATTCTTTTCACGGCCATTAAATGGCTTTCCTTTGGGGCGGCTTGATAACGTGCACAAATTCCCACACTAAGCATGATATCGGGTCTAGATGCGCAAAGATAAAGAAGCGAGCCAATCATCGAACGGTAAAGCTTTTGATCCACTTCCTTACCACTAGGATCGAGATCAAGAGTAACCTTTGTCGGCATGGGGGTTTTAGCTCCTTTAACTCTGGAATCCATGTTGAATTTCTTGAGCATGTCTTGGATGTACTTGGCTTGATTGATGAATGTCCCTCCTCGCAATTGCCGAATCTCAAAGCCAAGAAAGAATTTCAACTCTCCCATCATGGACATCTCGAATTTGTCTGTCATTAGCTTTGCAAATTCATCATTGAAGAGCTTGTTAGAAGAGCCAAAAATAATATCGTCTACATAAATTTGGCATATGAAAAGCTCCCCGTTGACTTTCTTAGTAAAAAGAGTTGGGTCGATGAGCCCAATTTCAAACCCACGGTCTAACAACAACTCCTTAAGGTGCTCGTACCACGCGCGTGGGGCTTGTTTAAGGCCATAAAGCGCCTTATCGAGTTTGTAGACATGGGTCGGGAAATGGGGATCTTCAAACCCCGGGGGTTGCTTCACATAGACCAATTCATGTAGAGGATCGTTGAGAAAGGCACTCTTCACATCCATTTGATATAACTTAAAGTTGAAGTGAGAAGCATAAGCAAGAAGGATACGGATTGACTCGAGACGAGCCACGGGAGCGTAGGTCTCCCCATAGTCGATTCCTTCCACGTGAGAGTATCCTTGAGCAACCAACCGTGCCTTGTTCCTCACGACAATCCCATTGGCATCTTGTTTGTTCTTGAACACCCACTTGGTTCCAATGACATTGCGGCACTCCTTGGGCTTCTCCACCAAAGTCCAAACTTCATTGCGCTTGAAGTTGTTGAGTTCTTCGTGCATGGCTTCCACCCAATCCGGGTCTTCAAGTGCCTCAAACACCTTTTGAGGTTCCACACAAGAGACGAAGGCATGATGGATGCTAAAGTTGGCTAATTGTCTCCTTGTGGAAACCCCTTTTCTCACACTCCCAATCACACTATCCAAGGTATGACTCCCTTTGCGAAGAGCTTCTTCCACTTTCCTTGCACGGCGAGCTTGAGCTTCTTCAAAAGACTCTTGAGAAGCCACTTGGTCATCACCACTATTTTGGTCCTCGCCTTGACCTTCAACTTGAGCTTGATCAACATCATGAGCATGCTCAACATCTTGAGCTTGGCCTTGATCTACCATTGGTGAGGAGTCACCATCGTCCTCTTGGTCTTGATCTTGGCCTTGCTCGCTTGAATGAGGGTCTAATGCTTGTCTTTGGTTAGCATCAATCGGTCCTTAAGGAGCTTGTGGAGCTTGTGAAGGTGAAGGCTCCACTTGAGTAGAGCATAGTCCTTCTCCTTCCGCCAAAAGGTGTCCCTCAATGGGCATGAGATGACCCACACCCATTCTTCTTATGGCTTGAGGAGGTATTTCGTCACCTACATCACAAACACCACTTTGCTCCACACGGGAGCCGTCATTCTCGTCGAATCTCACGTTAGAAACTTCAACAACACGAGCGGACTCTTTGTCAAAGATTCTAAAAGCATGAGATTCGGCAGCATAACCAACAAAGATACCCTCAAGAGCTTTAGAATCAAACTTGGACAAATGAACACCCTTTCTAAGATAGAAGCACTTACAACCGAATACTCGAAAGTATTTGATGTTAGGCTTGTTGCCGGTGAGGATCTCATAAGGAGTCTTGTTCAAGCCCTTGCGAAGATATAGCCGGTTAGAAGCATGACAAGCGGTATTGATGGCTTCGGCCCAAAAGTTATACGGAGACTTAAACTCCGCTAACATTGTCCTTTCCATGTCCATCAAGGTTCGGTTCTTCCACTCGGCTACACCATTTTGTTGTGGAGTGTAGGGAGAGGAATATTGATGTTGAATTCCCTCATCACTCAAGAATTCGTTGACGGTGTAGTTCTTGAACTCCGTCCCATTATCACTCCGAATCATCAAGATATCTTGGCCATATTGACGTTCCACTTCCTTGATGAAGTCCATGACGGTTTGTTGGGTCTCGTATTTGTGCTTGAAGAAGTAGACCCAAGTATATCTTGAGTAGTCATCAACAATCACCAAGCAATACTTCTTCCCTCCTAGACTTGCATGAGATGGAGGGCCAAAGAGGTCCATGTGAAGGAGCTCCAAGACCCTCTTAGAAGAAATGATCGTCTTGCTAGGATGAGGGAGTTCATGCATCTTTCCTTCAATGCAAGCTCTACACACACGATCTTTGGCAAAGGTTAGATCGGTTAGTCCTAGGATGTGATTACCTTTGTGGAGTCTTTGCAAAGTTCTCATATTGACGTGGCCTAGCCGGCGATGCCATAGCCATCCCACGTCAACTTTAGCCATTAGGCAAGTCGCGGCTTTAGTAACCTTCTCCGAGAAGTCAATCACATATAAGCCATTTTCAACATGCCCAACAAAGGCTACTTTAAGAGACTTGCTCCACAAAAGAACCACAATCCCAACATCAAAGAAAGTTGCAAAGCCCATATCGGCAAGTTGAGCTACGGAAAGTAAATTGTAAGAGAGAGACTCAACAAGCATGGCATTCTCCACGGAAACATCTTGAGATATAACAACTTTACCAAGACCCAATACCTTTGACCTTGAGGAATCTCCATAGGTGACGTAGCCTGCACTAGATGAACCGGTGCGAAGCTCCTTCACCAACTCTTTTCTTCCAGACATATGATTGGTAGCACCGCTATCAATTATCCATTGTCCCGCACCGGAAGCAAAGCCCTACAAAAGTCAAGCTTTGTTTTTAGGTCCCCATTTTTCAATGGGTCCTCTTTTGTTAGTGACAAGGGTCTTAGGAACCCAAATAGACCAAGCAATGCGTTCATTAGGTGAGCCAACAAATTTAGCATAAACATGTCCATCATAAGCACGGCGAAGAACATAAGAGGGGTTATATTTTCCCGCAAAGTCATTGTGATTGGGCATTGCCCTCTTGGCATTCCCAACCACCTCCCTCACGAGCTCCCCCTCCTCCTCATAAACATTGCCATCCTTGTCAAAGCATATGTCATTTGGGATGTGCTTCTTAGGAGGAGGAGTGGGCACAAGAAATTGCGTCTTCTTGTTGTTCTTCTTCTTGTTCTTTTTCTTGTTCCTCTTCTTTTTAGACTTGGAAGTGAAACCAAGCCCGGTCTTGTCACCATGTTGCTTTTGAGCACTCAAAAGCTCATCAAGCCTTGTGTCACCTTTGGGGGCATCTTTTTCATAAAGAGGGTTAGTGTAACAAGTACTTGCAACAAAGGTGCTAGAAGATAACTTGGTTGCTTCTTTAGCAATCATAAGATTTAGTTTCTCATTTTGCAACCTAAGTTCATTAGCAACTGATTGAGCAATATCACGATCATTCTTAAGCCTAGCAATGTCCAAGTTATAGGATTCTTCAAGACCTAACTTGGATGCCTCAAGTGCCATCCTTAGATCTTGCTCAGCCTCAAGGGATTGATTGAGTGTTGCAATTTCATCGGCATACTCACAAGAATGCCCTTCTAGCTCAAAGATGCGTTCCTCATTTTTATCATTAAGTTGAAGAGACTCATTATATTGATTTAGGAGAATCTCAAATTGAGCTTTGGTCTTCCCATGCAAGGTTGACATGAAGGTGTCAAATTCATTAGGCTCATCCTTATCACTACTAGTATCAACACAATCCATCAAGGATAAGCTTCTAGGTATGATGGGTGTGAAAGTCGGTGATACCTTTGTAGCGTGAGCCATTAGACATGTTCCCTTGGAGTTGGAGCGCTTGGACTCGTTTGCGGAAGCGAAGAGGGATGGTGAAGAGATAGGCTTGGCAATGGCGATGGCGGCCCTTCCTACTTCTTCATCATCACTTGCATCATCACCGGATGGGTATTCTTCTTGAGTCGTCAAGGCATGTATTGGAACGGCTTTCTTCTTATCAAAGTTCCTTGGTGGGTAAGACTTGGCCTTCATCTCCTTGCGAATGAGTCTTCCATTGTGATCTTCCACTCTTTCATAGGGACAATCCGCGATGAAGTGGTGTTGATTACCACAATTGTAGCATGTTCTCACTCTACTTGTGGCCTTAGGTTTGGAGGGACTTGATGACTTCCACTTCTTCATGAAAGCCCATTGAGCAAGAGCCATGTGTTCGGCATGAGCATACTTCATGTCTTCGGGACTTCCACTCATTGACTCTTCCTCTTCCATCAAACTTGCTTCTTCATGAAGAGAGACTTTTGCCTTCAAAGCAAGGTTGGGTGCACGCACACCACGTGCACGAGCTAGAGCATCATCCGCATTCTTCTCGGAGATCTTCCTTGCCACAATCTCTTGCAAGATGTCATGAGCGGTCATCTTCCTAAAGTTGGCATCTCCCTTGATTGAGTTCATCGTATCTTTGAAGAAGGGCAAGAGGGCTTGGACAAATTTCCTCTTCATCCATCTCCCATCACATTGAGTAGAGCCGAGGTCGACTAGCTTCACTTGGAGTGCCGACAGACGCCGATGAAGTTCTTCGGGAGATTCACCATCAAGCATAGCAAAGTTGTCCGCTTCATTAGATGCCTCATCAAACTTGGACTCTTGAATGCTCTCATTGCCGATGAAGAGGTTGGTGAGAGCATCCCAAGCTTCCTTGGCGGAAGAGATGTTGCGGACGAACGCCTTGTCCTTCTCGGTGAGAGACATGTGAATGAGATGCAAGGCGGAGGCATTGAGCTGCTTGTCGATTTGCTCCCAAGGTAGCAAGTTGGTCAAGTCCTTGGAAGTTGGATGAAAACCCTGCTCAATGATCCTCCAAAGCTCAATAGACACGAAGTTTATGTGAGAGCGCATGTTATCTTGCCAATTGGCAAAGCTAGAAGCATCAAGTGGTGGAGGTGGGCCGCATGAGGCAAGGTATTTGAAGGTGCCTTCCGGAGACATAGCTCGTAGGATGTGGAACCTCCGTGCTATGTCCCCGAGAGGTGTCATCTTTCTTGGGGGGATCCTCGTTGTTCTCATTCCCATCCTTCTCCGGATCTTCCTCGCTTAAGGATGGCTTATCCTTACCCGAGGTGTCAACCGGAGTTGGTGGAGTGGTACTTGATGTTCCACTAGTGAGAGCATCAAGTTGAGATTTTTGGCTTTCCATGGCTGCCATCATAGCATCCATGCGAGTCATTATGTTATTAAAATCCGCCTTAGTGGCGGGTTCCTCTTCGCCCATGATCTCTTAGGCGGTTAAGCCCAATCAAAGAGCACTAGGCTCTGATACCAATTGAAAAGGATCTCACGGGCGACTAGAGGGGGGTGAATAGACGCTACACAAATTTTTTACCTTTTTCAAGTTTTAGGCTTGACACAAAGTAAATTCTCTAGATGTGCAACTAGGTGAATTTCCTAAGTGGCAAGCAAGCAAGTGAACAAGTAAACAAGTAAGCAAGTAAGCGAGTTCGAGTAAGAAATAACCGAGGAGCGGAGACCGGAGACACAAGGATGTATTCCCGTAGTTCCTTCCTTTTGAGGGGAAGTACGTCTACGTTGGAGAGGTGTGGTGACACGGAGTCGACCAACGCCACGGAGGCTCACCTTATTCTCCGGTGAGCAAGCCACGGAGGCTAGCTCGTTCCACTAAGCGGTGGTATTGGGGGAACTCACCGAATCCCTTACACGGAGATTGGGGCACACATCCACAACTGAATTGGAGGCTCCCAAGAAAGCCACGGAGGCTAGAATCCACAAAGACTAGAGAAAACTCGAATCAAACCACCTAGTGTTTCCAAAGAACCACTAGGAGCAAACCCCTCAAGCAAAAGGAGGGGAAAAAGAAATTCCTTCGGTGGAGATGTAGATCGGGATCTCCTCCTTCGATCCTCCAAAGATCTAAGACTTTGGGTGGTTGAGGGTGGAGATCTTGCAGTGAGGTTGGCTCCAAATAGTGTCTTGTTCTTGATGAGGACGAGCAAGCTGGAGAGGAAGAGAGGAAGGGGTATAAATACCCCTTCCCGAAATGTGTCCGTTGCAGCCGCCAGGGGCCGGATTATCCGACCCAAACTTGAACCGGATAATCCGGCGGCCGGATATTCCGGCCCACTTCTGGAATAATCCGGCCGAAATATCCGGCCAGGAATCTGGGTGACGCGCGTCTGGTCCTTCGTCGTTTCACGGGGGGGTGGGGGGCGGATTATCCGGCCCAGATCTGGAAATATCTGGCCCAAATATCTGCCCCTAGATCTGGGTGACGCGCATCTGAGTTTCTTCTGGTCCTTAGTCATTTTCACGGGGGGGGGGGGGATTATCCGGCCCAGATCTAGAAATATCCGGCCCAAATATCCGCCCCCAGATCTGGGTGACGCGCATCTGGGTTTCTTCTGGTCCTTAGTCGTTTTCCAGGGGGGCGGATTATCCGGCCCTGATTTGGAAAAATCCGGCCGAAATATCCGCCCCAAGATCTGGGTGACGCGCATCTTGCTGCTTCTGGTCCTTAGCCGTTTTCCGGGGAGGCCGGATTATCCGGCCCAGTTTTGGAAAAATCCGGCCAACTTTCTGCACAAAAACACTAGTAAAATGTCCTGGTGTTGTCAACTAACAAACAAAACTAGGGAGGCTAGAAAATGCCCTAACAAGTTTGCTCTATATATTTTGGTTGCACTCACATCAACCATATTTGTTGTAGTTTATGTGAGTACAATTGATTTTGATATGTGGTAGTAGCTTTGTGTTACTTGACCATATCAAATACAACCTCTTGTATGCAATTTATTCTCGGATAAATTGCATATTAGTTTCCTTTATTCTTTATATAAACCCTCTTATTGAGATTGTCATCAATTACCAAAATGGGGGAGATTGTAAGGGTAAATTGCCCCTAAGTGTGTTTTTGGTAATTAATGACAATCCCTATGGACTAATGTTTTCATTGAGCTTTTTATGAAGGAATTGTTCATAGGAATTGCTTGAAGTCCATGTGTTGGATTCAAGGCTTGGATGCCATGAAGATAAAGATATATCTTAAGTATTGGTATCAAGATCATTGAATAGAAGAGATGAATCCAATATGATCAAGAAGAAGAAATAAAGTTGTAGTTCTTGTGTAGAACTCAAGTAATCCATGCTCTAGCTTATGTGTTAAGCCAAGGTGTCTCAAGATCTTGAGAGTTTGGTTATATGAGAAGAATTCAAGATATGGCTCTATGTTGAGGTCATGATGGTCTCATGAGTTGAGATATGATTGAATAATACCTAGAGCATGCAATCAAATGAAGAATTCTTTATGTGGCTCAAGATATTGTGATAGAGCATGAGAAGATTCAAGATTGACCAAGGCAAAGATCAAAGATTGGATTCTAGTTTGGTCAACACATGAAGCATAAGGAATGTGCCACATGGGACCAATCGGTCTTGTGGTATGGTATGGTTTGTCAATTATGCTTTGTGAACTAACCCATTATATATGTGTGTTTGTGTTGTCTATGTGGGTTAGGTATTGTGTCATGGATATGCATCACTAGTGAGATTTCATATATCCCATGAAAGGATGACATCAAGTAGTGGTTGTCATCAAGGTTGAGAAGTGCAAGTTTCAAGATAAGCATCTCGAGAAGATCATATGCTTGAAGCTTGTCATCCATTTGGTGATAATGGAATTGTGAAGACATGCCTTAGTGAAGGTATCCCATAGTGGTGTATGGGGGAGCATATTGGAAGTCTTCACGAAGCAACAATGATCAAGTGAAGCATTCCGGCTTGACGGAAGCATGAAGCATCATCATCAAGATCAAGCGGGGTGCGCAAGGCAAAGGTTTGTCCTTGCTAGGTTTTCCTTTTTCCGGTCTCAAGGTGTTTGTTGAGAGACCGGGTTATAGGATAGATAGCCGCACTATCAAGAGGGGCCTTCGGTTGGGTAACTTGATCACATCGTCTTAGGGAGGTCAATCCTTTGCATACTTTGCATCTTCCTAGTTTGTTGCTTCTTGGTGTTTCTCCATGTGAGGTTCTTGTGCTTGTTGCTAGCTTTCCAACAAGTCCAAGTTCATCAAAAACGGAATCCGTATGCATCTTTTATCGCGTTTTCGAGTTTGGAGGTTTTACCGGTTCTTTCCTATGGAAGGTTCTCACCTCTCCTTATTTGATTTTTTACCTCTTACTAATTCTTGGGCTTTATGTGGTTCATTGGATAGATATTTTTCTTAGCTTTTCAAAAAGTCCAAGTTTGCTAAAATCGGAGTCCGGATGTGAAAGTTATCGCATTTTTCGTGAGGCTATTTTCTGCCGGTTCCGAGCTCGGATTGAACCGGAAATTCAACCGGAAATCAACCGAAAAGTTGCAGAACTGTTTTCTTGTTTTTTCGGATTTAGGTCCGGTTGGACCGGGTTTTGGACCGGAAATCGCCCGAACAAGTGGAAAATGACCCCAACGGCCATATTTGGCTTTCCATATAGAAGGGGCTTCTTCCCCAATGGTTTTCTAGGGTTCCTAGTGTGTTCTTGAGCATTCCTCTCACCTCCATTGTTGACTCTCTTGAGCTTGCTCCCTTCCTCTTCCCTCCAATGATTCTTGCATATTTTTGAGGGATTTGGTAGAGGAGATCTTGATCTACAATCTCAACCAATTCATTCCTCCTCTAAGTGAGGGGAATCCTTTGAATCAAGATCTTGGGGTCATTGGTTGACCTCCACCCTTGTTCTTCCTCTCTAACTCCTCCATAGCATTTGTTGCCTTGGTGGGATTTGAGAGAGAAGGATTTGAGCACTTCCCCTTGTGTTCTTGCTTTGCATCCTTGCATAGTGTTGAGCTCTCCATTACGATTTGTTCGAGTGGGAGACCGTGAGCTTGTTACTCTTGGAGGGTGACCTCCTAGTTGGCTTGGCGGTTGGTGCCTCGGTGACCTCTTCGTGGAAGATTGTGAAGAGGCCCGGGCTTCCCCTTCGTGGGAGTTGTGAAGTGGTTGTGGAGCTTGCCATCTCCGGAGTGGAGGAAAAGCTAACCATAAGAAGGGGTCCCTAGCTTCGTGGGGGGCTCGGAGAAGAAGGTGAGCCTTCGTGGCGTTCGGGGGCCTTCGTGGTTACCCGCATCTCTCCAACGGTGATTAGCTTACTTTATGTAAGTGAACATCGGGATACATCTTCGTCTCCGCGTGCCTCGGTTATCTCTATACCCGAGTTTATTTCCTTGTGATAGCCATCGTGCTTGAAGTACTTATATCTTGTTTGTCACTTGTGAATTATATCTTGTGCTATCTTGCTTATCTCTAGTTGTTGTTGTTGCACTTAGTTGAGCCTAGCATATTTAGGCCTTGTGCTTGAAGAAAATAAACGTTAGTTTAATTCCGCATTCCTTCAAGCCAATTTCGTAATTGTTTTTAAAACGCCTATTCACCCCCCCCCCTCTAGGCGACATCTCATCCTTTCACTCCTATTTATGATGATTATGGTGATGAGAATAATTATTCTATTGAATTTGCTCCTACTACTATTGTTCCTGTGGTGAGTATTAATTCTTTTATGCATGTGGCTCATGATAAGGATGCTTTATGTGATAGTTATATTGTTAGTTCTATTCATGATTCTACTGAAAGTTATTATGAGAGAGGGAAACATGGTTTGATGGATCTCAACAATATTAAGTTTCCCCTCTTTATGTTGCAAATCTTGAAGTGGCACTTATTTTATCTATCCATGCTTGCTACTATGTGCCTCGTTGATTTATTTTCTTACAAGATTCCTATGCATAGGAAGTGGTTCAGATATAAATGTCTTTCACATCTGCCTTTTGATGCTCTCTATTGCTTTAAGTTCCTATATGACGCATTTGCCTCAAGCTCTTATATGGCGCCCACATGAGCATCTTTGCAAATTACTGCGCCTAGCTCGAAGGCGTTAAAGAAAAGCACTCTTGGGAGATAACCCATTGTTTATTTTCAGTACTTTTTCTTTTATTTGAGTCTTGGAAGTTATTACTACTGTAATAACCGCTCCTTATCCTTTTTATTTTATTGTTGTGCCAAGAGAAGCCTCTAATTCTAGTGAGGTAAGATTTGGGGATGTTGATGTCCTAAAACTGTTTTCGGTGCTGCACCGTAAAAAATCGTATAAATTCTCTATATATCTTTTGGACCTGCGATTTCTTGTGCATATGCCCCAGGTTGTATCCAAACTTTCGTTAGTTTAACACTTTTTGATTTGAGCAACAGAAAACCCCTCAAAAATTCGGCCTTTGTCAGCTGTTCTGTTTTGACAGATTTCTGCCAATATTTGTGTTTGCCGCTTTATCGCTTTCTTTTGAGTTCTTTTGATCGTAGAACTTGTGGGGAAGTTGATGCAGTAGTATTTGCTATATATGTGGTGGTTTTGGGTTGAAACCTGAAGCAAAAAGAGGTTGATTATATGTTATGCTACACTAATGTTGCTAATAGAATTGTGTTTAGTTTTGTATGAAGGAAGTTTTCAAGTGTAGGGATTGGAGAATGATGAGATGAGTTGAAGAATGGACAAAAGCTCAAGCTTGGGGATGCCCAGCACCCCAAGAAATATCCAAGAAGTACAAGCGTCAAAGCTTGGGGATGCCCCCGAGGCACCCCTTCTTCATCGGCAAAAATCAGGTCACCTTTCAAAACACTATATTTTTATTGCTTCATGCACTATGCGTTTTTCTTGGAGCGTCAGTTATTTTTGTTTTCAGTATTAGTTTAGTTTAGTTTGCTACAATAAATGGTTAGATCACATCATGTTTCTTTTGGAGGAGATGAACTCGCTTTTCATTTGCCTTGATTTGTGTTCAGATCTTGTTATATCTTTTCATCAAGGTGTATTTTTGCCTCTGATCTTTATTGGTTTTCATCAAAAGAGGTGTCTTAAAAAATTTCAAATGGTGTTGGAAAAGAGAAAAAGCTTTATGCAAAAAAGTGGTACAAGAAGGAGCTTGTGTAGACTGCGGCTTAGGCTTTTTCATGTCATGCTTGATGTCTTTTTGATGGTATGCTTAGTGGTTTTGCTATAGCATGACTTGTCTCAAATAACTGAGATTGCTTAATGAGCCTTTGAAAAAATCATGCGTTGTTTTTATTGTATGGAAACATTATTTTGGTTTTCTCCTTGATGCTTTATTTGGGTTGACTTGGCGCATGCTCACACATGTTAGACTCATCCAAAGTCGCCAATAGCCTCTATGATCATTTAGTTTTTGACTTTTGATGCCATCTTATGCTTCTTTTAATGTCGCTTTGTCGCTTTGCATGATTATGGCCATTATTGCTCTCTTAGTTGGTCGCTCCCAGTCTTTTGCTAGCCCTCGCCTTGTACTGAGTATGAGCTCTACTCATGCATCCAACTCCCAAAAACCAAGTTTGTCATTGTGTCCACTATAAATTCCTATGCATGGTATTTCTAAGCCATTCCAAGTAAATTTTCATGTGCTACCTTTCAAAACTTTCAACTACTTCTCGTTTTGTGCCACTGTTTTTAGCTCATGGGGACGTAGTGGTCGGATTTGCTATCTTCCATATTGCTTATTCCAAAAAGAAAAAAAAAGAAAAAAAGAAAAGAAAAAAAGGCACTCCTCCATGGAATGTGAATGTTGGTGGGCACCCGATGGAATCGGTTAGCCATGGTTTGAGAAAGAAAAAAAGGTGGGGAGGAGTGCCAAGTTTATAAAAGAGCACAAAAGTGCCAATCTCTCTCTCAAAAACTTGCTTCATTTTTGTATGGAAGATAGTAAGAACCCCATTGCCAGTCGTTGACAAAAGCAACCACCTCTCAAAACCCAATTTTTATCTCTCTGTTTTACAAATGAAAAGCTCTAGCACATGTTTAATCACTGCTTCCCTCTGCGAAGGGCCTTTCTTTTACTTTTTTGTTGAGTCTCCTCCTTCTACCTTTATGCACCGTCTAAGAGAGCATAGTTGTCATTCTGAGTATAATGTGCATTGTCCCAAAGTTTTCATTGATTGATTCATATTGATTGGTTTCACTTGTTCTCAAATTATTTGTATCTAGTCGCCCTCTTAAACTTGAAGGTGTCCTATGCATTTATGTTTTGCTCTTTTTGAAGGACAAGCTGAAAACCATTTGTATGTTTTCCTTATGATTTGAACACACGTTTGGCTTTCATTGTTTCATTTTCATAATATTTTGTTTGTGTTCATTTTCATATTTACAACATGGTTGCTAAGTTCTTATTGTCAAGATTATATCTTTCATGCCCATGTTTTAAGTTCTTATGATCCCAGCTCACAATGCTTACATATATGATCAAGATTGTGTGGGTGCATGTCACCTCAAAAATTATTTCTTTTGTTATCACTTACCTACTCGAGGACGAGCAGGAGTTAAGCTTGGGGATGCTGATACGTCTCAAACGTATTTATAATTTTTGATGCTCCATGCTTGTTTTTACACCATTTGCCTTGTGTTTCGTTACACTTCATGGCGTTTTTATGCGATTTCCAGAACTAACCTACTAACAAGATGCCACAGTGCCAGTTCCCTGTTTTCTGCTGTTTTTTGTGTTTCAGAAAAGCTACACAGGAAATATTCTCAGAATTGGACGAAACAAGTTCCAGAAGTCTTATTTTTCCTGGTGTGAGGAGCCCCTGGCTGCCCCCTGACGACGCCCCTTCGCCTATATAAAGCCTCGGGACGGAAAACCCTAAGAGAGTCGGCGAAATTTCCAGAACAGTTCCTCAGCGCCGCCGCCGTCGAAGCCAAATTTTGGGGGACAGAAGTCTCTGTTCCGGCACCCTGCCGGGACGGGGAAGTGCCCCCGGAGCCATCTCCATCGGTCTCCATCGCCATCTCCGCCGTCTCCATCGACCTCACCGCCATCTCCATCAACCTTGCTGTCTCCTATGATGAGGAGGGAGTAGTTCATCCCCGGGGCTGAGGGCTCTACCGGTAGCTATGTGGTTCACCTCTCTCTCCCATGATGTGATCTTTATGTGATCGTGAGCTTTGTATCATGTTGAATAAGCAGATGTTACTCTTCTTCATTATGTGTACTCTAGTGTGTTATTAAAGTAATCTATTCCTCCTGCCATGGTGTAACGGTGATAGTGCGTGCATCATGGTGGTACTTGGTCTAGGCTACGATTGTGATCTTTTATGGATTATGAGAATAATTATCACTATGATAGTATTGAAGTGATCTATTCCTCCTTTCATGGTGTAATGTTGAGAGTGTGTGCACCGTGTTAGTACTTGGTCTAAGTTGCAATAATATCTATCTTGAGTTGTGATTTGATTTGGATATCTCTATGAGTGGTGTTTGTCAAGTACTTGATGAACTTTGAGGAGTGCTTCGTAGCCCTACGCAATGATTAGTGTTATTCAATAGGAGAATAATTTAGAGTACCATAGTGAAGAAAAGTTATTTATTGGTTCAATTATGTTATATTGTTGGGAGTGTGTCCACTAGTGAAAGTATGATCCCTAGGCCTTGTTTCCAAGCTTTGCACACCGTTTACTTGCTGTTTTGTTACATGTTTGCTCGCAGCGATACTTATTCCATATTACATTTACTACTCATAATCATCACTACTACTTGTATTTCACTATCTCTTCGCCGAACTAGTGCACCTATACATCTGACAAGTGTATTGGGTGTGTTAGGGACACAAGAGACTTTCTGTATCGTAATTGCAGGGTTGCTTGAGAGGGATAGCTTTGACCTCTTCCTCCCTGAGTTCGATAAACCTTGGGTGATCCACTTAAGGGAAACTTGCTGCTGTTCTACAAACCTCTGCACTTGGAGGCCCAACACTATCTACAAGAACAGATGCTTGCGTAGACATCAATAGCCTTAGAATGTGATGTTTTGAGTTCATTACAATGCTCTAGTCCAACTAAAGACATAGTTATGGTATCGTCACCGGGTTATTCTCCGTTACATCCTCTTGGAATTCATGGCTTATTCTTGAGACGTGCATTTGAATAATAGAGGAGAGGGGCCATGGTGTCAAAGTTTTGTCTCAGATTTGACCAAAGCATGAAAATGACCCAAGATACACATTCTTGGGGGTAGCATAATGACTTATCTTTACAATGGAGCCATTGTCCCTCTTATCACCAAACCAATATTTTAGCTTATCTTTATTGGATGATGCCAAAACATTATGAGTTACATTTACCTATCTTGTTATTTTCTTATTTTTGTATCAACCAAACTAATAAACAAGTCGTTAAGTTTCTTAGAAAGCTTTGACATTGATGATTACATTGATGTATGTTTGACTATGCCACATGGTAGAAGATCAGAAGTGTGGGGACACTCTAAGCAAGACATTAAAATGGCAAGTGATGTTCTGAAAGTTGTGTGAAAATATTATGCACTAAAGCTAAGATGCATTTGAAGATATTAAACCAACAATATTTTGAATGCCATTTTACAGTCCTATCAAAAAATTGAGGTTGAGTATGGAACTATCATTGTAGCAAACATTAATAAAATAGATAAAACGTTCAACTTATTATCAACTTGAGAGAAACCAAAAACTCATGATAATTATTGTATCCATTACGAGCTTCCATTTGGAAAATTTGAGCATTTACTTTGATTAGTAGATGAGGTCAATGCAACCAAACTTCACACTATTGCCTGCCAAACAATTCATGCGGAATCTTATGTTTATCATTAAATTACAAATAAGGATATGATGGCACAATTACACACAAACTTTAGGTTTCAAAGCACATGTCTTTACCTCACCTTAGACATACGGACATTTATTCAAAAATATGGGCTATATGTTTGTCATTGGTCACTATATTGATTCTAGTTTCATTTTGAAGAAGGTAATATACTTCAAGTATAGGAAGTATCCACATACACATGTGGCCATCAAGGAGTCTCTTATTTAGTGACAAGCATAATGGGTATGAAATGTAAACTATTTACTCAAATCCTGAATAATGCAACAAACAAGTCAAAAGTCAATTGCATCCTTGCAAATTAATCAAGCTCATGACTTGTTTCATTGTACAAATTTCCATGTGAGATGTTGTGCATACATACTAAACATCTTGGTGCAATATGGATTTACACTTCTCCACATGGCAATAGATAAGACACATGACCTATTAGGGTACATCGATTATTCACCATCAAGATTTGAATCATTCAATGCAATAGCCACTATTCCGGGTTTAGTAGATACATCTAGTTAAGTAATTGATCAAATCTTTCTCTAATTATTTTTAATGTTGGAGAAGCTCTCAGATATAAGGGGGTCTAGGCTAGTTGTGCAAACGAGAATGGTGTAGAATTGCCATCCAAGACCGAGTGGACATAGGGTGAAGTAATATGCATTTTTATTAAAGATTTTGATAAGATACAAAGAAATTTTAGCTAATCGTCTCACAACTTCTCTTGCATATGGTGTTGTATGTTGTGCATGCATTAATAGACCCTCTGTGGAAACTTAATGCAAATATGGACCACCTAGTCATTTTTTAATAGGGGCGCTTTATTACTTGAGAGATTTAAGCCATAATACCTGACCTCTGCATACTGAGATGCACACAGCCGTTTTTTATGTCTCAACCAAAAAACAAACAAGGCGAATCTACAGATCACATGGAGAAACTGTAAAATACCCAAAGGCGACGCCGGAGTCGGAGGAGGTCCTATACGATGATTATGCTGCCACCCATTATAGGAAAAAAAGTATCCCTCGCCGTAGCCTCCAACCGTGAACAAACATCCTATTCATGGGTAAACGTTTGAAAATTACTATAAAGAGGCAACACTTGCATTGCAACAATAGTTGATGAAGTTATAATTTTGAAAAATGTGATGAACATGCAAATATATGCAGGGAAGGGAAAACTGCTATAAAGTTATATATTTTCATAAATTGGTGACAAGAAGATTGAACAATAATTTTCTTAATAAGGAGAGCCAACATGCAACCGAAGTCGGAGTTGGACGTATGTAGACATATTGAACACCTTATTGTGATATATTGTCATGAGGGAGTAAAATGCATGAAGTACCCTATGCTTTTAACTACTTGTAGTATTTCTAAATACCTTTCCTTCTGAGACGTCATTTAGGTGCAGATAAAGAGTTGTAGGATCCACACGAGGATCGTTAGTAAAAGAAATGAAGTAAAAGCTTAGTGTGTGCAAAATATTGGCTATTTTTTTCCTAAATAAATGAACATATAATATTTATTAATAAATTTTGTATATCCAAATAAATTATTTTTCTTAACAAATTTCACCATGTACGGGTCTAAGTTTGGTTGTTTGGTGATACAAAAGTCTAATAAGAAGATAATGCATATTGATGTATCACATATTCAACTTCTGAATTTCCTTGTTTCCAATCTATATTTTTACTAATTTGACATATGATTCTCACGGCATGGGCCCTGTTGAGTTCAAAAGTCATAATACATATCATCTATTCTCAACTTTTCCTCATTATATTATGCAAGGTAGCTAGATTTTTTATATGTAGAAATAATATCCTTTGAGCCCCAAGCTCTCACAAGTGGTAGGTGATGCTTATATAGTTTCATCAAAGTGTGTCCAATCACTTTACTTTAATCAAAAGTAGTAGCCAGTTTGTTGTGCATAATAGTCGATTAATATCAGCTTGCCGCTACTTATTCTAGAGACTTGCACACCTATTTTCTATGATATTTATCTAGAATATTTAATTAAAGTGCTTTTTCTTTTTGTTAGAAAGTCAAAGTAAAACTTAACTATGCTCTTTCATTTACAACAAGTTCCAACTTTTTAGGCTTGTGCAAGGTAACTTGCGTAGGTAAAACATATATGTTTTTCTTTATGCATAATTCTTGTGGTGACATTTTGATCAGTCATCTAATAAAAAATTATAATTAATTTACTTTGCTCCTTTATGTTTCTTCAAATAGTATGACGATTTTGAATCCATACAAGACGGGGAACACTACCTCCTCTGCCATTGCGTTCATTTCAGAATTATCATTTTTTACAATAGATATTTTATTTAATATTGTGATTAGGAATGCATGGATATTCTCTGGATTTTGTCAATCAAAATTTTCTCCACTATAAGAAATCCATGTTGTTTTTGGAATTTTTTTTAACATGGAGAGGTTGTGTTTTTAAAGTTTGCAATCTACAACAGCTTATTTTAGGCGATCTATGTCAATCCTATGTACTACACTATTGCTATTTGCAGTGACGATGGCCTCCATGGTTTGCAAATGTATTGATCTTAGGATCCAAACCATCATAACGAGATGGAGATTTCTAGTTTGTGGACATAATGCATGAGGTCTAGTGCAAGTTCTCATTTCATAAATTGATTATTAGTGGATTGGTGCAGGTTTGGTGTGAGCTGAATTTTTGGTTGACTAGTTTGGTTTAGGTAAAGGTCTCTCATGTTCCCATGATTAATTTGAAACCAAGCCCATGTGAAACATTTTCTTCAAAAACCCTAAGTATGGTTCTTGCTGCATATCTTATTTTCAAGCCTCTCTAATTTGATAAATTTTGAAAACAGGTAAGAAGAACATATGATTGCGATGGCAATATCATATTGAATTCTACGTCAAATTGAAAACACGCGAATCTGTAATAGTACATGTTTAGTTGTACAACATGAAAAATACAAAAAAATTGTGAAGCAATACTTGTTGGAAGTAGTTGTTAATGAAACAAAAGAAACACACCACGAGATTCACTAACATCCATCTCCAAATGTAGAGAATTGAAACCCGGATACATGTCGGAGACAATGGGGCACGTTACACCATTCGTGCAAATTTTTTCCTGCCCAATCTAGCAACGCAGAGGGGCGGGACGAGTGACTAGTTACTATAGCTGACGAGAGCAGAGTTTTGACAACGAGTGAGGCATGACGACTCGTATAGGCTATAAGTAAACAATGTCCCTCTAAATTCAGAGTGACGATGGAGTTGAAAGCGAGACTGGATTGTTATTCTAAGCCAAGGGTTCACAAGTATTTCCAAAAACAAAATAACACAAAGTCAATCAGATTGAGCCTCTAACTCCTCGCTCTTCGCCCCTGCACTCTACCCAAACCTCTTCATCAAGCAAACTTTTTCATGAAGAGAGCAATGTGGGCTATTTGAGAGATCACAACAATGGAAAGGGGGGCCAGAAAGTGCACTCGTGATCACTCTCCCTGTGGCCTTCTCTTTCAAATTATTCGAATTCCTCTCGCTAATTTCGTATCTAACTCAATTAACGCATGTTCGCTCAGTTTCACTAAGGCATATAACCCCATATGGTTCAAAAACTAGATTTGGAAAGAAGAGTACATTCTTGTATTTAGATACAAGAAATATTGGACCAATTCAAAATTTTACTATGGAGCTGCATCTTATGGAGAAAAACTCACATGTTTCAACCTGCAAACTAAACCTTCTCTATAAAACTTCTAAGGAATATATTGTCCATAATTTCCATGGAACCCCTTCTAGACCAAAGACCCCTTTGCTCTTTAAAAAGAAAAAAAAAACAATGTTAAAGAAGATATTCTCTCCAATCCGTATTAAAGTATCACCGATTTAGTACAATTTTATAGTAAATTAGCAACTTCTTTTATAGATCAGAGGGAGCTTTTACTATAACGACAAAAGCGGACAAGTAAGAGAACATCACTAAATGGGCCAACGGATTTGCACGGTTACCGATGATTAGCCCGGTGGGCTACATTAACGCAGCAGCTGCGTCCATTTCTTTCAAATTTCCGTCTATTCTCATCAAGAAAAACCTTCCGCTAAAAAATGAACACTTTCGATTGTCGAGCGTATCTGACGACGGGGATACCTACTGTCAATTTCCCAAGCTCCTGTGATTCCCTAATAAATGCCCGATGCCTACTGCGTGCAACATATGCCCATGCCGTGTTGGGCAAAGAAGCTACGTGGAGGGATCTCCAGCGGAGAACAACTTTCGTTTTGCACCGACCGAAGCCGCCGCGTTGTCAATCTGCTCGGCGTTTGATTTTTCTCTTGTTTTTCCTTGTTTTTCTCATGTGCACTTTGGACCCCATTCCATGGCGGCAAAGACCTCAGTGGGCGTAAAAGCTTGGACCAAACTATCTGATCCGACGGCTGGCGCTGCATTCTGGTTCTTGTCCAGAGAAGGAGAAGGGCCTGGAAGGCGAGAGCGTGTCCCTACGCTTGGCCACACAATGCCCATCGATTCCCCCGAGCCTAGTTCCAAACAAACTATGGTGAATTTCTGCCCGTTGGATCCCGATCCGACGGCTCCGGACCGATCAGCCTCTCCGCGTCAAGTACACCTTTCCGAGACTATGAAAAGTCACAGCGAGTTCCATTTCCCCACATCCTCCTTCCTCCCTCCGGTGTTTGTACACGCGTACGAAACCGAGCCTCTCGGCGGCTCCGACGTGTTGCCACCGCTCCGGTCTTCCCCAATTCCGCTTCCCGCTCCGTCCCTGTCCATTTATAGCCTCCTCGAAAGCGCGCCGCGTCAGGAGCTAGTGAGTGTACTCCTCCTAAGCAGCGTCACTTCCATCCATGGCCGCTGGTCTCTCCGGCGCCACCACCATGTCAGGCTTCGCCGTCAAGAACCCTCTCCTCGCCGCCGCCGCCGCTGCCCGCTGCCGGACGCTTCCTTCCCGCCCCCTCCCGTTCTCCCCGTTCACGCGGATGCCGCGCAGGCGCGGGCTCGAGACCGTCACGTGCTTCGTGCCGCAGGTAGGGCAGGCGCCCGCGGGCCCGGCTGCGGAGCCGGCGACGGTGTCCGTGCCGGTGCCTTCGCTGGAGGAGGAGGCGGCGCTCGCGGCGTCGCGCCGCTTGGCGGAGAAGAAGGCGCGGAAGCAGTCGGAGCGGCGGACCTACCTGGTGGCCGCCGTCATGTCCAGCCTCGGCGTCACCTCCATGGCCGTCGCCTCCGTCTACTACCGCTTCGCCTGGCAAATGGAGGTACGGTCCACCATTCGTTTAGGCTATCTTTCCTCGTTACAGTTGTTGACTAGCGAAGAAGTAGCCACAATTCATGTACGTCGACCGCTGAGCTTGACTGACCGTTGTGCAAATCTGTTCGTCCAGGGCGGCGAGGTGCCGATGACCGAGATGCTGGGCACGTTCGCGCTCTCCGTCGGCGCAGCGGTAAGCCAAGCTTGAAACTCTCGCCTCGTGGCTAGGAAGAATCCATGGATGGAGGGCTAATTTCATTTCTGGGATGCATGATGCAGGTCGGGATGGAGTTCTGGGCGCAGTGGGCGCACAAGGCGCTGTGGCACTCCTCGCTGTGGCACATGCACGAGTCGCACCACCGGCCGCGCGACGGGCCCTTCGAGCTCAACGACGTCTTCGCCATCATCAACGCCGTGCCGGCCATAGCCCTCCTCGCCTACGGCTTCTTCCACCGCGGCTTCGTCCCCGGCCTCTGCTTCGGCGCGGTAACCTCTAAACCCCTGCCCCTACCAGAGCCACACACACACCGTCTGTCTCTCTGCTTGACATGGCCCATCTGCCAGAACCATCCGATTAGGATCTGACTCGCCACGTGTCCGCCTCCCACAGGGCCTCGGGATTACGCTTTTCGGCATGGCCTACATGTTCGTCCACGACGGCCTCGTCCACCGCCGGTTCCCAGTCGGCCCCATCGCGAATGTGCCCTACTTCCGGCGAGTGGCTGCGGCTCACAAGGTAGCCACCTCTCACTCTTCACCTTCCGTACCAACTTGGTGATTTTCCTGAAATTTTAGCTGATTACGCGTGTGTGGTTTCGGCTACCTCTTGGCGACGTCGCGAGCAGATACACCACATGGACAAGTTCGAGGGCGTACCGTATGGGCTCTTCCTGGGACCCAAGGTGAGCCATGGCGCCTACCGTGTTCTGTCATTTTGTGCTCGTGCTGTGCTGTAACCACTGAGCAAGTGACCAGTACGGGACAAGCACTCCGATCTTCCTTGTAAAACGTCCGTCTCAACTCTCAACGCGCGTGTGTGGCTGTGGTTCTGTGCAGGAGCTGGAGGACGTTGGTGGCCTAGACGAGCTGGAGCAGGAGCTCGCCAGGATCAACCGGACTCGGAGCATTTGAGTTCTGGACATCGATCTAGGAGGAGAACTCTCCACTCGAAGATTCTTGTTATTTTTGGTGCGTACTTACTGATTTAATTGGTAGTACTGGTGGTGGTGGTGGTGGACGGTGGTAGTGCTCGTGCCGTAATCCCCATTGTTTTGTCTGCACGGGGCGTGGATGTGGGTAAGCATATGGAGGAAGAAGCACAGCTGGTACACGAGGCTCTGCGTGTGCCATGATTTTGTTTTTCTGGCTTCGCGGCTTCACCACGTCCACAATTTTGTTTTGTGGAGTCTGGAGACCCCGCTCCTTGTCTTGTTCTTATGGCTAGAAACTACAGTGCTGCTGTGTATAACATGTAGAGAAGGCTGTGAACCACTTGAATGAAAGTAAAGTTGGCGGTAGTCTCAAGTGTGCTGGAAATTCAGAAAAGAAAATCTCTGTTTCCTGCCATTTTTCTAGTGCGGTAGTATACACTTGTAACACTTATGCAACGCGGAAATAGTGCATCCCCGTGCGTTGCTAGGAAGGTTTTATTTATGTACTTGCATTGGTACCATCTCCATCAGATACAATGCCACACTATTTTCATGGCGTTTGCTATTGCTACTCAGAGTAACTATCAAACCCCTAGCCCCTATTAATATTCTAAGCAACAATGGACTTGTGTGTAAATCATTGTAGATTTGGAGACGCTGAAGAAAATAGAAGTCAATATTCAACGTAGCCATCAGACTCCATCATTCGATTTACGCAACTAAAATATGATGCACTTTTTGTAGGTGAAACTCCGTCAGTGACGTGCTAGGAGATTTGGAATGAAATAAAATCATCCGGTCTTCAAATTAGATTATATTTGTTTGATTGTGGTCTAGAATATGTCTAAAGTAGCAACAAAATAGAATATATGCAAGTGAAACGGCATGGCGGTTATGACCAAGGAAAAAAAGTCTGCTAGATTTCAGACTAGGGCAAGAAGGCTATGTTTCTTGAAAGCTGCACGAATGCACCTATGTAGCATGTCATTTGCGCTAAATTAAATAAACATGTAACCTAAGCAAAGGGCACCATACAATACATAATAAGATGGATTTTCTTATACATTTCACATTTTCTAGGGAACAATGTTATACGGGTAATAGTTTCTACCCATTTGGGCTATACTACATGTAGATCCAAAGCTAGTTAGTGCTTTGAGATTCGTATATTTCACTATACTCATCAGTGTGGTGCACCCTCATTTTACTCCTTAATATATGAACGCTAACTGAGCAGCACTGTAGTTTCTAGCCATGAATACATGCAGTGAAATCAGGATTCAACTATGAAAGTTAAACTCATATCGGCTCATCATGTAGAATATTGCTCACCATAGTGTGAAAAGATTAAAGTATGTGAATATGTACACAAGGAACTCACATCGGATTTTCTTAGGGTGTAAATCATTGTCATATTGGTAAAGCATCGTACATTTCTTGTGTAGATGTGATATCTCATTTATAAATACTAGACTAACTCGTTGTTTACATTCGGACAATAGAAAATCTTGAATTTAGACCTATATTTTCAGGGGTACCGTTTCTTCGTTGATTTAGAAATATAGCCATTTCTCGTAAGGGGCAAAGCTGCATTGTGGGCTCGGGGCACCACATGGTACGAAATAATTAATTATTCCTAACTCCTAAGGAGTTACACTTTTTTTACTTACGTGAATCGAAATGATTGGATCACATGGGACGAAGCTGGAAAATTGGTCCACTAGTGTCAACTATATGTTCAATGGTGCCATCTTTACAAATAAAAAGTGATTAGTGTAGATTTTGTGAGGGATTTGTAAAAATCCCGACACCACTGCCAATGAAGCAGCTCCGACATTGTTGGATCAGAGAATTCACTTGGAAACGATTTGTTAGCTAATCACTAAAAAAACAAAAACTTAACGATGTTTTGAAGACTCTCTCTCTCTCTCTTTATAGCATGTCAAAATGTTCTCATCTCTTGTTAAAAAAAGTTCTCATCCAAAATTCAAAAAAAAAGTTCTCATCCGTTGCAAGAGAAACACCATTGCCCCTAGCTGCCCCCTAGCTAGCTAGCTCCATCGCATGTTCATTTTATGTTATCCATTTTGTGCCGTGCTGGCGCAGAAGACGGTGAGCTAACTAAGCGCGAGACGAACCCCTCCCTCGTCTCCTCCGCCCCTGCCCATTGAGAGTCAACCGCCACCACCCGGGCCGATCCGGCGCCTCCTCCAGCGGCGTTGCCCTCTGGAGCTGGCAAACGGGAGGTACCGGCTTCAGTAGTCTAGGATCTAGTTTTAGTGTTGGTTGTTGCCGGCTTGATGTCGTGTTTGGGCGAGATGCCCGGAGGAGGTTTCCGGTTCAGGCGGCCCAGATCGGAAACTTTCCGGCGTCCTTCTTCCTCGGCGTGCTGCTCAGGTGGCAGGAGCGGTGGCGTGGATGGAGAAGAACGCTCGGCTTCTCCCTAAATAAGGGCCTTCCTCTCCTTCTTTGAAGTCACCTCGTGCTGGCACTCTGCTGCGGTGCCAGACGGTCACCGGCAACGAGCTCTTGCGCCGTCGTGAATTTCTGCCGGCAAGGCGGCGGGATTACAACCTCCAGTGAGGAGGCCTCTCTTCCATCCAGCTGCGGGTGCTCGAACCCTCTCCACCACGAAGTGATCCGTTCCCCGTGGAGAAGAGGGGGACCGTGGCTGCTGATCGTCGCCGGAAGGGGGCTCCCGAGCAGCTGGCCCTCGCTCCTCGGCGGTGATGCCTCGAGGACGCCGGCGAATGGTGGCGGTGGTGCCCAGGGACCTATGTGCATCAACATCTTTAGTTCCGGGGTGCTTTTTGTAAAAGAAACGGCATTATCTCTAGTTTGGTCTTTTCCTAGGGCTAGAATGTTACAAGGTGGTTTCTGTAATTTGTACCTGCCACGTGTTTGGTAATGAAATATCTGGGGCCTTCCAGGCCCTTATCCTGTTCAAAAAAAAAACTAAGCGCGAGACACGTACGCACGCGCGGCACTTGCGGATAAACCGACCGGGCACTACATACTTACGTACTCAGCATCTCTGCCCACGCTACACTATAAAAAAAATCCCCGTGCCCGTCCGGCTCATGCGTGCGCCACTGCGTGCGTCAATTGCATGAGCACGATGCGCGTGCGCAGCTCCGCACGGCGACACGTCGACGCTCTAGGCCGCGAGCGATCTTATAGAAATGCACCGCACCGCCACGCTCTGGCCCTAAACTAGAGTTTCCTTTAGATTGTGCTATGTAATGTTGCGTGCGCACCGTCAGCGTTTTGCGTCGACGCTGTTTCAAAATAATTGCGTCGCTTTCGCCACGTACGATTGCTTCGCGGCACCAGATCTCGTCGTACGAATTCTGATCTTCCGAGCTTAATTTATCGAGCGCTGTATAACGTGAACATCAGATGAATTTGGCAAACGACCCTTTTTTGACATGGAGTTTGGCAAATGAGCTGGACGTACTGGAATATACTCCCTCAATCCAGAATCATCTCTGCATTCTAGCTTTAGCTAAAGTTTAAAATTTTAAAATTTAATTTAGCATATAAAAAATTATCAACACTGTAATAGCAAATATCTATAATATGAAAATATATTTTATAATATTTTTAATAATATTTTTTTCATATTGTAGATGTTAATAATTTTCTCTACATAGTTGATCAAATTTTACAAAATTTAACTTTTATCTAACCCATAATACATGTTAATTATGAACCGAGGGAGTACAATAAATTTCTGAGTGGGGCCTGGAAAAAGGAATGTAAATCTAACAGCGATATACTGGCCGAAAGTCAACGATTCAAATTGACAAGGACTCCATATTTTTAAATGCCTGCTCCTGGGTGCACATTGCTGGCCGAAAGTCGGCCGGGTAGCTCAGTCCTCCAGTGCCAATCTGGGGACAGCACATTGTTGACGTAGGTAGGCGGCTGCTTGACTCGACGAACGAAGCTAGCAGCCGGGAGCCGCTATGCCCCGCTTTTAGCGGGAGCGAACAGCGCTCCGCCCGCGTAGCATTCGCATTGGGCCGGCCCAGGTAAGGCAACTTCTTCAGTTTTTTATTTTCTATTTTTTATTATTGTGTTTTGAAAGAAATTAGATTTAAAAACAGCATTAGAACAAATTTGAAAATTGGAACAAATTCAGAATTTGCACAAATTTTGAATTCAATCAAAAATTAAATTTGAACAAATTTTAAAGAACAAAATACAAATTTGAACAAAATTAAAAAATGTAACAAATTTTGAAATTGGAACAAATTTCGAAATTATAATAAATTTCGAAATTGGAACAAATTCGAAATTGGAACAAATTACAAATTTGAACAATTTCGAATTTAATCAAATTTCAAATTTGAACAAAATTTCGAATTTGAACAAAAATCGAAACAAAACAAATTTTGACTTTGAACAAATTTCGAAACTGAACAAAATTCGAAACCAGAAAACAAATTTAAATTGTTTAGATTTCTGAAAAAAAGGAAAAAAAACAGTGAAGAAAGCAGAAAAGAAAAAGAAAAAAAGAAAAACAATCTTACCTGGGCCGGCCAATCGGACGGCGCGACGCGTGCGGGACCGAATCCCTCCCGCAGCGAGCGGGAGTTAGGATTTCCCCTAGCAGCCTACTGCGACCCGGTCAACCTCGCGTGTTAATGGGCCGGCCCATTAAGTCCGATAGTTCATGTGGGAGCGAATCACTGCCGCACGGAGCGGCAAATAAGATTTTACTAGACAGGCCTTATTCAGATACAGCCGTCGCTAGACTTCTGGCCTGTTCAAGATAAGTCCAAGCCCATATGCTCTTCCAGGGAAACGATGATTCTAGTGCCTTCCAGGATCCCAGAAATGCCCAGATGCTTCGCATATCTTCCCGAAAGCAGAGACCAACGTAACCAAATCAAGGGCACGCCATTCTTCGCGCCGCTCAAAATCAACCAATCCTTCACAGCGTAATCGAGGTATGCTATCTATCTCGATCCTTCGCAATTCGTGTTTTCCACCTTCCTGCTCTCCTGGATATCCCTGTATCGTTTGTTATCCCACATGCATCTCTCATGCGGGTGCCAGGGATTCGTTACCTCAGATCTGTCCTGTTTTTGGTTTGCTCGATTGCTCAATTTGAGAGGTAACGATATATGGATGTGTGCTTCGCAAATGAGATACCGGCAATTTAGGATTGCGGCGTGGTCGAATTTTTCTTCTTCTCCAAAGCCGGCCATTGGAACATATGTGTGTGATAATAACTTAAGTTATCACGTAATTTGATATGGTAACTCACCATGGGCATGGTTTTGTGAAAGCCAAAACAAAATCGTTGTTCGAGCCAACAGACATTTCTGCTCCTTTCTCGCTCCATTCTGAATTTCTGAAGGTTATCTGTATTTTTGGCATGACCCTTGCTGTATGGTTTGAGATATGCTGTATGTTGTCAATTGAGAATTATTTTGCTATAATTAACTGTATATTCTAGCTCAGGGAACTTGCCTGGATGCCAAAAGTATTGTTGCATGCTTATTCCTGTGAATCTGTTCTGAGTGAAGATTGCAGGCAAGCTAGCATACTGATTCCATGAGGGGGGCTGCAAGATCTATAGTGGAAACTGCAAACAAACAAATCAAACCTGGCAATCGACTCGCGAGTACGTCAAGATATATTTTCTCTCAAATTGCTTCAGGGTTTATGAGGAAGCAGTTCAGTGCCTAACTTTAACTTGTGCTGAACAGGGTTGATGACGATTACTACTCCCCAGAAGCATGAGAAGGAGATCAACTCTACTAAGTCGGCCCTCCCAAAGGATGAAGACGCCGAGCCCCTCGTTGCTTTTAGCCGTCCACCTCCTATGCCACCGGTTCTAGGCCCCTTGATCGCGCTCTCGCTCTTTCAAACTTCATCTAGTGATGAAGACAACAAATGAGTCGACAGGTACAAGTAGTTGTTGCCTATGTTTTTCTGTGTTGTTTTCGCATAATGTCTTAGTAACATAATATTCACAATTTTGTTCAGGGAGCTACCTTGGCTGATCTTTGAGTTGGTAACTTTCCAGAGGCAGGCCTTGTATATACCCGGAAGTTGTAGTGATCGTCTTACTGTAGTAGTAGCCTAGCAGGCAGAACTGCAGACGGCAATCTGAAGTCTGAACAACGTTGCAGTATTCTGGTAGCTCTAGACTCGAGAGAACAACTCCTGAGTTTGTCAGTGTGTTTATTTTCTTCTAAATTAGCTTTTGCTTTTTGGCTGCACATCGTCTTGTTTACAAGTCAACCTATCTCGTGTGAGAAACGATGGCAAAATAGTTAATAAAGCAGAGGTTTAGAGCATCTCTAGTCTCCTTAAAAAGGCCAAAGCCCTTGCTTATTGAACGGTTTTAGCCACCAATCAGTGTCTGTAAAAGTGCATGAACCTGTACTCGTTTTGATGTGCATGTACTCGCGAGCCTCCGATGCTCAAGTATACCGTTTGCGGGTCAAAGTACATGTTAGAAACTGGCAGGAATTCTCGTTGATGTCTATATGTACCATATGCTCCTCGGAAAGGTAATATGCTCTCAATAGGAGATAGAGTTACTTTGGTGAATGTATGCCTGACTAGTCTATATATGCTTTCCTTTCTGGAAGCTCTAAAAGGTTTTATACATAGAGCAGATATTCACAGGAAAAGGATGGTTTGGCAGAAAATCGATGGTAAGAAGAGATACCACTTAGTTAACTGGTATACTGTCTGTCTATCCGGATTAGGTGTGTTGGATCTAACTACAATGAATAAAAGCTTGCTTTGCAAATGGCTGTGGAAACTTGAGAATATAGAAGGGACTTGACAAACAATGTTGAGTAGAAGGTACTTGGCTAATTAGGTTTTGTCTCAGGCTAAAATGTGGCCTGGGTGCTCTCATTTTTGGCAAAGTTTGCTTTCTGTGAATGAAATATTTCAGCAATTCAGTGAGAGGGTGATGGTAAATGGAGAGAAGACTCTTTTGTGGGAAGACAACTGGGTGAATAATGCACCACTTGCAGTGCAATTTCCTAAATTATATCAGTTGTCTTTCTAAAAAGGTTTCAATGTGAAGAATCTAAAACAGCAAGGTTGGGACATGATCCAGTTCAGGAGAACTTTACTTGGTGATACCTTGCAACAGTGGCATACTTTGAAGAACATGGTGGATGAAATTCAGCTGACTGAAGGTAAAGATAGAGTAAAGTGGAAAATTGAAACTTCTGATCAATTTAGAGTTAAAGACCTGTATCTGCAAATGAGAGCTGAAGGGAGTTTCCCACAAAAGTTCATGTGGAAGACAAAAATCCCCATAAAAGTCAGAATTTTTCTTTGGCTAATGATAAAGTGTAGTGTGTTAACAAAAGACAACCTGCTGAGGAGAGGTTGGACTGGAGATCCACATTATCATTTTTGCAGCAAAAATAAAAGTATTGATCATCTCTTATTCACTTGTGCTTTGGCCAAGCTGATATGGCAGGTGATTATGTGTGCTTTTTAACTGGTGAGGCCTCCAGAAAATACCTCAGACTTGTTTGGGAATTGGATAAAATCCTTTCCCAAAGATCAGAGACATCTGGTCATATGTGGAGCCTCAGCTGTATGCTGGGTGCTCTGGAAAACGAGAAATAATGTGTGCTTCAACCGAGCTACTGTTAGTGGCCCGGCAAACGTGGTTTACAGGCTCTGTAATGTTCTTAATAGTTGGGCATTGTTGCAGAGAAATCAAGATCAAGGAAGAGTTGATGAGGGCGTGTTGAAGCTAAAGATGGTGATTCGTGAAGCCTACGCCAAGACGCATGGATGGGCGCTGGCGGTGGCAAGAATCTGCTGATGCTTGTTCAACATTTGCCTCATTTACTTTTCCCCTGTTTGGTGTTGGTTTGTAAACCTAAGGCTGCCGTGGTTGCATTTCAAAACTATGCTCTGTGTGTTGGAGTACTTTGGACATGTTTTGGTGCATTGTCGAAAATGCTCCCTTGAATGCTGTAGGTAGTTTTCCTAGGTTATTTTGGGAGCTTTTTGACTTCCATTTTTTACTTTATAATAGTTGTGGCGGTTTCTTTAATGGAAATCGACGGGGGAGCCCGTTGGCTCCAAAAAAATGTACCATATGCTCCAGCCATAGATTTCTCGCTGTTCCGGCAAAATTTCACATCAGTGTTCGCAGATTGACACTCGCCGCACGCTCGATATGTGATTGTGCAGGCATTCTGTGTAGAACGATATGGTGGAGAGAGGTATGGCAGAATATGGTGGATGTATTATTGAGCCTGTCCGGCGAGTATATATAGGAGTCATATAAGCCTTGGAAGCCAAGGAATCTAAGGAACCTTGGAAGTCAATGAACCTGTTACCTTGGGATTTAAGATACCTATTACTCTAACATCCCCCCGCAGTCGTAGCGGTAGTGACGTGAATAACTATAATGTCGCGGACGGTCAGACTGGAGAGAAACCAAAGGCGTAGAAACCAACGGGCTGACATCCTCCCACAATGGTAGCGGGAACATCATTGATGGTGTCACGTCGCAAAAGCTTGGACTATAGAGAATGCCGGTGAGGAGCTCAGGCGAGGTGGTAGCCCTTGTGCCGATGTCTATGGAGCCGAGAGCGTTGGATGCTGCAACCTTGGTCAAGGTAGCCATGCGAGGGGTCGCCGTGGTCGATGTTGAGGTCGGGTGCCGATGTTGAGGTAGCCACAGATGATGCCGCAAGCGCGTAGGGCATCGTAGAAGGACGGCGACGCGTCGAGGCAGTCGTCGAGGAGAGCGATGCTAAAGTCGATGCAGTCCAAGCCATCAAGGACGAGGTGCGGCCATGACTTTGCCAGAACTAGGCGCACGTCGGGGACGAAGGCATACTCCGATTGTGCCAAAACCGAGTACGCGAAGACGAACATGGGGACGAGGTGCTGCGACCGAGCTTTTCAGACTTGGGAACGCGTCGGGGACGAAAGCAAGCACCGGTGTTGCCAGTACCGAGCGTGCGAAGAATGGGACCAGTAGAAACAACTTCACGCCATGTCGGAGAGGAGACCAGCAGAGAAGGCCTCCACAACAGTTGCGAGACACACAACAATAAAGGATGTCGATGCAGTCCGGAGTTGTCGGAGTAGACGAGCTGGTGTAGTCGAGAACGAGGCAATGACACTGGCGATGAAGTCGTGCTGGACGTAGACGTTGAAGGCGATGACCCAGCGACAACCAAGAGTGGTCATGCGAGATGCCTAGACAGGCGGAGGGGTAGTCGGTGGGACCTGCGACGGCCAGGAGGGGCCATGCAGGTTACATGTGGAGATGTGGCCGTGGTGCTCGAAGTAGGCGAGGAAGAACCCGGCAGCGCGACGAAGACCATGCGTGGATGGCGACATCCCGCACCGAGGGAGGTGGCGCAGTGGAAGCCAGCGACATCCTTGCGAGGTGACGGTGATGACCGCGTGTAGCAACGCTACGGCCCGATGGGATGACGTAGCTGCAGGGCGCGAGTCGGTGCAGCGGCGTGAGAACCACCAGCGACGTACATGCCGGAAAAGGCACGTTGGTAGCTGGCAGCGGGGACCAAAGACGGCGATGCTACGGCCCAAAGGGGCGACGCAGCGGCAGCCCGATGCTCGAACGGTGGTAGGCGCGTGCTCGGGGACGTACTTGGCATAGACGTGCGCCAGATCGGTTGATCAGACTGACGACAGTGCAGTATGCGCCAAGTCCTTGACGACGGCACACAGATTGGAACCTGTGGCGTCGTTGTCGGTGAAGTCCAAGGCGATGACGGCACAGAAGGACCGGTGATGGAGACCGCGCAGGCATGGGGCTGGAGTGACGCACCGAGGCATCCCTCGGACGACGCGTCCGACGTTGCGGCGCGGTTGGTGAAACCGAGCCGGCTGGTGCAGAGTCGGCGCCAGTGAGAAGAAGACGTATGGGTAGAAGCAGCCGACCGAGGGACCGCGACAACCGGCAAGAGCCCGCCGAAGCGGCGACAGCGCGTCGGCCGCGATAGCCGGTGTATGGGTAGCCGCCGGTGCAAGGTCGGCGTCGAGGTTGGAGTAGAGGCGCGTGATGAGGGCAGTGGTGGGCGACTCAATCCGATCTAAGATCGGTAAACCAAAAAAGAAAACGTCGGTCAAGCGACCGGCGAGAAAAGGACTCACGGGGGCAGTGATACTGTCGGACCCCGGGTTCTAAGCTATACAGAGATGTTATGTGTATTAGTCACGCTAGCAATGAGTGATACTGGGGTTACCAGTCCCAGGCCGGAACACCATCGGCAGGCAGGCCGAAATTAAACATCGGCTCTACACATCTCGAAGCGCCGTGAAACTAATCATAACCAAGACTGCATAACAGAGAGCTCGAGAGCCTTAAACCCCTCTCGTGCACTTTATATCCATGCACGCATCATGCACGAGATGGGTAACCACAACTGGTAACACAACAGTGACTCTACGACTCAAAGTAGTAGTTCAAACTCTTAACAGAGTAAAGATCCAACTTATTACAAGTAGAGGTCACTGACCCAACATTACATCAAGCAACGGAAAGCAAATATGTTATGCTACATAACAAGATAGCAAATGGCCTAAGAGGCCCTGAACATAAGCGACGTCCCAACCCGTAGATCTCAGGCTGCTGCCTGGGAACCCCAAACTAGTCGTCGAAGTCGATATCGGCATAGAAACCACATTTGTTGCCTGCGGCGGTCTCTTCTGTGGAAAAACAACATTAAACAAGGGTGAGTACGAGGGTGTACTCAGTAAGCTGACCTTCTACACTATATGATGGCATCAAAGTCTTTTTGTGTAGCTCTTTGCAGAAAGCAAGTTTTCTTTGTGAAAATGACACAAGGCGAGGACTACTCAGAATTTGTAAAGGGGATAAGAGAGCAACTCGCAAGCTCTTTTAATCATGGAGCATCCACCAAGTCATTACCTTCAGAACATCTCATCTCATATCACCCCCTCGACCCCGAGGAAGTCATCCAGAGTCTCACTCTTAAGTTGGCACTTTTAAGATTAGGTTCAAGTTGTCTATGATCTAGCATCTGTCTCCAAGTCGTCCATAACCGTGGACACGGCTTTTCGAAAAGATTTTAACCCTGCAGGGGTGCACAACTTTACCCACACGTGACGACCGTCCCCTGGACCCTTGCAAGGAGTCTTAGTGGGGTGATGGCCGCCTACAACCTTTACCTTACGTCGACCTATTCCATGAGCCACGCCAAAAGGTTTTAGTCCGCCATCGCGAGATCGGCCGTTCTCGGACGCGGAACCGTTCGTTGTGTGCAGGGGATCCAGTTCAATGCCACCAAGCACCCTTCACCCCGGCCACATCCTGTATGTATGCACCTCTTCCACCATCTCGTTCCAAAATATTTTCGATGCGTATGCCAAATGGAAAGCCCGAACTAGGTAGCTCATGGATAAGTCTAAGCAAGTTAGTCAGTCGACAGGAGTCCCATACCTCCACGTGCGGTTGTACGCTCATCTTGGATCAAGAGACAAGAACTCGGGTCCTAGGGCGGCGAGAATGAGTCAAACAACCACAACTCGCGTGGCGGCTCATCCATGCCTATTGTCAAGTTTTACCAATTCACCACAATTACCACGACAAGCTATCATGCTAGATTCATATAAAGCTTCAAGCCCAAGTACCGGAATTGCAACAGTAAATGCTAAGCATGGCTAAGCATAGAATAGTAAATTTCCGGTGACGCAAAAGCAGAACCTAGTCATGCTAGGAGCATATGGACCATGGATATATAGTTGACAATAGAAGGGCATGCATCAAAATAGGTTTACTCTAAGTTTCGATAAACGACAGTTGAACACATACAGATATGGTGGAGGCTCGAAACATTTGTAAATCATAGGATTAGAAATGCATCAAAGGGTACGCACATCCTTGACTGAGGAAGGGGTCACCCAATCCAGAACAGATTGAAATTTATCAGGGATGACCGCAACGCCATTAGCAGAGAGCACATGGCCAAGAAAGATGAGCTCGTTCAACCAGAACTCACATTTAGAGAATTTGGCGTAAAGCCGATGTTCACGAAGTTTCGTCAAAGCTAGACGTAGATGTTCAGCATGTTCTTCTTCGGTCTTGGAGTAGATTAGAATATCATCAATGTAGACCACGACAAACTTGTCGAGATACTCCATGAACACAGAGTTCATGAGCCGCATGAATGTGGCTGGAGCATTTGTGAGTCCGAAAGACATGACAGTATACTCGTAAAGACCATAACGAGTTGTGAACGCCGTCTTTGGAATGTCCTCGGCTCGGATTTTAATTTGGTGATAACCCGATCTTAAATCCATTTTGGAGAAGATGGTTGCACCTCTCAATTGATCGAAGAGATCAATGATTCTAGGGAGAGGATATTTGTTCTTGATTGTTGCTGCATTCAAGGGACGATAGTCAACGACTAATCATGGAACATTGGTATCCCTCTTCTTGACAAAGAGTCCGGGACAACCCCAAGAGGAAGTGCTATGTTGAATGAAGCCTTTGTTTTCCAACTCTTCTATTTCCTTCTTTAATTCAACCAACTCTTCAGGAGGCATACAGTAAGGTCTTTTAGAAATAGGAGCGGTTCCAGGAACCAACTCTATGACAAACTCCACATCTCGATCAGGTGGCATGCCAGGCAATTCCTCTAGGAAGACATCTGGAAAGTCACATACCACCGGTACATCATCTATTTCAAGAGGTGAAAGGACATCAATGGCATAGAAATTTGCTTCTGACATAGGCACTGCAGAGGGAGGTATTGATGATGGAGACCACCATATGAAATTTCTGCCAGCAGGAGAGGTCATTTCAATAGATCTGGCCGCACAATCAATGATGGCTTGAGATTTTGTCAGCCAACCCATGCCCAAGATGACATCAATGTCAGTTGACTTCAAGGCGATAAGAGAAGTGGGGAACAGATTATACCCAATATCAATGACAACACCATGCGTGATCCATCTAGTTTGCCAACGAGACCCTGGGGTTTTAATCTCCAAGGGGGATGGCATGGCTTCAAAGGGTATATCATGCACTTGTGCAAATTCTTGTGATATGAATGAATGGGATGCTCCAGAGTCAAATAGAACGGAAGCTAATATTGAGTTGACATAAAGCGTACCCAGTATGACACCGGGATCTTCTTCTGCTTCCTCCATGGTAACATGGGTCAAACGACCACGCCCGACTGAAGGCTTAGCACCCTTATTAGGAAGAGAAACTCCACGTCCAACAGCACGTCCTGGAGCAGTAGGGGCCGGATAACCTGTCTTCATGGGACACTCCCTTGAGAAATGCCCAGGTTGATGACAAGTAAAGCAAGTCAGACCAGGACGAGGGCCTCCTGGATGTTGCTAATCACTTGGATACTTTGGTGCTACGGCCGGCTGAGATGCACGAGGCGCATCTAGCCTTGGCTGATAGGGAGCACGTGGAACAGCACCATAAGGAATCCAGACACGGCGACGCTTTGAGCCTGAGCCGGATGACTGGGCATCTTCTCTAGGGCGCTTGCGAGTTTCTTCATATTCAACCTTTCCCCTTTCAGCTTTCATAGCTTTGTTCACAAGATCTTGGAAAGTGTTGAAATCCAGAAGATGAAGATCACGACGAAGCTCAGGTTCCAGTCCCTTGCGGAACAAGGCCTGCTTCTTGGCATTCGTAGATATCTCTTCAGGAGCATAGCAGGCAAGGCGGTTGAAATTGCCCTGGTATTCGCAAACTGAACCATTGCCCTGCTTTAGCTTTAGGAATTCTTCCATTTTTAGCTCCATTAAACCCTCCGGAATGTGGTACCCTCGGAAGGCAGTTTTGAACTCCTGCCAGGTCACAACGTGCTCGGCAGTCTGCATAGCAAGGAAATTCTCCCACCAGGAACCAGCAGCACCTTCAAGGTGATATGCGGCGAAGGTCACCCAATCCGCTTGGGCGACATGAGCAGCCTGAAGTTTGCGCTCAATAGTGCGGAGCCAATAATCAGCATCAAGGGGCTCAGTGGAATAGCTAAAAACTGGAGGAGTAAGGCGGATGAAGTCTCTCATGCCGACTCGGTCATCTTGACGACGAGCGGTATTTTGTTCAATCCTTTCCAGGAGCCTGATGTTGTCAGCGCGGTTGGCTTCATACATGGCCATAAGCTAGACCATGGACGATGGAGGCGGAAGATTGACATTGTCACCCTCCTGATCATTCCCACCGCCATGACGACCACCACCACCACGAGTACCACCTGACATCCTGGAGGATAACAAAGGATTTCAGCGATAGGAAACAAGGACTTGCAGAGATTGATACAATGTATGGAATAACAAGGCACGTGATATAAAATGTATCATTACACCAGACTTGGCACTGCAAACATACTTAGATGAAAGTACAATCCAGTCGAGTTACAAGCCATACTTATTGTAGCACAACCCAATAAGTTGTACTGATATAACAGTGTGGATAGTAAAGATGATACAACATCACCGAAGCCAAGTTCCTATATATTATTTATCTACACTTCGGTTCTCAGATACAAAGCTGCTAGGTACCAATCATGTCTCACAGGATCACGATGGCACTCCACTATCTACACTAACTGAGACCACATGCGAACTCAGTAGTAGCCTCCGAAGCCAAACGAAAGTGGAACTGGAGGAGTGCGGAAACGACGAGCACGTGCTGGCTGGGGTCCATACGGAGACTGACAAACTCCATGGACCACTGGAGGTGTGCGAGGAGGACCACGTGGGGGAACCACACCACCGATAGGCGGACTCACCATGTAAGTAGGCAACTGCACTGTGGCGGGCTGGAGTACCTCCTGTGGAACAAGGCCACTAGCCACATAGGGCTCGATGGCCATCAGAGTGTCCCAGTGGCTCATACGCGATGCGATGTAGTGATGATACCACTGACGACCACGACGGTCAGCCCACTGAAGAAACTCTACCACCGCTCTGTACCTAGGATCCATCTCCAAGGAAGCATCTGCATAGCTCGCTAGGTAAATACCTTCCGCGCCCTCAGCAGCGGATGGAAAGTGACAAAATGGAGAAGTGACATCCGCAAGATGTAGGCAGCCTCCTGAACTGACTGCTCCTCAGTCACCCCAATACCGTGGGCAACGTGCTGAACCTGATCCCCCTCAGGGGTAAGAACACGAACCTGACATATGAACTGTCCCTGATCATAGTCACGGTACTCCTCGTACACAAAGTACTCAGGGTACCAAGGGCAACCCTGGTTGGACAGGGCCGCGGCGAGCAAGGCTGGGAAACCTGGAACACCCCGGCACCTGGTCATCCGAACCACCTGCCCTGGAAAGTCCATCTGGATCAAAGGGTTTTGCAAATGCATCAGTCCAAAGAGTGATAGTGATATCTGAACATAGCAACTCAAGAATGGGCACAAGATAGAACAACCTAACCCCGAGATCCTAAAGGTTAGAAATAACAGATGAGAAGGTAAACCTTTTCAATCAAATCAAGGTAAGGTGACTGACATGGATATGCCCTTCGGGTACCCCCGCGGATTAGTATACCAGGTCCGGCCCATTAAGGAGGTGGACAAGTACAAGGACTCGAAGATGACTTGGAGTAGAAGAAGAAAGACTCTAATCCGTATTCGACTAGAACTCTTGTAAAACCTTAGCCCGGTTGCATATATAAAGCCAGGTAGGGGCGCCCGTAGAGGAACAACTTAGACATCAGATAAGATATCTCAGAGACATCGAATATCATAGACAAGCAATATTAGAGATACAAGATAGATTAGATATAGATTAGATACAATATTCCGCCTACGGCGGCTCCATGTAAATACCTATGATCATATACTAGATTGCTAGCAGGATGTAGCGATCCTCCACCGCGGGGACGTGAACCTGGGTACATCGTGTGCCAATCTCGATCCTGGAATCTCTAGTCGTTGCTCTTCCCCCGATCCTAAGTCCTTCATTTAGGACATTTGTCGAGTTAACCCCTCGTCAATTGGCGCCGACCGTGGGGATCGCGGCGACTGGATTTTGTTATCCGGGCGGGATCCTTCAACTTATCCGGGCAAGATCTCAAATTTTTTCTTCATCAATATCAACGACGGTGCTTACATCGCCGCCACAACCAGCTACTACCGAGGCAACATGAAGATCAAGAAGAGAAGAGCAAGTTGAGGCAGGTCAAGACATTATTTCTTGGACATCGCTGGGAAGGAAAAAGGAAGAAGCCGAAGAAATCTTCGACATCGTCAGCTATATTCACGTCAATCATGATCGCGTCAATTCCGATGACAAACTACATCAAACTACATCGCGCCGCTACGTGCGTCGACAACTCGAAGAAACATATTTTGACTATTCGCCAGATTGTGCGAACAACTCGGAAAAAAATATTTCGACTACTCTGCGCAGACACCCCGAAGAAAAATATTTCAACTACTTCATCTTCAAGATCGTCAACTGTGGCTTGTTACGCTCGGGGGCTCGCCTCCGCGCACTCGCGCAAACTATCGGCAACGCTCGAGGGCTCGACATCAACTCGCCCCGGAGTGTGGAAAATCACCCTCAAGACCTGCGACTTCATCGACATCAGCAACATGGCGATCCCAATAG
Organism: Dactylis glomerata; assembly: GCA_007115705.1. NCBI lineage: Eukaryota > Viridiplantae > Streptophyta > Magnoliopsida > Poales > Poaceae > Dactylis > Dactylis glomerata. The sequence continues at coordinate 4,965,836 of QXEO01000247.1, read as the reverse complement.
CGCTCGGGGGCTCGACAACAACTTCACTTCCGATCGTGGTTGTGATTCTACGACAGCAACTCGACTACGTCATCATCGACTATGGCCACGCCGACCACGCCGCACCCGACAAAATCTAAGTTTTCCTCTTCCAGGAGTCGATTATTATTTACCTTTTGCCGTACCCGACGCTCGGGGGCTCCACCTTGAACAATCATCTTGCATATAATTGACTTCGAAAAAATTGTGAAAGCCCTAGTAGCTAGCTGGCATTCCTTGTCGAATACTTGTCAATTTAGTTTACAGTCGCATGAAGCTCGACTAACGGTTGGCAAGGCCAAAATCTTGGGCGTCAAGTTAACGAAAAGGCTTAGCAAGTATCTTGAAATTCAAATGCGGTGCACGCATCGATTTACGTCTGACCTGAGTAGCTGATCGAGCCGTGAAGTGCATCAGGCTAACGAAAGAGTCTTACGTACGAGCAACAAAATTGCACAAAAAACATCGAGTTTTTATTTTACATACTACATCATCGTCATTACAATATGCAAACGCAATATTTTTTCGAGATACAAAGTATTTCACAATTATTAATATTTTCTGCAGAAGTCGACAAAATCATCAAGTCCTTCAACAGGAGCCGAACTTCTTCGAGTAGTACAACTTGAGTCTATGCCCGCTACAAGTACCCGAACATAGACTCGGGGGCTACTCCCATCGGGAGCGCTGGTCGCGCACCCGATAGAAAGATAATTTTGAGAAAGAATTTGATAAGAAGACAAGAAGAAGAATTGGAGTCTATGATCGACTACAAGTATCCGACCATAGCCTCGGGGGCTACTCCCATCGGGAGCGCTGGGCGCGCACCCGACGATGTTTTTTCATGAATAATGAAGCAAAGAAGGCGAAAGAAGATTTCGAAACCATCATTACTACCATCAGGAGGGAGTTTATATCAAATCAAGGTTGAATAACCCGAATATTTTTAGAATTAAAACAGTCAAACAAGGCTGCGACATATGATTCTCGAGTTGCGTCATCGCGACAAAATTCGAATGCCGTGATTTATCACGAAGGTAAGACCCCAGGATCCGTCCTGTGTGGCCTGGTATACACACATGGATGCGCTCTGCTGGTATTTATCCGTGTCTACGACGCGAAGAAAATCCCGGTGGACGCACTGGGTACCCTGAGAACCACTGGGACTCATTCTTTGTAAGTCCTAAATGCGGCAAAAGAATGGGTTTGACCGGTATCCCGAATTCAAGTCCAAGGGGATTGAATTTGAAGTAGGTGACAAGTATCTGTTCTGGCAGTTAACTGACCTCTTGATCCGTCAGAGTTGTCAGGCTTGTTTATCAAAACCCCTTGCGAGACAGTATAATAAAAGATAAGTCAAAAGACCAAGTCAAAGATTTGAAGATATGAAGAAGTCAAGTATTGATCAAGTCAAAGATGAAAAATTATTTCGAGAAGAACGATGAAGAATTACTTTGAGAAGATCATCAATGAAGAGCGAGGAAGAAAATTTTGAGTCCATTGTCGGTGGCAAGCACCAGAAAATAAACTCGACATTTCACTCCCATCGGGAGAGCAGATTGAAGAATTGAAGAATCAAAGATTTCAAGAAGTTGAAGTTTGAAGAAGTCGAAGATTGAAGAAGTCGAAGAATTGAAGAAGTCAAAGATTTGAAGTTTGGAGACTCAACCCGAGTCTGCAACTCGAATTGAGTCTCGGGGGCTACTGACATGGATATGCCCTTCGGGTACCCGCGGATTAGTATACCAGGTCCGGCCCATTAAGGAGGTGGACAAGTACAAGGACTCGAAGATGACTTGGAGTAGAAGAAGAAAGACTCTAATCCGTATTCGACTAGAACTCTTGTAAAACCTTAGCCCGGTTGCATATATAAAGCCAGGCAGGGGCGCCCCTAGAGGAACAACTTAGACATCAGATAAGATATCTCAGAGACATCGAATATCATAGACAAGCAATATTAGAGATACAAGATAGACTAGATACAATATTCCGCCTACGGCGGCTCCATGTAAATACCTATGATCATATACTAGATTGCTAGCAGGATGTAGCGATCCTCCACCGCGGGGACGTGAACCTAGGTACATCGTGTGCCAATATCGATCTCGGAATCTCTAGTCGTTGCTCTTCCCCCGATCCTAAGTCCTTCATTTAGGACATTTGTCGAGTTAACCCCTCGTCAGTGACTCAGAATTAGAGTGACCCAAATACGGAGTAAAAAGAATCCTAGTTAGAATTTTCTCAATTCATTTTGTCTTTCAAATAGTTTTCAGAAACACTAGACTCAACTTCGACCGATGGTAAGGGTTTCCTACAGACAGTCCTGCTCTGATACCAAAGCTGTCGGACCTCGGGTTCTAAGCTATACAGAGATGTTATGTGTATTAGTCACGCTAGCAATGAGTGATACTGGGGTTACCAGTCCTAGGCCGGAACACCATTGGCAGGCAGGCCGAAATTAAACATCGGCTCTACACATCTCGAAGCGCCGTGAAACTAATCATAACCAAGACTGCATAACAGAGAGCTCGAGAGCCTTAAACCCCTCTCGTGCACTTTATATCCATACACGAATCATGCACGAGATGGGTAACCACAACTGGTAACACAACAGTGACTCTACGACTCAAAGTAGTAGTTCAAACTCTTAACAGAGTAAAGATCCAACTTATTACAAGTAGAGGTCACTGACCCAATATTACATCAAGCAACGGAAAGCAAATATGTTATGCTACATAACAAGATAGCAAATGGCCTAAGAGGCCCTGAACATAAGTGACGTCCCAACCCGTAGATCTCAGGCTGCTGCCTTGGAACCCCAAACTAGTCGTCGAAGTCGATATCGGCATAGAAACCACCTTCGTTGCCTGCGGCGGTCTCTTCTGTGGAAAAACAACATTAAACAAGGGTGAGTACGAGGGTGTACTCAGTGAGCTGACCTTCTACACTATATGATGGCATCAAGGTCTTTTTGTGTAGCTCTTTGCAGAAAGCAAGTTTTCTTTGTGAAAATGACACAAGGCGAGGACTACTCAGAATTTGTAAAGGGGATAAGAGAGCAACTCGCAAGCTCTTTTAATCATGGAGCATCCACCAAATCATTACCTTCAGAACATCTCATCTCATATCACCCCCTCGACCCCGAGGAAGTGATCCAGAGTCTCACTCTTAAGTTGGCACTTTTAAGATTAGGTTCAAGTTGTCTATGATCTAGCATCTGTCTCCAAGTCGTCCATAACCGTGGACACGGCTTTTCGAAAAGATTTTAACCCTGCAGGGGTGCACAACTTTACCCACACGTGACGACCGTCCCCTGGACCCTTGCAAGGAGTCTTAGTGGGGTGATGGCCGCCTACAACCTTTACCTTACGTCGACCTATTCCATGAGCCACGCCAAAAGGTTTTAGTCCGCCATCGCGAGATCGGCCGTTCTCGGACGCGGAACCGTTCGTTGTGTGCAGGGGATCCAGTTCAATGCCACCAAGCACCCTTCATCCCGGCCACATCCTGTATGTATGCACCTCTTCCACGATCTCGTTTTAAAACATTTTCGATGTGTATGCCAAATGGAAAGCCCGAACTAGGTAGCTCATGGATAAGTCTAAGCAAGTTAGTCAGTCGACAGGAGTCCCATACCTCCACGTGCGGTTGTACGCTCATCTTGGATCAAGAGACAAGAACTCGGGTCCTAGGGCGGCGAGAATGAGTCAAACAACCACAACTCGCATGGCGGCTCATCCATGCCTATTGTCAAGTTTTACCAATTCACCACAATTACCATGACAAGCTATCATGCTAGATTCATATAAAGCTTCAAGCCCAAGTACCGGAATTGCAACAGTAAATGCTAAGCATGGCTAAGCATAGAATAGTAAATTTTCGGTGATGCAAAAGCAGAACCTAGTCATGCTAGGAGCATATGGACCATGGATATATAGTTGACAATAGCAGGGCATGCATCAGAATAGGTTTACTCTAAGTTTCGATAAACGACAGTTGAACGCATGCAGATATGGTGGAGGCTCGAAACATTTGTAAATCACAGGATTAGAAATGCATCAAAGGGTTTATGATTGCCTTGTTCTTCGATGTAGTTGATCTGATCAGTATTGGCGTTGATCTCGGACGCGGTCTCGGATTCTACCGAGAGGAAGAAACACCAGAAAAGAAACAACACATTCAAATAATGCATCGATGCACAATCAAGCATGATGATATGACAAGTTGAGAATGCACAAAATAAACCCTACGACATAAAGAACAAGTTAGGAGGGTTCGGATGCCTTGGGATTGCAATCCGACAAACCCTACCTTGCAATAAGGGTTCTGATTAGATCTTCTAATTAGACAGGGATTAAAGTTGTCTAAAGATGCATGAATTTGACATAAACATGTAGAGTACGTTTTTCTGAGCATTTTGGTAGGTCATACGCAAATTTCCGACAAGCAGATAATTTCCTATGAATTTTACAACATTTGGCATTTTTCTGAAATTTCTGGAAACGGAAAATTGCTTGCAGTAACTTTTTGTACACAGGGTCAATTTACCCATAGAGGTTGACTGGGGGGGCCCAGGCCCATGTGCCAGGCCACGTTGGCCAGCTTGGCCAGAACGGCCATGGCCATGGCCGCACCTGCCAGAGACCGGAGAGGGGCGGCGCTCCGGCGCGAAAGAGGAGGGGGAAAAGAGGGCGGCCGGACCAGATTCTCACCGGGAACACGCAGGGGAGGTCAGCTGGGCCGGAGGATGGCCGGCGGCGAGCAATTTGGGCGGTGGAGCTCGGACTACTGCGAGGAAAATCCGGCGAATCGGCGGTGATTTCGGGCACTCCGGCTCGATTCTTCAGGCGAGGAGGAGGAGGGCAGCGTCGGGGACCTTATAAGATCGTCAGAGAGGCAGGGGGCGGCGCGGAACGGCGGCGCTTGGTGGCGGCCATGGCTACTGTAAGCGTGCAGAGAGAGAAAGAGAAAGAACGAGGACCAGAGGGAGGAAGGGGAAGACAGCGTCGCTGGGGTGTCTCCAGGGGATTCTTCTCGGCCTCCAGAGCGAGCAGGAGGTGGCAGCGGTGGCCTCCAGAGCGAGCAGGAGGTGTCGATGGCGTTGGCCAGGAGCAAGGCACGCAGGTGCTCCCCTGTTCACAACGAAGAAGACAACAACTTTGCAAAAGCCCCCCTGGCTTTGGAGAGTTTTCCAGGGAACTTTGAAAACTACACTTGTTTGCATCATTTGATGATTCCCTTTGTTTAGAAGATTATGAAATTATCCAGGAACTTTTCTGTTAGTTAGCAAAGATTCAAAATGTTTAATTTTGCCATTCTCAAATAGCTCAAGCACAAGTGGTAATTCTTTGGAAAGGGTTTGCATTTGAAACATTTTTAGGATTCCCACTTCAAATTCGAATGCAAAAATTTCAGAGTGAAATTTAGATGATGCTTATGATGCAAGTTTACTTTATTACAAACACGAGATGTTACAGATACGTCTCAAACGTATCTATAATTTTTGATGATTCATGCTTGTTTATACACCATTTGCTTTGAGTTTTGTTACACTTCGTGGCGTTTTTATGCATTTTCTGAAACTAACCTATTAACAAGATGCCACAGTGCCAGTTCCCTATTTTCTGTTGTTTTATGTTTCAGAAAAGTTACACAGGAAATATTCTCGGAATTGGACGAAACAAAAGTCGAACCTCCTATTTTTATCGAAGCTTCGCGAAGACCGAAGATGAGACGGAGGGGGGCCAAGAGCCAGGCTCACCACAGGGGGCGCAGCCCAGCCCCTGGTCGCGCCACCCCATGGTGAGGCCAGGTGGTACTAGACCGTCATACAACCATAATGGAAACCCAACTCAACTATGAAAATATGTCGTTTAAGGTGGATTGGGCCTTGTCATAAGGTCCTACCACGAGAGATGGATCCAACAGGCCTTCAAATGCAGATAAAGTTGGTTGTGCCGAGCCTTGAGACCGAAAGCTACTAATAAAATAGCATAATCTGAACACATAGCTGAACACATAGTTTGAGTAGAAACTGTTAAAGCTCCCTGGTCTCGAAACGGCCGGCTTTGGTTCAGCTCTCGGGGCCACCTTACACACTAATAAAATCGTCAGCTTCCTTCCCCACTCATCGCCCTCACTTTCAGCTTGATCGGGGAGTTTGTCTTTCCACCTGAGTGCATGCATAATTGTCTTAGAAGTTGTCACTACCATCACTGCTTCTACATGTTGAAGACATCTCACTAGCCAGATACCACTAGAGGAGATACTGGAAGCAGGAAGCGTCCCATATGCCCATTATGCAGACACTGGCACATCACCTATGATCCACTTCATATGGCGGTAAATGGAAATCTTGGCATTGATGCCAACAATAGTATGGAATGACGACTCTGTATGAGAATCCCTGAGTAGCACCTATCGAGTCGGATTAGAACCAATCTAGAGGTGGAAGGGGCGTTCCATACTGTCACCGTCCTTAGAAGCTCCATGCTCCAAGTACGGGGCGTACCATACCACCAATGACTTCTGAAGCTAGATGGAGAAGGAGGCCTTCACCATGATGGCCATTATCGCTGAAGAACCAGATCATTCACCCGCTACCGATCTTCTATGCAATTATTGGATCAAGAAACCTGCTACATTGTCATGTTGTGTAGACAACGAGACTTCTATGCAGACGCCGCCACTAAGACGTCGTAATGAGTCAGACGTCTTATCTGCAATCATATTGTAACACCTGAAAATTTTGGTCTTTTAAAACATTTCTGGAATTCTTTTTGTTGTCTTGGATTTTATTATTATTTGGATTTCCCTCTATTTAAATTCTCAAACTTTAATGTTTTGAGTATTCCACTTTTCTCAAAACCAAAACCTTCAAGATTGCATTCTCTTTCCCTTTAAAGGAAAATTATCTCATTCTAGCTTACATAGAGATCCTATTTTGCACACCTCATAAAAATCTCCAAAATTTGGGGATGATTTCCTAGCCAATATCTTCAAAAAAGGATCCCTAGGACCATAACAAAATGTCAACACGAATTCGTGGGTACGATAACCATGGAAACAACCTCTTCTGCACCCCGTTGAAGGCCTAGAGTTTGCACCTATCCTGTCTCATGAACGAACGTTGTGGGCGGGAGTTGCATTGATCACCACATATATTTTCATCGATCAACACATATTCACACGAAAACGACCTCTTCGGTCAATCAACCCTTCGACTTGAAGATGGAGCCTTCTAGCTTCCTCGAACAAACTTAGCATTTGTACGCACCTTAAGGTGTTCTCTCACACCTTAGGTCAAATACAAGACATCGCTGGGAGAAATTGATCCACAGTTCAACCTTGCAGTTCGAGTTTGAGTATACTTTAAGTTAGGAAGACCTCACGCCCGTAGAAGCAACCTTATCGGGTCGAGGAGCAGGAAAACAACCTCTGGAAGTCAAGAGAAGCTGGATTTTGGACTATGCCAATTTGGGCGACCTATCCAGGTGAAGAAGGAGTTTGTAGAAATTATCTCCTAGTAAGTGACTTCTCCATGTCAAAATTTAAAATAGTTGGGATCACTTACGTGAAGCTGATCTTTTTAGGTCAAAGACATCATCAAGCCTATCATAAAGGTTTATCAACGCCACTCTGGAGAAAAAAGGCTTCATCATCATAACGAGGAGTTTGTCTGTGTTGACCGACGATTGTTGGAGATAAATGTGGCCAATCGACAAGTCTATGGTGCACGATCATATATCCCATCAAGCCTACTACGTCCAGGTTACCATCTGAGTACAGTAGGGAGATCATGAGAGCAACTTAACGTGCAAGATATGCAATATCGAGCGTATACCATGAAGAATTGTACCCGCCTTTACAAAACAAGTTACGCTCAAACTGTAGCCCTAAAATACTAATACTTCATAGGGCATAGGCATAAATCCTAGCTACATCTCATCTTGTTGGGTGTCTCTATAAACATGACGAGATCCATCTTGTATAGTCCTTGTACGATTGCGTGATCACGCCATTGAATAAAGCCCGAGGGAATTTATCATTACATGTTGCCCTCAGCCCCTATCGAACAATTAAACACTCTTCTGATACGTCAGGATTGTGATTACAGAGGGATCATGTGAATAATCATTCTTCAGTTTCATACCTTGCTATATATGTTGTTAACATCATCATCATCGCCTCTTCATCAAGTGTATTGGGACACATCACTGAGCACCTCACCACGAGTTCTCCATGACATATCGTGGAGATCTGTCCTACTTCCTTAGCATTTGTGCCAGCTGGTCGTCTTCTAGGTCCTCCCTTCTCAACATCAGTATGATGCTAACCTCTATCAGAGGTGGGGTGAATTCTACGAACTTCTACTTACGGATGACGTGGTTGGAAGTGGAGCAATTGAAGGAGAATTAATTGGGCAAATGTTGAATGTCCTCCCATCACCGGAGGCCATACCATTATCGTGTCCTTAAATTGATTCCACTGGTGTAGAATTGTTGGTCCTCCAGCAGTTCCGTAAAAAGAAGGCGTATAATTTTTTCAAGAGTCAAATCATACAAAAGTTTGACCAAACTTTTAGTAGAAAGTATCAACCTCTACAATATCAAATTGATATTGCTAGATACATCATTAAGTATATTTTTATATTATTATCTTATAATATTATAATTGTTGATAGTTTTCTATAAACTTGATCAGACTTTACAATGTTTGGCTCTAGAAAAAAGATTATTACGTTTTATTGGTAGGAATGGAGATTATTATTAAAAAGGCTCTTCCCTAACAAGCCATAATTGCATATTGGGCAGACTGGTTTTGTGTTATTCACCAGGTGAAACTTATGGACTGGAAACGCAGATTGCTCGCCGGCTCACACGTGCAGATAGTGGCGACGTCCTCAAGCATCCCTTGCGGACCGCTCGCCATCACCCCAACATTTTCGCCCTCAATCCCCGGCAACATCCCTGCACAAATCCAATTCGACCGGTCCATTTAAACTCCGCAGAGTTAAACAAAACCAGACCAAATGTACGTTTAATTTGACGATAAAATATGCGCCGTAGAGCTTACGTTTGAGATCCGGACGGTGGCCGAAGTGCACGTTGGTACCCTGCACAAGAGGCTGCGCAGGCAAACTCTCCAGCTCCCTCTCCAAGCCGCCTGCCCAATGGAGCAACGCCACCGGCGACATCCCCGGCGTCGGCCCGTCTACGCTCTTTACTTCCATTTCCTCATCGGCGCTCCCCTGTTTATTCCACAGGAACGCAGCACCGGTCACGCCGGCGACGCTGACGGCGAGGAACAGCAGGTTCAGCATCGTTCTCGCCGCCCACGGGTACACGTGGTTGGTGTCGCCGTCCACGGGGTAGATGTAGAACCTCTGCAGCGCGGCAACGAGCACGAGGAAGACGGTAAACGACGACGACACGACGGCGCCGAGCCAGAGCCAGCCGTTGGAGCCGAGCACCGGGGCGACTGGGACGTCCGACGGCCACGGCTTGAACCAGACCTCCCGACCGGGCTGCTTGCGCGCGCCGTCGCCAGCGGGGGGCTCGCCTTCCCTCGTGACGAAGGCCTCGATGCGCAGGTCGAGGCGGGAGATGGCCGACAGGCCGCCGGAGACCGGGACGAGGAGGTCCAGCATGTCCAGCTCGGCCGACGTCTTGAAGACGCAGACGAGGAGAAGCCTCGGCGCCGACGTGGTCTCCGACTTGCCGCTCTGGTAGACAAGCTCGCGGATGACGGAGATGAACGGCGTGATGCCGCTACCGCCGCTGACCATCACCAGCGAGTCGTACCCCATGAAGCGCGTGCACGCGGCGGCCGCGCTGTACGGCCCCTCGACGGAGACGCCGAGGTGGCCACCCGACGGCGGCAGAGACGACACCGCCTCGTACAGCTTCCGCGTCCAGCCGCCTCTGTTCGTGACGACGACGCTTAGCGTGTCGGGCTGGAGGCTGCTGCTCGACGTCACCGTGAACGGGTGCCACTGGAGCCGGGAGACGCTTGGCACGTTGACGAAGAGCGTGCTCGTCGGATTGTACCTCAAACCTGCGACAAGTGTCACGGCCGCTTCCACTGGAGTGCAATTTTTGAACCGTGCGTGATATGTTGCTTACAGGGGCTTTTGGCGAAGTTGAGCTCGACGGCCTCCGACGGCAGGAGGCGGGCGGAGACGAGGCGGACGCGGGCGCGCGACTGCAGGAACCGGAGGCACCGGTCGACGGCGAAGACGAAGACGCCGGGCAGGATGAAGCAGAACGCGGTGACGCCGACGTGGAGCGCGCAGAACAGGACGAAGGGGATGTAGAGGTGGTGCGCGTAGTAGAAGAGCTCGAACATCCGGCGGCGGACACGCGGCAGCGCCGTCGCCCACATCGCAAGGCCGCAGAGCAGCGTCAGCTCCCCGGCGACGTTCGACATCCTCGTCCGCGCCCATTTCAACATCTGTATATACGCAAGACAGGTGCAGGTCAGGGCGTGCCAAATTTGGTCACGAGTTAATTTATCGGTTTTGCTATTTCTCAGTAGATTAAGAAATAACTTATGGCTAAGTAGAATTTTAGATAATTAGATTTAAATCTTGCTCAGCTACCTGGTCGATTTGATCGGTCGACGCCCAGAAAGAGATGTAGCAGAGACCATGAGCGGTGAAGATGACCATGGCGAGATTGCCCAGCCAGACATGGTACTTGATGCTGGCCTCGGACGTGAGGCCGACGAGCGGCATAAGCGACGAGCCGCGTGCGACGGGGAAGAACAGGAGCGCGACGCACAAGCTCCCGGCGGTGCCGAGCCGCCGCGCAGCTTTCTCCAGCCGCGCCTGCCACCTGAGAACGTTGCACGTGCGTACTAAGTTTGCAGGGGGTTATTTTCAGAGACCAGATTTGCATATACTCGCTTCTCGCTTACAGTTTCTCGCCTGGTAACTTCATGCGGATTTTTGCGAACTCCATGGTGATGTAGGCGGAGTAGAACCAGACGAGGAGCGCCAGGAGCATGAGCAGGAAGGCGAGCTCTACGGGTGTCACGATTCCCAGCGGGCCTCTCGCCAGCACGGGTCTCCTCCAGGCCGCCATTCTCGTGCCATACCCCCCTTTGCCTCTGCGTAATCATCAGGATTGTCACCACTCCCAGTGGCTATATATAATCCTCTGCGTAATCATCAGGATGGTTGTTTTTAGACAGAAAAATCGACCATACCTGGTCCGGTTCTGGGTGTCTGCAGGGTCACAGTCCTTCTGCAAATGCAGGTAAACGCACGCCACAACATAGACGAACAGTACGGGAAACACGAACAGCAGCATCCTAATCGCTGCAATGAAAAAACATGTGATGAACAAAAGAATTACAGTACCTCGTTAGACCTGGCAAGGGGATGCAGTTCATAAAGTTGCGAGAGGCAGAAGATAGATGAGCTGACCTTGTTTCCCGAAGCCGGTGAGCATGGCAAGCTTGGGCACCCATGTCGAACTGTAAGTCCTGGTTGGGTAGACCGCCCACACCACGATCCACCCCACGAACACGACGGCTGCCAGGAGAAGCATGGTGATCCTGGCCGCCGCCGCCGCCGCCGCCGCGGAGGGCGCGGGTTTCTTGCCTTTGGCAGGAGCATCCTCCATCTGAAATTCGATCAGAGTCCTCTTCGTTCAGTTAGCGACCGTATTTGGTCAGATGCTCTCTACGATTGCTGTCTTCCTCAAAGTAGGCAGATGCGTACGCACGGGGAGTACTAGTAGCATATGATCGATCCGTGGAGTGCTCATTCATATCATATCGGGAGATATGATCATACAAAATGGAGAGGGAATCCACTTTTCGAGCCTGTATTGCCCTGTGTATGTGTCGATGTCGACTTCCGTTATTTGAGTCGCCTGTAGTGCCAAATTTAGTCATCATCATCGGCATATATACATATCGTGTGTGCAAAAGAAGATATGACGTGAAAGGGAGCGCCACATCGTTCAGTTTTTTTTTTTTAGCGAAAAGCCCCAGATCTATTAATAAGGACCAGGACCTGCAGTACAACCCTCAGAGAAAACCGAATTTACAACCCGGTCCCCGAGGACCCAGAACTCCGCCGACGCCGCCGCGGGACAGGGACGCGCCGATCCGCCGCTGCCGCCGCGCTCCTCACGAGCCGGCGCCGCCTTGACGAAGAGCAGCTTTTCCGCGGCCGGGAAGTCACCATCCTCAGTCTTCCGACTCGCACGGCGGAGAAGCGAAGCTCTGGAACACCGCTGGTCACACACCGTCGCCATGAGCACCGAGGGCGAAGCCGTCGACGCCGAGCACGACCTTGAAGATCCGGAGCCAGTACCTCCTGTACACCCGGCACCAAACTCCTGCCGACGCCGGAGAGAACGTCGGGGGAAGGGATGCATCACCGCGGCTTGGCAGCACCGTCGACGACGACGCCGAAGAGGGGAAGCCACGGACCTGCAAAAAGACGACGCCGACCACCCCGCCTCGCCAGCGCCGCCCCGAAGACCCTTATCTACATGCCAGAACGCAGATCTGGGGATTCCCCATCCTCCCGCCGCCGGAGCGGCCGGCGGAGGGTGAGGAATCCCCCAGATACGCCGGCGGCCGCCGGGAGAGCCCGAGTCGCCACATCGTTCAGTTCACACGCTGACACCCACCGGTCGATTTCTGATCCAGCGGGTGCTGCACGTCGAGAAGATATCATACAGTTTTCCGCTCTGATATATGATCAGACGTACACTTTTTATCCTGGATGCATATGCTCCCTTTTTCTTGAAAATAAGTTTTAAAATGTTAGAACATTTTGAAAAAAGACTCGTATGTATATCTTCATATTCTATGTTCTTGCGCACATTTTCATGAAAAAAGGATATCTTTGTTGGTGGTGCAAAAAAACAAAAACATATTGCGAAAAGGTTTATTTTAGTACCAAATTTTGTTATTTCTATATAGATCACATAAAAAATCATTTTTCTTAAAACCACTTCTTGTCGTCTTCTTGACATGGAGATATACACACAATATTTTTATATATTTTTTTAATATTTTAAAATATGTTTGCATTTCAAATAAAGGGAGCATATACGGGAGCCAAAAGGTCATACTTACTGTGTCACAAGTGGAGTGGCGCCATCGTAGCTTGCCAACTCGTAGCTTTCTCCTTCGGTCAACTACTCAGCTGGATGATGCCTGCTCGTGCGATCCAGTGACGTGCGTGGCTCTATGCATGCGGAACGCAGGGAGATTCGATGCACCGAACACGTACGTACACCTATATGCAGCCGGGACTGGTGATAGAGATACGCGACGGAATCTCGCCGCGCGTATCGGCATGGGGCGGTGGTGGCGCCACTGTGTACGGCGAGCCCAAAAGGACCAGCGATGGGCGATGGCGCCGCGCACTGAGGTGCCGCCTCCGCGCGTGGTGGAGCTGGGCTTCGCACGCGCGGGCCCGTGCGGGAATTACCGGATCGTGACGCCATGCGTGCCATGCTGGCCGGCACGGTGGAACGCGTACCCGCGGCAGGCTAGGTCGTGTTGTTCGGCCTGATTTTATATTTGTACGAAGCGTAGCCTGCCCATTTTAAGATAAACCCTATCAATAGTAAAAAAAGCTTCCATACAATCTTTAGTCTCTAAATAATTTAGTCTGCCGATTAATATGAGCATTAGTCTCGGTTCAAATGAAAATGTAGGCTAGAAAACATAAGTCCCGGTTCAAATGGGGGCTTTAGTCTCGGTTTGAGCCACCAATCGGGATGAACTAAAGCCTACCCTTTAGTCCCGGTTTCTGACTCAAACCGAGACTAAAGGTCCGGTGCCTTTTTTTCTCCTCTCATGCCTACCCCCCCCCCCCTCCCCCAACCCAAAAAACGCCAAAAAATAAACAAAAATGATAAAAACTTCAAATTTCAAAATCTTTTGACATGCATGTATCTCACGCAACCAACTTTTATGGAAAATTTAAATTTTTATATTTTTTTACAAAAAAATGTTGTTCCAAATTGAAATGGCTATACCTTTTGCATACAGACTCGAAAAAAACGTATAATATATGAAAAACTATCTACACAAAATTTTACATATGATTTCAATGGCCATAGGCCGTTTGCACAATTTCTTGTTTCTCAAAATTCCAAAGGGAAATATGAAAACAGGAAGATTTTAGATTTTGTCAGAAAAAATAATTTTTTTGGATTTTTCATTTCTTTTGTTGTTTCTTCTACTTTTTGGTTATTTTGAAGTTTTTTTATTAACTTTGGAATTTTGAAAAAAATTAAGTTTTTTGATTTTTTTGAATATTTTGAGTTTAAAAATTAATAATTAAATTATGCATAAAGATTATTTGGAATTCATTGATGCTTATTATTACTTAATCATTGTTGCTTATTGTTACTTAATCATTGTTGCTTATTATTACTTAATCATTGTTGCTTATTATTACTTAATCATTGTAAAATCATATGTTATCAAAGTGTATAGATTAATAGAATTGATAGCATAACATTATCAAAAAGTCGCGAGCGCAGTCTTGAAGCTAGTAGGGAAGGAATACAGAAGTTAAGCGTGCTAAGGGTGGAGCAATGTGAGGATGGGTGACCGACCGGGAAGTGAGGACCACAAGTATGTAATTTGACATAAAGAATAGAGGTGATTAGAGATTAAAGTGGAGAGTGAAAACTGTTAAACAATTCAAATATTCGAAAATATGAAAATTCAAAAAATCCGACATGAGAATATGCTTTTATCAATAATTGTACCAGAAATTTTTCTGGACCCCTTTAGTCCCGGTTGGAGCCACCAATCGGGACTAAAGGTCAGTCCTGATTTGTGAGCAACCGGGACTAAAAAGGGGGGCTTTAGTCCCGCTTTGCTAGTCCCGGTTGGATAACCTGGACTAAAGCCCCCTTACCAACCGGGACTAATGCCCTTTTTTCCACTAGTGTATTTTGACGCGTATTGCGTTGGTTAGGGTTTTAGGTGCAGGGGTGCGGGGGTTCGCCGATGTTGGTTCCTAGGGTTTAGGATGCTAGGTTTTCACCGGAGATGGGGAGGTTGGGATGGGGTTAGAGGGAGGTCTATGCGGTGGCGGACTGACGTTGGGAGGCGGTTTGAGAAGGGTGGTGCGGCGAGACGGCGTAGGAGTAGCGCTGGCCGCAGGTGGTGGAAGATGGCGGTCCGACCAACGGTAGCAGTTGGGGGTTGAGATTCAAAGGAAGAATCACACAATACGATGTGGGTCAACAAGCGTGAGGAAGACGATGATGTTGACGATGGTAGGATGGTGGGTCGATCCATAATAGAGTTATTGCGTGCGGCGTGGTGTTCCCTGAGGCTAAACGCATCAAATAGGACCACTGCCAAATCCTATATGCCACCTTCAGTGATGCTGAGAGGTCACTGATACGTCTCAAACGTATCTATAATTTTTGATGCTCCATGCTTGTTTTACACCAATTGCTTTGTGTTTTGTTTACACTTCGTGGTCTTTTTATGCGTTTTCTAGAATTAACCTATTAGCAAGATGCCACAGTGTCAGTTCCTATTTTTCTGCTGTTTTTGTGTTTCAGAAAAGTTACACAGGAAATATTGTCGGAATTGGACGAAACGAAGCCCAAAGTTCATATTTTTTCCGACACGAGACGGAGTCCAAAGGAGACTCAGAGGACAGCCAGGGGTTGGCCACACCATAGGGTGGCACGGGTCCACCCCTGGCCGCGCCATCAGGTGGTGTGGGCCACCCTGGTGCCCTCTGACATCGCTCCTCCGCCTATATAAAGCCTCCAGCGCGAAAATCCTAAATGAATCGGTGTTTTCCCAGATAAACTTCCGCAGCGCTGCCGCCGTCGAAGACCAATTTCGTGGGACAGAAGTCTCTGTTCCGGCACACTGCCGGGATGGGGAATTTCCCCTGGAGCCATCTCCATCGACTCCACCTCCATCTTCATCGATGTTGATGTCTCCTATGATGTGGAGGGAGTTGTTCTCCCCCGGGGCCGAGGGCTCTACCGGTAGCTATGTGGTTCATCTCTCTCTCCCATGGTGTGATCTTTATGTGATCATGAATTTGTATCTAGTTGAATTGGTACATGTTGTTCTTCATATATTACGCTACTCTAGTGCTTTATTATTGTAATCTCCGGAGACACCTTGTACCATGATGTGAAGGTGACAGTGTGCGCATTATGTGTGTCTCTTTGGCTAGTGTCTCTATGAATTGTTGGTGTTTGTTGGACCCATCTAGTGCGCTCAAGGTGATAGTGTGGGGCAATCTAGTTTGGGGAAATGCGAACTTTGAGGAGTGCTTTATAGCCCTACACATAATTAGTGTTCGTTATCCAGCGGAGAATAGTTTAGAATAGCATAGTGAAGATAGATATTTATGTGTTCAATTATGTTATCTTTGTTTAGAGTGTCCACAAGTGAAAGTATGATCCATAGGCCTTGTTTCTAAGCATTGAAACACCGTTTACATTCAGTTCTGTTACATGTTTGCTCGCAGCGATATTTATTTCAGATTGCATTTACTACTTATAATCATCCATATTACTTGTATTCACTATCTCTTTGCCGAACTAGTGCACCTATACATTTGACAAGTGTATTGGATGTGTTGGGGACACAAGAGATTTCTTGTATCGTAATTGCAGGGTTTCTTGAGAGGGATACCTTTGACCTCTTCCTCCCTGAGTTCGATAAACCTTGGGTGATCCACTTAAGGGAAACTTACTGCTATTCTACAAACCTCTGCACATGGAGGCCCAACACTATCTACAAGAATAGAAGCGTTCGTAGACATCAAGCTCTTTTCTGGCGCCATTGCCGTGGAGGTAAGGTAAAATGTACTCACATCCTCTAGCTACCAAGCTATCTTCTAGTACTGTTGCTGGTGTGCGAGTGCTCGAAGTTATTTCCTTTAGATTCTGCAATTATATCTTTTTGTTTCTTGTTTTTATTTTCACTAGTTAGGCTTAATGGAAAACAAAGAGCTTTATAGTATTTTTCCTGAGTTAGGACATGAAGTGTTTGAAGAGAAAATTGAAAAACCTATGGAGCTTTATTTGCATGCTAATAGCAATGCTGTTAGTATGAATTCTTTGAACACCGTTATTGCTAATGCTATGGAAAAGTCTAAGCTTGGGGAAGCTGGTTTTGATGAGCATGATATGTTTAGTTCCCCAGCTTTAGAGGAGAAAATTCGCTCTGATGATACTTTATCTCCCATATGTGATAATTCTAATGATGCTTCTGATCCTCATACTGAAAGTATCTCTTTTAAAATACATATGAAAATTGTTGAACATGCTATGAATAACTGCTATTTAGGAGATGGAACTATCCATCCTGTTAATCATTTGCTCTTTATACATGAATTATGCGAGTTGTTCAAGTGTGCAGGTATTTCAACAAGTCAGGTTAAGAGGAAGCTATTCTCTTTATCACTAAAGGGCAGAGCTGCGGAATGGTATAAGATGTTGAAGAATGGCCGACCTATTGGCTAGGAGGAAACTATACCTCTATTTTATTCTAAATTCTATCCTTCTAGTGAGATTCATAAAAATAGGAACTATATTTATAATTTTCATCCTCATGATAGAGAAAGCATTTCCCAAGTGTGGGGAATATTGAAGTCACTAATGCTCAAATGTCCCATTCATGAGCTCCCCCGTAATATTGTAATTAATAATTTTTATGCAAGGCTTTTAGGACATTACAAGGACTATGTAGATGCCTGTTTAGAGGGATCTTTCACAAGTAAGGAGGTTGAAGCCAAGTGGGATCTGCTTGAAACAATTCAACAAAATACCGAAGATTGGGATTGTGACAAAGGTAAAGAATCAGGTATAAACTATGAGCACGATTGCATTAAGTCTTTCGCTAAAACTGCTGATTTTCAAGAGCTTAGTGCTAAATATGGTCTTGATCCTCAAATTATGGTTGATTGCTATAGAACCATTGCTTCTCATATTAATGTTCCTAAAGTAAATTGGGACATGTATCATGAACCTTTTAAAGACACTTGCATGGAAAGTGAAATTGTTATTGATGATTGTAATAAACATGCTCAAACTTCTAAAAGTACTATTTCTTATAAGCATGTTAATTTTTGTGGAGCACTTAGACCTTGTGAAAGGAATCAAATCAAGGAAGATTATTGTATCCACCACAGGAATGAAAAAACTAGAATGTGGGACAAGGCTCTAAATGAGCTCGGTGAAAAGGTTTCTGCACTCTATCCTTTTATTTGTGAACTTTGCTATAAAGTGGGTCATTTCAATTTTCAATGCTCGGGCTATGATAATAGCCTTTCTAATCCAATGAGTACTGCAAGTTTGTATTTTGATGACATGATCACTCCTAATCAACATGATGAGCTTACTTTATTTTTGGGGTGTGAAGAGTTATCAAGAAAAACTTCTTTGGTAGATATGAGTGTTTTTAATATAAATAGCATCCTACATGGTTGTCATCTTTATTGTGTTGATAATTGCCACGCAAATACTTATATACAAAATGTTATAAAAGATGAGGCTTTATCAAAATATGACAGGACTAATATGTGTTTTGTTCTTATTAATGAGAAGGAGGAATCCTCCAAAGTTTCTTCTATCGTTTCCGTCAATAAACTAGGGTATGTGGAGAAGCTTCCTTTCAAGCCTCTCCCTCTTAAAGAGGGGAAGAAGAAGAAGAAGAAGAAGAAGAGGAGGAGTAAAAGGAAAGAGGAAATGGTATCTTCCCCTAAGCATGTTGCTCCTATTATAGTTTTTGCTGATGAGTCTGAACTCGATGATGTTCCTATGCCAGTTACCTATAGTAGTGATCATGATTGGGAAAAGCACACTACTTTTGATATTGAAAATCTCTTTGGTACCAATTCTAAAAATGATGATGTTAATAATTGTTGTACTATTAGTGCTATCCATGTTCCTTCCAATGATGATATTTTTACAAATGAACACACTTTGGAAGATAGCTATTCTATTGCTTATGATGATACTATACCTTGATACGTCTCAAACGTATCTATAATTTTTGATGCTCCATGCTTGTTTTACACCATTTGCTTCATGTTTTGTTTACCCTTTGTGGCATTTTTATGCGATTTCTGGAACTAACCTATTGATAAGATGCCACAGTGCCAGTTCCATGTTTTCTACTATTTTGTGTTTCATAAAAGCTACACAGAAAATTTTCTCGGAATTGGACGAAACAAAGACCAAAACTCCTCTTTTTCCTGGACAAAGGACGAGGACCGAAAGAGAGCCGGAGGGGGGGCCAGAGGGCAGGCTCACCATGGGGTGGTGCACCCCCCCCCCCTCCTGGCCGCGCCTAGGGGTGGTGAGGCCCCCCTGGTGGCCCTCTGACGCCGTCCCTCCACCTATAAAAAGCCTTCCGAAGGAAAACCCCAAAAACAATCGGCGTTTTTCCCAGAACAGTTCCGCAGCGCCGCCGCCGTCGAAGACAAATTTTAGGGGACAGAAGTCTCTGTTCCGGCACCTTGCCGGGATGGGGAAGTTCCCCCGGAGCCATCTCCATCGACGCCGTCTCCATCGACTTCATCGCCATCTCCACCAACCTTGCTGTCTCCTATGATGAGGAGGGAGTAGTTCTCTCCCGGGGCTGAGGGCTCTACCGGTAGCTATGTGGTTCACCTCTCTCTCCCATGATGTGATCTTTATGTGATCATGAGCTTTGTATCTAGTTGAATTGGTAGATGCTATTATTCAGATATTATGCTACTCCCGTGCTTTATTATTGTAATCTCCGGAGATACCTTGGATCATGATGTGAAGGTGACAGTATGCGCATCATGTGTGTCTCTTTTGGCTTATGTCTCTATCAATTGTTGGTGTTTGTTGGAACCATCTAGTGCGTTCATGGTGATAGTGTGGGACAATCTAGTTTAGGAAAATACAGACTTTGAGGAGTGCTTCGTAGCCCTACGCATGATTAGTGTTCGTTATCCATTGGAGAATAGTTTAGAGTGGCATATTAAAGTTAGTATCTATTGGTTCAATTATGTTATTTTGTTGAGAATGACCACTAGTGAAAGTATGATCCCTAGGCCTTGTTTCCAAGCATTGCACACCATTTACATTCAGTTTTGTTACATGTTTGCTCGCAGCGATATTTCTTTCATATTACATTTACTATTTATAATCATCACTACTAGTTGTATTTCACTATCTCTTCGTCGAACTAGTGCACCTATACATCTGACAAGTGTATTGGGTGTGTTGGGGACACAAGAGACTTTCTGTATCATAATTGCAGGGTTGCTTAAGAGGGATAGCTTTGACCTCTTCCTCCCTGAGTTTGATAAATCTTGGGTGATCCACTTAAGGGAAACTTGCTACTGTTCTACAAACCTCTGCACTTGGAGGCCCAACACTATCTACAAGAACAAACACGAGCGTAGACATAAAGCTCTTTTCTGGCGTCGTTGCCGGGGAGGTAAGGTAAAAGGTACTCACATTCTCTGGTTACTAAGTCTTTTAGTTGCTGATGGGTGCTCGAAGTTATTTCCTTTAGATTCCGCAATTATATCTTTTTGTTTCTTGTTTTTATTTTTACTAGTTAGGCTCAAAGCTTGGGATGCCCCCGAGGCACCCCTTCTTCATCGGCAAAAATCAGGTCACCTTTCAACACACTATATTTTTATTGCTTCATATTCTATGCGTTTTTCTTGGAGTGTGAGTTGTTTTTTGCTTTCAGTTTTCTTTCATTTTGGTTGCTGCAATAAATGGTTGGATCACATCAAGTTTGTTTTGGAGAGAGACTTACTCCGTTTTTCATTGCCAAGAACACTCTAGTTTTCACTCTTATCGTTCAATGAGTGTTCTCCTTTTCTCGAACTGCGTTTAGCTTTCATTTTTTGCCTTGATTTTTGTTCAGATCTTGTTATATCTTTGCATCAAGGTGTATTTAGACCTCTGGTCTATGTTGGTTTTCATCAAAAGAATTGTTTCAAAAAGGTTTGAATGGTGTTGGAAAAGAGAAAAAGTTGTCATGCAAAAAAGTGGTACAAAAAGGAGCTTGTTTAGACTGCGGCTTAGAATTTTTCATGCCATGCTTGATGTCGTTTTGATAGTATGCTTAGTAGTTTTTGCTGTGGCATGACTTGTCTCAAAGGACTGAGATTGCTTAATGAGCCTTTGAAAAAATCATGCGTTGTTTTTATTATATGGAAGCATTTATTTGATTTTCTCCTTGATGCTTTATTTGGTTTGACTTGGCGCATGCTTACAACATGTTTGACTCTTACAAAGTCGCCATAAGCCTCTATGATCATTTGGTTTTTGACTTGTGATGCCATTTTATGCTTCTTTTAATGATGTTTTGTCGCTATGCATGATTATGGCCGTTATTGCTCTCTTAGTTGGTCGCTCCCAGTCTTTTGCTAGCCTTCATTTTGTACTGAGTATGAGCTCTACTCGTGCATCCAACTCCCAAAAACCGAGTTTGCCAATGAGTCCACTATAAATTCCTATACATGGTATTTGTAAGCCATTCCAAGTAAATTTTCATGTGCTACCTTTCAGAAACCTTCAAAATACTTCTCGATTTGTGACACTGTTTTTAGCTCATGGGGACGTAGTGGTCGGATTTGCTATCTTCCATATTGTGTTATTCCAAAAAGAAAAGAAAAAAGAGAAAAAAGAAAAGAAAAAAAGGCACTCCTCCCTGCTATGTGAATGTTGGTGGGCACCCGATGGAATTGGTTAGCCATGGTTTGTGAAAGGAAAAAGGTGGGGAGGAGTGCCAAGCTTTATAAAAGAGCATGAAAGTGCCAATCTTTCTCTCAAAGACTTGCTTATTTTTGTATGGAAGATAGTAAGAACACCATTGCCAGTCGTTGACAAAGACAACCACCTCTCAAAACCAATTTTTATCTCTCTGTTTTACAAATGAAAAGCTCTAGACATGTTTAATCCATGCTTCCCTCTGCGAAGGGCCTTTCTTTTACTTTTATGTTGAGTCACCACCTTCTACCTTTATGCATCGTATAAGAGAGCATAGTTGCCATTCTGAGTTTAATGTGCATAGTCCCAAAGTTTATCATTGATTGATTTATGATTATGGTTTTACTTGTTCTTAAATTATTTGTATCTAGTCGCCCTCTTAGACTTGAAGGTGTCCTATGCATTTATGTTTTGCTATTCTATGAAGGACAAGCTGAAAACCATTTGCTATGTTTTTCCATATGATTTGAGCACACGTTTGACTTTCAATGTTTCATTATTCATGATCTTTCGTTTGTGTTCTTTTCATGTTATAACATGGTTGCTAAGTTTTTATTGTCAAGATTATGTCTCTTATGCCCATGTTTTAAGTTCTTTGATCCCAGCACTCAATGCTTTACATAGATGAGCAAGATTGTGATGGTGCATGTCACCTCAAAAATTATTCTTCTGTTATCACTTACCTACTCGAGGACGAGCAGGAGTTAAGCTTGGGGATGCTTGATATGTCTCAAACATATCTATAATTTTTGATGCTCCATGCTTGTTTTACACCATTTGCTTCATGTTTTGTTTACACTTCGTGGCGTTTTTATGCGATTTCTGGAACTAACCTATTGACAAGATGCCACAGTGCCAGTTCCCTGTTTTCTGTTGTTTTGTGTTTCAGAAAAGCTACATAGGAAATATTCTCGGAATTGGATGAAACGAAGACCGAAACTCCTATTTTTCCCGGACAAAGGACGAGGACCAAAAGAGAGCCGGAGGGGGGCCAGAGGGTAGGCTCACCATGGGGTGGCGTGCCCCCCTCCTGGCCGCGCCCAGGGGTGGTGAGGCCCCCTGGTGGCCCTCTGATGCCGCCCCTCCGCCTATAAAAAGCCTTTCGAAGGAAAACCCTAAAACAATCGGCGTTTTTCCCAGAACAGTTCCGCAGCGCCGCCGTCATTGAAGACAAATTTCGGGGGATAGAAGTCTCTATTCCGGCACCTTGCCGGGACAGGGAAGTGCCCCCGGAGCCATTGATGCGGACGGTGTTGATATATAGATCACCGACCAGTTGGGAACCCCAAGAGGAAGGTATGATGAGCACAGTAGCAAGTTTTCCCTCAGTAAGAAACCAAGGTTTATCGATCCAGTAGGAGAAAGCCAAACTTAAGAAGGTGATGCTTGCTAGCTTTGTTCCACTCCAGCAAGGGTGCCGTTTACGACACTTGTTGGTGCGTTTTCAACTAGTAGCAACGCGGAACCTGCACACAAGACAACCAAGAACTTTGCTCCCAACTTACGATGAGGTTGTCAATCTCACCGGTTTGCTGTAAACAAAGGTATGAGTGTATCGAGTGGAAAACAATAGTAGTATGCGAGAAAGTAAACAGTGCGAGTAATAGTAAAACGGTGTAACAATGCAAAGGAAATTGGACCGGGGTCCACAGTTCACTAGTGGTTTATCTCCATCAAATAAATAACGACATGCTGGGTAAACAAATTACAGTTGGGCAATTGATAGAATAAAGATAATGTGCATATGTCACGAGGATCACTATGAGATTTACTCTGGGCATTACAACAAAATACATAGACCGCCATCCAACTGCATCTATGACTAATAATCCACTCGCGGGGAATCATCCGAGGACCCCTTGAGTATTAAGTTGCGAACAATAGATAACTGCATTAAGCAAAGTGTGTAATGTAAACAAAACGAATGTCCTTGGACACAAGAATGTTGTTTTCTCCCTAGTGGCAACATCACATTTACAACCTTAGAGGTTTCTGTCACTCCCCCAGATTAAATAGAGGCATGAACCCAACTATCGAGCATAAATACCCCCTCTTGGAGTCACTATATCTACTTGGCCAAGATAGCTACTAATAATGGAGAGCATGCAAGATCATAAACAACATAGAGATAGCATAAGATATATTATTCAGCACATCAACTCAACATAACACCAATATTCATCGGATCCCAACAAACACAACATGTAGAATTACACAAAGATGATCTCGATCATGTAAGGCAGCTCACGAGATCTAAACATGAAGCACATGGTGGAGAAGACAACCATCTAGCTACTGCTATGGACCCATAGTCCAAGGTAGACTACTCACTCATCGCGTCGGAGGCAAGCATGGCGATGAAGAAGACCTCCGGTGGAAATTCCCCTCTCCGGCAGGGTGCCGGGAAGGGCTTCTGGACCCTCCCGATCTCGGGTCAACGACGGCGGCGGATCGCGATGTGTTTCTGGAAAATTGATCGGGTGTTTAGGTTTTTCCCGTCGGGGGGTCTTTATAGGCGAAGGGGCGGCGCCAGAGGTGGGCCTGGGTGCCCTCACCACAGGTGGGCGCAGGCCAGGGGCAGGCCGCACCCCCTGGTGGTGTGGCCGCCCAGTGGCCCCCCTCCGTCTCCTCTTCGGACTTCTGGAAGCTTCGTTAAATATCTGTATGTTTGGCTTTTGTTTCGTCCAATTCTGAGAATATTTCCTGTGTAACTTTTCTGAAACACAAAAACAGCAGAAAACAGGGAACTGGCACTGTGGCATCTTGTTAATAGGTTAGTTCCGGAAAATGCATAAAAACGCCACGAAGTGTAACAAAACACTAAGCAAATGGTTTAAGAATAAGCATGGAGCATCAAAAATTATAGATATGTTTGAGACGTATCAGCATCCCCAAGCTTAACTCCTGCTCGTCCTCGAGTAGGTAAGTGATAACAAAAGAATAATTTTTGAGGTGACATGCACCAACACAATCTTGATCATCCATGTAAGCATTGAGTCCTGGGATCAAAAGAACTTAAAACATGGGCATGAAAGACATAATCTTGATAGAAGAAACTTAGCAACCATGTTATAACATGAAAAAGAACACAAACGAAAGATCATGAAAATGAAACAATGAAAGTTAAACGTGTGTTCAAATCATATGGAAAAACATAGCAAATGGTTTTCAGCTTGTCCTTCATGAAATAGCAAAACATAAATGCATAGGACACCTTCAAGTTTAAGAGGGCGACTAGATACAAATAATTTGAGAATAAGCAATAACATAATCATGAATCAATCAATAATAAATTTGGGATTTCTATTTTCATGCCCTCAGGTCCTTAGTTGTACTCAGTTTTCCCCAGCCGCTTAGTTTTTCCTTAGTTTTCCCCAAGCCCTTGTGTGAAACCCTCAGAAGGAGCTCGGACGGGAGGATTCCCGTTTAGTTGACCGTTCCATGCTGACGAGTGGGGCTGCGCCGTGTGGGGCCGCGTCATGTGGGGCTAGTATAAAGGGACCGCGTGGGACAGGACGAGACCGTATTTGGTCAAACGAGCGGAGCTGGGGCCGTAGCGTGTGGGGCCGTAGCGTGTGGAGCCGTGTGGGTCCGGGGCGTGGGCACGAGTGGTTTCGGTCTCTTTCGCCCAGATTAGCAGTTTTCAATGCACCTTTTTCCTCTCTCTCGCTCGATCTCATTCATTCTTGATTTCCCAAATTGGTAGCAAATCTAGAGTAGCTTCTCCTTCTATTTTTTAACGCCATTCATTTCTTTATGCCTTCGTTTTTACCCAATCAGGTACTCCCTCCGATCCATATTACTCTTCACTAATACGGATGTATCTACCACTAAAATGTGTTTAGATACAACCACATTAGTGAAGAGTAATATGGATCAGAGGAAATAGGAAATCTAGGGCACAAATCCAGAGAAAATATACGATAAGCTGCATACAGCAGCCAACATAGCATAGATATATGGGATCACGATAGATCCAATAGTACTACCGAGATCTAACATAAGCTACTCCTACATTTTACATGGGATTAAGTTTGGAGGCTGCGCAGGTGAATCCCAAGTGCTTTGTGTTTGGCCATGAACGTATACACGTTCACGGTCGTTCCAACTCTAGCGTCGCCTCTGCCAATGGATTCAGCATAGTTCACCATGCAGTTGAAGTCGGTGGCGCGGAGCCTCCTGTTGCAGAAGGGGCACCTGTAAACGCCTCCAGCAAAGTGGCGATCGTAATGGCCGGACTGCAGCCTCCTGAGGACGTGATGAGTCTTGGTGTGGAAGGACTCATCGTCGCTGTCGACGTCGCTGCTCTGCACCTGTCACGTAGCACCAAAGATCAAAAAATACGGAGTCAATTGCAGCGATGATGGAACAGAGAGTGAACAAAAGATCATACATGATAATATGGGCACAAAAAAAGAGGTAGCCTCAGTTACATTGGACACACTTATATCCAGGATTTGGGTCAGTGAACCAAAGATCATGCACAACAAATTTGTACACACCAATTGTTCACAGACCAAACCCTGAATCAATTTGTGCCCAAATATTCATCAACATCGGCACAAATTAACCGGATGGGATTGATTACTCACATAAGCTAACCGAATCTTAAATAAAAGCAAATCACAAACACTAATAACGCAAGATCTAGAACTAGGAACAGACGAACCCTAATAACGCAAAATCTAACACGCAAGATCTAGAACTAGGAATAGACGAACCTTATTAACGCAAGATCTAACACAAAAGGATTGAACTAGGAACAGACAAACCCTATTAACACAAGATCTAACACAAAATGATAGAACTAGGAACAGACGAACCCTAATAACGCAAGATATAACACAAAAAGGATTGAAATGGAATAAGAACAAGGGAACAAAGGGTTACCTCCTCGTCGTCGACGATGCTAGTGTCATAGGGGTTCTCCGGGGCGACGTACGGCTCTTGTTCGTACGGGGCCCAATCGACGGGGAACTGGACGGGGGCCTGGACGGGGGCGGTGGCCGATGCGCCGGCGGCTACATCGGAAGCAGCGACGGGGGCCTGGACGGGGGCGGTGGCCGATACACGGCGGCCGATGCGTCGGCGGCCGATGTGCCGGCGGCTACGTCGGAAGCAGCGACGGGGTCCTGGACGGGGGCGGCGGCCGATGCGCCGGCGGCCGATGCGCCGGTTGGTGGAGTCGATCCGTGTGACAAGAGACATGCATTTATGGATTATTTTGCCACGTAACTATATTCCCTCTATTTATACATTATTTTCCATGATTTTAAAATGTTAAACTAAAAAGTGGTATAATTTTGGTGTAAACAAGAGACATACATATTTGCGGATTTCGGTGAATGGGCAATTTATCACCCCTCTAACAATTATCAACTATCTTTAGCATTCCTTTTCTTTTAGGGAATATAGTTTTGGTAATTTGAAACGGTCCAAAAGTGGTATAATTTTGGTAGAAACATGAGACATACATATTTGGCATATTTGGGGGATTTCGGTGAATGGATTATTTATCACCCCTCTAACAATTATCAACTATCTTTAGCATTCCTTTTCTTTTAGGGAATATAGTTTTGGTAATTTGAAACGGCCCAAAAGTGGTATAATTTTGGTAGAAACATGAGACATACATATTTGGCATATTTGGGGCATTTCGGTGAATGGATTATTTATCACCCCTCTAACAATTATCAACTATCTTTAGCATTCCTTTTCTTTTAGGGAATATAGTTTTGGCAATTTGAAACGGCCCAAAAGTGGTATAATTTTTTGTAGAAACATGAGACATACATATTTGGCATATTTGGGGGATTTCGGTGAATGGATTATTTATCACCCCTCTAACAATTATCAACTATCTTTAGCATTCCTATTTTTTAGGGAATATAGTTTTGGCAATTTGAAACGGCCCAAAAGTGGAATAATTTTGGTAGAAACATGAGACATACATATTTGGCATATTTGGAGGATTTCGGTGAATGGATTATTCATCACCCCTCTAACAATTATCAACTTTCTTTAGCATTCCTTTTCTTTTAGGGAATGTAGTTTGGGATATAGTTTTGGTTATTTGAAACGTCCCAAAAGTGGTATAATTTTGGTATAAACATGAGACATACATATTTGTGGGATTTCGGTGAATGCATTATTTGTCACCCCTCTAACAATTATCAACTATCTTATTCTCTAACACTTATTTTTTTGGTAATTTCGGTGAATGCACGCACTAACTTTGAAAACAACTACAAGTACATGTAACTGACTAATGCATTTGTAACAAGGGATCCCTTGTAACAACTTCTAGCGCTTGATGAGCAATGATAAGAATCCGATCGCAATTATACAACAAAAAAAACAACCAGCCATCAGATTAGCTTGCTTCTTTAACTCGATCAGCTGCTTTAACTGCTTGTTCATTTTCTGCAGTTCTCCCTTCACTTCCACCAGTTCTGCATTGGAAGCATTAGGCATAATCGGAACGGCTCCTCTCTCCACCGCATTCTCTACAGCAAGTCCCCCCTCCCAAATTGCGCTCCCCAATAGCGCCAATTGATTCCTGCAATTTAAGCCTCTGAACGTACACATCGATCCACTCGAAATACCTGCATTTTTTCAGGATCTGAAAACAACAACATGAACCCTAAATCCCAAATTCGAGGGAATAACAAGAAAATTGAGAGAAAACAGAGCAATTGGAGCGAGATCTAACCTTATCCCCCTCTCTATATGGCAAGCTCTAGCATGCAAGGAACTCACGTCCACAGTTGCCGTTGTCGTCCGTCTTACAGATCGACCACTTCAGAGGCTCCTGGCATGGGCAGTCAGGGCATCTTGTCAAAGGCACGGGTCCATACTGCGGCCATGAAGAATGGGAGGTCGAAGAGAAACTAGACATCACCCGCCTGCCGGAGAAGGGCTGCCACTGGCAGAGAAGAAGAACAATGGGGCGCGGGGAAAGAAAGGGGAAGCAATGGCACGGGCACGAGCGCGGGGCTGGCTTGGGCTCCCATTTTGCAACGGTCACCTGGATAAGCTGTGGGTCTGGCGCGCTAACGTGGACAGGTTGTGGGTCCCATGATGATCTGGATAAGTGGAGACGTGTCCACTGCGGGGCACCAACAGCGGCCCCACTTGCCAGCACCAACAAACGGTCAACTAAACGGGATTCCTCCCGTCCGAGCTCCTTGTGAGGGTTTCAGACAAGCGCTTGGGCAAAACTGAGGCAAAACTAAGCGGCTGGGGAAAACTGAGCAATACTAAGGACCCGAGGGCACGAAAATAGAAATCCCAAACATAAATGCATAGGACACCTTCAAGTTTAAGAGGGCGACTAGATACAAATAATTTAAGAACAAGTGAAACCAAAATCATGAGTCAATCAATGATAAACTTTGGGACAATGCACATTATACTCAAAATGACAATTATGCTCTCTTAGACGGTGCATAAAGATAGAAGGTGGAGACTCAACATAAAAGTAAAAGAAAGGCCCTTTGCAGAGGGAAGCAGTGATTGCAAGTTTTATAAACCTTCAAAAATTATGGTACTTACTAGCTTTGAGCTCTCATTGCCCCCATCATAGGTATCTTGAATGGTTAAAGTTAATGCGAGTACAATTATAAAGCATATGCTTGACAAATCATAAGTTGAAAACCTCATGTCCCATGAAGTACGAATACCCAAACCTCATGCTACTCGACTTAGAGTCCCAAGCAAGCTCTTGTCATTGTAAGTATACATGTATCATCAAGAACCGCTAACGGGGTACCTCCGTGCCCGATGACATGGAACAAGCCCACATCAAAATGACAGGATAAACAGACAATGAACACCTCGGCATCTCTTTTATTTACCATTGGTATAGCTTTTTATTTTGAGATGCATCGTCGAATGTTCACTATGGGCATGCTATAAATTTCCACCATGAATTATGCATGGCTTAGATTAGCAGCCTAGGCATTTCTCTAACACATATACAAACTCCATGATCCCGCAAGATTCCCAAATTATTTCACATCGCGAGTATCCATAAACAAAAGATCATGATATCAACTCAAATAAGAAGTGCAATATTGAAAGCTTGCCCCATGACGGCATGGCTGGGCTAATTTCCAACTTACAACTTGCAAGCATAACAACTCAACATAAAAGAGCCACAATGTCAAATTTTTAAGAACGAGAAAATTAAAGTGTGCCATCAGGTTCGTGAGAGCTTTACTGACCAATTTTTGCATAACACCAAAAAGAGTTTAAGTTGAAGGATAGATAAAAGCAAGTCAAATGTACTTTGGAATAGCAAATTGCTAATAAGTATGTATGGTGGACACATTGGAATAACTTGGATTTTGGGAGTTGGATGCACGAGTAGAGCTCAGACTCAGTACAAAATGAGGGCTAGCAAAAGACTGGGAGCGACCAACTAAGAGAGCAATAACGACCATAATCATGCATAGCGACAAAACATCATTAAGAGAAGCATAAGATGACATCAAAAGTCAAAAACTAAATGATCATAGAGGCTTATGGCGACTTTGTATGAGTCAAACATGTTGTGAGCATGCGCCAAGTCAACCCAAATAAAGCATCAAGGAGAAAACCAAATTAATGCTTCCAAATAATAAAAATAACGCATGATTTTTTTCAAAAGCTCATTAAGCAATCTCAATCATTTGAGACAAGTCATGCTACAGCAAAACCACTAAGCATACTATCAAAATGATATCAAGCACGACATGGAAAATTCTAAGCCGCAGTCTAAACAAGCTCCTTTTTGTACCACTTTTTTGCATGAAATTTTGTCTCTTTTCCAACACCATTCGAACCTTTTTTGAAACAACTCTTTTGATGAAAACCAACATGGACCAGAGGTCAAAATGCACCTTGATATAAAGATATAACAAGATCTGAACAAAAATCAAGGCGAAAAATGAAAGCTAAACGCAGTTCTAGAAAAAGAGAACACTCGTTGAACGATAAGAGTGAAAACGGAGTGTTCTTGGCAAATGAAAAGCAAGGCAACTTCTCCAAAAGAAATTTGTTGGGGTCCAACCATTTATTTCAGCAAACAAAACAAAACTGAAAACTAAAGACAAGACGCTCCAAGAAAAACGCATAGTGCATGAAGCAATAAAAATATAGTGTGTTGAAAGGTGACCTGATTTTTGCCGATGAAGAAGGGGTGCCTCAGGGGCATCCCCAAGCTTTGACGCTTGTACCTCTTAGATATTTCTTGGGGTGCATGGGCATCCCCAAGCTTGATCTTTTGTCCATTCTTCAACTCATCTCATCATTCTCCAATCCCTACACTCGAAAACTTCCTTCATACAAAACTAAACACAATTCTATTAGCAACATTAGTGTAAGCATAATAATGAATCAACCCCTATTTGGTTCATATTTCAACTCAAAACCACCACATATAAAGCATATACTACTGTAGCAACTTCCCCAAAAGTTCCGTGATCAAAAGAACTAAAAAAGGAAAGCGATCGAGAGGCAAACACAAATAGTGGCAGAAATCTGTCAAAACAGAACAGCTGACAAAGGTCGATTTTTTCGAGGGCTTTATTTTGCTCAAATCAAAAAGTGTAAAACTAATGAAAGTTTGGATATAACCTGGGGCATATGCACAAGAAATCTCAGGTCAAAAAGATATTCTGAGAATTTTCACAAATTTTTACGGTGTAGCACTGAAATCTGTTTCAGGACAGCAACTTCCCCAAATCCTACCTCACTCAAATTAGAGGTTTCTCTTGGCACAACAACGAAATAAAAATGATAAGGAGCAGTTATTACAGTAGTAATAACTTCCAAGACTCAAATAAAATAAAAATAACTGAAAGTAAAACAATGAGTTATCTCCCAAGAGTGCTTTTCTTTAACGCCTTTGAGCTAGGCTCAGTAATTTGAGAAGATGCTCACATAAGAAATATGAATGGAAGCCAAAAAGAGCATCAAGGAGCAAATATAAAACACATTTAAGTCTAACCCACTTCCCATGCATAGGAATCTTGTAAGAAAATAAATCAAAGAAGCACATAGTCACAAGTATGGGTACATAAAACAAGAGCAACTTCGGAAC
This sequence comes from Dactylis glomerata, assembly GCA_007115705.1. Lineage (NCBI taxonomy): Eukaryota > Viridiplantae > Streptophyta > Magnoliopsida > Poales > Poaceae > Dactylis > Dactylis glomerata. The sequence goes on along the minus strand of QXEO01000247.1, from coordinate 4,934,000 downwards.
TTTCAATATAAAGAGCGGTGTTTTAGTAACATGAGAATTCCAACAACCATATTTTCCTCTCTCATAATAATTTTCAGTAGCATCATGAACAAACTCAACAATATAAATATCACACTCACCCTCTTTTGTGAAGCACGGAGGGCGATCAAATAAGGTATTAGTAAAAGAGTTACTCTTATTGGGAGGTAGATATGGGTAGTTCCATTCTTCCTCCTCTTGATCATCAAATGAGCTTCCAGTTTCAGCAATTTCTTCTTCCATAGGCTCCTTCAAGGCATTAGTCTCTTTCGTTGGAGAACATCTATTAAGATATTTAAGAATATAGCCATTTTCTTCCTTTTAATTATCAAAGCAAAATTTAAGTATATCATAAACCTCATATTTATAAAGTGCATCATCAGTATTTTCAAGCAAATAAGCAAGTTCGAATGCACCCTTCCAAGCAATAAATTCTTCAATTTGTTCCACATCATAAAAGTCATAATTTTCATTAATATAAGAAGATATGGTAACATCATCATTATACTCACATTGAAAAGGGAGGTGTTTATACCTCCTACAGCAACAAGATCTATCAAAGCAATAAGTAACATTATAAGTAGAGCACGCGTTTCTAGCAATGATATACAATCTATTGATTTGTTCCTGTAAGTGTTTCTCTTTTTGTGACAAGCGGTGTTCCTCATAAAATTTTTGCTGCTCTTCCGTGAACCCACCTTGCCAAAAAGATTTAGTTTCAAAGAAACCAATCATTGATAGAAAGCATGATAAAGCAAGACAATAACAGACCAACAAAAGTAACAACTATAAAAGGAACTAATTTTTTGTATTTTTGATAAAACAATGCAAGTAAAAATAAAGTAAAGCAAAACAATAAACAAAGTAAAGGATGTGCGTGCGAAACTCCCCTTGCAGAAATCTTCTTTTTCCCCGGCAACGGCGCCAGAAAACAGCTTGATACGGATGGTGTTGATATATAGATCACTGACCAGTTGGGAACCCCAAGAGGAAGGTATGATAAGCATAGTAGCAAGTTTTCTCTCAGTAAGAAACCAAGGTTTATCGATCCAGTAGGAGAAAGCCAAACTTAATAAGGTGATGCTTGCTTGCTTCGTGACACTCCAGCAAGGGCGCCGTTTACAACACTGGTGCGTCTTCAACTAGTAGCAACATGGAACCTGCACACAGCACAATCAAGAACTTTGCTCCCAACTTACGATGAGGTTGTCAATCTCACCGGGTTGCTGTAAACAAAGGTATGAGCGTATCGAGTGGAAAACAATAGTAGTATGCGAGAAAGTAAACAGTGCGAGTAATAGTAAAACAGTGTAACAATGTAAAGGAAATTGGACTGGGTCCACAGTTCACTAGTGGAGTCTATCCATAAAATAAATAATGACATGCTGGGTAAACAAATTACAGTTGGGCAATTGATAGAATAAAGATAACATGCATATGTCACGAGTATCACTATGAGATTTACTCTAGGCATTACAACAAAATACATAGACCGCCATCCAACGGCATCTATGACTAATAATCCACTCGCGGGGAATCATCCGAGGACCCCTTGAGTATTAAGTTGCGAACAACAGATAACTGCATTAAGCAAAGTGTGTAATGTAAACAAAACGAATGTCCTTGGACACAAGAATGTTGTTTTATCCCTAGTGGCAACAGCACATCTACAGCCTTAAAGGTTTCTGTCACTCCCCCAGATTAAATATAGGCATGAACCCAACTATCTAGCATAAATACCCCCTCTTGGAGTCACTAGTATCTACTTGGCCAAGATAGCTACTAAAAACGGAGAGCATGCAAGATCATAAACAACATAGAGATAGCATAAGATATATGATTCAGCACATCAACTCAACATAACACCAATATTCATCGGATCCCAACAAACACAATATGTAGAATTACACAAAGATGATCTCGATCATGTAAGGCAGCTCACGAGATCTAAACATGAAGCACATGGTGGAGAAGACAACCATCTAGCTACTGATATGGACCCATAGTCCAAGGTAGACTACTCACTCATCGCGTCGGAGGCAAGCATAGCGATGAAGAAGACCTTCGGTGGTGATTCCCCTCTCCGGTAGGGTGCCGGGAAGAGCTTCTGGACCCTCCGATCTCGGGTCAACGACGGCGGCGGATCGCGATGTGTTTCTGGAAAATTGATCGGGTGCTTAGGTTTTTCCCGTCGGGGGGTCTTTATAGGTGAAGGGGCGGCACCAGAGGTGGGCCTGGTTGCCCTCACCACAGGTGGGCATGGGCCAGGGGCAGGCCGCGCCCCTGGTGGTGTGGCCGCCCAGTGGCCCCCCTCCGTCTCGTCTTCGGACTTTTGGAAGCTTCATTAAATATCTGGATATTCGGCTTTTGTTTCGTCCAATTCCGAGAATATTTCCTGTGTAACTTTTCTGAAACACAAAAACAGTAGAAAACAGGGTACTGGCACTGTGGCATCTTGTTAATAGGTTAGTTCCGGAAAATGCATAAAAACGCCACGAAGTGTAACAAAACACTAAGCAAATGGTGTAAGAACAAGCATGGAGCATCAAAAATTATTGATATGTTTGAGACGTATCAGCCATCTCCATCGACGCTGTCTCCATCAACTTCACCGCCATCTCCACCAACCTTGTTGTCTCCTATGATGAGGAGGGAGTAGTTCTCCCCCGGGGCTGAGGGCTCTACCGGTAGCTATGTGGTTCACCTCTCTCTCCCGTGATGTGTTCTTTATGTGATCGTGAGCTTTGTATCTAGTTGAATTGGTAGATGCTATTATTCAGATATTATGCTACTCTCGTGCTTTATTATTATAATCTCTGTCGTGGTTTCATCAATAGATCTGCCATTGGGGTAGGTGTATGGCGGTTTGTGAAAGGGGGTGAACACGGCGGAGCGATCCGGGATGGTGGTAGCACGAGTTTACCCAGCTTCAGATCCCGCAACGGTGGCGAGATCCTACGTGCTGCTATAATTCACTATATGGCAACAAGTGCTCGGTTACAATGATGAGGTTGGCTGTTTCGCTATGCGATTGACCGTATGTATAAGCTGTGCCTCAAGGGCTCCTCCACGCCGGCTTATAAAGGCGCCTGGCATGGGCAACATGATAGTACCAGAGCGGATACAACTTGGAGTCCTAGACTAAGTCCTATGCGTGTACTACAAGGCAACCCGCCATGGGCTTGTCTCCGGATCCGCCATGAGCTCCTGCGTCCAATATCGCCATACACCTACCCCTATGGCAGATCTATTGACGAAACCACAGCATTTGGCGCCCACCGTGGGGCGCCAACTATCGTGGTTTCTCCAGCAACTGGGCCGCCCGGTAGGCAATCCGCCATACCACCCTGATGGGTCATTCTGGCTTGCTGGTTTAGGACTACGTCGCTGGTATACCTATTTGGTATATCCCCAACAATCTCCGGAGATACCTTGTATCATGATGTGAAGGTGACAGTATGCGCATCATGTGTGTCTCTTTTGGCTTATGTCTCTATGAATTGTTGGTGTTTGTTGGAACCATCTAGTGCGTTCATGGTGATAGTGTGTGACGAGGGGTTAACTCGACAAATGTCCTAGATGAAGGACTTAGGATCGGTGAGATAGGGCATCGGATGAACTCGAAGGTAAAATCAGTCAAACAAGGTGGCTATCAAAAGGAAACATGGGTATAAACCTGGCTTGCTTTCAATCTGTCCCTAACCGTCCCCTCCTGGCCCCTATATATAGGTGGCCAGGTCTCAGGGATCGGGAGGGATCCGACACAGTTTACAATATCGACATACGACATGAACTCGTATTTCGACTAGTATTACAATTGGGCCTAGCTTAACGGGCCTCAGGGTTAGCTAACTAACGGGCTCTATTATCTACACCCTTGTCAGTAGCCCCCGAGATTCTACCAGAATTAAGATTCGGGTTGAATCTCAAATCTTCGAATTGATCAACTCTTTGACTTCTTTTTCAAATCTTCGACTTGATCTTTCGACTTAACTTTTTACAATAATGTCTTGCAAGGGGTTTTGATGAGCAAGCCTGACAACTCTGATGGATCAAGAGGTCAGTTAACTGCCGGAACAGATACTTGTCACCTACTTCAAATTCAACCCCCTTGGAGTTGAATTTGGGAAACCGGTCAAACCCATTCTTTTGCCGCATTTAGGCTTTACAAAGAATGAATCCCAGTGGTTCTTAGGGTACCCAGTGCGTCCACCAGGATTTTCTTCGCCTCGTAGACACGGATAAGTTCCAGCAAAGCGCATCCATGTGTGTATACCGGGCCACACAGGACGGATCCCGGGGTCTTACCTTCATGATATATTTCAACCACGGCATTCAAGTTTTGTCGCGATGACGCAACTCGAGAATTATATTTCGCAACCTTGTTTGACTGATTCAATATATGTAATTTTTCGAGTTATCCTTTTTAACTTTCATGAATATCTCCCGATGGGAGTAATCAATGTTTATTTTGTCAGCAATGTAGCCAAAGTTCCTTACTGACAAGATGCAACCAATTATGTCTAAACCTCATGTCCATCAATTTATTCTTTATTACCAGCTTCGACTCGCCTCTTTTCGTTTGTCGACTTCTTTCTATCGGGTGCGCGACAGCGCTCCCACTGGGAGTAGCCCCCGAGGCTATAGCCGAAATTTTCCGGTATAGGCTCAAGAAAATAGATAGACCTGTTCCATATATTTCTTCTCGCGACACTTGTCGATTTTATTCACCTTTTTAGTTGTTTTCTCCTTCTTATGACGCAAGCCCCCGAGTCAAAGATGAGGTGAACTTGTGCTCTTTTATAGATATTTTCTTATTCCCTGCTCTCTCTTCTTTTTTGTTTGTACACATCTTTTCCCTTGATACGTTGATTCTTCTGTACTACCTGTACTTTTAAAAACTCGGAAGTATATTTTGGGCCTTGCCCCTCTAGAGGCCCATTAGTACGTGCTTATAAATAAAGCAGGTTTGGCCAGGGTAAAAAAACCCCAACTCCTTCATTGGTTCCTTTCTCTGCCGCATCGTCTTCCTCTTGCTTATCCCATCTAGGGTTTTTTGCTCCCACGCCTGTCTCCATGGCCAATGCTAGTGCATCGCGCTTAAACATTGGCGCCCCGATGGAGAAACGGGGTCGTGGCCACCCTCGCGGTAGCAAGAACAAGGCTACCGCCACAGCTGCGGTGGCATCATCGTCTGCTCCAGTGAAGCGGTGCCCCGGCCGTCCGGCCGAGAGTAAAAATAAGATCAAGGAGCCATCCACTACACCAGGTCCAAGTGCTCCTTCCGCTAATCTCTACAAATAATACGGCCATGCGACTGGTATGTACGTCCGTACATGCATCATGGTTATTTTGCAAAAACACCCCTACAAATAAGAAAATTAAACCGCACTCCTGCACAACAAAACAGAAATACTTTCTGCCCCTGCTCGGCTTGGTCAGGAGGATGCCGACGACCTCGCTGCAGGGCATCCGGCCTTCTCCCAGCGCCGCTGCAATTAGCAGCGCAACCGGCGGAAATGAGCCCGCCCCCGTCCGAATTGACGCACCGCCGTCGTGGAGAGTGGAGGCGCGGCCAATGTGGACACGTAGGTCGCCTGGGACTGGGAGGGGTAGACCGGGATGCAGAGGAGAGAAGCCGGGGCTTGCTGGCGTGCAGTGGATGCGGCCGGAGGAGAAGGCCAGCGAGGCATGCAGACACTCCTCCCCGCTGCGAGCGTCTGAGCTGGGAGAAGGGCTACGCGAGTGGAAGCAGGAGAGGGGGCTCAGGTTCGTTATTTTCTTTTTGCAATCCCCGACCAAACGAAACATCCCCTCCCTCTTCTTCCTCTCGGAGACCAAAATCTAACACGCAACTCCAGCATGCGGAGCTCATGTGTCGCTCGCCATGGTCCACGCACCTTGGCCTCCATGGAGCCAGGCAGAGCTTGGCCCCGGATGCCCTCGGCGGGGCGGCGGGCGGGGCGGCGAGGGGCCTTTTTTCTCGGGCTGTGCGGTGCTTGCCATGGACAGGATTGGATCCAGGCAGAGCTGAGCGTCCGGGCGCCCTCGATGGAGTGGACAGGGGCTCTTTCTCTCCGATGCAGTGTGTAGTCGAAGCGATGTGTCATGCCGGCGGTATTTTTGCTGTGATTGTCATTGACAGGGTTGGAGCCAGGCGCAGCTGGGCGCCGGATGCGTTCAGTACTCGCTCCGATGGCCACGTGGGATCCGTGCAGCAGATCCATGTGAGGGCTCTAAAGACTGCTGTGTTCGGGAACGGCAGTGTGCGGAGCTGCGCGTCACGCATGACACACTTAAGTTGTCCGCTGCGACTGTAATTTGGGGCTGCTGCTTATGTATTCCGATTAACCTTTATCGGTTGTGTTCTTCAGACTGATTTGATTAGCGTGTGTTACCGACGTTCCACTCTCCGGGCACTTGAGAAGTTGTGATCAAGCGGGACGATAGTCGTAGATCAGGACATGGCATGGCAACCGCCTATGTTATGCTTATCTGAACATCATGTACTACACTGAATTATAAGTGGGGTGTCGTCTTGATGTTTTGGTAATGTACAAGCACATCAAAACTGAACCACATGCACCTTTTAGGGGTGTACCTGTTCATGCCGACTGCAGCAGGTAAACATAATTAGGTATTTCGCTCTTTCTGCCTTGCTCCTGTAAAGTGTGCCTACTTACTATTAGAAATATTAAAAGAGTGCCTACTTAGGTTTATTTGTAAGTCTGACAAGGATTTTGTACATGATCACAATAGTGGATGCCAAAGGATATAATTGGACATAAACAAATAAATGAGTATTGGACTAAGCCTGCTAACACCAAGTTTTTAAATAAAATTATTTCAACTGCTTGCATGCAAAGAAACGACACAATAATGAAATAAGAATACTACTAACATAAGATAAGATAATCATGTGCTATATACAAGTAATTCAAAATAATGGAATAAACATGTACTCCATCTGATAGAAAAAAGTTGTATAATGATTTAATATAAGTTAGTATAAAGTTGTACTAGCTCACCGATAATCTTTGTCTATAGAAGAGAGTAACAAGGAAGGATTCTTCTCGTGGATTTGAAGGACGAGAGAGACTATGCATGCGCCGAACATGCTTTAAGTAGCTATGATGGATTGTTTGTTATGGATTAGAGAGACTTTGCATGCATCGGACATACTTCAACTTAGTACAGCTCAAAGTTTTACTAGCTTACCGTTAACTTTTTTGATCAGAGGGAGTAACAAGGAAGCATTCTTCTCCTCAATTTGAAGGATGCGATAGACTTTGCATTCATTGAACAAACTTTGCATGCATCGAACATACTCTTAACAACGCTTTGTCCCATAAAAAAGGATTTCCAGTAGTGAAATTGTTCATGACCTAAAATCATTTAAGAAAAAATAACCGTAGCAAGATCTATCTATACTATTGAATTGAAATCCGCCAGTTTGCATGTGTGTGTCGCCGTTAGTATTTTTCATTTTAGCCCTTCTAGAGTCATTGAAACCCTTCAGTTCATACATGTACGTCGTCATCAGTATTTTTCATTTTAGCATCCCCTCCCGCACCCTCTCTCTGCTCCCACACGCCGGCGACCTCTACCATACGCCGTTCACGTGTATCCGGTGGCCGCTTCTCCACCATGACCTGTCACCGGAAATAAAGGAAGTAGGGGCCTGGTGGGATGAGTCCAGGCAGGCAGGCAGGCGTGAACTTCAGTCGGGGTAGGCAGGAGAAATTTTCAGACATGCACCTAACAAACTTACAGATCCATGATCCAAATCCTCCTCTCATATACCGGGGATTTTAGAATTTTATTCATTTGTTTCATCTACTCTGTTTTCTTTTTTCTTATACAAATCGAGACCAACAAGATCTATAGTTTACCTTTATTTTTTGCATGATATACACGATATAACCATTATGCACATAAAGAAGATTGCAAAATAGGTGTTGAGTTTTTATTTCTATCCTGGGATGATGTAAAATGAATATGGGGAAATAAATCCTTAGCAAAACCTAAAATGTTACAAATGGTACAACCCAAAACCCAAAGTGAAATATAAGATATTTTAAGTTTGAGAGATAATAGTCACTCTAAATCTTATAGCTTTTGAGGTTTCTGAGCACATATCAAATTATTTGACAACTGTTGCAACACACAAGCACTTCTTGTGGAATATGCATAGTGATTTTTTTTTAATGTTTCTACCCAAAGCTTCATAGTTGGATCGATCGAGGATGCGGTGTGCCACTGATTCTCAAGAAAATTGAAGACAACCTTCTAATTGGATTTTTTGACTGTCAAGAGATTTTTGTTATGTTTTTTACGACAATAACTTATCATTTGTTGACCCGTGGCAAAGCACGGGTATTGTGCTAGTGCTTCTAATCCCAGAATCTATTCCTTTTTCTGCATTGTCGGCGTGCAGTGCCGTGAGATTCAGCGCTTACCGCTGAAATTCACCCAAGTTTATGGATGGGCGAGAACTGCGAGAAGCGGTTCTTCATGAACAATCTGGGGAAGGAACTCCCTATAAATTGGAGGTTTGGTATGATGGCGCCGACGAGTAATACTTCAAGGGCGGCTGGTCGCAGTTTGTGGAGGATCGCGGCCTCCATCAGGGCTTTTTCATGACTTTTGACTTCCACATTGGCACGTCGAAGTTTGACGTGAGAATCTACGACGGCACCCAGTGCCAGAAGGAGTATGAAGCCGAAGTGCATTTTCACTAGTTTTCTCTTTATGTAATCTCTTTTCCCAGTTGTTCTTCGTTGTGCTATCTGTAATAAGTAATCGTATCTGGATTATGTGTTTACTTTTATTAATAGACCATGGGAATGAATCATGGTTCCGAGGTGTGAGCATTATTATTTTATTGGGTTCCTTTGAACCGTTTATGTCACTTCCGAAATATCGGGTTGCAATCAACCTTGTAGTATACCTCAGATAATTACAAATCTCGATAACTTGTTAATATTATTTCGTACAACTCGAGGGTCTGAGCCCCCGAGTGTAAAGTAAAATATTTACACATATTGGCGATTTGACCCAAGGAACCCGACCTATGGCCTCATGTTCTGGGTTCAGAGGGTCACAACTCGAAAAATTCTTTGTCGCCTTGTACCGCTTATGCGTAGAACTGTCATAGTTGCTCTGCATTCCACGGGTTACTCTCGTCTTTTCCCATTTTCTTGTCTTGTAGTCGATAAGCTCCTCCTGGTATTACTTCTGTGACGATGTAAGGTCCCACCCATAGGGACTCGAGTTTTCCATGACCATCTTGCTTGAGTCGTAGAACTAGATCTCCCACCATGAAAGATCGTGGACGAACTCGACTACTGTGGTAGTTTTGTAGATTTTGTTGATATTGAGTCGCTCTAGCTAGTGCTACATCTCTTGCTTCGTCGAGTGCATCAACATCATCTTGAAGCGCTTCTGTGGAGGATGTTTCATCATATGCTGCTATTCTTGGAGCCTCATGGGTGATCTCAACTGGAAGAACGGCTTCTGCGCCATGGACCAGGAAGAAAGGCGTCTCTTGAGTAGCTGCATTGGGTGTAGTTTGGAGACTCCAGAGTACGGAGGGCAGCTCATCTACCCAGGCGTGCTTGGCTTTTTCGAGGGGTGCTAACAGCCTTTTCTTTATCCCATTGCATATCAAGCCATTGGCTTTCTCGACTTGCCCATTTGTCTTTGGATGTGCCACAGATGCGAATTTCAATTTCATTCCCAAAATTTCACAGTAATTTTTAAACTCCTTTGATGTGAAGTTTGTCCCATTGTCTGTGATGATACTATGTGGTACTCCAAAGTGAAAAACTATCGACTTGATGAAATTGATTGCCGCTGTAGAGTCTTGGGTTGTTACGGGGGCTGCCTCTACCCATTTAGTGAATTTGTCGACTGCCACTAGCATATAAACATGCCCTCCTGGCCAGGATTTGTGCAGTTTTCCCACCATGTCGAGACCCCATTGTGTGAAGGGCCAAGATAATGGTATTGGTTGCAACTCTGCCGCTAGTGCGTGTGGTCTAGATGCAAAACGTTGACAAGCTTCACACTTCCTCACTATATCTTTCGCGTCTTCAATGGCTGTGAGCCAATAAAATCCTGCACGAAAGGCTTTGGCTGCAATGGCCCTACTGCTGGCGTGATGCCCACATACCCCTGTGTGGATGTCCTTTAAGATTTCTTGTCCTTCTTGAGGAGTAACGCACCGTTGCAAAATGCCTGTTATACTTCTCTTGTATAGTTTTCCTTGTAACACGACGAAACCCTTGGATCATCGTATTATCCTTTTCACTTGCACCGTATCTTCAGGTAATGTTTTGTTTACCATGTACGCCAAGTATGGTTGCATCCAAGTTTCCTCGATTATCATCACTTCTTCGGGTTCAGCTGTCCCGCGATTATTAGCCCCCGAGCCGTTTGTTTGGTTCTGGGCTTGTTCTCCTGCAGTAGAAACTTTGCTGCTTTTTATTGATCTTTCTATAATTTCTTCCCAAAAGACTCCTTGTGGTATGGGTAAGCACTGGGACCCGATATTAGCTAAAGTGTCGGCTTCCTCGTTGCTGGCTCTACTAACATGCAAAACTTCGCATCCGTCAAATATTCCCTCCAGATAATAATATAAGTTTCTGTATGCTGTCATATTGTCGCTGATGGTGTCACACTTATTCATCACTTGTTGGACGACGAGATTCGAATCTCCAAATATTTTCAGTCGAGTTGCTCCACATGCTTTTGCCATTTTCATCCCATGGAGCAGTGCCTCGTATTCGGCTTCATTATTGGAAGCTTGAGGAAAACTCATCCTCAGCACATATTTCAATTTGTCGCCTTGTGGTGATATCAGAACTACCCCTGCTCCTGCGCCTTGGACTCTTTTTGATCCGTCTAAGTACATTGTCCACACACTCGATAAATCTGGTGGCCCTGTGTTTTGTAACTTCAGCCACTCTGCTGTGAAATCTGGCAAAACTTGGGACTTGATTGCCTTTCGCTTTTCATACATGATGTCCAGGGCGATAGCTCGATTCCCCATAAAGAGACACGTCCTGTTGCTGAAGGATTGTTCAATATATTGGATAGTGGTGCTTCGTTGACCACTATGATTGGGTGGACCACAAAAAATATTGCCGTAGTTTTTGTGCCGTTGTGAATACGTTGTATGCAAGTTTCTGATAGTGCAGGTACCTTTGTTTCATTGGAGATAGTACCTCGCTGACAAAATATACTGGTCGTTGGACTCCATGAGCTTTTCCTTCTTCACTTCTTTCGACTACTAATACTGTGCTCACCACTTGATGTGTTGCTGCAATATATAGTAGTAGCGGCTCCTTTTCTTTTGGTGCGACCAACACCGATGGTGTGGAAAGCACTTTTTTCAGTTGTGCAAAGGCTGTGTCTGCTTCTTCTGTCCATTCGAATTTGTCGTCTGATTTTTTTATCAACGCATAGAAAGGGAGCGCTTTTTCTCCTAGTCTTGCAACGAATCGACTTAGTGCCGCGACGCGTCCTGTGAGCTTCTGTACATCGTGCAGCTTTGTGGGCTTACCCATCGTTAATATCGCTTGGATCTTCTCTGGATTTGCCTCTATTCCTCTTGCGGATACCAAGAATCCCAGGAGTTGTCCTGCAGATACCCCAAAAGAACATTTTGTCGGGTTAAGCTTGGGCTTGTACCTGTTTAAGTTGTCGAAGGTCTCTGCTAAATCACTGATTAGTGACTCTTCTCTTCTCGTGGTAATGACCATGTCGTCGATGTAGACTTGGATGTTTCATCCTATTTGACTTCTGAGGCAATTTTGCATCATCCTTTGGTAGGTTGCTCCTGCATTTTTTAGGCCAAAAGGCATGACTTGGTAGCAGAACACGCCATAAGGTGTTATGAAAGCTGTTTTTTCCTCATCCTCTTTCTTCAACTTGATCTGGTTGTAGCCAGAGTATGCATCCAGGAAGGAAAGCCTCGCGCACCCTGCTGTTGATTCAATTATCTGATCAATGCGAGGTAGAGGGAAGGGATCCTTTGGACAGTGCTTGTTGAGAGATGTATAGTCGACACACACTCTTTGTACATCTGTGTTTTTCTTGGGCACTATAACTGGATTAGACCCCAAGTCAATGTTTTGATTTCTCGGATGAACCCTGCGTTTTTGAGTCTGTGTAGCTTGGATGCTATTGCTTTCCTTTCGGGTTCATCGAATCTTCTCAATGGTTGTTTGACTGGCTTCGCTTTGGGATCGATGTTTAGTGCATGCTCGACGAGTTCCCTGGGAACTCCTGGCATGTCCAAAGGACACCAGGCGAAGATTTCCCAGCGCTCACAGAGGAACTCAATGAGCGCGCTTTCCTATGCGGGATCCAGGTTTACTGCTATAGAGGTAGTCTTGTTCGGGTCCGTGGGGTGGACCTGGATTTTCTTCGAGTCTTGAGTTGCATCGAAAGCCTGGTCTCGCAGGGATCGACCAACGTCGGGTAGTACGTTGTGGTCGGTTTCACCATTCAGCTTTGCGTATTCTGCTGTCATGCCGAAGGTTTGCGCCAACCTGTTGAATTCCTTGTCACAAGTATTAGATACTTCGAAGATGCCTTGAACTGTGATTGTTCCTCTGGGACCTAGAATTTTTAGCGTGAGATACGCGTAGTGGGGTACTGCCATGAACTTTGCAAATGTTGGACGCCCCAGGATTGCATGATATTGTGAAGGCCAATTGACGAGGGTTAACTCGGCAAATGTCCTAGATGAAGGACTTAGGATCGGGGGAATAGGGCGTCGGATGAACTCGAAGGTAAAGGTTAGTCAAAATAAGTGTATATCGAAAGTAAACTTGGGTATTCAACCTGGCTTGTTTTCAATCTGCCCCACACCGTCCCCTCCTGGCCCCTATATATAGATGGCCAGGTCTCGAGGATCGGGTAGGGTCCGATACAGATTACAATATCGACATACGGTAAGAACTCGTATTCGACTATCATTACAATTGGGCCTAGCTTAACAGGCCTCAGGGGTATTCAACTAACAAGATCTATTAACTATACCCTTGTCAGTAGCCCCTGAGATTCTACCAGAATTGTAGATTCGGGTTGAATCTCTAATCTTCAAATCTTCGACTTGATCAATTTCTTCGATTTCTTCATATCTTCAAAACCTTCAGCTTGGTCTTTCGACTTACTTTCATGATATTTTTCGCAAGGGGTTTTGATGAACAAGCCTGACAACTCTAACGGATCAAGAGGTCAGTTAACTGCCGGAACAGATACTTGTCACCTACTTCAAATTCAATCCCCTTGGATTTGAATTTGGGATACCGGTCAAACTCATTCTTTTGCCGCATTTAGGTCTTACAAAGAATGAATCCTAGTGATTCTCAAGGTACCCAGTGCGTCCACCAGGATTTTCTTCGCGTCGTAGACATAGATACATACCAGCAGAGCGCATCCATGTGCGTATACCAGGCCACATAGGACGGATCCCGGGGTCTTACCTTCGTGATAGGTCACGGCATTCGAGTTGTGTTGCGATAACATAACTCGAGAATCTTATGTCGCAGTCAAATTTTGACTGAAAATATTCGGGTTTCAACAACCATAAAACTCGCTCCCGATGGGAGTAACACTCCTGCATAATGCTTTACCAAGAAATATCGTCGGGTGCGCGCTCAGCGCTCCCGATGGGAGTAGCCCCCGAGGCTATAGTCGAAAAAGACTTTTTCGAGTATAGGCTCAAAATATAGTGTGGTCCATCATACTTCAACTCGAGATATTTTAATAACATCCTGTCATTGAATACGCGTCCACCACTCCAGTAAAGAGTTGCTTTCAATACCTTTGATAGTAGTAGCCCCCAAGGCTATAATCGAAAATCCTTCACATATAATCTTGTCTATAAATTTTGCACTTGTCGGCGCCATCCTTCTCCTTTCTTATATCATCTTCTTTATGACGTCGATGAATACGTCACTCTATATGAGTGCGAACCGTTTTATGGGTAGCACTGTAATTTTCGCGATTTTTGACCGTTAGTGGGCTACCGTTTCCGCTCTTTGCGCCACGTCTCAGCCCACGATCCTTCCCCCAGAAGGTATATAAGGGGCGTAGTGGGGGATTTTACTATTTACCAGCTCGTTCCCTCCACCGCCTCCATTGCCGATCTCTTCTCCTCTCTCCGTTCGTGCATAGCCCCCAAGCGCGGTGCGATAGATGCGCGTGAAACACCTGGCCACCAAGAACACCATGGCCAAGAACTCCTCTGCCACCAACTGGGTACGCTCTGCCATCACGCCGAAGGAGGTGGAGAAGGCCAAGGTGGACGGCCTCATCTCCGCCCAGGATTCCATCAAGTTTCCTAGTACTGAGCAGATCCCGCAGCCCCCAAGCGGCTACCGGGTAATGTTTCTTGCTTTCCTCCTCCGTGGCCTTTCTCTTCCTGCCCACGAGTTTCTTCGTGGGCTTCTCTTAGTCTACGGTGTGCAGCTTCACCAGCTCACACCAAACTCCCTTCTTCACATTGCTTGCTTCGTGACTCTCTGCGAGTCATTCTTGGGCATTGAACCCCACTTTCTTCTCTGGAGGTCAATCTTTCGGCTTTGCCCCAATGTTGCTCTGGCTAGAAAGCCTGAATTGGGCGGAGCCGTTGTCTCTGTGCGCCCTGAAGCGCAGTACCTCGAGTTTTCCTTTGCCGCATCTGTCCAGGGGTGGAGAACCAAATGGTTCTATATCAAAGATCGCAAAGCCTCCCCTGAAGACCAATATGGGTTAGCCCCTTTCGAAGCCTCCAAGGAAGTGAAGAAATTGGCGTCGTGGGATGCGCTTCCCTCAGATGCGGAGATAGCACAAGTTCTTCCTCTTCTGTCTCGCATTCAGGCTTTGAAAGGAGGCCAAGGAGGAGCTTTGTTGGGTATCCAACTTATGGCGTTCTTTGTGCAACGTCGAGTTCAACCCTTGCAACACCGCCTCACCAAGCTCTGGAATTATTCTGGCTTGGAAGATCCTACTCGCGTTTCTGAAGATTTGATAGAGAAAAAAGATGTCGACAAGCGAGTTAGGAGCCTTACCAAGCTCACCAAGGATCATGTGGTTGCTGACTTGACCGCTGACTACTTCGATTCCGTGCACCCTCTGCCTGAGGTATGTATCTTTGTGTTCACTTGTTGTCGAATTTCGTTTGCTTCGACTTTACGCTATTCTTTGCCTTTGTACTCTGCTAACTTATTTATATGCAGGGTCACCAATTCCTTGTTTCGCACCCTTCTCTTCCAGAGGCAGGGCCCCTTCCGGCTGATCTGGCCTCATCTGTATCTGAAGCCCTTGAGGCTGACGAGAATCAGGACGGAGATGATGCCGAAGAATCGGAAGAGGAAACTAGCTCGTCGACATCGTCTCCCCCCAAGCTTGCTGAAGATGCTGGTGTCGACAAGAAGAGGAAGCGAGTCGAAGAATTTGCTTCTTCGAGTTCTGCAGTGGCTGATAAGGCCTCTGTTCCTGCAGAAGATACGGAGTACTTCGACCTCTTGGCGTCGTAAGTGTTTTTATTCGAGTTCTTCAATTGCACCGCTCTTGCCTTGTTTCTGTCGTGTTACACATAACTTATTTTCTTCGTGTAGAGATGACGAAGAGCCGCCAAAAGCTTCTACAGCTACTCCTTCAATTTCCCCTGCAGTTGATGATGAGCCCCCTGCCCAAGAAATTGCGCCTAGGGTTACCAGGGCCTCTGTAAAGAAGGTTCCCGCGCCCCGAAACCTCAAGCGCTTGAAGAAGACCAAAGAACCTGATGTCTCTCTGGAAGCCCAGGAATCCTCGGCTTCCCCCCATGATGTGAGCAATTTTTCCTGACTTGTTCCCCTTGCATACACTTGTGCTTCTTACACGCTCTTTCTCTCAGGCATTATTGAAGAGATTCGTCGCCGTGGGCACCGAATGCGCTGAGTACCTAAAGGTTGCGAAAGCTTCCGAAGGTATGTTCTATATCCAGTCATGGTTTTTCCTCCACACTTATCTTTTGCAGTTTATCTGACTTCCTTTCTTCTTCTACTGTAGCTGCTCTAGCAACAGCCAATGCCCGAATTGCGTCATTGGAGGCTGAGCTTAGTGCCTCGCAGAAGGCATATGATATTGCGGCCGCTGCCAAAGCAAGCGCTGAGAAGTCGCAGAAATCAGCGCTTGGTAAGGCGAAAAAGGCTGAAAAAGCTTTGGCCGATGCCAACAGGGAGCACGCTCAGCGAGAGCAGGCCGTAATGGAACGCCTTCACACAATGTCTACCTCTGCTGAAAGTGAGTGTTTCGTCTAGCCTTTTATTTCGACTTCTTGTTGTATTGTTGATCTTCACTAATTCTTTCCTTTACTTCTTTCTTTTTAACTTCCTTTGTCGCGCAGGATTTACCAAGGTGTCTTCTTCATCTTTGCCATCGGGCGATGATCCTCTGCTGACCGCGGTTAACCTACTCGAGGCAAACTGGATATCTATCCAGGAGACTTTTGAGTTGGTTAGCCGCGTTCTGTCGCGGTTGTTCGTCGGGTTGTGGCCGAAGAAGAAGGCAGAAGTCCTGAAGGATAACTTGGAGAATCTTGCCAAGTCCTTCGATACAATTGAGGACCCGACCCTCCAGCTGAAGGGGCTCTCTCTGAAGCGTGGCGCTGAGGGTGCCATTGCACTTTCTTTTGCTCACGGCGCAGACTTCGACTGGGAGAAGGTGAGCTCTCCCCATGGCCGCACCCGCGATGAGATGAGGGTTTTCTTCGAGAAGGCGAAGAAGTTGGCGCCTGCACTGGCGGCAATTATTTCTCCTTCTGCAGCCTCCGCGGCGTCTACTACGCCGGCTCCAACGATGGAAGAGCCTGCACCTCCGTCGACTTCTGGCGACGGATTTGCCATGCCCTCTTCTGCCACGGAGCAAAATGCTGAGGTGGCGTAGACTTCGGCTCCTCTGTAGCTTTCAATTTCTTCTTTTGAATGTAACAACCTTTAGTCGCGTGCAACCCGAGAACTTTAGCCAAAGGGTTTTGCACTTATGTTAATATATTTCCTTCTCATGAGATCTTGTGTTGCCTCTCTGAAATGTTTCTTCTTTATTTTATTTTGACTTCCAGTTGATGCATACCAACGATCCCTTGACTGGCGGGCCTGCTCCTTCCGCTGCCCGCACGTTCGACTCGATGATTTTGTCGCCTCCTAGTCGATGCAGTCAATGCGCAGAGTACTCTTTAAGGATTTTTGATCTTGAAGCTCGCTTGACTTTAGCCAAACGCCAAGCACAGATGGCTGTGAGCAAAGCTAGTAAAGCTTGTGGTTATCTGAAATAAATATCTTCTCTTGATGAAAAGGTTTCCAGTTTGACGGCGAAGATTGTCCATAATGAAGAATGCGAATCTTTTATTCTTGGCATTGTCGAGTCTGCCTGCGAGATGTTGCGATGTAAGGTTTTCTTCGGCTTTTCTTTTCCCTGTTTCTTCACTGCTGTTTTTGTGACGTCCTTTGCCGTTACAAGCACTTGTCTGGATTTCGCTGCTGAAGATCGTCGGGTTACCGAGCGAAATGCAGCTTTGGAGAGAATGTCAGAAGGCTGTGAGACTTTATGGTCTGATCCTCGGCGTCGGAGTGCCATTGTACTGCTTCAGGACCGTGCGCAACATATTGGCGAGTCAGTTGATGGTTGCCGACGAGCTCTGACAACTATGCATTCTGTCATGCTTCCTCGCAATCCTCTGCCTCCAACTTTCTCGCTTCTTCTTGACACTTTTAGGTCCAGCCACCATATTCATAGATTGATAGAGCTGAACTTGGTGACAGGTGCCAATTTTGCTCTTGGGTGGATGCGCAAGTGGCACCCAAGGCTTAATTACAGCACTATGTCCCTGAGTTTGGCTCCTGGTGGAGCTAGTCTTCGAGTTCATATGGAAAATACTTTACAGCCTGCTCGGAGGCTTGTAGCTAGGCTGCTTGAAGCAGACGCTGGGTTTTTCCGCGAGTATCACTATTTAGATCCTTTAGGCGTAGATGATTCTGATAACCCGCTGTTGTGACCCTTATGTATATACTGAACGCGAGAGTTCCTGATTTCGCGACTTTATGTCTGAAATTTGTTCTCAAAGCGTTATTGTATGATTTGTGCGTTTGCCGCATTTTCTCTTTGAAAGACTCATAAACTCGAATATGAGGAACGTTTCGTCTTTATTATACTTGTAATGTAAGATACATGGGGTGACCCAAGAGATCCGGCCCGTGACCTGTGTTCTGGATCTAGAGGGCATTTCCCCTGGTATAACTCGTGGCTTTTATAGCCTTATTCTTCTACTCTACTCTGTTGCTCTTGATGTTTATGTCGTCGTGTCCTTCTCCTCTTCTCCTGCTTCTTTGTCTTCTCCTAATGCTTCTACTCGTGGTTTCTTCATCTCTGGCTCCACAACGCGTCCTTCGAGTAGCTTGACGCCTTCTGTAATCGTACTTTTCGCTTTCTCTGCATGGTAGGCTATCATGCCAAAGTTTTGCGCCATCTTGTGGAACTCCCTGTCGCATAGATCTGAGATTTCAAAACTTCCTTTTACTGTGATTACTCCCTTTGG
The DNA here is from genome assembly GCA_007115705.1 of Dactylis glomerata. Classification (NCBI taxonomy): domain Eukaryota; kingdom Viridiplantae; phylum Streptophyta; class Magnoliopsida; order Poales; family Poaceae; genus Dactylis; species Dactylis glomerata. The sequence continues at coordinate 4,915,411 of QXEO01000247.1, read as the reverse complement.
TCCTGGCATTTTGAGTACCAAATATGTGTAGTGAGGTACTGCCATGAATCGCGAAAACGTGGGTCGCCCGAGGATCGCGTGATACTGGGATGGCCAGTCCATGACTTCGAAGTCTAACTTTTCTCTTCTATAGTTTTGTCGGTTGCCGAAGCAAATGTTGAGTGCTATTCGACCTAATGGATAGTTAGCGCTTCCTGGTACTATCCCATGGAAGGAACAGTCTGTTGGCTTCAAGAACTCTAGTGATATATGCATTGCTCTGAGTGTTTTTGCATATATCAGATTGATTCCACTTCATGCGTCCATAAATATTCTGTCGACATCGTACGTGCCAATTTGAGCTTTAAGTACCAAAGGCGCGTTTCCTGGCCGAGGTACTGTTATAGGGTGGTCTTCTCTGTTGAACTCGATTGGTTGTTCTGACCAATGCAGATACTCCGTTGCGGCTGGCGGTGAGATGACTGCTAAGTTGACTTGTCGAGTGATACTCTTTTCTTCTTTGTTCGACTTGGGCACAGGTTGTATCATTGCTGTGATGTGTCCTTTTGATGGAACGTACCCTTCGTCGTCGTCATGCCCCTGATTCTGCTGGTCTTGTCCTTGAGGAGCTCCGTTGTTTCCTTGTTGTTTTGTCAGAGGATTGTTGCTTCCTTCAAATCCTTGTCGCCTTGCTTCGGTTTGCTTGTTTAGTGTTGCCTCTTGTATTTTTAAGAATGTTGTGCAATCTTTCATTGCGTGCCTTGATACTCGCTTCCCATCGACGAACGCTGAGTGTATATGACAAGGTCCGTTGAGCATATCTTCTGGCGAAGGGTTGTACTCTCTGGATTCTCTTGCGGGGAATTTTTTATAGTCCTCTTTTCCGTAGCTTCGATATCCTGAACTTCTGCGATCGCTTCCTTGGTAGCTGTTGTCTTTGTATCCTGCGGCGACTTGGCTATGGGAGCCATAGTTGTCGTAATTTCTGGACCGTCTCCTTTGACTTCCATATCTATTTCTTCTATCGTCTTCTGGGGATCGCGTCCGCTTGTTGTTGCATGCGTCTTCTCCATCTGCAAATCTGTTTGCTATGTCCATGAGGTCTGACACTGTTTTCGGCTTGATTCTGCCCATCTCTTCGACTAGGTCTCTTCGCCTTAATCCAATGATGAACGCATCTATTGCTCTTTCGTCTGAAACTTCGACTGCTGAATTTTTGATAAGACTCCATCTTTGGATGTATGCCCGCAGTGTTTCGTCGCGTTGTTGCACACACGCTTTGACTTCTTCTATTGATGTTGGCCGCTTGTATGTCGACCTGAAGTTGCTTGTAAATTGCTTTGTGAGGTCTTCCCAGCTTCCAATAGTTTCCTTCTCAAGTTTGCTCAACCATGACCTTGCTGCGCCAGTGAGGTGTAGTTGCAGACTTTGTATTGCTGTTTCTTTGGTTCCTCCCAATATTTGTACTGCTTGTAGATAATCTGAGAGCCATGATTGTGGCTCCTGTGATCCGTCGTACTTTTGCTGATCATGAGGTAACTTGAATCCCTTGGGAACTGGAGTGGTGCGAACCCTGCGGGTAAAGCATGATGCCCCCATTTATTTTTTGTCTTCTTCATAGTCGCGTTTTTCATTTGGGGATCATGATCTTCGGGTTCCTCCTTGTTGTTTTGGTGATGGCGATCGAGATTGTTGATTGCTGCTTCTGCGCCGAGGACTACTGTGACGGCGAGGCGATCTTGGCTTGCGCATTTCCTTATGGTGGTGTGCTTCTTCTCCTTTTGCTGATAGCTTGTGACCTACCATGTTTAGTCCGTTCAATGCTGCTCTGTGCATATGTTCTCTAGGATCTCCCGGGCTTGGTCGGGTTGTGAGCAGATAAGCTTGAGCTGCCACTAATGCTGCTTCAGGAGTTTTTGGTACGATGTTTCCTTGTTCGTCGACCGATAAAAAGGACGAGTCGAGGTTTTTGGAAATGCTTTGCCTGTCGGAGTACTCGAGGTTATCGTACCTTGAACCATGTCGGCGATTTTTCCTTGCATTACTATATGATGCGTCGCTTCGTGCTTTATGAGCGGCGTTACTGGCTGCAATGGCTGAGTCTTTTCTTCTCTGTATCTCTATTTTCTCCTTTGCTAATTGCTTTGCCTGCTGCCTTAGGGCATAATGATACCCCAGAAGCATGTCTTTGCTGGAATTTGATGGTATCGGCGTGCCGTGTTCTACGGCTTCTCTTATTATCCTCCATTCGTCGACTGATAGTCGAATTTTTTTCCCTGGTTGTGAGGGATTCTGCTGTTTGCCCTTCTGCTAGGTGATTTGCTCCTCTGTCGATATTTGCTAGGTTTAGCACTGGATTGTTGTTTTCGTCGAATTCTTCTGAGTTCTCTCCTGCAATGGCGTGCACCTGGCATTGTTTGCCGATGTTACCGTTGAAGCTTGAGAAGATTGAGTTACTATCCTCAGAAAGCTCTAATCCTGTCTTCCATGTATCTGTTGACTTGTCTGAGATATCGTCGAGGCAGATCATAAGATCTTCGAGTTGGACCCCTGCATCGAAATTTTCCGTTGCTTCGTTGTCTTCTGTGATTTTTCCTTTTTGCACTTCTTCCAAGCTGACCGACGAGTTTACCTCGCTGGAAGAGCCTTCAGGATATTCCATCATTGCTACTGTCTCGGGCTCACTTGCCGACGGATTTTGTTTCGTCGGATCTGAAAGGCGAGATGAACCCGATGGCCCGATGAGGATGCTTAAACTTCCGATTGTCAACTTCATCTCTTGACTTCCGTCGAGTTCTGAACTGCTATTGGCTAAAAGCGAAAAAGCCGTCGAATTCATGACTCCAACGCCCAGGTCCCCACGGTCGGCGCCAATTGACGAGGGTTAACTCGGCAAATGTCCTAGATGAAGGACTTAGGATCGGGGGAATAGGGCGTCGGATGAACTTGAAGGTAAAGGTTAGTCGAAATAAGTGTATATCAAAAGTAAACTTGGGTATTCAACCTGGCTTGTTTACAATCTGCCCCACACCGTCCCCACCTGGCCCCTATATATAGATGGCCAGGTCTCCAGGATCGTGTAGGGTCCGATACAGATTACAATATCGACATACGGTAAGAACTCGTATTCGACTATCATTACAATTGGGCCTAGCTTAACGGGCCTCAGGGGTATTTAACTAACGGGATCTATTAACTATACCCTTGTCACCAATCCATGACTTCGAACTCCAGCTTCTCTTTGCGATAATTGCTGCTATTAGCAAAGCAAACGTCGAGCTCTTTTTTCGTGAGAGGGTAATTTGCACTCCCCGGTACTATCCTGTGGAAAGAACAATCTGTGGGCTTTAGACTATCCAATGAGATGCACATTGCCCTCAGAGTTCTTGCGTATATGAGGTTTATGTCGCTTCCTGCATCCATGAATACTCTCCCGATGTCGTATCCTCCTATTTGCGCCTTTAGTACCATTGGAGCGTGCCCTGGCCTGGGAACTTTCCTCGGGTGGTCCGCTCTGCTAAATCTGACTGGTTGATCGGACCACTGCAAGTACTCTGTAGTAGCTGGTGGTGATGATATTGCCAAGTTAACCTGTCTAGATATGCTTTTCCTTTCTTTCTTTGACTTTGGTACTAGTTGAATCATTGCTGATATATATACTCTTGACTCCAGCTATTTTGCGAGTTGCTGCATTTGATATCCTTGACTCGTGCTTTTCACTTGCTGTCGTGTTCCTTGGCTTGAATCCATGGCGTTTTGCAACCTTAGGAAGGTTCTGCAATCTTTCATCTGGTGGTTGGAAACTCTTTTCCCGTCCAGGTACGCATAATGGATGCGACAGGGACCATATAGCATGTCTTCTGCCGAGGGACCCGAGTACCTTGGTTTCTCCTTTCCCCTGCTATCTCCTGCTTGAAACTCTTTGCTTTCGTAGCCTTCCTCGTTCCTTCCAACGTATCCCGCGGCTATCTGATTTCGCCTTCCGTGGTTGTCGTCGTTGCGGTATCGTCGCCTTTGCCTGCTCGTTTTATCGACTTCCGATGAACGTCCCCTTTTGTTGTTATATGCGTCTTCTCCATCGACGAATCTGTTGGCTATCTCCATTAGTTCTGAAACTGTTCTTGGCTTTATTCTCCCTATCTCTTCAACGAGGTCTGAACGACAAAGTCCGGCTGAAAAGCCATCTATTTCTCTTTCGTCGGAGACGTCCTCTGCGGAATTTTTAATGACACTCCAGCGTTGTATATAAGAGCGCAGAGTTTTGTCTGTCTTCTGTACGCACGTCTTGACCTCTTCCAATGACGCTGGTCGTTTGTATGTTGAGCGGAAATTTCTTGCGAATTGACTCTCTAGTTCCCCCCAACTTCCGATGGAATCGTTGGGTAAAGTATTTAACCCGGACCGCGCTGCGCCGGTGAGGTGTAGCTGCAAACTTTGCATTGTCGTTGCTCTTGTTCCCCCGAGTATTTGTACTGTTTGTAGGTAGTCAGACAACCATAGAGTTGGTTCTTGTGACCCATCATATTTTTCTTAATCGTGTGGCAACTTGAATCCTTTGGGTACATGATGCCTGGTTGATGACCAGCCCGTTGGGAACCCCAAGAGGAAGGTATGATGAATATAGCAGCAAGATTTTCCCTCAGTAAGAAACCAAGGTTTGTCGATCAGGAGAGGAGAGACAAACGACTGAAGGTGATGCGGACTGGCTTAGCGACAGCCTCAGACAATTTATATATGGCGCCTCGCCCAAGCTTTGCTTTGCTAGCAGCAACGTGGAACCTGCACAAAACACAACCAAATACTTTGTTCCCAACTTGCGATGAGGTTATCAATCTCACCGGTTTGCTTGAAACAAAGGGTATGAGCGTATCGAGTGGAAAGCAGTGAAAGTATGTGAGTAAAGTAAACAGTGCGAGTAAAGTAAACAAGTGATAGCAATATGATGGAAATAGGACCGGGGTCCACAGTTCACTAGTGGTGTCTCTCCATAAGATAAATAACACATGCTGGGTAAACAAATTACAGTTGGGCAATTGATAGAATAAAGATAAACGTGATATGTCAAGAAGATCACTATGCGATTTACTCTGGGCATTACAATAAAATACATAGACCGCCATTCAACTGCATCTATGACTAATAATCCACTCCCGGGGATATCATCCGAACACCCCATGAGTATTAAGTTGCGAACAACAGATAATTGCATTAAGCAAAGTGTGTAATGTAAACAAAGCATATGCCCTTGAGCATATGAATGTTGTTTTCTCCCTAGTAGCAACAGCACATCTACAACCTTAGAGGTTTCTGTCACTCCCCCAGGTTAAATAGAGACATGAACCCACTATCGAGCATAAATACCCCCTCTTGGAGTCACTAGCAACTACTCGGCCAAGATAGCTACTAACAACAGAGAGCATGCAAGATCATAAACAACATAGAGATAACATAAGATATATTTCAGTGTAGCAACTCAATCATAACACCAATATTCATTGGATCCCAACAAACCAAACATGTAGAATTACATAGCGGTGATCTCAATCATGTAGGGCAGCTCATGAGATCTAAACATGAAGCACATGGTGGAGGAGACAACCATCTAGCTACTGCTATGGACCCATAGTCCAAGGTAGACTACTCACTCATCGCTCCGGAGGCAAGCATGGCGATGAAGAAGACCTCCGGTGGCAATTCCCCTCTCCGGCAGGGTGCTGGGAAGAGCTTCTGGACCCTCTCAATCTTCGGGTCGACGGTGGCGGCGGATCACGATGTGTTCTGGAAAACTGATCGGGTCCTTAGGTTTTTTCTGTCGGGGGTTCTTTATAGGCAAAGAGGCATCATCAGAGGTGGCCCGAGGCACCCTCACACATAGGGGGCACGGCCAGGGCCTGGGCCGCGCCGCCCTGGTGTGTGGGGCCCTCGTGGCCCCCCTCCAACTCCTCTTCGGATCTCTGGAAGCTTCCGGGGAAAATAAGACTTCAAGAACTTGTTTCGTCCAATTCTGAGAATATTTCCTGTGTAGCACTTCTGAAACACAAAAACAGCAGAAAACAGGGAACTGGCACTGTGGCGACTTGTTAATAGGTTAGTTCCGGAAAATGCATAAAAGTGCCACGAAGTATAACGAAACAGTAGGCAAATGGTGTAAAAACAAGCATGGAGCATCAAAAATTATGGATACGTTGGAGACGTATCAGCATCCCCAAGCTTAACTCCTGCTCGTCCTCGAGTAGGTAAGTGATAACAAAAGAAATAATTTTTGAGGTGACATGCACCTACACAATCTTGATCATATATGTAAGCATTTGTGAGCTGGGATCATAAGAACTTAAAACATGGGCATGAAAGATATAATCTTGACAATAAAGACTTAGCAACCATGTTATAACATGAAAGTGAACACAAACAAAAGATCATGAAAATGAAACAATGAAAGTCAAACGTGTGTTCAAATCATAAGGTAAAACATACAAATGGTTTTCAGCTTGTCCTTCATGGAGAGAAAAACATAAATGCATACGACACCTTCAAGTTTAAGAGGGCGACTAGATACAAATAATTTGAGAACAAGTGAAACCAACAATATGAATCAATCAATGAAAACTTTGGGACAATGCACATTATACTAAGAATGACAACTATGCTCTCTTAATGGTGCATAAAGATAGAAGGTGGTGACTCAACATAAAAGTAAAAGAAAGGCCCTTCGCGGAGGGAAGCAGTGATTGCAAGTTTTATAACCTTCAAAAATTATGTTACTTACCGGCTTTGAGCTCTTATTGCCCCCATCATAAGCATCTTGAATGGTTAAAGTTAATGCGAGAACAATTATGATGCATATGCTTGACAAATCATAAGTTGAAAACCTCGTGTCCCGTGAATACGAGTACCCAAACCTCATGCTACTCAACTTAGAGTCCCAAGCAAGGCTCTTGTCATTGTAGGTATATGCGTATCATTGAAAACCGCCAACGGGGGTACCTCCATGCCCGATGACATGGAACAAGCCCACATCAAAATGACAGGACAAGCAGACAATGAACACCTCGACATCTCTTTTATTTACCATTTGTTTAGCTTTTTATTGTGAGAATCGTCGTCGAATGTCCACTATGGGTATGCTGCAAATTTCCACCATGAATTATGCATGGCTTAGATTGGCGGCCCAGGCGTTTCCCTAACACATAAACAAACTCCATGATCCCCGCAAGATTCCCAATTCATTTCACACCGCGGGCATCCATAAACAAAAGATCACGATATCAACTCAAATAAGAAGTGCAATGTTGAAAGCTTGCCCCCTGACGGCATGGATGGGCTAGTATCCAACTTACAACTTGCAACCATAACAACTCGACATAAGAGACCACAATGTCAAATTTTTAAGAACAAGAAAAAGTAAAGTGTGCCTTCCGGTTCGTGAGAGCTTTACTGACCAATTTTCGCATAACACTGGTAAGAGTTTAATTTGAAGAGAAAATAAAAGCAAGTCAAATTTACTTGGAATAGCAAATTGCTAGTAGGTATGTATGGTGGACACTTTGGAAAACTTTGGTTTTTAGGAGTTGGATGCACGAGTAGAGCTCATACTCAATACAAAGCGAGGGCTAGCAAAAGATTGGGAGCGACCAACTAAGAGAGCAATAATGGCCATAATCAAGCAAAGCGACATTAAAAGAAGCATAAGATGGCATCAAAAGTCAAAAACTAAATGAGCATAGAGGCTATTGGCGACTTTGTATGAGTCTAACATGTGTGAGCTTGCGCCAAGTCAACCCAAATAAAGCATCAAGGAGAAAACCAAAATAATGCTTCCAAATGATAAAAACAACGCATGATTTTTTTCAAAGGCTCATTAAGCAATCTGAGTTATTTGAGATAAGTCATGCTACAGCAAAAACCACTAAGCATACTATCAAAAATACATCAAGCATGACATGAAAAAGCCTAAGCCGCAGTCTACACAAGCTCCTTCTTGTACCACTTTTTTGCATAAAGCTTTTTCTCTTTTCCAACACCATTTGAAATTTTTTAAGACACCTCTTTTGATGAAAACCAATAAAGATCAGAGGCAAAAATACACCTTGATGAAAAGATATGACAAGATCTGAATGCAAATCAAGGCGAAAACGAAAACCAAAAGCAGTAGCAGAAAAAGAAGAACACTCGGTTTTTTATAAGAGTGAAAACTAGAGCATTCTTAACAAATGAAAAGCAAGGCAACTTCTCCAAAGGAAATTTGTTGGGGTCCAACCATTTATTGCAGAAAACAAACTAAATTAATAAAAAAAACAACTGACGCTCCAAGAAAAACACATAGTGCATGAAGCAATAAAAATATAGTGTCGTGAAAGGTGACCTGATTTTTACCGATGAAGAAGGGGTGCCTCGGGGGCATCCCCAAGCTTTGACGCTTGTACTTCTTGTATATTTCTTGGGGTGATGCATGGGCATCCCCAAGCTTGAGCTTTTGTCCATTCTTCAACTCATCTCATCATTCTCCAATCCCTACACTTGAAAACTTCCTTCATACAAAACTAAACACAAATCTATTAGCAACATTAGTGTAGCATAACATATAATCAACCTCTTTTGCTTCAGGTTTCAACACAAAACCACCACATATAAAGTATATACTACTGTAGCAACTTCCCCAAAAGTTCCGTGATCAAAAGAACTCAAAAGAAAGCGATAAAGCGGCATAAATGAATAGTGGCAGAAATCTGTCAAAACAGAACAGCTGACAAAGGTCGAATTTTTTAGGGGTTTTCTGTTGCTCAAATCAAAAAGTGTTCAACTAACTAAAGTTTGGATATAACCTGGGGCATATGCAAAGGAAATCGCAGGTCCAAAAGATATACATAGAATTTATACGAATTTTTATGGTGCAGCACCGAAAACAGTTTCAGGACAGCAACATCCCCAAATCTTTACCTCACTCAAATTAGAGGCTTCTCTTGGCACAACAATGAAATAAAAAGGATAAGGAGAGGTTATTATAGTAGTAATGACTTCCAAGACTCAAATAAAAGAAAAAGTACTGAAAATAAAACATTGGGTTATCTCCCAAGAGTGCTTTTCTTTAACGCCTTTGAGCTAGGCGCAGAAAATTGTGAATCAAGTAACATCAAGAGATGAAGTAATTATGAAAGAAGCATTAGGATCCACAATAGGAGTCTTTTCAACAATAAAGGGAATTATGTCCAAATGAGTTTTTGAAGATCCTTTATGATCACGCTTTGGTACACTACTTTCATCAAAAGGATTTTCAGGACAAATCCAACTAGAATTATTTTCCCAAACATCATGTATTCCCGAAAGTTTATAAGGTATTGGCACTCTAAAATATTCATTGGGTGTGCCAACAACCGTTACAGGTGAGCCAAGCTTATTGAATTTCTTAAAAACTTTTCTAGCCTCATTGGCAACATCTTTAAATTCTAAGCGCATAGTTTCCAAAATGAAAGCTTTCTTTTCAGGATCTTCAATTTCATGAAGCTTAAGGAACATGTATTGCAAAAAGGGATTAAGATTAGCAAACCTAGCTTCTAACATGTGAACTAAATAAGCAGAAGCAACTTCATAACTAGGCGCAAGCTCAACCAAAGACTTTTCCTCAACTTCTTTATGCATACTAATGTGATTAAAGAACTCCTCAATGTTATCTTTACCAATAATTGAACCACTACCTACTGAGAGATCCTCCAAAACATACTTAGGGAACAACATAATGAACTAAAGTAAAGAAATAACAACTACCAAGGATTCTAATTTTTTTGGGTTTTTGATATAAAACGATGCAGGTAAAATAAATAAAGTAAAGCAAAACTTAAAACAAAATAAAGGATGTGTGTGCAAAAAATTCCCCTTGCAGAGGTCTTCTACTTCCTCCCCGGCAATGGCGCCAGAAAAAGAGCTTGATGCCTGGTTGATGACCAGCCCGTTGGGAACCCCAAGAGGAAGGTATGATGAATATAGCAGCAAGATTTTCCCTCAGTAAGAAACCAAGGTTTGTCGATCAGGAGAGGAGAGACAAACGACTGAAGGTGATGCGGACTGGCTTAGCGATAGCTTCGGACAATTTATATATGGTGCCTCGTCCAAGCTTTGCTTTGCTAGCAGCAACGTGGAACCTGCACACAACACAACCAAATACTTTGTTCCCAACTTGCGATGAGGTTGTCAATCTCACCGGTTTGCTTGAAACAAAGGGTATGAGCGTATCGAGTGGAAAGCAGTGAAAGTATGCAAGTAAAGTAAACAGTGCGAGTAAAGTAAACAAGTGATAGCAATATGATGGAAATAGGACCGGGGTCCACAGTTCACTAGTGGTGTCTCTCCATAAGATAAATAACACATGCTGGGTAAACAAATTACAGTTGGGCAATTGATAGAATAAAGATAAACATGATATGTCAAGAAGATCACTATGCCATTTACTCTGGGCATTACAACAAAATACATAGACCGCCATCCAACTGCATCTATGACTAATAATTCACTCCCGGGGATATCATCCGAACACCCCATGAGTATTAAGTTGCGAACAACAGATAATTGCATTAAGCAAAGTGTGTAATGTAAACAAAGCATATGCCCTTGAGCATATGAATGTTGTTTTCTCCCTAGTAGCAACAGCACATCTACAACCTTAGAGGTTTTTGTCACTCCCCCAGGTTAAATAGAGACATGAACCCACTATCGAGCATAAATACCCCCTCTTGGAGTCACTAGCAACTACTCGGCCAAGATAGCTACTAACAACGGAGAGCATGCAAGATCATAAACAACATAGAGATAACATAAGATATATTTCAGTATAGCAACTCAATCATAACACCAATATTCATCGGATCCCAACAAACCAAACATGTAGAATTACATAACGGTGATCTCAATCATGTAGGGCAGCTCATGAGATCTAAACATGAAGCACATGGTGGAGGAGACAACCATCTAGCTACTGCTATGGACCCATAGTCCAAGGTAGACTACTCACTCATCGCTCCGGAGGCAAGCATGGCGATGAAGAATACCTCCGGTGGCGATTCCCCTCTCCGGCAGGGTGCCGGGAAGAGCTTCTGGACCCTCCCGATCTTCGGGTCGACGACGGCGGCGGATCGCGATGTGTTCTGGAAAACTGATCGGGTCCTTAGGTTTTTTTTCCGTCGGGGGGTCTTTATAGGCGAAGGGGCATCGTTAGAGGTGGCCCGATGCACCCTCACACATAGGGGGCGCAGCCAGGGCCTGGGTCGCGCCGCCCTGGTGTGTGGGGCCCTCGTGGCCCCCCTCCAACTCCTCTTCGGATCTCTGGAAGCTTCCGGGGAAAATAGGACTTCAAAAACTTGTTTTGTCCAATTCCGAGAATATTTCCTGTGTAGCACTTCTGAAACACAAAAACAGCAGAAAACAGGGAACTGGCACTGTGGCGACTTGTTAATAGGTTAGTTCCAGAAAATGCATAAAAGTGCCACGAAGTGTAACGAAACATTAGGCAAATGGTGTAAAAACAAGCATGGAGCATCAAAAATTATGGATACGTTGGAGACGTATCAGTACACGCGTTTTGTGAACCCTGCGGGTAAAGCATAACGTGCCCATCTCTTTCTCGTTGTCCTCATAGTTTTCTTCCTTCCATGCATAACGTGAGTTGTTTACTCTTGCTTGTGCTATTATGTTCCTTGCATCCTCCTTCCTATTTTGGCGTTTCTCGTCTTCTGAGGACTCGCTAGTTTCGCTCCGTGAAGATTTGTGCTTGACCTCTTCTTTTTGCTTTTCCCTACGATGAGTCGAGTCTTTCTCTGGAAGAATTCCCCTTAGCTTGTCCTCCACCAACCCGAGGCTTCGTATTGCGGCTTGATGCATGTGTTCCCACGGGTCTCCTGGCTTTGGTTGCCTGGTTAGTAGGTATGCCTTGTGCTGCTACCAATGCTGCTTCTGGTGTTTCCTGCACGAATTCTTCTTCCTCCTCTGGTTGGTTCGCAGTTGGGCTTTTCATATAGCTTTCTTCTATTGTCCGTGATGTTGTCCTTCTGCCTGTCCTTTCCTGCCTTAACTTCTTTCTGCGCTGGTGTAGCGCGTATTGGTATCCCATTAAAACTTCTCTTCTTGAATCTGCGGGTACATCCGTCCCGTGGTTGATAGCTGACATGATCATTCTCCACTCTCCGGCGGAAACATAGACTTTCTCCTTCTCTTTCTTGCCATTGCTCCTTAATTTGTCGACTTGCATGTCGACCTCCTCATTGCCTGCGTGATTGTTTTCTTCTTCTGCTGCTTCAGTGATGATGATGCATAATTGATGTACGCTTCTGGAGACGCCGCTGCTTCCGCTGGCGAAGTCCCTTGGCTTGTCCACTGCTGCTTCCACGATGGACTTTTGCCCAGTTTCGTCGGATTCCTCAAATTTTTCCTGCAGATTTTCTGTTGCTGCTAAGCTGACTGGCGAGTTTGCCTCGCTAGAAGAGCCTACGGATGATCCGGATTTGGCCATTATTTTGGTTTTACTTGTCGACGGACCCGATTTCGCCGGACCCGAAAGACAAGTTGAACCCGAAGGTCCAACATAGAAACTCAGACTTCTGAATGTCAAGTCCATCTTTTTGTTTTCGTTGACTTCTGGACTGTTATTGGCTAAAAGCGAAAAAGCCATCGAATTCATGATTCCAACGCCCAGACTTCCCACGGTTGGCGCTAATTGACGAGGGGTTAACTCGACAAAAGTCCTAGATGAAGGACTTAGGATCGGGGAGATAGGGCGTCGGATGAACTCGAAGGTAAAATTAGTCAAACAAGGTGGCTATCGAAAGTAAACGTGGGTATAAACCTGGCTTGCTTTCAATCTGTCCCTAACCGTCCCCTCCTGGCCCCTATATATATGTGGCCAAGTCTCAGGGATCGGGAGGGATCCAACATAGTTTACAATATCAACATATGGCGTATTTCGACTAGTATTACAATTGGTCCTAGCTTAACGGGCCTCAGGGTTAGCTAACTAACGGGCTCTATTATCTACACCCTTGTCAGTGTGGGGCAATCTAGTTTGGGGAAATATGGACTTTGAGGAGTGCTTCGTATCCCTATGCATGATTAGTGTTCGTTATCCATTGGAGAATAGTTTAGAGTAGCATATTGAAGTTAGTATCTATTGGTTTAATTATGTTATTTTGTTGAGAGTGACCACTAGTGAAAGTATGATCCCTAGGCCTTGTTTCCAAGCATTGCACACCGTTTACATTCAGTTTTGTAACATGTTTGCTCGCAGCGATATTTCTTTCATATTACATTTACTACTTATAATCATTACTACTACTTGTATTTCACTATCTCTTCGCCGAACTAGTGCACATATACATCTGACAAGTGTATTGGGTGTGTTGGGGACACAAGAGACTTTCTGTATCGTAATTGCAGGGTTGCTTGAGAGGGATAGCTTTGACCTCCTCCTCCCTGAGTTCGATAAACCTTGGGTGATCCACTTAAGGGAAACTTGTTGATATTCTACAAACCTCTGCACTTGGAGGCCCAACACTGTCTACAAGAACAAACGCGTGCGTAGACATCATACCTCCAGTTTATGATGATTGCAATGATGAGTATGATATTTTTAGTTCACCTACTATTGAGGAGAAAATTAGTTATGATTACAATATGCCTCCTATATTTGATGATTATGGTGATGAGAATAACAATGATAGCTATTTGGTTGAATTTGCTCCCACTACAATTAATGAGAATGACTATGTTTATGTGGGGAGTATTAATTCTTTTATGCATATGGCTCATGATAATAATGTTTTATGTGATAGTTATATTGTTAATTCTATTCATGATGCTACCGAAAGTTATTATGAGAGAGGGAAACATGGTTTTATGCATCTCAATAATATTAAGTTTCCCCTCTTTATGTTGAAATTCTTGAAGTTGCACTTGTTTTGCTTTCCTATGCTTGTTGCTTTGTGCTTTCATGACTTGTTTCTTTACAAGACTCTTTTTCATAGGAAGTGGTTTAGATTTAAATTTGTTTCTTATTTACTTTTTGATGCTCTCTCTTGCTTCAAGTTCTTTCCGGCGCTTATGTGAGCATCTTCTCAAATTACTGCGCCTAGCTGAAAGGCGTTAAAGAAAAGCACTCTTAAGAGATAACCCAATGTTTTATTTTCAGTACTTTTTCTTTTTGTTGAGTCTTGGAAGTTATTACTATTGTAATGACCTCTCCTTATCATTTTTATTTCGTTTTTGTGCCAAGAAGTACCTCTAATTAGAGGAAGGTAAGATTTGGGGAAGTTGCTATCCTGAAATAGATTTCTGTGTTGTACCATAAAAATTCATGAAAATTCCTAGAACGTTATTTTGATTTGCGATTTCTTGTGCACATGCCCCAGGTTATTTTCTAACTTTCATTAGTTTTGCACTTTTTTATTTGAGCAACAGAAGATTTAAAAAAAATTGATCTTTACCAACTGTTCTACTTTGACAGATTTCTACCACTATTTGCATTTGCCTCTCGATCTCTTTATTTTTTAGTTCTTTTGATCACGGAACTTTTGAAGAAGTTGCTAAAGTAGCTAATGTTTTAATATGTGTTATACTTGAGTTGAAACTGAACCAAAGAGTGTATCTACTATCTTGCATACACTAATGTTGCTAATAAGAATTGTGTGAAGTTTTGTATGAAGGAAGTTTTCAAGTGTAGGGAAAGGAGAATGATGAGATGAGATGAAGTATGGATAAAAGCTTAAGCTTGGGGATGCCCATGTCACCCCAAGAAATATCCAAGAAGTACAAGCGTCAAAGCTTGGGGATGCCCAAGGCACCCCCTTCTTCATCAACAAAAATATCAGGTCATCTTTCAAGACACTATATTTTTATTGCTTCATATGCTATGTGTTTTTCTTGAAGCGTCTTTATTTTTGCTATCGGTTTTCTTTTGTTTTGTTTGCTGTAATAAATGGTTGGATCACACCATGTTTGTTTTTTAGCGAGACACACTCTGTTTTCATTGCCTAGAACACTATAGTTTTCACTCTTATCGTTCTACGAGTGTTCTCTTTTTCTAGTACTGCGTTTAGCTTTTATTTTTCACCTTCGTTCTTGTTCAGAACTTGTTTATTCATTATAGCTAAGTGTGTTTAGACCTCTGGCCTTTGTTGGTTTTCATCTTTGGGAGTTGTTTCAAAAAGGTTGATTGGTGTTGGAAAAGAGTAAACCATTTTATGTTTATAGTGATGCAAAAAGGGAGCTTGTTTGGACTGTTGCTTAGACTTTATCATGTTATGCTTGATATTATTTTGATTATATGCTTAGTAGTTATTGTTGTAGCATGACTTGTCTTAAATAACTGAGAGTGCTTAATGTGCCTTTGAAAGAATCATGCGTTGTTTTTATCTTATAGAAGCATAATATTGTGATATTCTCCTTTGATGCTTTATTTGGGTTGACTTGGAGCATGCTCACACCATGTTTTGACTTCAAACCAGTCGCCTCAAGCCTCTATGATCATTTGGTTTTTGACTTGTGATATCACTTTATGCTTTGGTTAATAATGTTTTGTCGCTATGCATGATTATGGCCGTTATTGCTCTCTTAGTTGTCGCTCTCACTAGCCTTCACCTGTCCTGAGAGGGAATACTTCTCGTGCATCCAACTTCCAAAAACCAAAGTTTTTCCAATATGTCCACCATATCTACCTATTAGCAATTTGCTATTCCAAGTACATTCGTCTTGCGTTTATCTATCTTCCAAATTAAACATTTTGTTATGAGAAAATTAGTTAGGAGTTAGCTCACAAACTTGATGGCACATTTACTTTCCTGCACTTAATAAACTTGACCATTGAGACTCTCTTATGTTGATTATATGCTTGCAAGTTGTAAGTTGGGAGTTAGCTCAGCCATGCTGTCATGGGGCACGCTTTCAACATTGCACTTATTCTTATTTAGTTGATATCATGATCTTTTGTTTATGGATGCCTAGTGATGTGAAATAAGTTGGAAACTTGTGAGATCATGGATTTTGTATATGTGTTAGAGAAACGCCTGGGTCGCTAATCTAAACCATGCATCATTCATGGTGGAAATTTACAGCATAACTGCTGTGGCGGTGTGTGATAGTGTAAATCACCGTCCAGTTGGGAACCCCAAGAGGAAGGTTTAATGAGTACAGCAGCGAGTTTTCCCTCAGTAAGAAACCAAGGTATGTCGAATCTAGGAAAAAGCCAAACTCAAAAAGGTGATGCTTGCTAGCCTAGTGACACTCCAACAAGGGCGCCGTTAACGATAACGTGTTAGCGCGTCTTCAACTAGTAGCAACGTGGAACCTGCACACAACATAACCAAATACTTTGCTCCCAACTTACGATGAGGTTGTCAATCTTACCGGTTTGCTGTAAATAAAGGGTATGAGCATATCGAGTGGAAAGCAATAGTAGTATGCAAGTAAGGTAAAAAGTGTGAGTAAAGTAAACAGGTGATAGCAATATAAAGGAAATAGGACCGGGGTCCACAGTTCACTAGTTGTGTCTTTCCATAAGATAAATAACAACATGCTGGGTAAATAAATTACAGTTGGGCAATTGATAGAATAAAGATAACGTGCATATGTCAAGAGGAGCACTATGAGATTTACTCTGGGCATTACAACAAGATACATAGACCGCCATCCAACTGCATCTATGACTAATAATCCACTTGCGGGAAATCAATCCGAGAACCCCACAAGTATTAAGTTGCGAACAACAGATAACTGCATTAAGCAAAGTGTGTAATGTAAACATAGCATATGCCCTTGGGCTTAAGAATGTTGTTTTCTCCCTAGTGGCAACAACACATTGATACGTCATTTTGCATCACTATTTTGTATCATAATTTGCTATATATTATTCATTGATATATTTCATATTTAGAGATGATACTTATGTTGTTTCCTCTGTTTTTACACGTTTGATGATCATTGGAGGATTTGCTGCTGGAGTCAGGATTCTGCTGGAAAAGGACCATCAAGACACCATATTTCGGAAGATCGGGAAAATTCTAGAAAAATACCAGAAAATTATATTTTACCAGAAGACTCCGGAAGCCAGAAGGAGGAGTCGAGAGGAGCCAGACGGCAGCCTCACACATAGGGGGCGCGGCCTGGCCCCTGGCCGCGCCGGCCCTATGTGAGGGCACCCTGGCCCACTCCAGGTCTCGTCCCTTCGCGTACTTCATCGTCCCCGAAAACCTAAGTCAAGGGGGGGCTCAGAGATAGACACCGCCGCCTCTGCGGGGCAGAAAACACCAGAGAGAGAAAAGCTCTCCGGCAGAGAGAAATCTGCAGGGGAAATTCCTTCCCGGAGAGGGGAGATCGTCGCCATCGTCATCACCATCGCACCAGACTTCATCGGGATCATCATCATCTCCATCACCAGCACTTTCATCTCCACCATCACCTCGCCATCCCGCTATAACATCTTGAGTTGAATCTTGTCAAATTCTTAGGGAAAACTTTCCCGGTGTTAATTACTCTTGTGGTTGATGCTATTGAGTGGAACCGTTGAATTAAGGTTTATGTTCAGATTGTTATTTACCATTATTTCACCTCTGATCATGATCCATATGATGTCTTGTGAGTAGTTCGTTTAGTTCTTGAGGACATGGGAGAAGTCAAGTCGTTAGTAGTGGAATTATGTTGAGTAATATTTAATGGTTTGATATTTATTTGTTGTGGTGCTATTTCACTAGTGGTGTCATGTGAACGTCGACAACATGATGCTTCACCATTTATGGGCCTAGTGAGATGCATTGTGTATTTGGCTACCAATTGTGGGGTTGCTGGAGTGACAGAAACCTAAACCTCCGTTGGGAAACCATTGCACCAGGGAGCGTAGGATCTTAGAGTTTAAGGCTATGGTTAGATTTATCTTAATTACTTTCTTGTATTGCGGATGCTTGCAGGGGGTATAATCACAAGTGTGTATTTATCCTAGTAAGGGTAGTGCGCTAGCATAGGTTCACCCCCATAACACTTATCAAACCAGTAAATATTATTTAGCGGAATGAAGCGAAAGCACTTGACAGAAACTCCCGTGTGTCCTCGAGAACGTTTGGTCATCATAAGTTACACCACCGGCTTGTCCTTTGCTGAAGAAAGGATTGGGCCACTTGCTGCAATTATTATTACTGTCTTTTATTTACTCGTACTTTATTTATTTGCACTACCAAATACCCCTGAAAACCCGTTTGCTAGTATTTATAGTGAAACCTTGATCAAAACCACTAGTCAACACCTTCTGCTCCTCGTTGGGTCTGACACTCTTATTTATCAAAAGTACTACGATACACCCCCTATACTTGTGGGTCATCAAGACTATTTTCTGGTGCCGTTGCCGGGGAGTGAAGCGCTATTGAAGAGTGGAATTGGTAAAGGTAACCGTCGCTGTGAGTATTGTTTTTATTTTTGTCTTTTACTTTTATTTTACTTTGCTATGGAGAACTCTCCATTTGTTTTCCTATTTGGGAACACTTCTACTACTGCTGCACATGTGGATGAACCACCACCACCTGCTAAATTAGCCCCTTTTAAAACACCTACGAAAATTGTTGGACGTGTTATGGATAACTGCTATTCAGGAGATGGAACTGTCCATCCGGGAGATCACTTACTATTTATACATGAATTATGCGAGTTGTTCAGGTGTGCAGGTATTTCACCAAGCCAGGTCAAGAAGAAGCTATTCTCTTTATCATTGAAAGGCAGAGCTGAGGAGTGGTATCGACTGCTCAAAGATGGTCCATCTATTGTATGGGAGGAAATTGTGCCTCTCTTTTATTCCAAGTTTTATCCTCCAAGTGAAATTCATAAAGATCATAATCGGATATATAACTTTTGGCCTCATGATGGAGAGAGTATTGCCCAAGCGTGGGGGAGATTGAAGTTACTAATGCTCAAATGTCCCATTCATGAGCTCCCCAATAATATTGTTGTTGATAATTTTTATGTGCGGCTTACTCTTCCTGATAAGGATTATTTGGATGCTTCTTGCTTTGGATCATTTACTCATATGAAAGAAGATGCTAAGTGGAAACTTCTTGACCGTATACAAGAGAATGCTGAAGGATGGGAAAACGACAAAGGTAGGAAGTCAGGTATAAATTATGATTATGAATGCATTAAAACTTTTATGGGAACCGATGACTTTCGTAGTGTTAGCATTGCTTATGGTCTTGATTCACAAATACTTGCTAATTGTCTTAAGGCTTTTGCCTCTTATCTTGATGTTCCAAAGAAAGATTGGAACAAATATCATGCGCCTTATAAAGATTCTATTAGTCATATTCCTGCTGCAGCTACTGAAGTTTGTACTATTGATAGCATTGTGCCTGAACCTTATTTTGAGAAGACACCTTTCCCTGTAAAGGTAAAAAAGTATTCTACTTTGGTAAGTGTGTCTAATAAACGCACTAAGAAAGCTGCAGAGCCTGATGAGCAAATTACTATTAAGTCTCCTGTAGCTATATTGAAGGACATTGTTACTAAAGATGTAGGGGATGAATATATTCTTTTTTGTGAAGATGCTTTTAACATTATTTCTCATCCTAAAAGGCATAGGAAAACAAGTGTTCCCGTTATTTCTGTCAGGATTGGAGATCATTGGCACTAGTGCAAGTGCCATTCCTTTAGAGCTTTACAAAGAAATTATGCATGAGATTGGCGCTTGTGAACTTGAAGATATTGATGTGGTTGTTCAGCTTCTAACAGGGAGACTGTTTGGCCTCTGGGTATTGTTCGATATGTGGAAGTTCTTTGCGGTAAGACTAAATACCCCACTGATTTTCTAGTACTTGGTAATGAGGCTAGTACAACTTGTCCTATTATTTTTGGTAGACCCTTTTTGAACACTTGTGGTGCCGTGATAGATTGTAAGAAGGAGAATTTTTTTACTAAGTTTAATGGAGAGTCTTATGAGTTTAATTTTTCCAAGTTTACTAAGATTTCTTATGAAAATGACACGCCTAATGAAAATTTTCGAGTTGAACAGCTTGCTTCTATTGCTCTTGCTCCTAATAATGCTTTGCAGCAATTCATGGAAGATCATGAGAGCGATGTTTTTAGTAAGGAAAGAGAAGAGATTGACGATATTATTCTTCATCAACCACCGTTGATCAAGCACAATTTACCTGTGGAGGATCTTGGTACCACTTTGCCACCTAAGGAAGATCCTGTTTTTGAATTAAAACCTTTACCTGATGATCTTAAATATGCTTATATAGATGATAAGAAAATATATCCTATTATTATTAGTTCTAAGCTTTCGGGAAAGGAAGAAGAAAGGTTATTGGAGATATTGAGGAAACACCGAGGAGCTATGGGATATACCCTTGATGATTTAAAAGGGATTTCTCCCACTTTATGTCAGCATGCTATTAACATGGAGAAAGACGCGAAGCCGGTTGTGGAGCATCAACGCCGCCTAATTCCCAAGATGAAGGATGTGGTAAGAAATGAGGTATTAAAGCTCCTTGATGCTGGTATTATTTATCCTATTGCTGATAGTCAATGGGTTAGTCATGTTCATTGTGTTCCTAAGAAAGGAGGTATGATTGTTGTGCCTAATGAGAATAACGAGCTTATTCCTCAAAGGGTAGTAGTTGGTTATAGGATGTGCATTGATTATAGAAAAGTTAACAAGGTTACTAAGAAAGATCATTATCCTTTACCGTTTATAGATCAGATGTTAGAAAGGTTGTCTAAGAAGTCACACTTTTGTTTTCTTGATGGTTATTCCGGTTTCTCTCAGATTGCTGTTAGAAAGGAAGATCAAGAGAAAACCACTTTTACTTGTCCTTATGGAACTTATGCTTATAGGCGCATGCCTTTTGGTTTATGTAATGCTCCTGCTACTTTTCAAAGATGCATGTCTGCTATTTTTCATGGCTTTTGTGAGGAAATTGTGGAGGTTTTCATGGACGACTTCTCCGTCTATGGAACTTCTTTTGATAATTGTTTGCACAATCTTGATAAAGTTTTGCAGAGATGTGAAGAAACTAATCTTGTTCTCAATTGGGAAAATGCCACTTTATGGTAAATGAAGGAATTGTCCTTGGACATAAAATTTCTGAAAGAGGTATTGAAGTTGACAGAGCAAAAGTTGAGGCAATTGAGAAAATGCCCTGTCCCAGAGATGTTAAAGGTATTCGTAGTATTCTTGGTCATGCTGGTTTCTATATGAGGTTTATTAAAGATTTCTCTAAGATTTCAAAGCCTCTTACTAATCTTCTTCAAAAAGATGTACCATTTGTCTTTGATGATGATTGTAAGGAAGCTTTTGAAACTCTTAAGAAGGCTTTAACTACTGCTCCTATTGTTCAACCACCTGATTGGAATTTACCCTTTGAAATTATGTGTGATGCTAGTGATTTTATTGTTGGTGCTGTTCTTGGACAGCGCGTAGATAATAAGTTGAATGTTATTCATTATGCTAGTAAGACTCTTGATGCTGCTCAAAAGAATTATGCTACTACTGAGAAAGAGTTTCTTGCTGTTGTTTTTGCATGTGATAAGTTTAGATCTTACATTGTTGATTCTAAAGTTACTATTCATACTGATCACGCTGCTATTAGATATGTTATGACTAAGAAGGATGCTAAGCCTAGGCTTATTAGATGGGTGTTACTTTTACAAAAGTTTGATTTGCATATCATAGATAGGAAAGGTGCTGAAAATCCTGTGGCTGACAATTTGTCTAGATTGGAAAACATTTCTTTTGATCATATTCCTATTAATGATAGTTTTCCAAATGAACAGTTGGCTGCATTAAATGTAACTTCGCGAGACCTTCCTTGGTATGCTGATTATGCTAACTTTATTATTTCCAAGTATTTGCCTCCAACCTTTACAACTTAGCAAAGAAGAAAATTCTTCTATGATTTGAGGCATTACTTTTGGGATGACCCACACTTATATAAAGAAGGAGTTGATGGTATTATGCGAAGATGCGTACCAGAATATGAGCAACAAGAAATATTGAGAAAGTGCCATGGAAGCGCTTATGGAGGACATCATGCTGGAGATAGAACGGCACAAAAGGTTCTACAATCAGGTTTTTATTGGCCAACCCTCTTTAAAGATGCTAGAAGGTATGTTTTATCTTGCGATGAATGTCAAAGAGTTGGTAATATTTCTAGACGCAATGAAATGCCTATGAATTACACTCTTGTTATTGAACTGTTTGATTGCTGAGGATTTGACTTTATGGGTCCTTTTCCTCCTTCAAAAGGCTATACCCACATACTTGTTGCTGTTGATTATGTTACTAAATGGGTAGAAGCCATACCTACAAAGAGTGCCGATGGTGAGACTTCGTTAAAGATGCTTAAGGATGTTATTTTTCCTAGGTTTGGTGTACCTAGATATCTTATGACTGACGGAGGTTCTCATTTTATTCACGGTGGTTTTAGAAAAACTCTTGCTAAATATGATGTTAATCATAGAATTGCTTCTGCTTATCATCCCCAAACTAGTGGGCAGGTAGAGCTTTCAAATAGAGAGATCAAGTCTATCTTTCAGAAGACTGTTAATAGATCTAGGAAAAATTGGGCTAGCAAGTTAAACGATGCTTTATGGGCTGATAGAACTGCTTATAAGAACCCCATGGGCATGTCTCCTTATAAAATGGTTTACAGAAAAGCGTGTCACTTGCCTTTAGAATTAGAACACAAAGCTTTTTGGGCAGTGAGAGAGCTTAATAGGGATTTTAAACTCGCCGGTAAGAAAAGGTTGTTAGATTTGAGTTCTCTAGATGAGTGGATAAACGAAGCGTATGAGAATGCCAGACTTTTCAAAGAGAAAGTCAAGCAATGGCATGATAAGAGAATTCTTAAAAGAGAGTTTCATGTTGGTGAGAAAGTTCTATTGTATAGGTCTCATCTAAGATTTTTTGCAGGAAAATTACTCTCTAAATGGGAAGGACCATTTGTTATTGTGGAAGTGTACCGCTCAAGTGCTATAAAGATTGCTTCATTGAAAGATGACACTACACAAGTGGTGAATGGGCAAAGACTCAAACATTATATTTCTGGAGATTCTTATAATGAAGATGTTGATGTTATTGAAACAGTTTCTCCGGAAGAATTCATCCAATGCAATTTACAGAAACCTACAGAGTTCGTTTTTGAATAGGTAACAGTTCTAGTCAGAAAAGGTTCGTGAAAAACTCTTCCTTTATTATTTTTGCTGTTTATACTAAATATGAAAAATCACAAGACAAAAACGGGCAGGAAAAGGAGTCCGGGTGCTCCTCACACACAGGGGGCGCGGGCCCATCTCTGGCCGCGCCGCCCTGGTGTGAGAGCACCCCAGAACTCTTTTCCGTCCCGGTTTCCTCCTGTGATTTTGCTTCGATGTATAATTTTCGCTTATATAACCCCCCGGAGTACCCGAGGTCTGTATATCATTTTCTCGTTGTGTTTTGTTTCGAGCTATTTCTGTCAGGAGTTGATCTTAAGTTTTGGGAGCACCATGGCCTCTTCAAACGACAACAAGGGCAAAAGGCCCAGGGAGGATGATCACCAAGACCCCACGTGGAAGAAGGAGCAGGAGGCTAGAAGACCGAGGCCAAGAAACCCTGCTTTTGAAGGACCAACGAAAGCTAGACGTATCTTTTCTCATGATATGCAGGGACCAACACTACACGCTTTGGATCTAAACTCCATGCCTATGATTAAAGAGGGTATGCTGGTCACTGACGAGTTTTGCACTCAATATCGAGTGCTGGAGAAGGAAATAGAGATGCTTCAAGAAGAGAATCCCAGGCTTCGCCAGATGCTGGAATATTTTGTTAATCCAAGGCTGATTCCTCTACCGCCAAAGGAGTAATTCGTCATCGGTATAGGCATCCCCTTGGCTTGTTCCAAGCTTGGGGGAATGCCGCTGTATCACATTATCACCCTTTTACTCATTTACTTTTCAAGAAGAGTCATATCATGAATAGAGAAATTATCCTATAGAATAGTTGCAGTGTGGAAGTATCCCCCTTAGTTGGTTATCTATGTATCCCTTGGTGTGAGTTGCGGTAATGAAATATTAATGAGAAGTTCTATCATTTACTTTTCGCACACTTTATTTTAGTTTGCAATGTTTCTTATATGATTAGTCTTGTTGATTAGTATTGGTATCACTTTGGGAGCATGAGTAAATTTAGTTGGTTTTGGTAAACTTAGCTTGGTCAGTAGCAACATTACCTTGAGGTTTGAGTAGAAAAGAAGAAAGAAAGTGCTTATAGTTACATCACTTTAGTTTACCCTTCATGTTTGGCTTATAAGCATTATTATTCTCAAAGTTAAAATCGTTGTACCTTCAAGGAAGTTTGCATGATTGTTCTTATTATATGTATGTTTGTTTGTTTCATGCAACTCTTATGCTTGCTACCCAGCCTTGCTGGCCAAAGACTTGTACTGAGAGGAAATACTTCTCGTGCATCCAACTCCTAAAAACCAAGTCACTTCCAAAGAGTCCACTATAAATTCCTATGCATGGTATTTTAAGCCATTCCAAGTAAATTTTTATGTGCTACCTTTCAAAAACCTTCAAATACTTCTCATTTTGTGCCAATGTTTTTAGCTCATGAGGATGTAGTGGATGGGTTTGTTATCTTCCATACTAAATTAAGTACCCCTCGACTAGGCAGCTTCATCTGCTCGTCACTAATTTTGCAAGGGAGCTGGTCAGACCATTATAATCTCAAAAAGAAAAGAAAAAAGAAGCACTCCTCCATGGCATGTGAAAGTTGGTCGGCACCCGATGGAATCGGTTAGCCATGGTTTGAGAAAGGAAAAAGGTGGGGAGGAGTGCAAAGCTATAAAAGAGCACCAATGTGCCAATTAATCAAACATATCGGAACCGCTCTCACTTGTTTAGTATGGAAGATATCAAGAACTCCGTTGCTAGTCGTTGACAAAAGCAACCACCTCTCAAAACAATTTTTACCTCTGTTTTATTAATGAAAAGCTCTAGCACATGTTTAATCCCTGCTTCCCTCCGTGAAGGGCCTATCTTTTACTTTTATGTTGAGTCAACCTATTCCCTTCTATCTCAAGCAAGCATTTGATTTGTTATGTTTCACTCATCCATATGTTGATCCGTTTAATCATGTTTACTATCTTCCTTGTTTTGTATAATGCTTTTATCTGAAGGAATATATCTTTGAAAGCTTTCTATGAATGCAAAAAGTTTGTTTCGTTGAGCATATGGTTTTTGCTATATTAGCTATGTTTTAAAAAGGCTCCATTCAAAGGCTAGTATAGTTGTTCATTGTTCTCTGACCAAGAACTAAGGTTTGCCATCATCAATTATAGTTCTATATTATATAAAGGGAAGTTGTTGTCTATTATAACTTGTGCCTTTGGTAAATGTGATGCTTCTTGTCCGTATTTTTATTATCGACACTTCACTCCATAAACCTGTGGTCATGTTTACCGAGCTTAGTTTTCGCTTGGGGACAAGCGAGGTCTAAGCTTGGGGGGTTGATACGTCCATTTTGCACCACTATTTTGTATCATAATTTGCTATTATTCATTGATATATTTCATATTTAGAGATGATACTTATGTTATTTCCTCTGTTTTTACATGTTTGATGATCATTGGAGGATTTGCTGCCGGAGTCAGGATTCTGCTGGAAAAGGACCATCAAGACACCATATTTCGGAAGATCAGGAAAATTCCAGAAAAATACCAAAAAATTATATTTTACCAGAAGACTCTGGAAGCCAGAAGGAGGAGTTGAGAGGATCCAGAGGGCAGCCTCACACATAGGGGACGCGGCCTGGCCCCTGGCCGCGCCGGCCCTGTGTGAGGGCACCCTGGACCACTCCAGGTCTCGCCCCTTCGCGTACTTCATCGTCCCTGAAATCCTAAGTCAAGGGGGGCTCGGAGATAGACACCGCCGCCTCTGTTGGGCAGAAAACACCAGAGAAAAGCTCTTCGGCAGAGAGAAATCTGTCGGGGAAATTCCTTCCCGGAGAGGGGAGATCGTCGCCATCGTCATCACCATCGCACCGGACTTCATCAGGATCATCATCATCATCTCCATCACCAGCACTTTCATCTCCACCATCACCTCGCCATCCCGCTGTAACATCTTGAGTTGAATCTTGTCAAATTCTTAGGGGAAACTTTCTCGGTGTTAATTACTCTTGTGGTTGATGCTATTGAGTGGAACCGTTGAATTAAGGTTTATGTTTAGATTGTTATTTACCATTATTTCATCTCTGATCATGATCCATATGATGTCTTGTGAGTAGTTTGTTTAGTTCTTGAGGACATGGGAGAAGTCAAGTCGTTAGTAGTGGAATTATGTTGAGTAATATTTAATGGTTTGATATTTATTTGTTGTGGTGCTATTTCACTAGTGGTGTCATGTGAACGTCGACTACATGATACTTCACCATTTATGGGCCTAGTGAGATGCATTGTGTATTTGGCTACCAATTGTGGGGTTGCTGGAGTGACAGAAACCTAAACCTCCGTTGGGAAACCATTGCACCAGGGAGCGTAGGATCTTAGAGTTTAAGGCTGTGGTTAGATTTATCTTAATTACTTTCTTGTATTTGTGGATACTTGCAGGGGGTATAATCACAAGTGTGTATTTATCCTAGTAAGGGTAGTGCGCTAGCACAGGTTCACCCCCATAACACTTATCAAACCAGTAAAGATTATTTAGCGGAATGAAGCGAAAGCACTTGACAGAAACTCCCGTGTGTCCTCGAGAAAGTTTGGTCATCATAAGTTACACCACCAGCTTGTCCTTTGCTGAAGAAAGGATTGGGCCACTTGCTGCAATTATTATTACTATCTTTTATTTACTCGTACTTTATTTATTTGCACTACCAAATACCCCTGAAAACCTGTTTGCTAATATTTACAGTGAAACCTTGATCAAAACCACTAGTCAACACCTTCTGCTCCTCGTTGGGTCTGACACTCTTATTTATCAAAAGTACTACGATATACCCCCTATACTTGTGGGTCATCACACATCTACAACCTTAGAGGTTTCTGTCACTCCCCTAGATTAAATAGAGGCATGAACCCAACTATCGAGCATAAATACTCCCTCTTGGAGTCACTAGTATCTACTCGGCCAAGATAGCTACTAACAACGGAGAGCATGCAAGATCATAAACAACATAGAGATAACATAAGATATATGATTCAACACATCAACTCAACATAACACCAATATTCATCGGATCCCAACAAACACAATATGTAGAATTACATAACGGTGATCTTGATCATGTAAGGCAGCTCACGAGATCTAAACATGAAGCACATGGTGGAGAAGACAACCATCTAACTACTGCTATGGACCCATAGTCCAAGGTAGACTACTCACTCATCGCGCCAGAGGCAAGCATGGCGATGAAGAAGACCTCCAGTGGTGATTCCCCTCTCCGGCAGGGTGCCGGGAAGAGCTTCTGGATCCTCCCGATCTCGGGTCAACGACGACGGTGGATCGCGATGTGTTTCTGGAAAAGTGATCGGGTGTTTAGGTTTTTCCCGTCGGGGGGTCTTTATAGGTGAAGGGGCATCGTCAGAAGTGGACCGAGGTGGTCTCACACATAGGGGCGTGGCCAGGGCCTGGGCCGCGCCGCCCTATTGTGTGGGCCCCTCGTGGCCCCACTCCGTCTCCTCTTCGGTTCTCTGGAAGCTTCGGTAAATTTCTGGACATTCGGCTTTTGTTTTGTCCAATCCCAAGAATATTTCCTGTGTAACTTTTCTGAAACACAAAAACAGCAGAAAACATGGAACTGGCACTGTGGCATCTCGTTAATAGGTTAGTTCCGGAAAATGCATAAAAACGTCACGAAGTGTAATGAAACACTAAGCAAATGGTGTAAAAACAAGCATGGAGCATCAAAAATTATAGATACGTTTGAGACGTATCAATAACCATAGTGGATATTTGACGACGCATCTCAAAATAAAAAAGCTATACCCAATGGTAAATAAAAGAGATGTAGAGGTGTTCATTGTTTGTTTATTCTGTCATTTTGATATGGGAAAGCTTCCATATCCTCGGGCAGGAGGTACCCCGTTGGCGTTCTCAATGATACATATATGCTTACAATGACAAGAACTTGCTTGGGACCTAAGTCGAGTAGCATGCGGTTTAGGTACTCGTATTCACGGGACATGAGATTTTCAACTCATGACTTGTCAAGCATATATCTCATATTTGTACTCGCAATAACCTTAACCACTCAAGATGCCTATAATGGGGGCAATGAGAGCTCAAAGCTAATTAGTACCATAATTTTTGGAAGATTTATAAAACTTGCAATCACTACTTCCCTCTGCGAAGGGCCTTTCTTTTACTTTTATGTTGAGTCTTCATCTTTTATCTTTATGCACCGATTAAGAGAGCATAGTTGTCATTCTGAGTATAATGTGCATGGTCCCAAAATTTATTATTGATTGATTCATGATTATGGTATTGCTTGTTCTTAAATTATTTGTATCTAGTCGCCCTCTTAAACTTGAAGGTGTCCTATGCATTTATGTTTTGCTACTCCATGAGGGGCAAGCTGAATACCACTTTGCTATGTTTTTCTATATGCTTCAAACAAACATATACCTTTCAATGCATTATTACTCATGATCTTTTGTTTGTGTTTCTTTTCATGTTGTAACATGGTTGCTAAGTTGTTAGAATTATATCTCTTATGCACATGTTTAGAGTACTTTGATCTCAGCATGCAATGCTTTACCTTAAGTTGATCAAGATTGTATTGGTGCATATCACCTAAAAAATTATTGTTTTGTTATCACTTACCTACTTGAGAACGAGCAAGAGTTAAGCTTGGGGATGCTTGATACGTCTCAAACATATCTATAATTTTTGATGCTCCATGCTTGTTTTACGCCAATTGCTTTGTGTTTTGTTTACACTTCGTGGCATTTTTATGCGTTTTCTGGAACTAACCTATTAACAAGATGCCACAGTGCCAGTTTCTATTTTCTGCTGTTTTTGTGTTTTAGAAAAGTTACACAGAAAATATTCTCAGAATTGGACGAAACGAAGCCCGAAGTTCCTATTTTTTCTGACATGAGACGGAGTCCAAAGGAGACTCAGAGGGCAGCCAGAGGCTGGCCACACCATAGGGTGGCGTGGGTCCACCCCTGGCCGCGCCACCAGGTGGTGTGGCCCACCCTGATGCCCTCTGACATCGCCCCTCCACCTATATAAAGCCTCCGACGCGAAAACCCTAAATGAATTAGCGTTTTCCCAGACAAAGTTCCACAGCACCGTTGCCGTTGAAGACCAATTTCGGGGGACAAAAGTCTCTATTCTGGCACACTGCCGGGATGGGGAATTTCCCCTGGAGCCATCTCCATCGACTCTACCGCCATCTTCATCGATGTTGTTGTCTCGTATGATGAGGAGGGAGTAGTTCTCCCCCGGGGCTGAGGGCTCTACCGGTAGCTATGTGGTTCATCTTTCTCTCCCATGGTGTGATCTTTATATGATCATGAGCTTTGTATCCAGTTGAATTAGTAGATGTTGTTCTTCATATATTATGCTACTCCAGTGCTTTATTATTGTAATCTTCGGAGACACCTTGTACCATGATGTGAAGGTGACAGTGTGCGCATTATGTGTGTCTCTTTGGCTAATGTCTCTATGAATTGTTGGTGTTTGTTGGAATCATCTAGTGCGGTCAAGGTGATAGTGTGGGGCAATCTAGTTTGGGGAAATGCGAACTTTGAGAAGTGCTTTGTAGCCCTACACATGATTAGTGTTTGTTATCCAGCGGAGAATAGTTTAGAATAGTATAGTGAAGATAGATATTTATGTGTTCAATTATGTTATCTTTGTTGAGAGTGTCCACTAGTGAAAGTATGATCCCTAGGCCTTGTTTCTAAACATTGAAACACCGTTTACATTCAGTTATGTTACATGTTTACCTGCAATGATATTTATTTCAGATTGCATTTACTACTTATAATTATCCATATTACTTGTATTTCACTATCTCTTTACCGAACTAGTGTACCTATGCATCTGACAAGCGTATTGGGTGTGTTGGGGATACAAGAGCAGGGTTGCTTGAGAGGGATACCTTTGACCTCTTTCTCCCTGAGTTCGATAAACCTTAGGTGATCCATTTAAGGGAAACTTGTTGCTGTTCTACAAACCTCTGTACTTAGAGGCCCAACACTATCTACAGGAATAGAAGCGTTCATAGACATCAGTCACGCCTCCTGAAGCACTTTGATTCCTGAGCTAGACGCATTTCATACAGCGGAAGCGTTTGTTCCTGGACGCGTAGGGCACTGGTTCACTGTACTCCGCTTTTGGTGCTATTTTTTCTTTTACTTTCCTATTTCTTCTTGTCCTTTTTTCTTTTCCTTTTTTATTTTTGGTGATGATATTTGAAAAATGATTCAAGTTTTTTTCGAAAATTATTCAAGATTTTTGAAAAAATGTTCATGAATTTTGAAAATGATCATGATTTTTTTAAAGATTGTTCATGAAGTTCAAAAATTGGCTCATGATTTTTTTTAAAAGCATTATTTTTTAAAATTGTTCATGATTTTTTGAAATTTTTGTTCATTATTTTTTGAATTGTGTTCATTATTTATTGAAAATATTCATAATATTTAGAAAAATCATGGTTTATTATTATAGAATGTTCAAAGTTTAACATAAAACGTTTTATAAATTTGTTTTCAAATTGTTGAACATTTTTTTAAATGTAAAAAGGGAAGAAAAGAATGAATAAAGAAAATAAAAAAGCAGAAAACATAAAAAAAATGGGTTGGCCCAAGCTGGACTCCCTCACGTGGTACATCCGCCCCGCGCGCCGCAGCGGGCGGCATAAAGGAGCTCCCTAGGACGGGAGCTCCTATGTAGCAACTTGGTCAGTGCAGAACGGGCGCCGCAAACACCCGTGTAGGCGTGCATACCCTGGTGGGCGGGCCCACCACCAACCACCTTCTTCTCCCTCCTTCCTTTCGACCACGTCACTGTCTTTCTTCCTCACTAGTGCCCTCGCTAGTCGCCCCTGCCCTCGTCCCAACCGCCTGTCACCGCCACCCGCGGCCAGTGGCACGAGCGTCGCCTTGCTGTCCGGCCCTCCCAGAGCAGCCACATCTGCCGGTCCTCGGCCCCTCGGGCGGACCCTCTAACCACCCTCCTCTGTTGTCAGCGACCCTCCCCTAGGACCACCCCCATTCTAAAGCTTCACTGCAGACGTTAGCCTACATGGGCTTGACTGGTAGCTCAACAAAACATCTTGGGCTTCACAATAGATTTCAAATTCGAATTTCGGAAGCAAAGCATTATTCCCTGAAAGAAAGAAAGAAAAGGAATGAAAAGAAATGGAAAAGAAGGCAAAGAAGACACGCACCCCACGCCGCTGGGTGCGGGAAGGGAGGAGGTCCCACACGCAGCCTCACTGCGACACCGCCTTCTTTCCTCTCCCGCAAGAAAGGCCAAAGCAAAGCCAAGGAAAATAACTTAGCCATCCGTCGCCGTCAAGGCCTGGAGGGCTGACGCTTCCCACACCCACGCGGCTGGCCACGTCGTCTCTCCCGGAAGGGTTTGGAAGCGCGGCGGGCGGGCGCGCGCGCGGTGGGGACGAGAAGCAAGTTCGCCGCCGGATCTCGGTCTCCTCCGCCTCTCCAAATCGTAAGCGCCAGCTCTCTTCCCCTCTTCGATTCGCTGGCGCGGCCGTTGGTTCACAAGGTTCGCGTTCCTGCGGTGTTGATGCGGGTTCTTAGTTCTTACCGCTTCTAGATGCCCCGTTCACTACTTGTAGTAGAATCTTCTCCATGCGCCGTCGGCTTCTACTTCCGGCGTTTCGATGCGTGTTCTATTCTGGCTGCTTGCTCTTCGGCCGGTTCGGTTCGGTGTCGCCTGATTCGTGGGTTTACGGAAATGCAGCATCCGGGGACTAGTAGGGGCTGCCGATTTGTAGGTCGTTCCTTCGATTGTAGTAGTAGACCCGAATTTCCCCCGCGGATTGGCCTGATTTTGGTTTTGCGGGCGAAGTTTAGTTTGCTGTGGTTGAGTTAATACTGAATTTCAGTAGCTCTGCGGTCGAAACTTCAGTTTCAGGGTGCCAAGGAGCCCTAACAGTAACAGATCATAAGTCGTTGCTCTGCTGTTGATTTATGCTAACCTCGGTCTGTTAGTCATCGTTGATGCAGTTTAGTATCGACCTCGCTGTTGCTTTAATTCTGTTTATTATTCTTCATTTCTGCATATTAATTAAATTCGTATTTCAGGACTCCGATTCTGAAGCAGCGGCCGATGTCTGGAGTTGCAGCAATTCTGCGTCGTTCATCTCTAGCAGCAGCGGGTGAAAACCTCATGGAGCTATATGTTGGGCCTTCTATATATTCCGCTTCCTCGAGGGGGTTCAGCAGCTTTGCAAAGCGTCCGGGGAAGCTGGGTACTTCAGTCCTTGGCCACACCAAGGCAGTGGATCGGCTCTCTCGAATCTCTCCAGTGCCCCTTTCTGCTCACATGGGAACTAAATGGCTGATTACTTCAAAGAGTAATTCTAATGCATTGGCAGGACCGTTAGGTGCTTCCAGCATCTGTCGGGCTTACTCCTCAGACACTGGAATTAAGCCAGAAGTTCCGGTTCCTCCTACTGAGAGCTCTGAGGTTGTCACTACAGGGGCTAGTACTTGGATGGATCTCCTTGAAAATGCTCGGAAGTCCACCGTAGATGCTACGACTGGTGCAGGCAAGAAACTTCAGGAGATGACTGATATGGTTACACCCCATGCACAGCAGTTTTTTGAGGCACATCCAGATCTAGAGAAGGTTGTTGTTCCACTTGGTGGAACATTATTTGGTACAGTCATGGCATGGTTTGTCATGCCTATCATCTTGAAGAGGCTTCATAAGTATGGCTCACAGAATCCTATATCAGCACTTTTGGGGAACTCAACCAAGACTGATGATTCATATCCCACCAGCCTTTGGAGTGCATTAGAGGATCCTGCAAAATACTTTATCACATTTATGGCATTTTCAGAGATGTGAGATTCTCTTTCACTTTCCTTGTAGACCTATATTACTTTCTATTATGTTCAGGTGTTTTTCAAATCTTTTCTTATGCATGTTATTTGATCTGGACTGATTTATTTCATTTTGATACAAATTCACATCTTGTTTAGGAACACTTGCTGTAATTGTAATTCATTTTGATAAAAAAGTGGCATATTGTGTTCTGTGAATGCTCATTATTTCTGGTGTTTTCTCTTCCTCAGGGCTGCAGTGATCGCACCAAGCATATCACCTTATTTTCCACAAGCATTGAGGGGTGCATTTGTTCTCTCTACTGTCTGGTTCCTTCATAGGTGGAAAGCAAACTTTATCACCAAAGCTATGACCAACCAAACTGCCTTAGTTACTAATAGAGCCAGGTTATCAGCATTTAACACGGTTTCATCATTGGGACTGATTGCACTTGGATTAATGGGTCTTGCGGAGGCTTGTGGTGTAGCTGTTCAATCAATATTAACTGTTGGTGGTGTGGGAGGTAATGTTTCTAAACAGTTTTGAGGAATAATATGTGATACACGCATATAATAATCCATTCAGCAATCATTGTCTGCAATAAAATATATATTTAATAACCAAATCTTACTTTTCCTTTGAAAGAATCTGTTATTCCTTATCGAAGCTACATTTTATTTATTTGGCCTACGCTGCTGTACAAATTAGTTATCATAAACGAGACGTGGTCATTTATGTTTATTAGAATGATATAATATAAGAAATGGAGCAATGATGGACCTTTCCAGTAGCTACATTATATGGATCGTGAATAACTCGTGTATATTTATGCTATGCATGCTTAAGTGCAGGAATTGATAGAAAATGTTACTGTCTTAGTTGTCTGCACTTAATACTACAGCTCGTGCTATTTTTACCCAGTATGATGACTCTGTATTTCTTGATTGCAGTAGGTATACTTCGAACAAAACTTAAATTATTTCTACTTTGCTGTACACTGCAGGTGTTGCTACGGCTTTTGCTGCTAGAGATGTCATGGGCAACGTGCTGAATGGGTTCTCCTTACAATTTTCTCAGCCATTCTCAGTTGGAGAATACATAAAGGTGCCTTATCATATATGCGGTCACTTTTCTGGACACATATTTACTAGAACCATAAGTTTACCATATCCATATGTACTCTGAAATTTAGTTAACTGGGGCTACCGGACGAAGTGTTTCATGCGTTTCTAGTACTTGAGGGGGGAGGGAGATGTTAATCATATCCTGTTGTCAGTCAGATGATAACTTGTTTTCTATGAAGTCTATGTTTGGAGATAATCATAGATAATCGCAGGCCAATTATTGCTTTTTATTGCGTAGCACACGGCGTGTAGAGAGTCTCTAAGTAAAAAAATAATGTTGCAGGCTGGGTCAATAGAAGGCACGGTGGTTGAAATAGGTCTCATTTCTACATCATTGATCAGTCCAGAAAAGCTTCCCCTCACCGTACCCAACTCTCTGTTCTCCAGTCAGGTATCATCACATCTTGCATTTTCCATTTGTTGGTCATAATCCTAATTTTGCTGGGTGCGTTATTTTTGCATGTTGTATTTCTTGGCATTGGGTGGTAAAGTTATCACTCACTACGATAGGCTGGAGTTCCTCTAGCTAGTAACCTGAGCTGAAATGTGTTACATGGGTTATTTCAGCCAGCTTGAATGGACCACTTTGCACATATGGATGTATATCTTACACATATGACCCTGGAACATCTTATATGCAATATTTCCACTACTTGGAGTCCATTAATATCTTTAATTAATATTATAATCACTAGACACACCATAAACAACATCCAAAATGCCTAGGAAACATGGAAATAAGAATATGTGGTGATCTTGCATGCAATAGCATCTTTTTATTTTAGCTACGGTTATTACTATAGCTGAAGACAAACAAATTAAGAACATAGTTACACAGTAGTTATCAGTTTACCCTGCTAAGCTTGTTACTTTTTACCGAAATGTAATATGTTAGGATTTTCCCAGACCACAATGTGTGGAACTTTTTGCATTGGGTACACCTTTTAAACAGTTCAGGATTGCTAATAATGAATAATGAACTTTTGTATTGAGTTGGTGCAGAGGTCGGGTGTACATGATATCTTTTGATATTAATACATTGCAATTTATCCAAAAAATAATGAACTTTTGTATTTTTAGCCTCTTTCCAGTTGTAATGGATTTTCGAGTAGGAAAAGTTGTTCAAACGTTTCCATTCATTTTGTTAGTTAAAATGATCCTAGAAAGATGACAATGCATGTGAAGAATATTGTTGTTAGGTTTCTTCAGTGTATTATCTATGTCCTGTTATTAGATAGGATTATCAGTATCGGTACGGGTGTACTTTCTCTCATGGAATTCTTTAAATAATTTGCAGATTATAGTGAATAGATCACGAGCTCAATCGCGAGTTAGTGTTACCAAGATTCCTATAAGACTTGAGGACATTCAGAAGGTTCCTGCATTATCAGAAGAGATAAGGGCTATGTTAAGGTCCAACCCAAAAGTTATCTTGGAAACAGATGCTCCTTACTGCTATCTCTCAAAATTGGAGAATTCATATGGAGAGCTCGTCATGGGTTGCATCCTCCAAAAAATGGTGCGTTAAATTTATTGTTTTCATATTTATTATGATGTATTTTGGTGGGTGATCTTTGTGGATGATAACTCGATAAGGTGAAAAAAGTAGTGGCTTAATTCTCACAGTAAGGACCAGATAAAGGGCATATGGTGATAACATGGCAATACTGCTTGTCAATTGAACTTGTACTGTTGTACTTGTACATACATGTTTCTCTTAGACCCTGGTCCGTGATCAAAAGTAGAAGAGAAGATATGATGTGAAATGTTTACTAGATTGCATCATATCAACCTGTTCTGCTGAGTCCTAGTTGTAAGCAGCTACTGGTGTTGTTGAGCTGTGCAACAATGTGATCTAACAATGTGATCTAAATACCGTGTCTTCTTGAAATGCAGAACCTACCATAACGCCATTTTCTTCGAGTTTGTCCAACTTAATGCAGTTTGATGTTCCACAGTAATGCAGAACCACCTATTTATTAGTAGGATGATCCAGTTGTTTATATCGCCCACGATTATTCATAGTTTTTATTATCCAGAATTCACCACACGGGCGTAGCCACGTAGAACAGTGCTTTACTGTTTTGTAACCTCCTGTACTACTGCAAGTTTAGAGTACTTATCGTCTTTTTTTTTTTTTCTTGACATGAAATTCTTGCACACTTCCAGAAAAAGGACGAGTTGGTATATGCAGAACAAGACATCCTTTTGGCAGCTGCTAGGATTATCAAGTCACATGGCGTTGAATTTGCGAACACCACGCAACCTCAAGTAGGGTAAGTATTTCATTATTTGGCTGATGTACCCTGTAGATGAACTATTCAATGCACAATAGTAGCTGTCATAACTTATCGACCAGCTATATTAAGTTAAGCTTTCTTTTTTTTCCAGTCATTATATTTGGCATTAACCATTTCTAGCTCAAATGTGACTGTGGGTTCTGTTCCTTACAAACTGAAAAGGTGCCTGTAGACATTTAGCAGACAGAAATTTCAAATTGACTAGATATGTATGCATGTTTCTTTCTTATTGGGTTAATGGAATCTCTACATATCTGAACGCAGCCACCCACTATAGGTTAACATGTCAAGACATGCAATGCAAGTACTACCTCTGTTCCGAAATGTAAGCCTTTTTAGAAAGCTAAATTTTAGCTTTCTAAAAAGGCTTATATTTTGGATGTGAGCTGCTCATTTCATTTGATACTACTACCTCAAGCCCAAATTTATTGACACACTTCCTAACTTAGTTGGCGCAGTGCGTCCATTAATTTGGGCAGGAGGGAGTAGTAGTATATTTTAAGCAAACATGGTTGGATGACAGGATGAACCATTCTTGTTTCATTTCTAGCCTTCTATAAAGTTTGGTAAGTTGGATTTGTAAATTCTCTGACGAAGGAATTGTATCTTTGGCAGGTGAATCTCGTTAGTCTGCAGGAGTACATACGCGGTGGGTAGGAAATTTTGCTTGGTGTGCGGAAGGCAAGGACCTCAGTTTTTCATGTCTTCAGACCCTCGACTGCATATACGAATGTTTCGTTCTGGAACCAAGGTCAAGTTCCACTTTTGTTGCCGGAGATATCACTGTCAATCGTTAAACTTTTTTTTGCTACGTTTGCTGATAGCCTGATACTGGTTAGAGGGTAGGTTACCCCGTCTTTTTAAGTGTTAGCTGTGGTATCTTGATGGATGTCTGACTCTCGTAACTTACCATCATGATCTACCTGAAGTTTGCCCTGGTTTACCAACCGCATCAGGGACCAGCGTTTTCCCATATGTAGCCTTGGAACTCTAAATGCTGGAACATGTTCATGCGTGCCATTGTTGCTTTGGACGCATAAATAGACGTGATGGCAGCTTTGTCCTGAATCGGTCTGTCGGGGACATGTATGACACGCGTCGTTTGTTCAAGTGGTTTTTTTAATTTCTAGATCTGGGTACCGTTGAATTTGGTGCTCTTATTTAGAAACTAAACTTTACAACTAGTTGCACCCGTGCCTCATTACGCATGCCACACTTTTAAGTTTGTGAATTTGTTTGCCTGGACGCGGAGCACATGAAGCAAACGATTTTGTCGTTCTATCAAAATGATAGCATCGTTCTGCCATTAGGCTGGTACCAGTGCATCACCCACTCTCACCCCACTATAGCCTCGCCACGTCAGCTTTTACCCTCACTCTCACCCCACTCTCACCTCCACGGTGCCAGTGCACGGGCTATAGTGCCAGCTCTCACTTCTCTCTCCTCCACATCAGTTTTTCTCTCTCCTCTCTTTTACAACATTCAAAATAATGCAAGAAAATTATTTTATTCAACTAAAATTGTTACCGATTACATAATAATTAATAAAATTGCATAATAAATTTTAAAAATTACATAATTAATAAAAAATAAATTCTAATCCTCTTCCTCCTCCTCATTCTCCTCGTCGTCATCATCTTCCAGACCAAGCTCTTTTTCCACCATCTTGATGGCCTTCACATGTTTGCGCTTTTCTGCTTCGTCCATGTCGGCGGTTGATCGGTCTTTCATTTTGTTCCATTGCTTAAGTAGCTTAGCCTTCACTAAACCATTCCACATGTTCTTCATCGCGAAGGATTTACTTGCTACCTCACTGCTTGAGGATTCCTTCCCCTTCCTCCTATCCTTACGTGTTGCGGCCTTGGCCCTATCGCGGCCTATTGGACGACGCTCCTCCTCTGTCGTCGCCTCGCTAGAGCTGTACTCACCAGAAATTCCTAGACGGCTTCTCTTGCTAGTGGAATCGGTTCCACTACCAGGACCATGTTGTCCTTTCCACTTCGCTTCATTGCGAACAGCTTCCCACCAGTGGTGCCGTCTGAATGGCTGAGTCACTCTAGCTGACGTGGACGAATCAGATCGCGCCACGTCAGCTAGCCGTTACACTATCGCCCGCCTGTCGCCCCGCCTCCCGCCCCGCTATCGCCTCGCCTCTCGCCCGCTACCGCCCAGCCAACGCACCGCCCGCCTCTCGCCCCCTCTCGCCCGCCTCTCGCCCCCTCTCGCCTCCCGCCGGGCGGTATCGCCCCCGCTACCGCCCGCGTTGGCACCAGCCTTAGCCGTGTGGCAAGGGCGTCCCTTACAACACTAAGCTCTCACTCAATTAATAAACAATGACTCCGTAGGCTTATCTAAAGCATCAACATGTAGACTAGGGTAGAATAATTTCTAAGTTTGGCAGCACCTTCTGCTTTGATTTCTTGGACTATGATAGAATCAGGAGCGACATGAATCAAACTAGGACGGTCGGCATGTGACGTCCTTTTTTTCGCCCATGTGCATACTGAAAAACTAAATCGTTTTTAAAGCGCGGCGGTGCGCCACCTGTTGAATTCTGCCTGAGCGAGCATTTATAGATCTGCTGCAGATGGTTCGGAGGAATCAATGAACGCTCTCTACATAATTATTGCGAGGAT
This sequence comes from Dactylis glomerata, assembly GCA_007115705.1. Taxonomy (NCBI): domain Eukaryota; kingdom Viridiplantae; phylum Streptophyta; class Magnoliopsida; order Poales; family Poaceae; genus Dactylis; species Dactylis glomerata. The sequence continues at coordinate 4,876,354 of QXEO01000247.1, read as the reverse complement.
TATGGGGCCGGTAGATTTGGTCGTCTCTATTGCCAGAAAGCAAGCGTAGTCCCAGTACAAGCAGTCGCTGGGCGTGCTTTTGGGTCCGGTGCTCGTGGCAAGGCCATAGCGAGCCACGTCGAGTACCAGAACCCCACGAACGGATCCGATTTCGTACATAAACATACGTCCCCCACAAGGGCCATACCAGAACCGTGTTGCCATCCCCTCCGTGTTGGCTGAATGCCTGGATCTTGTCACTTGAAAGCCTGAATCCAAGCTTTCCCCAAGTCCAAATCCCAGCCCCACACCACTTCGCTACAGCTTCGTCGCACGACCGAACCTGCACGCCCTGGCCCGTCACCGTCGACCCTGTGGGGGCAGCGGTGGCGCGAGCGACGGGAGAGGAAGTCCGGCAGGCCGGCCAAAATTTCTTTGTACCTGGCGACTCGTGAGGCGCAAAGCAGCACCACGGGCAGGAGATGACCAAACGAGGCTCTCGTTTGTTATCTTCCAACAAGAATACAAGCAGAGAAATTTTTTTGTAGAATCCTCCTACTCTCCTCTGTCTAGACATGCTAAACTACTTGGCTGAACTCGCCGTCCCTGCATACGCCCACGTCGATGGTCATCGTCTTCCTCCCACCCTTTGGCGACGACAGCACTCTACAGCAGTTCCTCCTCGGTGACTGCAACATCCATGTGAGCCATGCATCAGCCAACTTGCTAAGAACAGAATAACTTAATGTTTCAGGAAGCATCAGCAATCGTTGATTAATTTAACATATCACAGGCACTCAGGTAGTCAACCAAACCTAGTATGCAATTATCAAATATTTACGGTTTGCTTCTATTTCTAGAAGAATATTTCATGATTTGGCATTGCAGTTCACCACTTGCTCAAAATGCTACTCCCTCCGACCCATATTACTCTTCGCTAATATGGATGTATCTATCACTAAAATGTGTCTAGATACATCCATATTAGCGAAGAGTATTATGGGTCGGAGGGAGTACTAAACCTTGGATACTGAACATATTTTGTAGTAGTAATTAAATGACGTGTGATATGATCATTGTCTTCTTTTAAATAGCAAAAATTGGTCATGTGTTAATGTGTACTAGTGATGAAAAGGAAACCAGTTTGCATTAGAAGGAATGAATTACCCGGTCCCATATCCCAGGGTCGGGCTTCTTGAGCACGACGACGCGATCGAGATGCGCGTCCGGGTCGGTGATATTCCAACGGCACGGCGGCCGCGTCTCGTTGGCGGGGCGCCACCGCTCGTACCGCGTCACCGTTGTCTCCCCGCCGCGCGCGTCCTGCGACAGGTAGTACACGGCGGGCTTGTGGCACGGGGTGCGCGCCAGCGGCCTCGTGTTGAACGCGTACGCCGTGTAGTCGGCGCGGCGGTACCAGTTGAGGAACGTCCGCGCCGGCATCTCCATCTCCCGCGGCGAGGTCACCCCTCTGGACACCAGCACGGCGAAGCCCCACGCCACCGACACCGTCCACCGGTTGGCGCCGTCGTAGCAGATGGACTGCTGCATTATCCCCGCCGGGTCCAGCTTCACGGGCCCGCCGAACAGCCTCCGCACGGCGGCGGGGCGCGAGGGCGCGTCCGGGAACAGCGGCGCGACGACGTCGAGGTGGTGCAGCGTGACGATCGGCGCCACGGGGTGCGCCGCCAGGAGGCCCAGGAGGTCCCCGTAGACGTCGTACTGGTGGAAGCCCGGGTGCTTGGTGAGCGGCACGCCCAGCTCCGCCATGCAGGCCTGGATCCGGTCGTCGCTGCCGTAGAGCGCCGGGTATCGCCGGATGCAGCCGTCCTGGATCCGCGCGAGCGCCTCGGCGAGCGGCCTGCTGATGGCGAACCCGCCGCCGCCGTACGCCATCCCGTAGGAGAAGTAGATGTTCTGCAGGTGGCTCTCGGAGAGGGAGCCGATGTAGTAGGGCTGGCGGTGGTCGAACTTGTTGAGGACCGTGAGGAGGTTGTCCGGGAAGAAGACGGTGTCGTCGTCGCCCATGACGAACCAGCGCACCCCGGGCAGGCCGAGGCGGAAGGTCTCGGAGACGATGCGCGAGATGCGGATGGCGGAGCGGTGGCCCCGGCGGTGCGCGTAGGGGAAGGCGGAGGTGTCGGAGGAGATTTTGATGGCCGGGAGCCCTGTCTTGGCGGTGGAGAGGTTGGACTCGCGCACCTCGCGGTCCAGCCAGACGTAGCCCCGCATGGCGCCGCGCGGGCGCCACCACACCTTGATGTACTCCTTGCGCTTGTCCCAGTACCGCGCCGACGCCGCGATGCCGAACACCACGTGTTGCAGAGTCGTGGCCGTGGACGTGGACGCCGCCTTGGTATCTGTGGCGGCGGCGGCGGTAAGGTTTTTGGTGGTGGAGACGCGGGAGGAGACGGCGGCGGTGGAATCAGGCGGGCAGTTGGAGGCGGCGGCGGAGGAGGAGGCGGCGGAGGCGAGGAGGAGGTGGAGCGTGTAGAAGAAGTAGAGGGCGGTGAGGGGGAGGAGGAGCAGGAGGAGGAAGCGGAGGAAGGAGCCGGTGGCGGTATCCTTTCCTCCGCCGGCTCCTCCCTTCATTCCTGGCGCCGTGGCTGCCTCCTCCTCCTCGCCGCCGCCCGCCGCCGTGCTGGACCTCGCAACGGTCGGCGGCAAATGCTCCCCGCTTTGACTCCCTCGGCCTCGGCGGGTGGGGTGGAGTAGACTGGTGGACTGGAAATCAAATCAAATCCAGAGGAGGAGGAGTTCTGGCGAGTGAGATTTGGGCGATTTACACGGTGCGTGGACGGAGTGCCAGGTCGCCCCTCCCCCTCCGCGTGTTGCTCCGCTTCTGGTTCGTTCTTGCGCCGCTGCTATCTCGTCTCACTCTCTTCTCCTCTTCTGCGACTGAGATTTGGGTGGGGTTTCTGGGTGCGGCGGGGTGGGTGGTTTGGCTCGGCACTTTTTCGAGTTTTTTTGCCCGTGCCCGTGCCGGTGCTGCACTGCCTGCATGTCCCGTCGCTAATCAAATTTATTTTTGTATTTATTTAAGGAAAGGTCCTGCCTGGGGATGATGATTACCTGCCGTGATCACGCTCTTTCCTTCTGCGTACAGATTATACAGAAAGAAACGAGGGGGTTTCACTTTCACAGGCGAAGCTAATCTTGGACTGTCTGCCTACGTAGAATGAATCTGTCCTGGAGATTTACAGATCAGGGGTGTGCATTGACGCACCAGCTGTTGCTGCTATATTTGTGCTAGCATGTGTTTCTCTCCTTGGGTGTTTTCTCTCAGATTAGGGGTGCTCTGCTTTGGAGTTTAAAATGTTGATCGAGTTTACTTGAATGAAATTGTCACGCGTTCACTTGCATAAACTTCGTTTTCTGAAAATTGTATACATAGAGAACGATCAGAGTTTAGTCTCTCCGGGCGGACAAGAGTTTCCAACGTCCAACCTTTTAGCCGACGGTGGCCAACGAGATAACCTAACATAAATTGCCACACGGCAACTCTTGGTTGGTGCAAAATCGTTCGAAAAACATTAGTTAGACTAAAAATATTGGTGTACCTTTTCCGGTGGGTACTGTGGGGGTGTTAGACGGTATTCCCCAAAGATAGTGTTACTTCTGAATAATTGACAATAGTTAGACTTAAACTAATTTTCTTGTAACATTGAAAATACTATGGGATTTCTATTTCTGTATACCCCTGGTTCGTTAGCTGTACTCACTTTTTCTCAGCTTATAAATTTTTCCTTACTCCTGCCCAAGTTGTTACTTGAAAATCTCACTCTAGCTTAAACGGTCGGTTGTCGTCAGGTCAAGGCTTTGACCATTACCTGCTGACAAGTGGGGTCGGGTTGGAGCGGTCCTCGCATTGATGTTAACTGTTGACTAGTGGGCCCACAAGGAGAGAATACGCGCTGACGCATAGCGACCAGCCTAGCAAAAATCCTCTCCATGTGCCGCCCTGCCGCTTCTTCTCCCATTCCCCACGCTTGCTCGACTGCTTCTTCTCCCCACTTTCCCATGCGCTGACCGACCGCTTCTCCTTCCCCACACCTCATGCAGCCATGGCTAAAGCTCCGAGGGGGATCCGTGCCTGTCTCTGCGTGATCTCCAACGCCGTCGCCTCCAGTCGGGGCAGGGGCAGGGGACATGTAGTTTGTGTCCGATATTGTAATATCCTGACATATAGGATCCGGGAAAGGGGTAGTTTAAAATTTGTGATTTGCATTTTAGTTCTCTAAAAAGGTGGATTTTCAAAAACTTATTTTGTTAAGGTTCAAATGGTGAAGTTTGACTAGAGATCATATTTAATCTCTGGAATTTAAATCAAATTTCAAATTTGAAATATTTGAACTTAACAAAATATGGGTGACGAGGTTCTAACTCGGCAACGCCCATGCTTGAGGGCTTTCGATCTATGGAGCGCATTGTGGGATCCGGCGAATTCGACGGCGATCAGACGAAAGCAAAAGAACACGAGGTTTTACCCACGTTCGGCCCCCTTGGTAGGGTAATGACCTACGTTCTGCTTGTCTGACTTTTATTGATGGGGTGGCTACAATGGAGGTGTTACAATAGTGGCGTAGATTGGATCTAGCCGAGGCAGAGAGCTCTAAGTATCGAGCACTCCGGCTTGAGGTGGTGGAAAAGTGTCTAGGGTTTCGGGACCTCCCTCCCAGCCCTTTATATGCGAAGGCTGGGTCTCAGGATTGTCCCTCAAGAAAAATACAGATCGGATCGGTTTCGAATAAGCCCTAGCCGAAGACTAATCCAATTTGGACTCCTCGAATCCTTGCTTGCACGCCAAGTGTAGCTCCTGGGCCGCGTCTAGCCGCCATCCTTATGGGCCTTACAATTCCTTCGACAGTAATCTCCCCTGGGCCGAAAACCAGGTAGGCGAATATCGAGGGCCTATTTGTCATTCCTTCGTCAGTAGCCCCCGAGTGCATAGGATAGTCGAAGACTATGGCAGGGACTCTAACTCGAGTCTCCTTTTAATTGCACGAGACCATATTCGCCTTTCCTGAAAAAGCACAAAAGCATAGCAAGTATACAACTGATGCATCTGACAGATGCGGCTGATTCGAATGGTACTCGTTCTGAGCCTCGAAAATGTTTAGCTTGATTTGCAGGGGGATACGCATAACCGGCCTGAGACTCACGCCGGGTCTCAGTTAATTGCATAGCCGCAAAAACATTCGGTTAGCTTACTCAGATTCGAGTCCCCCGACTCGAACCCGCGTGGGCTGGCGCTACCTCGACCCGAGCCACGTTGGACTTACCGGGTCGAAGCCCAGTTCAGTGTGGGGCTCTCGATGCGTCCATCGGTGCAAACTTCATACCGAAGGTATGGAAAATTTCTCAGCAGAGCGCGCTTGATACGAATACCGGGCCATCTGGTGTTGCAAACCATGGACTTACCTTCGTATTTGACATACGACATCCGAATCGGTATATTGCCACCAGAATTCGAGAATTTTGAGTGCATGTGTGAGCATGAAATTGGATTTAGGGGGCTAAAGCCACCCCTGAATCGTAGCTGAGGCACTGCTGGCCCTGAACCAAGAATAACCTGGGGACTGAAGCCCATGGTTAGATGCTGTGTTGACTGTAATCGTATAAACTGACGAAGTCATTATTCGGGTAAACTTGCGACTCTGCTGGCCGGACCTAAGAATCAACAGCCATGACTTGGATGATGAGAGGGCGTTGCTAGCCAAAGTGTAATCCGAGAGACCGCAAACCTCTGCTCGAAAGTCGAAGCGACACATCCTGCCCGAATGCGGGAGCTTAGGAGAATCGATACCTTCAATCAAAGATGCCTGGAGGCTCTGCTGGCCCGTGGCAAATATTTCGAGAGCGGGAACTCACCCCTCGAATGCCAAAATGATACCGATTAAAGCAGTAGAATCTCTTCGAGTGGTCATGCCGAGAAACTCACTCGAAAAACTCGAAAGCCTCGAAGGCATGGGAAAAAAGCCGCTCGAAAGGCAATATCTTCAAAAAGGATGAGAAAAAGCTTCGAGAAAATACCTAGTTCCGAAAGAGTTTAGCCTTGGGAAAGTACATACCTCGAAAATATGAGGGCCCAAAATCGAGCTTATCCCTTAATTCCAAAGGAAACCGCTCTGCGAGCCACGACGTTAGTGATGATGCTTGGATTCTTCGAGTTGTCACGCCATCCTCTGCCAGGATAGACTGACATTGACAAGACCAAACGTCTTGTGGGCACTCATGCTCGCACGCCCCGGCTGTTGACTAAGTTTGACCGCACGTCCCGCGCGTGGGTGAGAAAAGTCCGCCCGGTCTCCTTGATTACCGTGCATAGTGGAGGCCGCGGTTCTCGTGGTACTGACACATGGACGGCCAGATCTGCTCTACCGTTTCCACTTCGTAGTGAATGGCTAGGATCAACCGTGATTTTCCAGGGATGAGATAAAAATGGCCGCGGAGGAGTAACAGTTCACCCCACTCCGCCGCCATCGTCTTCTTCCTCGCGCTCTGCTCCTGCTGCTCCTCTCTCCCATCTCCATTCACAGAGCCCTTGCCGCGCGCTGATCCCATGGGCAAGAGAGGCTCCACCGCGACTGGCGCCACCGCCGGCACCGCCGCCAAGAAGGCCAAGACTGCGGACACTAACACCTCTGTTGTCGGCAATTGGGTGCAGTCCAAGGTTAGGGACAAGGAACTGTCCCAGGCCGAGAAGATGAGCCTCCTCAAAAACGACCCGACGGAATCGCTCGCCGCCGGTCCAGAGATCGTTCCCCGGCCTCCTCCAGGCTTCCGGGTAATCTTCTTGGCCTTCCTGCTGCGGGGACTATCTCTTCCCCCGCATCCTTTTCTTCGCGGACTTCTTTTCGCGTATGGGATTCAGCTCCATGATCTGAATTCCAATATGATTCTGCACATTGCGTGTTTTATCACGCTTGGTGAATGTTTCTTGGGGATCGAACCCCACTGGGCGCTTTGGCGTCGGATTTTCGCCGTCAGGCACCCACTGCGCTACCAAACCGGCGGCTTCAGCTGCCAGGTGCGCCCGAACGTGCCATATTTCAATCTCCAGACACCCGAAAACAACCCCGGCTGGAGGACGAAATGGTTCTACGCTAAGGACAAGTCCTCCGCTGGCGAAGACTTCGGGCTCGAGGAGTTTCGGGCCACCACCATCCTTCGACCGCGGGTGTCTTGGAGGCACGAGCTTTCCGATGAGGAGATGAAGATCATGGAGCCGCTGATGGAGAAAATCCAGCAGCTTCGAGCCACGCCGAAGAAAGAGCTTTCGGGCGTCCAACTCATCCGGACCTTCATAGAGCGCCGGGTCCAGCCGCTCGCTGCTCGAGCCCACTGCATGTGGGACTACAGCGACCGCCGGGACTCGACCCAAATTTCTCCCGATGAGTTGCACGAAGCGGAGATCGACGACTGCGTGTGCGCCGTCACCAAGATCAAGAAGAAGTCGATGATACGTCTCAAACGTACCTATAATTTTTGATGCTCCATGCTTGTTTTTACACCATTTGCTTATTGTTTCGTTACACTTTCCACTCGATACGCTCATACCCTTTGTTTCAAGCAAACCGGTGAGATTGACAACCTCATCGTAAGTTGGGAACAAAGTATTTGGTTGTGTTGTGTGCAGGTTCCACGTTGCCGCTCGCAAAGCAAAGCTTGGACGAGGCGCCCTATAAATTGTCCGGAGCTGTCGTGAAGCTAGTGGGCATCACCTTCGGTCGTTTGTCTCCCTCCTACTGGATTGATAACCTTGGTTTCTTACTGAGGGAAAAACTTGCTGCTATATTCATCACACCTTGCTCTTGGGGTTTCCCAACTGGCCGGTCATTTTTACTTCATCAACTCGGCCCCATCAAGTTTTTCTGGCGCCGTTGCCGGGGAGGAAGAAGACTTCTGCAAGGGGAGTTTTCGCACGCACATCTTTTACGTTGTTTTAAGTTTTGCTTTACTTTATTTTTACTTGCATCGTTTTATCAAAAATCCAAAAAAATTTGAATCCTTGGTAGTTGTTATCTATTTACTTCTAGTTCATTATGTTGTTCCCTAAGTATGTTTTGGAGGACCTCTCAGTAGGTAGTGGTTCGATTATTGGAAAAAGTAACATCGAGGAGTTCTTTAATCATATTAGTATGCATAAACAAGTTGAGGAAAAGTCTTTGGTTGAGCTTGCTCCTAGTATTGAAGTTGCTTCTGCTTATTTAATTCACATGTTGGAAGCTAGGTTTGCTAGCCTTAATCCTTTTACGCAACACATGTTCCTTAAGCTTCATGAAATTGAGGATCCTGAAAAGAAAGCTTTTATCTTGGAAACTTTGCGCTTAGAATTTAGAGATGTTGCCATTGAACCTAGGAAAGTTCTTAAGCGCTTTAATAAGCTGGGTTCACCTATAAAGGTTATTAGTACAAACAATGAGGGAACCGAGATACCTATACCTAGCAAACTCTTGGGGTTGTATGAAGCTTTTGAAAATAATTTTGATTAGATCTGTCCCAAAAATCTTTCTAGTGATTTGAGTGAACCAAAGCGTGATCACAAAGGGTCTTCAAAAACTTATGTGGATGAAATACAATGCCTTATTGAGAAGACCTCTTCAATGGATCTTAATGCCTCTCTTGATATCACTTGATTTGCAACTTTCCGCGCCTAGCTCAAAGGCGTTAAAGAAAAGAACTCTTGGGAGATAACCCAATATTTTTACATTCAGTTTTTTTTCTTTTATTTGAGTCTTGGAAGTTATTACTACTGTAATGACCTCTCCTTATCCTTTTTATTTCGTTTTTGTGCCAAGAGAAGCCTCTAATTTGAGCGAGGTAAGATTTGGGGATGTTGCTATCCTGAAACAGTTTTCGGTGCTGCACCGTAAAAATTCGTGAAAATTCTCTGTATATCTTTTGGACCTGCGATTTCTTTTGCATATGCCCCAGGTTATATCCAAACTTTTATTAGCTGAACACTTTTTGATTTGAGCAACAGAAAACCCTCTAAAAAATCGGCCTTTGTCAGCTATTCTGTTTTGACAGATTTCTGCCAATATTTGTGTTTGCCGCTTTATCGTTTTTTTTTAGTTCTTTTGATCACGGAACTTTTGGGGAAGTTGCTACAGTAGTATATGCTTTATATGTGGTGGTTTTAGGTTGAAACCTGGAGCAAAAAGGGTTGATTCAATGTTATGCTTACACTAATGTTGCTAATAGATTTATGTTTAGTTTTGTATAAAGGAAGTTTTCAAGTGTAGGGATCGGAGAGTGATGAGATGAGTTGAAGAATGGACAAAAGCTCAAGCTTGGGGATGCCCATGCATCACCCCAAGAAATATCCAAGAAGTACAAGCGTCAAAGCTTGGGGATACCCCCGAGGCACCCCTTCTTCATCGGCAAAAATCAGGTCACCTTTCAAGACACTATATTTTTATTGCTTCATGCATTATGCGTTTTTCTTGGAGCGTCAGTTGTTTTTTGTTTTCATTTTTCTTTTGCTTTGTTTGCTGCAATAAATGGTTAGATCACATCATGTTTCCTTTGGAGGAGATGAACTCGCTTTTCATTTGCCAAGAACACCCTAGTTTTCACTCTTATCGTTCAACGAGTGTTCTCTTTTTCTACTACTGCGTTTAGCTTGCATTTTTCGCCTTGATTTGCATTCAGACCTTGTCATACCTTTTCATCAAGGTGTATTTTTGCCTCTGATCTTTATTGGTTTTCATCAAAAGAGGTGGTTATAAAAAATTTCAAATGGTGTTGGAAAAGAGAAAAAGCTTTATGCAAAAAAGTGGTACAAGAAGGAGCTTGCGTAGACTGCGGCTTAGGATTTTTCATGTCATGCTTGATGTCTTTTTGATAGTATGCTTAGTGGTTTTGCTGTAGCATGACTTGTCTCAAATAACTAAGATTGCTTAATGAGCCTTTGAAAAAATCATGCGTTGTTTTTATTGTTTGGAAGCATTATTTTGGTTTTCTCCTTGATGCTTTATTTGGGTTGACTTGGCGCATGCTCACACATGTTAGACTCTTACAAAGTCGCCAATAGCCTCTATGATCATTTAGTTTTTGACTTTTGATGCCATCTTATGCTTCTTTTAATGTCGCTTTGTCGCTTTGCATGATTATGGCCGTTATTGCTCTCTTAGTTGGTCGCTCCCAGTCTTTTGCTAGCCCTCGCCTTGTACTGAGTATGAGCTCTACTCGTGCATCCAACTCCTAAAAACCAAAGTTTTCCAAAGTGTCCACCATACATACCTACTAGCAATTTGCTATTCCAAGTAAATTTGACTTGCTTTTATTTACTCTTCAAATTAAACTCTTACTAGTGTTATGCGAAAATTGGTCAGTAAAGCTCTCACGAACCGGAAGGCACACTTTACTTTTTCTCGTTCTTAAAAATTTGACATTGTGGTCTCTTATGTTGAGTTGTTATGCTTGCAAGTTGTAAGTTGGATACTAGCCCATCCATGCTGTCATGGGGCAAGCTTTCAACATTGCACTTCTTATTTGAGTTGATATCGTGATCTTTTGTTTATGGATGCCCGCGGTGTGAAATGAATTGGGAATCTTGTGGGGATCATGGAGTTTGTATATGTGTTAGGGAAACGCCTGGGCCGCCAATCTAAGCCATGCATAATTCATGGTGGAAATTTGCAGCATACCCATAGTGGACATTCGACGACCTATCTCAAAATAAAAAGCTATACAATTGGTAAATAAAAGAGATGTCGAGGTGTTCATTGTCTGCTTGTCCTGTCATTTTGATGTGGGCTTGTTCCATGTCATCGGGCACGGAGGTACCCCGTTGGCGGTTCTCGATGATACATATATACTTACAATGAAAAGAGCCTTTCTTGGGACTCTAAGTTGAGTAGCATGAGGTTTGGGTACTCGTATTCACGGGACATGAGGTTTTCAACTTATGATTTGTCAAGCATATGCATCATAATTGTTCTCGCATTAACTCTAACCATTCAAGATGCTTATGATGGGGGCAATGAGAGCTCAAAGCCGGTAAGTACCATAATTTTTTAAGGTTATAAAACTTGCAATCACTGCTTCCCTCCGCGAAGGGCCTTTCTTTTACTTTTATGTTGAGTCACCACCTTCTTTCTTTATGCACCATAAGAGAGCAAAGTTGTCATTCTTAGTATAATGTGCATTGTCCCAAAGTTTTCATTGATTGATTCATATTGTTGGTTTCACTTGTTCTCAAATTATTTGTATCTAGTCGCCCTCTTAAACTTGAAGGTGTCCCATGCATTTATGTTTTGCTCTCTATTGAAGGACAAGCTGAAAACCATTTGTATGTTTTTCCTTATGATTTGAACACACGTTTGACTTTCATTGTTTCATTTTCATGATCTTTTGTTTGTGTTCATTTTCATGTTTACAACATGGTTGCTAAGTTTCTATTGTCAAGATTATATCGTCATGCCCATGTTTTAAGTTCTTATGATCCCAGCTCACAAATGCTTACATATATGATCAAGATTGTGTAGGTGCATGTCACCTCAAAATTTATTTCTTTTGTTATCACTTACCTACTCGAGGACGAGCAGGAGTTAAGCTTGGGGATGCTGATACGTCTCAAATGTATCTATAATTTTTGATGCTCCATGCTTGTTTTTACACCATTTGCCTTGTGTTTCGTTACACTTCGTGGCGTTTTTATGCGATTTCTGGAACTAACCTATTGACAAGGTGCCACAGTGCCAGTTCCCTGTTTTCTGCTATTTTTGTGTTTCAGAAAAGCTACACAGGAAATATTCTTGGAATTGGACGAAACAAGTTCCTGAAGTCTTATTTTTCCCGGAAGCTTCCAGAGATCCAAAGAGGCGAAGGAGAGGGGCCACAGGCCAGCCTCACACTAGGCCGGCGCGGCCCAGGCCCTGGCCGCGCCGCCTAGGTGTGAGGAGGCCTGGGGCCACTCCTGACGACGCCCCTTCGCCTATATAAAGCCTCCCAACGGAAAACCCTAGGGGAGTCGGCAAAATTTCCAGAACAGTTCCGTAGCTCCGCCGCCGCCACCGACGAATTTCAGGGGACAGAAGTCTCTGTTCCGGCACCCTGCCAGGACGGGGAAGTGCCCCCGGAGCCATGTCCATCGGTCTCCATCGCCGTCTTCGCCATCTCCATCGACCTCACCGCCATCTCCATCAACCTTGCTGTCTCCTATGATGAGGAGGGAGTAGTTCTTCCCCGGGGCTGAGGGCTCTACCGGTAGCTATGTGGTTCACCTCTCTCTCCCATGATGTGATCTTTATGTGATCGTGAGCTTTGTATCATGTTGAATAAGTAGATGTGTCGTGGGGATGACTTAGGGGGCGCATCACGAAGAGCGGCGAAGCTCGAAGTGAGGGGAGAAGTGGGGGATGCCCTGCACAGTTAGCACGCTGGGTATTTAAAGAAGAGCGGCGAGGGGATAACCCCCGACGTTTCAGAAACCAACTTCCGCATCGTGTGCCACCGCAACGGTTGTCGCAGCGGATCGTGAGAGGAGTTGATGGGACACGTCACTGACGTACGCCGGCCCACCCCGCATGACGACTCGAGAAGTTATGGTGAAGGGGATTCCGAGATCAAGATGATTAGACTGGACACTGGCGCGCTGCGCCGGCCACCGCGTGGGAACGAGATTCGAAGCGGCGCAAGTTCCCAGGAGGAGGCACGCCGGCTCGCGGCTCACCGGCTCTCAGTCGCCAGCCGTGCCACCGCCTGGGCCGGTTTGTCCCGAGACGGCCGGAGAAACTCCGCGAGGCCCAGCCTCGGCAACCAGAGCGACCCAGCCGAACCGGAGATCCTAGGACTTAGACAAGGACGAGCAAGACTTCGGCGAAAAGAAGAACCCGCCGAAGCCCCATGCTAGCCCATGAGATTTCGCCAGTTTCGGGGGCTAGTGTCGTGGGGATGACTTAGGGGGCGCATCACGGGCCAGGCAGTATGCCGGCTGGCGTCCCAGGAGTTCCCGCGACTTCAGCACGAGAAGACCGGCTCCGACCGAAGGGCCGGCTGCGCCCGCAGCCGGCTGACGACTCCACCGAGGAAGACCGGAGCCGGGCGACGGAGACAGAACTTCCCAACGGCTGTCTCGCCGAAAGCGGAACGGCCCCGACAAGATCGTCAGGGGCGCAGGACAGAAGTGACGGGCGCCACGACCGCGTCCTGAGAGGTCGAAGCCCCTTCCCCACGACGGGATCCGAGGCAAAGGGGAGGGGATATGCCCTCCAGATGCCGGTCCAGGGAAAAGACACTTTGTAAAGTGTCTTTGCCAGAGCAGGGTCAGAGATCATGCCAAGGACACCGCCGCCGGGGAGCCGGCAGCCGGTCGAATCGCCACCTAAACCTGTAACCAGGCCCCCGTCTATATAAGGGGGCCTGGACCCTTAGCGTAGGGGAGATCCGATCTTCTTCTTCCTCCTCTAGCCGAACAGCTCGAGGAGCACTGTAATCGCTACTACTCGATCAATACGAAGCAGGCAGGAAGTAGGGGTTTACCTCCAACCGGGAGGGCCCTGAACCTGGGTAAACCGTGGTGTCTCTGTTGGCACAATCCCGAGCCGGACCCATCGTCACCAACGTCGAGCCCCTCCGATAAGCCACCCCATGGCTACTGTCTCTAAATTCCCACGACAGTTGGCGCCCACCGTGGGGCAAAGCGCGGTGGCGAGCGGAGTCAAGTTCCGGCCGGGACCCTCCGGCGAGAAGGTCGCCTCCGGCCTCGTCTGGAGGTTCGGCACCTTCGACTGCGTCGACGACAACTTGGCCCACTTCAAGAACGGCTTCGGCAATAGCGGCTCCTTCCTCGACGTCGGCAGCCACCGCTTCTACGTCGCCAAGCCCTTCCCGGAGGAGATCACCGACGTCTTCGACTCCCTCTGCGACGGAGGCTCGAGCTGCGGTGAAAGCAGCAACCTTGGCGCCGTGGTCGAGGTGATGACCCTGGGAGAGGATGAGGGTGGCGACCTACCGCGCCCCGAGCGCCCGTCGCTCGAGCGCCCACCTCCTCAGGAGCAAGATGCTCCACTCCCAGAGCGGGACGCCCTGGACGTCTCCGCGGTGGACCTGCGCGCTCCCCTCGACCGCGTCATCGATCCTGCCCGGGTCGCCGAGGCCCTGGAGCGGACGCGCCTCGTTCTCCTTGGCAAGGTGGCTGAGGACGAGGCCAATCGGCGCCGCGCGAGCACCATGCTCGACGAGTTCTACGACGCGCATGGAGACGCACCGACCGAGCCCGCTCGTAACTCGTACCTCAGCTTCGCCACCGTCGTCCCCGGCCAGATCTAGCGGTCGCCGTCGGCAAGCCGAGGCCGCGGAGGGCGTGGACAGGGAGGCCGTGCTCCAAGTGGCAACGCCCAAGGCCGCCGCCCCCAGCAGGGCGGCGGAGCAAGCAGACCACGCTTGATCGCGGAGTCAGCGCTAGGGTCGGAGTCCCAGGCTCGCCCACCGGCGCTGCACATCCACCTGTGGCTCGACCATGTCAAGACGTCCTCTAGGGGACCTGCTAGCTCAAAGCGAGCGGCTTCAGACCAAGGAGGCCCGGGGGCTGCAGGCAGCGGTCATGGGCGCAAAGAGGGCAAGTACACCCTCGATGCAACACTTGATCAGCCGTGCAAATTCCACACCTCCCCGGGCAGGGAAGCGACCCACTCCACGCGTCAGTGCCGTTTCATGAGAGAGCTGGAGCAGCGAGCTCGGCAGATCCCTAATACGTCGCAGGCTCAACCGGCCGGAGGTCAGGAGGACCAACAGCGCGACCCGGCTGGAGGCGAGCCGGATCAAGATGATGACTTCCCGACGGATGTGGAGCAGTATCACATCTTCACTACCCCCGGCAAGGACAAAAGGAGCGACCTTTGGCATGAAGCAGAGGTGAACGCCATAATGCCTGCAGAGCCCCAGTTCATGCACTGGTCCGAGGCGGCCATTACCTGGGGGCGCGAGGACCACCCGAGGTTGATGCCCAGCCCTGGAGAGTACGCTCTGGTCGTGGATCCTGTCGTGTGTTCCGATACGCACATGTGCCGTTTCTCCCGCGTGCTCATCGATGGCGGTAGTAGTATCAACCTTCTTTACCGAAGCTCTCTGGAGAAGTTGGGCATCCCACTTGCTCAGCTGAAACCTAGCCGGCTCACCTTCCATGGCATCGTGCCTGGGCATTCTTGCACCCCATTGGGCAAGGTGCAGCTGGAGGTTCTCTTTGGGAAGAAGGGGAATAGCCGCCGCGAGCCCATCTGGTTCGAGGTGGTGGACATCAGCAGTCCCTACCACGCGCTACTAGGTTGCCCAGCCCTGGCCAAGTTCATGGCGGTTCCGCACTACGCTTATCTGAAGATGAAGCTCCCAGGGCCCAGAGGTGTGATCACAGTCTCGGGAAACTTCAAGAAGTCCCTGGCCTGCGCAAAGGAGAGCTCGCAGCTGGCAGAGGCGCTGGTTGTCGCCGAGGAGAAGAGGCAGCTTCTGCATCATGTGGAGCTGACCCAGCAAGACGTACCGGTTCGCCAGTCGCCTGTAGAGCAATTCAAGCCGGCCGACGACACCAAGAAGATCCTGCTGGACGAGAGCGACCCCTCCAAGTACGTCGTCATCGGCACCGGCCTGTCTGCCAAATAGGAAAGCGAGCTCACCAGCTTCCTCCGTAAGAATCGGGACATCTTCGCATGGTCTCCAAAGGACATGCCTGGTGTGCCGAGGGAGCTGGCTGAGCACGCACTTAACGTCCGGCCGGACGCCAAGCCGGTCAAGCAGCCGTTGCGGCGGTTTGCAGAAGAAAAGAGGAAAGCTATTGGCGAGGAAATTGCCCGGCTACTTGCAGCCGGCTTCATCATGGAAGTGTTTTACCCTGACTGGCTCACGAACCCAGTTTTGGTTCTGAAGAAGAATAACACTTGGCGAATGTGTATCGACTACACCAGCCTCAACAAGGCCTGCCCCAAGGATCCTTTTGCGCTGCCACGAATTGACCAGGTGATCGACTCCACAGCCGGCTGCGACCTGTTGTCATTCCTGGACGCTTATTCAGGCTACCATCAGATCCCGCTCTTCCAGCCGGATCAGATCAAGACCTCCTTCATCACCCCGTACGGAGCCTACTGCTACGTTACCATGCCGTTCGGCCTGAAGAATGCTGGAGCCACTTACCAGCGAACTATGCAGCGATGTCTGCAGGAGCAGATTGGGAGGAACGTGCACGCTTATGTGGACGACGTGGTGGTGAAGACCAAGCAGAGCAGCACGTTCCTGGACGATCTCAAGGAGACTTTCACCAACTTGCGACGCTATCGCATGAAACTCAACCCTAAGAAGTGCACCTTTGGTGTGCCGGCTGGGCAGCTCCTAGGTTACATCGTCTCCCAGCGAGGGATCGAGGCTAACCCCTCGAAGATAAAAGCCATCGAGGCCCTAGAGAAGCCCACCCAGCTCAGAGATGTGCAGAAGTTCGCTGGATGTTTGGCCTCGCTTAGCCGGTTCGTCAGCCGGCTTGGGGAGAAGGCCATGCCGCTGTACCAGCTGATGAAGAAGATGGACCACTTCGCTTGGTCCCAGCGCGCCGACGACGCCTTCAACGACCTCAAGCGAGCCTTGTCCACCGCACCAATCCTGGCAGCGCCGGCTCCTCGGGAGCCAATGCTGCTCTACATCGCAGCAACCCCACGCGTCATCAGCGTAGTGATCGTGGTGGAGCGCACCGAGGAAGGCAAAGAGCTGCCGGTTCAGCGCCCGGTGTACTACTTGAGTGAGGTGCTCACTCTCTCCAAGCAGAACTACCCGCACTACCAGAAGGTCGCGTACGGCGTGTACATGGCGGCCAAGAAGCTAAAGCATTACTTCGAGGAGCACCCGATCACGGTGGTGAGCACCACACCGCTCTCGGAGATCATCGGGTGCAAGGATGCGTCGGGAAGAGTAGCCAAATGGGCGATCGAGCTCGCAGCTCATACCATTCAGTACAAGCCCAGAACGACGATCAAGTCGCAGATCATTGCGGATTTCTTCGCTGACTGGGGAGAGCACCAGTACTTGCCGCCGGCTCCAGACTCCACCCACTGGCGCATGCACTTCGATGGCTCCAAGCTGCTCGGGGGCTTGGGAGCCGGCGTCGTCCTCACCTCACCCAAGGGAGACAAGCTGCAGTACGTGCTGCAGATGCACTTTCGTGCGTCGAACAATGTCGCTGAGTACGAAGCCCTGGTGCACGGGCTCAGGATGGCCAAGCAGATTGGAATCAGGAGGATTCTTTGCTTCGGAGACTCTGACCTGGTAACGCACCAGGTCTCAGGGGATTGGGACGCAAAGGACGCCAACATGGCCTCCTATCGCTTCTACGTGCAGCAGCTCAGCGGATTCTTCGAAGGCTGCGAGTTCCACCATGTCCCCAGAGCAAACAACGAGGAAGCAGACCGGCTGTCCAAGATCGGCTCCACCAAGCAGGATATCCCAGCCGGGGTGTCCCTGGAGATCATTCACAAGCCGTCTATCAAGCCTTCGCCGGAGTCCATATCCATCTATGTGCCTGGAGACCCAGCCCCGGCTCAGGTACCGCCACCGGACCCGGGGGCTGCCGTCTCGGAGCTGAAGGAGACAGCCGGCCAGCCCAGCGCGGCCGGCTCGACGAAGGACAAGGGGACTGCCGGCTCCACGCCCGCTCTCCCAGCCGGACAATCAGGCAAAGCCGGCTCAACGACGGACCCGGGGGCTGCTGACCCTCTGGTCGCCAGTGTCTTCCATATACGGGAGATACCTTCCTAGGCGGAACCGTTCTCCAACTACCTCATCACTGGGGACCTGCCGCAAGACGAAGCGGAAGCTAGACGAATTCAGCGTCGAGCTGGGGCATACACCATCATCAACAGCGAGCTGTACAAGCGCAGCGTGTCGGGCATCTACCAGAAGTGCATCGAGCCGAAAGAAGGGACAGAGCTGCTAAGAGAAATACACCAAGGGGAGTGCGGACATCACGCATCTTCCAGAGCCTTGGTGGCCAAAGCCTTCCGCCATGGCTTCTATTGGCCAACGGCCAAGCAGAATGCGGAGCAGCTGGTGAAGCAGTGCAACGGCTGCCAGCGCTTCTCCAAGCACAGAAACACTCCAGCGGCAGCCCTCAAGACCATCCTGCTCACCTGGCCGTTCGCGGTCTGGGGCCTGGACATGGTGGGGCCATTCAAGACCGCACCCGGGGGCTTGACGCATCTGCTGGTTGCTGTAGATAAGTTCACCAAGTGGATCGAGGCCAAGCCAATCAAGAAACTCGACGGTTCGTCCACGATCAAGTTCTTCAACGAGATCATCATGAGATATGGAGTTCCCCATAGCATCATCACCGACAATGGGACGAACTTTGCGAAAGGAGTCTTTGCTGATTACTGTGGTCAGAAGGGCATCCGGCTGGACTTAGCGTCAGTAGCGCACCCTCAATCAAATGGACAAGTGGAGAAGGCAAATGGGCTGATCCTGGCCGGCATCAAACCAAGACTGGTCGAGCCTCTCGAGCGCTCAGCCGGCTGTTGGGTCGAAGAGCTACCCTCAGTGCTCTGGAGCCTGCGCACCACTCCAAACCGCTCTGTTGGCTTCACACCTTTCTTCCTAGTCTATGGAGCAGAAGCGGTGTTGCCCACGGACATTGAGTTCGACGCGCCCAGAGTTGTCTAGTACACGGAGAAGCAAGCAAAAGAAGCTCGCGAAGATGGCATCGACCTCCTCGAGGAGGCTCGAGAGCAGGCTCTGGCTAGATTAGCACTCTACCAGCAGCAGCTGCGACGATACCACAGCCGGAAAATTCGCCCACTCGCGTTTCGCGAAGGTGATCTCGTACTCCGGCTGGTCCAAAGCACTAAAGGCTTGCACAAGCTGTCTTCTCCCTGGGAGGGACCGTTCATTGTCAGCCGGGTGCTGGGCAATGGGGCATATTACCTCATCGACGCACAAGAGCCCAGAAAGAACAAGGCAGATAATTCTGACAAGGAGACCGAGCGTCCCTGGAACGTCAGTCTCCTAAGACCTTTCTTCTGCTAAGGCAAAAGCTTGTATCCCGAAAAGCGTGTCAATGAATAAAGGAAAACGGAACGGCTGGTTACGGCCGGCTCCGAGAAAAACACTACGTGTATGTTTTGCTTCCTGCGTTATTCACTTGACCGGCAGCCGTCTCCAGGCATCGAGCCACAGCCGGCAGCCCCGAAAAAAATCGATCTCTCGCCAGCCGGATGAGTACTACGTATGAAGAAGGTCTCGAGCCCAATCTCCGCCCTCCGGCTCCGCGCAGCCGGACGGATAGGAGCCGACATGCCACATACGAAGGAAAGCCGCAGAGCGGAACCATAAACGATAGAAAAATCGCTCGACCAAGTGTTAAAGGCAGTGACTGTTAACTAAGCGTTGGGTAGCACGAGTCGGGGGCCCGATAAACCGAAGTACTACTTCTCACTCCGCGGCACGCTCCCACCCTAGGCCGGCATTCGGCTGCCGGCCCAAGGGAGACCAACCGGCACCAGGCTGCCGGTTGGGGGTAGAAGGGCCGAAGGGTGGGGAGATTAAGGAAAAGGTTGAGGGAACCGGATGAAGGCAAAGCCAGCGAGTAGCCGATAGTCACTGTTTTTGATGTTTGGGCTGAGAAGCCACGCCCAAGAGGTTCGAAGCTAGAGCTACCTCGCTTGGCATCGGCACCGTTCGCGAAGAGTTAGTTTCGAGCCAGCTGATAGTCCAGCTACCCCAAAACTCGGGGGCTAGGGGGAAAGGGAATTGGCCCTCAGAAGCAGGCCGGCTCCAGTACCTCGCCGGCTGTTCGTTCAGCTGGCGCTGTAACACGATCAGCAAACGAGCAACGAAATCGAAACTTAACACTCGCAAAGCAACGGCTAGAGCCAGAAACTGGGAGATTTACTCCAACCGTGGCTTGGGACGCGCGAAGGCTCGGGAAAGGAAACGTGCCGGCTTTGACCTCGCCCGAGCCGGTACAAGACCCAGTCTCCGCCTCAACCCCGCTGAGCCGGGATTGGTCCGTTCCCCCCGGAGCCGGCAAGCGGAAGCACCGTTCCCCCCGCGTTGAAGCCGGAAGAGCCCGCCCAGAGCGTCTGCGCAGGCCAGTGACCATCGCGGTCCTTATCTGCAGATTCGTGTGACAGCGGTTTCGCTAAGAGAAGAACCATCGCATCACAACGACGTCGAGCGGGAGACGCTTGCTCGATGGCAAAGGCACACAGTGAAGGGAGACATTCACACAACAAACGAAGAGGAGCAAGCAAGGATTTGCACGAAATTATAAGAGTCCATTAAGTCTGGCGATTACAAAAGTCCCCTAAACTACTACCCTAAGGGCGCCAAGAATCCCTCGCCCGGGAGATCCTCGCTTTCTTCGGCCGGGCGCGAGCGCCGCATGGACTTCGTCCCAGAGAAGCCCATGCCGGAGGCCGATGAAGCCCCCGTCCTTCACGGCTGGGGGGCGTAAGTGCGGGCGGAGAGGGTGGCGTCGAAGAAGCAGACGGTGAACTCCTTCTTCTCGTCGTGGCGGGTGAGGAGGACGAACCAGCTCTCATGCGCGCCGTAGTCGAGGAAGAACTTCGACCACCCGTCGCGGAAGTAGCACACCCCCTGGCTGTCATAGTAAACTTCGACGTGGTATGATGGCTGGCCGCCGCTGCATTCCCGCAGCTTGGCATAGGCCATCTCCTGGCCTTCCATCGAGTCCGTGAACCGGGACGGAAGGCGGAGGCGGTCCCGAGACCCGGCGAGCGCAGGAACGATGCAGGTGGACCACCCCTGGGCTGAAATATAGGTCGGCGGTTGGAGCGCCGGCTTCTCCAGCCAGGGCCACGACGGGCCTAGCTGAGGAGGGGCCGCCGCGCGGGGCCCCGAGGGAGTGGCAGCAACCCTGAAGACAGCCGGGGCCTTCTTGTTTTTGCTCCCCAACGGCCGCCCACGACGGCGAGACGACGAGGGAGCAGTGGCCGCCGCGGAAGCGGTCTTCTTCCCGCTCCCCTTCGGACAGCCTGGCCCCCGCTTCTCCGGGACGCCCGCGTCGCCGGAAGCTCCAGCCGCCGGGGGCGCGACGGAGGTAGAAGCAGCGGCGGAGGCCTTCGCCGCGAGAGCCTCCAAGGTACTCTTGTTGCGGCTCCCTTTCGGGCGACCGCGTTTCCGAGGTACGGAAGGCGCCGCCTCCGGCGCCTCGACCTCCTTCCCGCTCCCCTCCGGGACCTTGTCATCGCTGGCAGTGGAGCCGCTAGGAGACGACATGACCGGGCTGGTCTCGGAAAGGCGAAGCTCGAAGTGAGGGGAGAAGTGGGGGATGCCCTGCACAGTTAGCACGCTGGGTATTTAAAGAAGAGCGGCGAGGGGATAACCCCCGACGTTTCAGAAACCAACTTCCGCATCGTGTGCCACCGCAACGGTTGCCGCAGCGGATCGTGAGAGGAGTTGATGGGACACGTCACTGACGTACGCCGGCCCACCCCGCATGACGACTCGAGAAGTTATGGTGAAGGGGATTCCGAGATCAAGATGATTAGACTGGACACTGGCGCGCTGCGCCGGCCGCCGCGTGGGAACGAGATTCGAAGCGGCGCAAGTTCCCAGGAGGAGGCACGCCGGCTCGCGGCTCACCGGCTCTCAGTCGCCAGCCGTGCCACCGCCTGGGCCGGTTTGTCCCGAGACGGCCGGAGAAACTCCGCGAGGCCCAGCCTCGGCAACCAGAGCGACCCAGCCGAACCGGAGATCCTAGGACTTAGACAAGGACGAGCAAGACTTCGGCGAAAAGTAGAACCCGCCGAAGCCCCATGCTAGCCCATGAGACTTCGCCAGTTTCGGGGGCTAGTGTCGTGGGGATGACTTAGGGGGCGCATCACGGGCCAGGCAGTATGCCGGCTGGCGTCCCAGGAGTTCCCGCGACTTCAGCACGAGAAGACCGGCTCCGACCGAAGGGCCGGCTGCGCCCGCAGCCGGCTGACGACTCCACCGAGGAAGACCGGAGCCGGGCGACGGAGACAGAACTTCCCAACGGCTGTCTCGCCGAAAGCGGAATGGCCCCGACAAGATCGTCAGGGGCGCAGGACAGAAGTGACGAGCGCCACGACCGCGTCCAACCAATGAGAGGTCGAAGCCCCTTCCCCACGACGGGATCCGAGGCAAAGGGGAGGGAATATGCCCTCTAGATGCCGGTCCAGGGAAAAGACACTTTGTAAAGTGTCTTTGCCAGAGCAGGGTCAGAGATCATGCCAAGGACACCGCCGCCGGGGAGCCGGCAGCCGGTCGAATCGCCACCTAAACCTGTAACCAGGCCCCCGTCTATATAAGGGGGCCTGGACCCTTAGCGTAGGGGAGATCCGATCTTCTTCTTCCTCCTCTAGCCGAACAGCTCGAGGAGCACTGTAATCGCTACTACTCGATCAATACGAAGCAGGCAGGAAGTAGGGGTTTACCTCCAACCGGGAGGGCCCTGAACCTGGGTAAACCGTGGTATCTCTGTTGGCACAATCCCGAGCCGGACCCATCGTCACCAACGTCGAGCCCCTCCGATAAGCCACCCGATGGCTACTGTCTCTAAATTCCCACGACAAGATGTTACTCTTCTTCATTACGTGTACTCTAGTGTGTTATTAAAGTAATCTATTCCTCCTGCCATGGTGTAACGGTGACAGTGCGTGCATCATGGTGGTACTTGGTCTAGGCTACGATTGTGATCTCTTATGGATTATGAGAATAATTATCACTATGATAGTATTGAAGTGATCTATTCCTCCTTTCATGGTGTAATGTTGACAGTGTGTGCACCGTGTTAGTACTTGGTCTAAGTTGCAATAATATTTATCTTGAGTTGTGATTTGATTTGGATATCTCTATGAGTGGTGTTTGTCAAGTACTTGATGAACTTTAAGGAGTGCTTTGTAGTCCTACGCAATGATTAGTGTTATTCAATAGGAGAGTAATTCAGAGTACCATAGTGAAGAGAAGTTATTTATTTGTTCAATTATGTTATATTTGTTGGGAGTGTGTCCACTAGTGAAAGTATGATCCCTAGGCCTTGTTTCCAAGCATTGCACACCGTTTACTTCCTGTTTTGTTACATGTTTGCTCACAGCGATACTTATTTCATATTACAGTTACTACTTATAATCATCACTACCGCTTGTATTTCACTATCTCTTCGCCGAACTAGTGCACCTATATATCTGACAAGTGTATTGGGTGTGTTGGGGACACAAGAGACTTTCTGTATCGTAATTGTAGGGTTGCTTGAGAGGGATAGCTTTGACCTCTTCCTCCCTGAGTTCGATAAACCTTGGGTGATCCACTTAAGGGAAACTTGCTGCTGCTATACAAACCTCTGCACTTGGAGGCCCAACACTATCTACAAGAACAGACGCGTGCGTAGACATCACCTGTCGGCGCTGATCTGGTCCTTCTGCTCCTGGACGACGAACCGGAGCGCAGCTAGCTCCTGTGGGCTCGGGTTAGGGCCCATGTCTGCTTCACCCACGTACACTCTCCTTGCGTACCGGATCTGTTCTTGTGTTATAAACTGTCGGCCGGTGTTTGACCGGTTTCGACCATCGTTGGCTCTATTCTCGTTCCCATCTCCATGTGACGCCATCATGCAGTGTCCTCCGAACGGTGGGGTCGAATCATCACTGATTTCACCCAGCGCTGGAGGATAGATGTCGTCGTCCCTGAGGTAAGATTCGACCTCGATCATGAGGTCGGAGTCGTAATCGACCATGTACTCATTGCTTGATGTTGCAGATTTGCTCGAGTATGAGCTATCTGAGTTGCCTATTTTCCCCTTAGCTTCGGGGTAGACATCGTCGTCGTCTGAGCATGTGTAATCTGAGTACAGCTCTTCGACATAATCAGGGTCGTAGGGCATGGTACGGAGCGTGAGGGCGTTGAGAGCCCGCTCGCACTCGGATATCGTCGGGTAGACAGCTGCAGTGCCTCCCCGAGGGTCTTCACAACCGGCGATCTCGTGAGATGAGAAATCTCCGGCGCACATGAAGTGGTACGCGTCGCAATTGGCGCAGTAGGCGGTGGTTGGGGATGGAGGTGGAACTTCGAAGTCGTTCGACCCTACTAATGGGGTCAAATCTTTCGGCCTTGGTTCCTCCTCCAACGGCGCCGGCGGTGCGGTTGACGAGGGATTGCCCTCGGTAACTGGTGAAGTGCTTGGGGCCATCGCGGGCGGCATCAAATCACCGATGGAGATCAGCTCAACGACTCCGTCGTGGTCCACGTGGAAGTTGAACAGTCCGAAGGCCATGTCGAAGCCTCCGGTGGTCACCGAAACTGGTCCCGTCGTGCCTGAGGTTGGGTCGACGATGATCGCGGCCGGAATAAGACTGGCGTCGCTTGGCGAAGCAATGCCAGTGACGGTCGATCCAGCGATGTCGACCTCCGGTTCTAGTGAGGTGGTGCTGATGATGCTCGGCACAGCGATGCCGACGGCGGTGTCGATGGCAAAGTCGATGTTGATCTTGTCGTTGGTGTCGACGACGGCTGGCACAGCGGTGATGGCGGCGGCGTCGATGGCGGAGTCGATGCCGATCTTGTCGTTGGTGTCGATGACGGCCGGCACAGCGATGACGGCGGCGGCGTCGATGGCGGAGTCGACGTCAGGCGGCGATGTAGAATCGACGATCATGGCTGATGCCGGGCCGCCGAATCTTGTCGATGTGATGAGGTTGTCGATGATTGGTGAAGGAGCCGGCGAATCCGTAGATCCAGATCCCGTCTTCCCCCACGGTCGGCGCCAATTGACGAGGTTCTAACTCGGCAATGCCCATGCTTGAGGGCTTTCGATCTATGGAGCGCATTGTGGGATCCGGCAAATTCGACGGCGATCAGACGAAAGCAAAAGAACACGAGGTTTTACCCAGGTTCGGCCCCCTTGGTAGGGGAATGACCTACGTCCTGCTTGTCTGACTTTTATTGATGGGGTGGCTACAATGGAGGTGTTACAATGGTGGCGTAGATTGGATCTAGCCGAGGCTGAGATCTCTAGGTATCGAGCGCTCCGGCATGAGGTGGTGGAAAAGTGTCTAGGGTTTCAGGACCTCCCTCCCAGCCCTTTATATGCGAAGTCTGGGTCTCAGGATTGTCCCTCAAGAAAAATACAGATCGGATCGGTTTCGAATAAGCCCTAGCCAAAGACTAATCCAATTTGGACTCCTCGAATCCTTACTTGCACGCCAAGTGTAGCTTGGTGCCTAGTTGACGTGGGAGCTTATTCTTCTTCAATCCCCGGCAACGGCGCCAGAAAAGAAGCTTGATGCTACCGATTTGATGAAGTAAATAACTGGCCAGTTGGGAACCCCAAGAGGAAGGTGTGATGAGTATAGCAGCTTGTTTTCCCTCAGTTAAGAAACCAAGGTTTAATCGTTCAGGAGAAGAGCAGACAATTACGATTAAAGGTGATGCTTGCTAGTTTGCGACAGCTTCGGACAATTTATATATGGCGCCTCATCCAAGCTTTACTTGCTAGCTGCAACGTGGAACCTGCACACAACACAACCAAGTACTTTGCTCCCAACTTGCGATGAGGTTGTCAATCTCACCGGTTTGCTTGAAACAAAGGGTATGAGCGTATCGAGTGGAAAACAGTAGAGTATGCGAGTAAAGTAAACAGTACGAGTAAAGTAAACAGGTGATAGCAATATGATGGAAATAGGACCGGGGTCCACAGTTCACTAGTGGTGTCTCTCCATAAGATAAATAACACATGCTGGGTAAACAAATTACAGTTGGGCAATTGATAGAATAAAGATAAACGTGATATGTCAAGAAGATCACTATGAGATTTACTCTGGGCATTACAACAAAATACATAGACCGCCATCCAGCTGCATCTATGACTAATAATCCACTTGTGGCGAATCAATCCGAGAACTCCACAAGTATTAAGTTGCGAACAACAGATAATTGCATTAAGCAAAGTGTGTAATGTAAACAAAGCATATGCCCTTGAGCATATGAATGTTGTTTTCTCCCTAGTAGCAATAGTACATCTACAACCTTAGAGGTTTTTGTCACTCCCCCAGGTTAAATAGAGGCATGAACCCACTATCGAGCATAAATACCCCCTCTTGGAGTCACTAGCAACTACTCGGCCAAGATAGCTACTAACAACGGAGAGCATGCAAGATCATAAACAACATAGAGATAACATAAGATATATTTCAGTATAGCAACTCAATCATAACACCAATATTCATCGGATCCCAACAAACCAAACATGTAGAATTACATAACGGTGATCTCAATCATGTAGGGCAGCTCATGAGATCTAAACATGAAGCACAAGGTGGAGGAGACAACCATCTAGCTACTGCTATGGACCCATAGTCCAAGGTAGACTACTCACTCATCGCTCCGGAGGCAAGCATGGCGATGAAGAAGACCTCCGGTGGCGATTCCCCTCTCCGGCAGGGTGCCGGGAAGAGCTTCTGGACCCTCCCGATCTTCGGGTCGACGGCGGCGGCGGATCGCGATGTGTTCTGGAAAAGTGATCGGGTACTTAGGTTTTTCCCGTCAGGGTGTCTTTATAGGCGAATGGGCGATGTCAGGAGTGGAGCCAGGTGGCCTCACACCAGGGCGGCGCGGCCAGGGCCTAGGCCGCGCCAGCCAGGCGTGAGGGCGGCCTGTGGCCCCTCTCCTACTCTCCTTTGGATCTTTGGAAGCTGCCGGACAAAATGAGACTTCAGGAACTTGTTTTGTCCAATTCCGAGAATATTTCCTGTGTATCACTTCTGAAACACAAAAACAGCAGAAAACGGGGAACTGGCACTGTGGCAACTTGTTAGTAGGTTAGTTCCGGAAAATGCATAAAAATGCCACGAAGTGTAACGAAACAGTAGGCAAATGGTGTAAAAACAAGCATGGAGCATAAAAAATTATAGATACGTTGGAGACGTATCAAGCATCCCCAAGCTTAACTCCTGCTCGTCCTCGAGTAGGTAAGTGATAACAAAAGAATAATTTTTGAGGTGACATGCACCTACACAATCTTGATCATGTATGTAAGCATTTGTGAGCTGGGATCATAAGAACTTAAAACATGGGCATGAAAGATATAATCTTGACAATAGAAACTTAGCAACCATGTTGTAAACATGAAAATGAACACAAACAAAAGATCATAAAAATGAAACAATGAAAGTCAAACGTGTGTTCAAATCATAAGGAAAAACATACAAATGGTTTTTAGCTTGTCCTTCAAAGAGAGCAAAACATAAATGCATAGGACACCTTCAAGTTTAAGAGGGCGACTAGATACAAATAATTTGAGAACAAGTGAAACCAACAATATGAATCAATCAATGAAAACCTTGGGACAATGCACATTATACTAAGAATGACAACTATGCTCTCTTAATGGTGCATAAAGATAGAAGGTGGTGACTCAACATAAAGGTAAAAGAAAGGCCCTTCGCAGAGGGAAGCAGTGATTGCAAGTTTTATAACCTTCAAAAATTATGGTACTTACCGGCTTTGAGCTCTCATTGCCCCCATCATAAGCATCTTGAATGGTTACAGTTAATGCGAGAATAATTATGATGCATATGCTTGACAAATCATAAGTTGAAAACCTCGTGTCCCATGAATACGAGTACCCAAACCTCATGCTACTTTACTTAGAGTCCCAAGCAAGGCTCTTGTCATTGTAAATATATGCATATCATTGAGAACCGCCAATGGGGTACCTCCGTGCCCGATGACATGGAACAAGCCCACATCAAAATGACAGGACAAGCAGACAATGAATACCACGATATCTCTTTTATTTGCCATTTGTTTAGCTTTTTATTGTGAGATGTGTCGTCGAATGTTCACCATGGGTATGCTGCAAATTTCCACCATGAATTATGCATGGCTTAGATTAGCGTCCCGGTGTTTCCCTAACACATATACAAACTCCATGATCCCCACAAGATTCCCAATTCATTTCACACCGCGGGCATCCATAAACAAAAGATCGCGATATCAACTCAAATAAGAAGTGCAATGTTGAAAGCTTGCCCATGACTGCATGGCTGGGCTAGTCTCCAACTTACAACTTGCAAGCATAACAACTCAACATAAGAGACCACAATGTCAAATTTTTAAGAACAGGAAAAAGTAAAGTGTGCCTTCCGGTTCATGAGAGCTTTACTGACCGAATTTCGCATAACACTGGTAAGAGTTTAATTTGAAGAGAAAATAAAAGCAAGTCAAATTTACTTGGAATAGCAAATTGCTAGTAGGTATGTATGGTGGACACTTTGGAAAACTTTGGCTTTTAGGAGTTGGATGCACGAGTAGAGCTCATACTCAGTACAAGGCGAGGGCTAGCAAAAGACTGGGAGCGACCAACTAAGAGAGCAATAATGGTCATAATCATGCAAAGCGACAAAGCGACATTAAAAGAAGCATAAGATGGCATCAAAAGTCAAAAACTAAATGATCATAGAGGCTATTGGTGACTTTGTAAGAGTCTAACATGTGTGAGCATGCGCCAAGTCAACCCAAATAAAGCATCAAGGAGAAAACCAAAATAATGCTTCCATACAATTAAAAACAACGCATGATTTTTTCAAAGGCTCATTAAGCAATCTCAGTTATTTGAGACAAGTCATGCTACAGAAAAACCACTAAGCATACCATCAAAAAGACATCAAGCATGACATGAAAAAGCCTAAGCCGCAGTCTACACAAGCTCCTTCTTGTACCACTTTTTTGCATAAAGCTTTTTCTCTTTTCCAACACCATTTGAAATTTTTAAAGACACCTCTTTTGATGAAAACCAATAAATATCAGAGGAAAAAATGCACCTTGATGAAAAGATATGACAAGGTCTGAATGCAAATCAAGGCGAAAACGAAAACCAAAAGCAGTAGCAGAAAAAGAAGAACACTCGGTGAAATTGTAAGAATGAAAAACGGAGTGTTCTTGGCAAATGAAAATGAGTACATCTCCTCCAAAGGAAATTTGTTGAGATCCAACCATTTATTGCAGCAAACAAAACTAAACTAACTAGGAAAACTAAAACAACTGACGCTCCAAGAAAAACACATAGTGCATGAAGCAATAAAAATATAGTGTCTTGAAAGGTGACCTGATTTTTGCCGATGAAGAAGGGGTGCCTCGGGGGCATCCCCAAGCTTTGACGCTTGTACTTCTTGGATATTTCTTGGGGTGATGCATGGGCATCCCCAAGCTTGAGCTTTTGTCCATTCTTCAACTCATCTCATCATTCTCCAATCCCTACACTTGAAAACTTCCTTCATACAAAACTAAACACAATTCTATTAGCAACATTAGTGTAGCATAACATATAATCAACCTTTTTTTGCTTTAGGTTTCAACTCAAAACCACCACATATATAGCATATACTACTGTAGCAGCTTCCCCAAAAGTTCCGTGATCAAAAGAACTCAAAAGAAAGCGATAAAGTGGCAAACACAAATATTGGCAGAAATCTGTCAAAACAGAACAGCTGACAAATGTCGAATTTTTGAGGGGTTTTTTGTTGCTCAAATCAAAAAGTGTTCAACTAACAAAAGTTTGGATATAACCTGGGGCATATGCAAAAGAAATCGCAGGTCCAAAAGATATACAGATAATTTATACGAATTTTTACGGTACAGCACCGAAAACAGTTTCAGGACAGCAACATCCCCAAATCTTTACCTCACCCGAATTGGAGGCTTCTCTTGGCACAAAAACGAAATAAACAAGATAAGGAGCGGTCATTACAGTAGTAATGACTTCCAAGACTCAAATAAAAGAAAAAGTACTGAAAATAAAACATTGGGTTATCTCCCAAGAGTGCTTTTCTTTAACGCCTTTGAGCTAGGCGCAGAAAATTACGAATCAAGTAACATCAGAAGGAGCATTAAGATCAACTGCAGAAGTCTTGTCAATAAGGCATTGTATTTCATCCACATAAGTTTTAGAAGACCCTTTGTGATCACGCTTTGGTTCACTATTTTCATCAAAAAGATTTTCAGGACAAATCCAACTAAAATTAGTTACCAAAGCATTATGAATTCCTACAAGCTTACAAGGTATTGGCAATCTAGAATCTTCGTTGGGTGTACCAACAATTTCAACAGGCGAGCCAAGCTTATTAAACTTCTTAAAAACTTTCCTAGCCTCAATTGCAACATCTCTAAATTCTATGCGCAAAGTTTCCAAGATAAAAGCTTTCTTTTCGGGATCCTCAATTTTGTGAAGCTTAAGGAACATGTATTGCATGAAAGGATTAAGGCTAGCAAACCTAGCTTCTAACATGTGAACTAAATAAGCAGAAGCAACTTCATAACTAGGAGCTAGCTCAACCAAAGACTTTTTCTCAACTTCCTTATGCATACTAATGTGATTAAAGAACTCCTCAATGTTACTTTTTCCAATAATTGAACCACTACCTACTGAGAGGTCCTCCAGAACGTACTTAGGGAACATCATGATGAACTAAAAGTAAATAAATAACAACTACCAAGGATTCTAATTTTTTGGGTTTTTGATATAAAACGATGCAGGTAGAATAAATAAAGTAAAGCAAAACAATAACAAAGTAAAGGATGTGTGTGCGAAAACTCCCCTCGCAGAAGTCTTCCACTCTTCCTCGGCAACGGCGCCAGAAAAATTGTTGCTTGTTGCGTGGTGAATGACCAGCCCGTTGGGAACCCCAAGAGGAAGGTGTGATGAGTATAGCAGCTTGTTTTCCCTCAGTTAAGAAACCAAGGTTTAATCGTTCAGGAGAAGAGCAGACAATTACGACTGAAGGTGATGCTTGCTAGTTTGCGACAGCTTCGGACAATTTATATATGGCGCCTCATCCAAGCTTTGCTTGCTAGCTGCAACGCGGAACCTGCACACAACACAACCAAGTACTTTGCTTCCAACTTGCGATGAGGTTGTCAATCTCACCGGTTTGCTTGAAACAAAGGGTATGAGCGTATCGAGTGGA
Organism: Dactylis glomerata; assembly: GCA_007115705.1. Classification (NCBI taxonomy): domain Eukaryota; kingdom Viridiplantae; phylum Streptophyta; class Magnoliopsida; order Poales; family Poaceae; genus Dactylis; species Dactylis glomerata. Next base: position 4,845,452 of record QXEO01000247.1, on the reverse strand, counting down.
AAACAGTAGAGTATGCGAGTAAAGTAAACAGTACGAGTAAAGTAAACAGGTGATAGCAATATGATGGAAATAGGACCGGGGTCCATAGTTCACTAGTGGTGTCTCTCCATAAGATAAATAACACATGCTGGGTAAACAAATTACAGTTGGGCAATTGACAGAATAAAGATAAACGTGATATGTCAAGAAGATCACTATGAGATTTACTCTGGGCATTAAAACAAAATACATAGACCGCCATCCAACTGCATCTATGACTAATAATCCACTTGTGGCGAATCAATCTGAGAACTCTACAAGTATTAAGTTGCGAACAACAGATAATTGCATTAAGCAAAGTGTGTAATGTAAACAAAGCATATGCCCTTGAGCATATGAATGTTGTTTTCTCCCTAGTAGCAACAGCACATCTACAACCTTAGAGGTTTCTGTCACTCCCCCAGGTTAAATAGAGGCATGAACCCACTATCGAGCATAAATACCCCCTCTTGGAGTCACTAGAAACTACTCGGCCAAGATAGCTACTAACAACGGAGAGCATGCAAGATCATAAACAACATAGAGATAACATAAGATATATTTCAGTATAGCAACTCAATCATAACACCAATATTCATCGGATCTCAACAAACCAAACATGTAGAATTACATAACGGTGATCTCAATCATGTAGGGCAGCTCATGAGATCTAAACATGAAGCACAAGGTGGAGGAGACAACCATCTAGCTACTGCTATGGACCCATAGTCCAAGGTAGACTACTCACTCATCGCTCCGGAGGCAAGCATGGCGATGAAGAAGACCTCCGGTGGCGATTCCCCTCTCTGGCAGGGTGCCGGGAAGAGCTTCTGGACCCTCCCGATCTTCGGGTCAATGGCGGCGGCGGATCGCGATGTGTTCTGGAAAAGTGATCGGGTACTTAGGTTTTTCCCATCGGGGGGTCTTTATAGGCGAAGGGGCGATGTCAGGAGTGGAGCCAGGTGGCCTCACACCAGGGCGGCGCGGCCAGGGCCTGGGCCGCGCCAGCCAGGCATGAGGGCGGCCTGTGGCCCCTCTCCTACTCTCCTTCGGATCTCTGGAAGCTCCCGGACAAAATAAGACTTCAGGAACTTGTTTCGTCCAATTCCGAGAATATTTCCTGTGTATCACTTCTGAAACACAAAAACAGCAGAAAACAGGGAACTGGCACTGTGGCAACTTGTTAGTAGGTTAGTTCCGGAAAATGCATAAAAGTGCCACGAAGTGTAACAAAATAGTAGGCAAATGGTGTAAAAACAAGCATGGAGCATCAAAAATTATAGATACGTTGGAGACGTATCATAGCTCCTGGGCCGCGTCTAGCCGCCGTCCTTATGGGCCTTACAATTCCTTCGACAGTAATCTCCCCTGGGCCGAAAACCAGGTAGGCGAATATCCCCTGGGCCGAAAACTTATTTTGTTAAGGTTCAAATGGTGAAGTTTGACTAGAGATCATATTTAATCTCTGGAATTTAAATCAAATTTCAAATTTGAAATATTTGAACTTAAAAAAATATGGGTGATAATTATTTTAAACAACACATTTCATTAAAATGAAGTATATAACTTCAATAACAAACCTTGGTGATCAAAGTAATTGATTGAGATCAAATTCAAAATTTGAATTTAAATGGAATTAAAAATAAGTAATTGAGGTCAAATTTAAATATTCATAACAACTTATAGAAAAATCATAAAAATATGAAACAAGTTGCATATGATAGAAAAAAAGAATATTTATTCAATAGAATCATACATGTGTACATTTGCATACCACAAAGTGGTTAGATAACAAAAATCTGAAAATAAAAATAAAAATGAGAAAAATCTAGACTACATCTATTCTACTATCTTCACCATCTTCTTCTTCTTCTTATTTTCTTCACCTGCAACGAGAGACACTAAAGGAACTTTTTGTTATAGTTAAAATGTTGGTTTGACCTAGGGTCAACCATTTTATTTGGAATCCATTTTTCTCAAGAACCAGAAACTAGTTCTAGACTTGAATAGCTAGGGCATGCAAAGAATTAAGAAGCAAGTATCCAAGTTTGAGATAGAAAGAGAATAGCAATAGCAAGAAATATAACAAGTAGGCCAGCTAGATGACCTAGTTAAATCTAGGAAATACTTCAGACAAAAGAGTGACAATAGATAAAATCTCAATAGCATTTAGAATATATATAGCAGAGAAAATATAAAGCAATGAACCAAAGCATCAGAAAAGTACCCTAGCCTGGATTCCATAGTTAATCAAACTCAAATAAATTTATCCAATAATTAAAGGATCAAGATCTTGCTAAACAAGATTATCAAGTGATTAGCATCTAGGCTAAGTCAGAGACGAAACCCATCAGCAGATTAGCAACTAGAGGTGGACATCATCTAAAAAAGCACAAACTTAGTAACCAGAAACAAGTACTTAGAAAGCTAATTAGGGAAATGAATATAAAATTCACCCATGATTAACAGATACATGATTTTCATGTATCTGAGCTAAAATCCAAGCTAGAGAGTCAGTTCAGAACACTAACCATGCACCTTAGTCACCAAATGCATGCAAATAGGTGTCAACATCATAGTGAATCCCCAACACTATAAATACCCCTTCTTCCACATGATTTCACTCACAATTTTCTCAGAGCAAGCTCATAAGAACACCTTGAGGCCAGAGGCTAGAGGTTAAGAGCAAAAGCTCATAGAATCTTCCAAGCCAGATGCTGGGGGTGAGAAAAGAAGCAAGCTCACCATTGGTGAGTAGCCCAAACCACAACTTGCACACTAGTAGGTAGGAGAAGGACCAGAGCAAGGAGGTGCTGCTCAAGTTGAACCAGGTAGAGAAGTACTGCCTAAGATCAAGCTCATTTTCATCAAGGCAGATAAGTACTGCCCAATCTTCACCAAGCATACTTTGGAAACTCCAAAGGTTGTATACTAGGATTTATATTAGTGGAGAGGGAGTGGTAACACACACTTGGCAAGCTTGCTGTGCAGCCCCATGAAAATGAGGAATACCACAGGTTGTATACTAGGATTTATATTAGCGGAGAGGGAGTGGTAACACACACTTGGCAAGCTTGATGTGCAGCCCCATGAAAATAAGGAACACCACAGCCATGCCATGCTCAAAGATCATAGCCATTAGGATATTATGTGTGAGCTCAAGGAAAAAGATGAAGTGGAAATCACTAAAAGTGATCACTTGCTTCATAATCTTCTTATTCTACACACCTACACTTACATCTCTGAATCCTAAGATTCGGAAAATTCTTGTGTTAATAATTAGAAGGAAATGGTTGTTGCAAGTTTTCTGAATGAACTGTTTAACTGAATAACTAACAGAATATTGAATGAAAATTCAGAGTTCTTGGTGTTCAAGCAAACTAACAACACCAGTACTAATAGTAAACAAACATAGTACTCATAGGAGTAGAAGTATAGGAAAAACACCATAGATCTTTGACAATAACTAAATGCGACACTGTCAAAGACAGTGTAAGATTCAGAGCATAGGTGGAGTAGTAAGCAAATCAAGCTCAAGCATGCATTCTTAGGTATGTAAGAGCACCACTAGACATATTAACAATAGATAGATCATCCTAGAGCAAAAGAGCATGGATGAACTGAAGAACAGCTTCAGTAAACTGAAACCATAATTTCCAAATTGGGGGGAAACCAAGGGGGGAATCAAGGCGCTAACTAGAGGAGTAGCAGAGTGATACGTCCAAAACGTATCTACTTTCCTGAACACTTTTGCTATTGTTTCTCCTCTAATTTGTGTGTTTTGAATACAACTAACACGGACTAATACTGTTTTCAGTAGAATTGCCCTGGTGTCTTGTTTTTGTGCAGAAATCCAACTTTTAGGAAAAATCCTGGAAAATATTGCAAAAATCCTATTTTACCAGAAGATCCACAGAGCCAGAATACGAGACGGAGAGGGGCTGGGAGGCCACCACACCACCTGGTGGCGCGGCCCAAGCCTGGCCGCGCCAGGGTGTGGTGAGGCCACCCCAGCCGCCTCCTCGAGCCCTCCTTTTGCCTACAAATACCCTTCGACCTGAAACTATCGGGGGTTCGGCATTTTTCCCAGATAGACTTTTGCTGCGCTGCCACCATCAAAAACCGCGATTCGGAACCAGAAACTCCGTTCTGGCACCCTGCCGGGACGGGGATTTGGAGGAGATCTTCATCACCATCATCACCGACGTCTCTCTATCAACCATCCATGACTCCCCCATCCATGTGTGAGTAATTCCCGCTGTAGGCGAAGGGGATGGTAGGGATTGGATGAGATCATTCATGTAATTTGCTATGAGATTGTTAGGGCATGGTGCCTAGTATCTACTGTCAGTGCTTATGACATTGTTGCAACTTGTTGTGCTTAATGCTTGTCACTTTGGGCCCGAGTGCCATGATCTCAGATCTGAACTTGTTATTGTTTCATTATGATAATTGTTGTTTATGGTCTTACCTGCAAGTTGTTTACACATATCCTTGTCTGGAACCCGAGGCCCCAAAGTGATAGCAATTGGGATAACCGGAGGGGATGGCTATGATGTGAGGATCACATGTGTTCACCGAGTGTTAATGCTTTGCTTTGGTACTTTATGAAAAGGAGTAACTTAATTACCAGTAGATTCCCTTAACGCCCTGCTGCAAACAGGCTGGTAGGACAGAAGATGTCATGCAAGTTTCTCACTATGAGCACGTACGACTATATACGGAACACATGCCTATGGTTGTTTAGTACTAGGATGCTTTATCATTATTTATTTGCAATTGCCCATGTCTTGCTGATTTCATGAATTATCTTATCCATGCAACGCCCGTACATCCATCCCTATGCCTACAGTATTTAATCTTACTGTTTACTATTGCTACTATTACCGTCTTTACTTTATTATTGTTGCTACTATTTTACTACTGTCACCACTATAAAACTGTTGCTACTGATAAACCGCTGTGAGCAAGTCTGTTTCCAGGTGCAGCTGAATTGACAACTCATCTGTTAAGGCTTATAAATATTCTTTGGCTCCCCTTGTGTCGAATCAATAAATTTGAGTTTTACTTCCCTCGAAGACTGTTGCGATCCCCTATACTTGTGGGTCATCAAGACTATTTTTTGGCGCCGTTGCCGGGGAGCATAGCTTTATTTGTAAGTTCACTTGGTATTCATATTGTTCTCTGCAATCCATTCATCATGGGTAAACCTCGTGATGGAAAAGTTCCTATATTGTCATCCACTACAAGAAGAGGTACGACTCTGAACACCTCTGTTGCTCTTGATTCACCATCTGTTATGAGTAAGTTGCTTACACCACCGCATGCACATGCTACTTCTTCTGCTGAGTTTGAAAATGCTACTGATAGTTTTGATGATGCTTCTACTGTGCTTGATGAGAGTGGTTCGTTAGGTTCCTTTTTAGAGGCTATAATTGCTAGGACTAAGCAAATGAGGAACGCTACTGTTACACCTGCTAGTTCACCTGAGTCTAGGGAACACCCTAGTGACGATTTTGATGATGCTTATATTGAGCTAGATGATGCTTTTATTGATGAATTTCATGCTACTAGTGATGCTGGTGCTATTAGAGATCTTCTTGCAAGACGTGCTGTTAGATATAAGTTATCTCCTGATGCTAAGTTTGCTGCTTCTCCCATAAATATTAGTGATAAGGATTATGATTTCTCTTTGGATTTATCTTACATATCTATTGTTGAGATAGAACCTTTTTGTGGTACTGAAAGTAAGAGTGCTATGGAGCACATGAATGAGCTTTCTTCTTTGAGTAATTTGTTTTCTGATGATACTAAGCTGTGTACTTACTTTGTTGCTAAGATTTTCCCTTTTTCATTGAAAGGTGCAGCTAAAGCTTGGTTTAATAATTTGTCTCCTGGATCTATTGATAGTCCTATTGCTTTGGTTAACGCTTTCTTTCAGAAATATTTTCCTGCTAGTGCTCAACATGCTGCTTTGCAGAAAATCTTTGACTTTGAGCAGGTAAAATGAGAGAAACTGCCGGAATCATGGGGAAGGTTTTGCTCTTTAATTAGAGTACTGCATGGAGAGCCATTGCCTAAAAATGAACTCCTTGATATATTTTATAATGGACTAACTGTTGAATCTAAGACATATTTGGATAGTTGTGCTGGTGGTGTGTTCAGGAAAAGGACTCCTGCTGAAGCTGAAGAATTAATGGCAAAAATAAGCCAGAATTATGATGATTGGACTATGGCCGAGCCAACACCAAAGAAGAGAGGAATGATTGAATTAAATGATGAAGTGATGAGAGAAGCCAAGAAATCTCTTAAGGAGAAGGGTATTAAATCCGAAGATGTTAAGAATCTACCACCTATAGAAGAACTATGTAAGCCGATCCCTCGCTCATCCACTATTGAGGTACACTCTCTCCAACGCTTTGATAATAGAGATATTCCTTACTCTAAACCTCCTGATCAATACTTAGATAAGTTTGATAATTTCATTGTTAAGCAAGATAATTTTAATAAGAGAGTGCATAATCGTTTGTTGGAAAATTCTAGAGCTATTAACAAGTTGCAGGATATTGTGGAGAGAACCTCCAATGATGTGAAAATGCTTGTTAAACATTTTCAAATGGTTCAGACTTAAATTGATTAGCTTACCAAGGTGCAAAAAGACTTGCTAGTTAATGCTGCAAGAGAAAAACAAGCGTGTGAAATACGCACTAGAGGAGGTGCTACTACTCAAGATCCCTTATATCCTAAAGGGCATTCTAAGAGGATCGAGCAAGATTCTCAACGTGCTACAAGTGATAGTATTCCTCTCAAGAAGAAGAAGAAGAAGCATAAAACAGTTGCAGAATCTTCTGAAACAGGTAAGAATCCTAATAGTGTTTCTATTTCTGATGCTGAAACCAAAAGTGGTAATGCTTCTGATAAAGAAGAAGTTGAAGAGGAACCAGAGAAGCTTGCTAAGAATGCAAAGTACACTAAGGAAGACTTCATTGCCAACAAACATGGTAATGAGAGAGAACCTTGGGTGCAGAAGCCAATGCCTTTTCCTGGTAAGAAACACAAATCCAAAGAAGAAGAACACTACAACAGGTTTTGTGAATGGATGAGACCTTTATTTTTGCAAATTCCTTTGACTGATGCTATTAAAATGCCTCCTTATTCAAAGTATATGAAGGATATTGTTACTAACAAAAGGAAGATTCCTAGTGGGGAAATTTCCACTTTACTTGCTAATTACTCTTTTGATGGTAAAGTTTTGGAGAAGCTTGGAGATCCAGGTATACCGAGTATTCCTTGCTCTATTAAAAATAACTATGTTAGAAATGCTTTATGTGATTTGGGAGCCGGAGTTAGTGTCATGCCCTTTTCTCTCTACAAGAGACTTGATCTAGAAAAGTTGATATCGACTGATATATCTTTGCAAATGGCTGATAAGTATAATACTATTCCTATTGGTATATGTGAGAATGTTCCTGTTCAAGTTGCTAATAATTGTTTGATATTGACTGACTTTGTTGTGTTGGAAATGCCTGAAGATGATAATATGTCTATTATTCTTGGGAGACCTTTTCTAAACACTACAGGTGTTGTTATTGATTGCAACCAAGGGAAAGTAACTTTTAATGTCAATGATAAAGAGCACATGGTCTATTTTCCCAAGAAGATTGATAGAAAATATGCTCTAAACTCAATCAAGAATATTGAGACCATCAGAGTTGGTCAAATTATTTGTTCAAGGCCAAAGCCCAAGAAAGAATATCAAATTGTTATGGTTGGGACTATGACTATCAAGGTCGAGGTAACATAATCATTTAGTGAAATGCAAAGTTTTGCTTCATAGAAAAGTGGTTTGGTAACAAGACTTGATCAACCTTGTTAACAAAGCAGTTTTTGAATGAATAAAACTATGTTTTCACCGCATTTACTTTTGTTTCCACCTTGTTCATTTTTGTTTCCGCTATTTAGTTTCATATTAGAATATCTTAGAACTGCTGTAAGCTTGGTTTGGATTTGCTTTCTATCATTCCATCTTTGTTTTCTGGAGTTTTATTCTCTTATCAATTTCTGAAAAATCCTCGAAAATAAAGTTTCTCAAAAAATTCTAGAAAATTCTTTTTAAATTTTTATGTCAAAAATGGGGCAGAGAGGCACCCAGGACATCTCAGGGGGACCCACCATGCCACCTCACCATATGGTGGCGCAGCCCAAGCCTGGCTTCGCCGTGGCATGGTGAGGGGGCCCCCAGGCCCTCCACTTACCTCTCCACACTCACTTTACTCTCTCTCCCGAAATATCTCCACACCACAGCTCAAACCCGTGTTCTTGCTGTTCTTCCTCGCAATTTTTCGATCTCCTTGCTCAGCCCATCTTTGCTGCTAAGATTTGGAGCATTTTTTCTCCGGTATGTGACTCCTTCGATTGTCCAATTAGAATTTTGTTTAGTGGAGTATTTCTTGAGTATTTTAGCTCTATAGGTGACAGGTGAAATGAGTTTGCATGCTTGTTCTATTGCTTAGAAATGTTATTATGATGCATGTTAGCCCTTTTGCAACTCCCTATAGTAGTTTCCTACATTTGTTTGTCTCAAAATCATTTTTTATGAGGTTTGTTAAAAATTTCAGAAAAGGGAAATGGACAACTACACCTATGGAGAAGTCTTTGAAATAGAAGCACCAAGGGCATCAAGGCCTTCAAGATCCACTGCTCAATTTAGGACATCCTACAATGAAGATCTTATGTCACCAAGCATTGGTGATGAGGGGGATGATGGAGATGCGCATCCATCAACCTTCCCTTGTGCTAACTTTTTGAGTGATGCAGGGATTCTTGAGGATTTCTTACTCCTTGTTGATAGGGTTGGATTGACTACATACATGACGAATGAGAGTTATCGGTATGCTATGTTCACAAAGATTTTTGTTGAAAGCTTTAAATTCACTAACTCTCATTCAAGACATCCATTGCATTTAAGATTTATGATAAGTCTATCACCATGTCTTTGGAGAAGTTTTGTGGTATTCTAGGTATTCCCATGTTTGGGACAGCGAAGAAGATTCAGAACCGACCAGCTGATTTGTTGGAACTCTACCGAGGGGTGACTAATGATGATGACCGCACAGCTTAGCGTGGCAAGATAAGAAAAATTCAACTCCCAGCTATTAGATATTTTACTTACTATCTTGCAACTAGTATTCTTGGTAGGGGGAACACTAGCAATATCTCTAACTATCATTTAGCTTTTCTAGCTACTGCGCTTGATGTTAGCAAAAAGTATAACCTCGGTGCTCTTGTTGCTCGTCGCCTAGCTGCTAGGGGACCTATTTATGGAGGCATTATTGCTCCATCACTTTGTTACTGCTAACTCATGTGCAGGGAAATTAGTTTATAGAATGTTATTCACCGATGGAGAAGAAAGGGAAGTTTCCTTGCCGCAGCCCAGTTTGTTCAGTATTTGCAGGAGACCATGGTCGCGCTCAAAGGGGGAGTTGGATGAGAAGCTTAGGTTGCTTGGCTTCCACACAGCATGGCGTTGTGAACCAGGAGGAAGAGGAGGCACCAGCTGACCACTACACCTTGTACCACGCCGGGGCGCCCTCGAGCTCATATCAGGACAAGGTGCTTCTTCGTCATATTTTGGAGACGCCACTTCATGGCCGAGCTGGGATTGATCTCCACTTAGGCCAAAAGCCTAAGCTTGGGGGAGGTACGCTGACGATACACTCATCTACATATCATATTTTGTCGGTACTTTGTATATCCATGTTTCGCTTTCTTTTCTTTGTTGTTCTTGTTCTTATTTCTGCTTTCCAAAACGTAAAAAAGACCAAAAATATTTCTGTTGTTTCTCTTTGTTTGCCTTTTTAGTTTTCTAGTTTTGGTTTGCTTTTGTTCTCTATTTTCGGTTTGATAATTGAAAAATCCAAAAATATTTTGCTTTGTTGATGTTTCCTTCTGTTCTTGTTGCAAAATTCGAAAACCCAAAAATATTTGTTGTTCTTCTTTGGCTTTGTAAAGTTTGTTGCAGAGTTCAGTCTTCTGTGACTCCATTGGAGCTTGGTATTCACTTCATATTATTCGAGCCACACAAGTGAAAGGCAATAATGACGGCGTATGACAATTCGAGATATGGTAAGAGGCTGGTATGAACTATATTTGTTTTCATTTTTGTACATATACTCATCTATGTAGACGTGCTTAGCCTGTTCATGTAAGGTATATGTTATCTAATGGATGCTTTGTAGTTCTTGCTCTCATATGATTAGTTTCAATTTACTAATAGTTTGTAGCATGTCATGTAGATGCTTGCTTGCATTGTTTTATTCATAACACGGTATGACATTGTGGTATCCTCCTCTGAAAGTTTCATTTGAATCGACTTGGCACATGCTCAAGCATGCATATGACTGAACAAAAAGTCAATTAAGCCTCGATGATTTACTTTGTCTCAGAGTTCTTGTATCATTTTTATGCCTATATTAATTTTGTTTTGTCGCAAGCATGATTATGACAGTTATTGCTCTCTCGATTGTCGCTTCCCAGTCTTTTGCTAGCCTTCACTTGTACTGAGAGGGAATACTTCTCGTGCATCCAACTCCTGAAAACCAAGTAACCCCAAAGAGTCCATTATAAATTCCTATGCATGGTATTTCAAAGTCATTCCAAGTAAATTTTCATGTGCTAACTTTCAAAACTTTCAAATACTTCTTATTTTGTGCCACTATTTTTAGCTCATGAGGACGTAGTGGTCAGAATTGTTATCTTCCATATTAAATTAAGTACCCCTCGACTTGCATGCTTCATCTGCTTGTCATTAATTTTGCAAGGGAGCTAGTCAGACCATTGTAATCTAAATCTAAAAAAAGAAAAAAGGCACTCCTCCATGGTATGTGAAAGTTGGTGGGCACCCGATGGAATCGGTTAGCCATGGTTTGAGAAAGGAAAAGGGGGAGGAGTGCCAAAGCTTTATAAAAGAGCACCAATGTGCCAAATTTTCAAAGAACTCGGAACCGCTCTCACTTGTTTAGTATGGAAGATAGCAAGAACCCATTGCTAGTCGTTGACATGAAACAACCACCTCTCAAAATAAATTTTTATCTCTGTTTTACAAATGAAAAGCTCTAGCACATGTTAAATCACCGCTTCCCTCTGCGAAGGGCCTTTCTTTTACTTTTATGTCGAGTCTTCATCTTCTAACTTTAAGCACTTTCTTGAGAGCATAGCTGTTATTCTTAGTGTAATGTGCTTGTCCCAGAACACGGTTAATTGTGGTATAACTTTGATGCTTATATCTTTGATATTTTTTACTTCTAGTGTTCTCTTGAACTTCAGAGGTGCCTCAACATTTATGTTTTGCTCCACAAATAACGGCAAGCGGGATACCACTCTTTCATATCTTATTATGAACATTACAATCTTGTAGCTTCTTATGTTTCATGTTGCCTGTTATTAGTGCATTGGCACTCTTTCATAGTTTGCTTGACTACGAGACAACATTAGTTGCATACTTCTTATTATGAATTGCCTGAGTACTTGATCATATAGTGAGAATATATACATCTTATGAAGAAAATGTGTTCGTAAAAGTTTCTTTTATCGTACTCAGTTGTTAACTGAATTGCTTGAGGACAAGCAATAAGCTAAGCTTGGGGGAGTTGATACGTCCAAAACGTATCTACTTCCCCAAACACTTTTGCTGTTGTTTTTCCTCTAATTTGTGTGTTTTGAATACAACTAACACGGACTAACGCTGTTTTCAGCAGAATTGCCCTGGTGTCTTGTTTTTGTGCAGAAATCCAACTTTCAGGAAAAATCCCGGAAAATATTGCAAAAATCCTATTTTACCAGAAGACCCACGGAGCCAGAATACGAGACGTAGAGGGGCTGGGAGGCCACCACACCACCTGGTGGCTCGGCCCAAGCCCTGCCGCGCCAGGGTGTGGTGAGGCCACCCCAGCCACTTCCTTGAGCCCTCCTTTCGCCTACTAATACCCTTCAACCTGAAACTATCGGGGGTTCGGTGTTTTTCCCAGATAGACTTCCGCTGCGCTGCCACCATCAAAAACCATGATTCGGAACCAGATTCTCCGTTCTGGCACCCAGCCGGGACGGGGATTTGGAGGAGATCTTCATCACCATCATCATCGACGTCTCTCCATCAACCATCCATGACTCCCCCATCCATGTGTGAGTAATTCCCGCTATAGGCGAAGGGGATGGTAGGGATTGGATGAGATCATTCATGTAATTTGCTATGAGATTGTTAGGGCATGGTGCCTAGTATCTATTGTTAGTGCTTATGACATTGTTGCAACTTGTTGTGCTTAATGCTTGTCACTTTGGGCCCGAGTGCCCTGATCTCAGATCTGAACTTGTTATTATTTCATTATGATAATTGTTGTTTATGGTCTTACCTGCAAGTTGTTTACACATATCGTTGTCCGAAACCCGAGGCCCCAAAGTGACAGCAATTGGGATAACCGGAGGGGATGGCTATGATGTGAGGATCATATGTGTTCACCGAGTGTTAATGCTTTGCTCCGGTACTTTATTAAAAGGAGTACCTTAATTACCAGTAGATTCCCTTGAGGCCCTGCTACAAATAGGCTGGTAGGACAGAAGATGTCGTGCAAGTTTCTCATTGCAAGCACATACGACTATATACGGAACACATGCCTATGATTGTTTAGTACTAGGATGATTTATCATTATTTATCTGCAATTGCCCATGTCTTGCTAATTTCATGAATTATCTTATCCATGCAACACCCGTACATCCATCCCTATGCCTACAGTATTTAATCCTACAGTTTAATATTGCTACTATTACCGTCTTTACTTTATTATTGTTGCTACTATTTTACTACTGTCACCACTATAAAACTGTTGCTACTGATAAACCGCTGCGAGCAAGTCTGTTTCCAGGTGCAGCTGAATTGACAACTCATCTATTAAGGCTTATAAATATTCTTTGGCTCCCCTTGTGTCGAATCAATAAATTTGGGTTTTACTTCCCTCGAAGACTGTTGCGATCCCCTATACTTGTGGGTCATCACAGAGCGAGAGAGAGTGAAGAACTTACTTTTTAATGGAGCCACGCTCCATTGGAGGCCTAGGCCTCCTCGAGGCTACTCAAGCCAGTGACCCTAGGTCACAACAGAGAGCCGAGAAGCTTGGCTTAGCCAAGGAGAGAGGCCCAAGCTTGTCGGAGACGACGAACACCATGGTCGAAACCCTAGCAGATCCAGAGGAGATGCACAAGGACAAGACCGAGCACCTCAGCTCGATTCCTATTGTGAGAGGGTAGAGCGGAAGGAGGCAGTCACTTTGACAGCGGCTGTCTAGAGTCGATCAGCGCACGCCGGCGATGGCGCAGGCGATCGAGTCGCCATGGGCGTCGCGGGAGAGTGAGAGAGGTGGGGTGAGTGAGTGCTTCGCCTAACAGAACCAGCTCGGTCGGTTTGACCGAGGGGGTCTAACCAGTGGGCCCCACCCGGAGGGCTAAATTGTTATTTGTTTTAAGGGATTTCTATTTTCGTGCCCTCGGGTCGTTAGTTGTACTCAGTTTTCCCCAGCTCGTTAGTTTTTCCTCAGTTTTCCCCAAGCCATTGTCTGAAACCCTCAGAAGGAGGTCAGACGGGAGGATTCCCGTTTAGTTGACCGTTTCCGTGCTGACGTGTGGGGCCGCGTCGTGTGGGGCCGCGTCGCGTGGGGCTGGTAGAAAGGGACCGCGTGGGACAGGACGAGACCGCGTTTGGTTGTACGTGAGAGCTCGGTTCTGTCTCTCTCAGGCCAAATTGGCATTGCCTTTTCAGAGCGCCTTTTTCCCCTCTCTCTCTGTAACAGTTCTCTCTCTTTTCACCAAATTAGTATCAAATCTAGAGAAGCTTCTATTTCTGTCTTTCTTCAATGATTGTTGCCTTTTGGCCCTCGTTTTTTGCCCAATATGGTAACAAATCTAGAAGCTAGTATAGGATAAATTCACAGCAGCATAATAAATCCAGAAAACTAAGTATAATACATAAACTGTATACAGCAGCCAAAAGCAGCCAATAACAATGTTCTTCATTCTGTATCATATATTTCGTCGTCGCTACAATTCAGGAGATGAAAGAAATATTCACTGAACTCCCCCCGTCTGCAGTGTGCAGCAAATACATCCTCCAAACGGTATGGCCTTTGTTCATTTCTATCCGCACGTCATGGCCTCTCATCCCAGGCCTTTCTATCATCATCATACTCCCTGATATAACCCAAATCCGCGTAGTAGATGCAGCCAGGTCGAACTATCGGGTGCACTCTGGTGTCGACGGAGATACACCGGATAAAATTGACGAAGAGGGCACGACTGCCAATGTTACTGACGGCATGGAGAGAGCGGCTCTCAGTGTCCACACGGTACACCAATGGCTGACCTTCCTCCAAATGCCCGTTGTCGTCAGTGCTGCCGCCCAACAACACAAGCAGCAGAACACCATCCGACTCCACAAGGTAGAACTTGGAATCATAATCATTTCCAAGTTCTGGAAATGAAAATAGTGTCTTCATGCTGACAGTACTCGCGCGCTGCTCCAACTGGACATTGTTGGTGCACACTATTCTTCTGAACTCATTCACAGCTATTGCATAAAATTCACCATTGAACGGGGTAATGCAACGCAGAGAATGGTCCTCGATCGTAAATCTTCCTTCTCCCCAATCATGTACATCTATATCCTTAGTTGGAGAGCTCTTATCGACCCAAGCAATTTCATTGGGGGTAACCTGTGCAAATGAAGACCATAGTCGGGGACTTCATTACAGCGACTGACTGCACAATCATAGATGGCATCTGCGCCTCAAACGTAGCGTTCAAAGTCTTTGTGAGTGGGTTTAGAAGCCGTATCTTGTGCGGCTGGTTCCTCTGGGCAAGCACGATGATGCCACGGTAAAAGCCGACGAAGTAGTATCTAAAAGGGAGTTGATGAAGATAACATTCAGCACTAAAATGTTTACGATTGAAAATAAAAATAGATTAACTCTATAGATGTGGAGGAATTTGAACCTTGCATGAACTTCCGTTAGATCAATGGTGATATAGCGGGATGTGCGGAGGTTGAGGAAGGAGAACTCAGCGGCGCGTGGAAGGGCGTGTTCTACCACGATCCATTCGTGCAGGTGCACGTCGGGCTCAGGTAGATCTGTGCGCCAATTTGTACAAACTTGCCTCAAAGCAGCGTAGGTGTCCACGTACTCCTCGTTCGCCAGTAAGCAGTCGCCGATCTTGTGAAGTGGTCCGTCACCCTTAAGAGAGGCCCAGTTCACGGAGGCGCCGCGCTTGGATGCGCCGCCCTCGGATGCGACGGGCTCGGCGGCGACGGGCTCGGAGGCGACAGGCTCGGAGGCGATGGGCTCGGAGGCGACGGGCTCGGGGGCGACGGCCGCCGGCGCATTCTTCTTCTCCATCGCCGGCAGGGGAGCGCGCGTAGGGCGGTTGGGGTTTTTTGGATTTGGAGAAGGTGATGGGACGTGAGAGGCGTGGTTGCGTGCATGAGTTATAATGAGACTGTGTGCAGAGGGAGGGAGAGAGGGGCTCTGTACTGGCAAAGTGACGGTTCGTCTCAGCAGTTGACGTTTGGTCTCAACACGCGCACCGCGCGGCTAACCGCTGCTCACCGCGACACGCGTCCGTGGGACTGCACGTCAGCACCGTTACATGTACTCAGTTCTACCCTCGAGTCTTACACTGGAAAAATATCTATACTCAGTTTTCCCCTCGAGTACTAATACTGGCTAGTGCAATATACTCAGTTTTACCCTCAAGTGGCTGGTCAACAGAGAGTCAATAAATGGGATTAAGCCATCTAATTGAGTCATTTCATGCGCAAAAAAATTCAAAAAAATAAAATCATAGTGCCTCCTACTCATGGAGTCTTGTTACGCGACCTGCCACGTAGGAAATCATAACAATCATATATAAATCAAGTTTTCACACAAATGGCCACTTCTGAAATCACTAGTAGCTATGAAGGTTCATGGCTTTCCACTCAAACCCCTTCTCAAAACATCTATACCCAAAACATAGTTTGTCTGAATGAGGCCATAATTTTTACACTCATGTATATTTGAATTGCTAATACTTTGAGGTAGGCCAACCTGGGTTTCATTGTACAAAACATGTGTTTTTATTTTTCTAAATCTCTTATTTGAATTCCTTAGCCTGTTTACTATTTACTTGCCCTTGTATCCTTGTTACTACTCAGTTTTACCCTCTCCCTTCTCACAGAAGCCCAAACTTGGCCTGATTGGTCGAGCTGTTGTCACACGGATCGTGCCCACCTACCGTCGATCATATGATCTAACAGGCAGGATCGTGCCACCCTCTCTCTATCTGTCAGTGGCAAACTACTACCCCTCTATGTATGCTAAATAACGAGTTGGCCACCGGATTCAACAAGTTTGGTAATCACGAATTTCCACTTCTTGTAGGCATTACTTTTCACGGTAAAATGATAAACTATCACGAATTTCCATTTAGGCATTACTTTTCACGGTAAAATAATAAACTATCACGAATTTCCTTTAGGCATTACTTTTCACGGTGAAATGATAAACTGTCACGAATTTCCTTTAGGCATTACTTTTCACGGTAAAATAATAAACTATCACGAATTTCCATTTAGGCATTACTTTTCACGAATTTCCTTTAGACATTACTTTTCACGGTGAAATGATAAACTATCACGAATTTCCTTTAGGCATTACTTTTCACGGTAAAATAATAAACTATCACAAATTTCCATTTCTTTTAGGCATTACTTTTTTGTTGAGATATAAACACCCACAACGGTCATCTCCTCCTTAATTTATTATGTAAACCCCACAACGGTCATCTCGCCCTTATAAACCCCCACAACGGCCATCCCTCATGTCAATAGGTTCTGCCTCTCTCTTCTTCGTTTCTGCCTCTCTCTTCTTCGTTCACATACACTTGATCCATTGCCATGGCTTCCACGTCTCGGACGCCGACCGGAAGGGGAAGGGGAAGGGGAAGGGGAAGGGGAAGGGGAAGGGGAAGGGGCGGCCTGGGTGGTGGATCATCATCATTGCCACCACCACCGTCAACACTGCCATTGATCATAGAGGAGTTCTTAATCGTCATCTATGAAGACCCTTTGGCCAAGAAGGTACGTACGCGTTCCCACATATATGATGCATGTGATTAATTATGTGCATGTTCCAAAAAGCCTTTAATTTCAAACGACCGGCGCTCGATCTCTTTGCAGGCACTCCCACAAAAGTTTGCGGACTATCTTGACGGCCAGGAGCCCGCAAAGGTGTATCTGCGAGCAGCTGACTGCGGTCCTCGTCTCTGGACCGTGGAGGTCCTATTTGACGGACAAGGCCGGATGTACCTCGACAAGGGCTGGGAGAATTTCACCATCGCGCACGGTGTGGATTTCGGCTACATCCTACACTTCAAATATGAAGGCGATGATGTGCTCACAGTGAAGGTGTTCGACGTAACATTGTGCAGGAAGTACTACTACACGGACGACGAAGATACTGACGATGAAAGCGACGATGACGTGAAGCCATGCATCCATCCCCTTTAGATAAGGGGATTATGACCAAGAATATATATGTAGCTTCATATGCATCGATTTAGAGATCTAGCTATTTTCTATATATTATGCATGTAAAAATAATAGGGAATCGCAATTTCCACCATGATTCGAGCACCACAGCCTCCAAACGATGCCGATGCCGATATCGGCATCTCAGAACGGCTATGCATGCTCGCCGCCACTGCTAGGTCACCGTCGGGATGCACCCTCAATCCCGTCCCCTCATTCGATCACTGACACACCAGAGATACCGCCGAGGCCAATGACAAACGTACATGCTGATGCCAATGCCGAACATGCACGCCGTTGTGGGCACGGCCCCGCCGCCCCGCTATGCTGGACGCCACAGACCACCGCGAGGTCTTTCCCTTCGCCACCACACTCCCCTAGCACCCATCTATACACGCCAGAAAGTAGAGACACTAGTTTTCTCTACATTGCTCGCGTTCGTGTCCGATACCGTCAGTCAAAGTGTTGAGGTCGTCGTCGATGTCCTCGACCATTTCTTCTCTTCTTTGCATGGTTAAACGCGTCTAGTTCATATCTATCTAATGCGTCTGGTCTCGCCTCATGCAGTTCTTTGTGGACGTCGATCTCATCTCGGCCATCGCTGTAGAGCTCCGTTTAAAAATCTAATCCTACCCGTGTATTGCCCCTTGTATCAGCATCATGGCCCCACTTGTCATTCGATATACCGAAGCCCCACTCGTCCGCGTTTTGGTCAGGGATACGGCGATGCTTACGGTCAAACAAAGATGGATGCTCTGACGTGTCTTTGCGGGCTCTACGTGGCCCCACTAGTCAGTAGTTAACGGTCAAAGGTGTTGAACCATCGGGCAACCGGCCGTTCCAGCACTGGTGACGGTTTCAGCCAAGGGCTTGGACAAAACTGAGGAAAAACTAAGGAGCTGGGGAAAACTGAGTACAACTAAGGACCCGAGGGCACGAAAATACAAATCCCTTGTTTTAAACCTAGGGACCTAATTGTAAAACTGCAATAAACTTTCAAATAGGAGTCCAAAAATTATGAAAAATATATTTTTGGAAAGCTAAAAATATAAATAACTAAAATATGCTAATAGATGAAAGTGTTAGAAATAAAAATATTTAACCATTGTTTTGTTGACAAATGAGATGAATAACTTAAATAATTATTCAAACATTTATCAAAATACTTTTTCAACATCAAGAAAATTCTTAAATGATGTTTTATCACTTGTATGAAGTTTTGAAAACAAAATTTTAATTATGTCTTTGATAAATGACTTGGGTATTAATAAAGTACCAAAAGAAAACAAAAACAAGAATAATACTTTCCAAGTTTTTGAAGATTATTATTTCGGACTAAAGAATACCATTTTGAATATGAAAATATTCAAAATAGTATATAAATAAACTTAAGAAGAATATATTGAAATTTCTTCTTAGTTTGCAATAAATCCGTCTTTGCGGGATAGAAAGATTTTTCACAGAGTTCTTGCTATCCGTGATCCTTTCGATGGCTCATAGCTTATCCGGTTGTTCGATCAAAGATGTGCTTCAGTTCAATGGGTCTTTCTATAGCGAAGCAGTATATCCCTTGTGAACAACGAAAGAATTTTCAGATATATGAAAATTCTAAAGTGAAATTCATATGAAGATTCTAAAGGAAAATTCATACGATCAACAAGAAACTCAAATAACAAATCACTCAAAAACACAGGTAGGTTTTATCAAAACTATTTTGCAATTAATCTTTTCAAATCATTTGGATTTTAAAATATTGTCTTCTATTCGGACAATGGTAATTCTTCAGAACCCAAGGTCTAGGGTCTAGTAAAACCTTCGAACAACATTATCTTGCAATTATTATGCAAGTTCACTCTTGCTCATATCTGTTGCATATTTTCAAAAGTAACAATTTGAGTAGTATTTCATACCACTTGCATCAAAGTACTAGTTTCAAATAAAATTGGTGGATAATGGAACCACGGATTGAGGGTATGATCGGAGCATCATACGGTGGAGGTTCCATTATACTGGGAATTCTTAGGATTTAATAACACATGTTATCAGTCATTCCAAAGTGCCATAAATCGCACTGACCACAGAACTTGGTATGAGACAAGCGAATCAGAAGTTACTTCCGAGTTTTGTATATCCTCAGAGGCATAGCCGGATTGAGATTCCTTTCGGGGAAAATCAATGGGTGGGAGCCCGTGGTAAACGTCCCTACTCTGTGCTACATAGTAACGGTTACTGTCTTCTAGCGGAGAGGGTCATTGGTTCGGACCGAGGTCTAGATTAATTGCAATTGGTAGATTACGAAATTAGGTTGTGCTCGGCATGATTCGGCTATACTTGGTAACTAGCCTCATACCGAAGGAAGTATGATATTGGCAATATGGCTAAGGACATTTGTGGGTAAATTAGCGCACCTCTGCAGAGTATATAGAATTGTGACATGTTACTCCCTATTCCAGGAAAGGAATTACGAACACTGCATGGAAAAGAACTATGCAAAAGTTCTAATAACCTGCAAAGACTGATGTACATAGTTTTTATGAAATTAAAACTTGGATTCATCTAACAAAACTATTTTCCAAAACTTGCATATGTTTGGAGTTCCCTTATTTCAAGCTATTATTTTATTCAGCATGAAACACAATTTCCATAGAACTTGCTGAGTACGCCTAAACTCAATCTATCCTCGAAAACCCTTGCTTTAGATTATGAGAACAGCAAAGATGTTCCTGACAATAGTAAGGAACAATACTATGAGGAGCCGGATCTTTTGAGAGGAGTAGAAGGACTGGACTACTGTATCATTTATGGTACTAGCGATGAGGAATAGAACTATAGGGTATTTAGTGAAGCGTAGCGACTGTTCATAAATAAGTTGTGCATGCTCGTAATGGTGTTATGCCTTATACTACCATTACTAATTAGATTTGCTAGTTCGAGCTGGTTTTCAAATGAGACTCCTCAATGGACCGAGGATGATGTCAAAGCTTTTGTACACTTTTTGTTGGTATCTATGAACATGTAAAGTTGCGGACCTGCAATGTGAACGGATCGTATGGGCACCTAGAGGGGGGGGGGGTGAATAGGTGCTACTCAAATTTTAATTCTTTTTCAATTTAGGCTTGACACAAAAGGTAAATTCTCTAGATATGCAACTAAGGTGAATTTACCTAAATGACAACTAGCAAGCTAAGCAAGATACAATATATAAAGGCAATAAAGTATAGAGGTAACCGAGAGTGGAGCACACGGAGACATGGATGTAATTCCCGTAGTTCCTTCCTTTTTAGGGGAAGTACGTCTACGTTGGAGGGGTGTGGTTGCCACAAAGGCCCAACCAACGCCACAAAGGCTCACCCTATTCTCCGGTGCAAGCTTCCGCCACAAAGGCCTAGCTCACTTTCCACTAAGGGATTCCTCAAGGCGGAACCGGCCTTTACAATCTTGGGGCACGCATCCACAACCGAATTGGAGGCTCCCAAGCACAACACAATGCTGTCAAACAACAAGTAGCAAGATATCAAATACACAAAAACAAGGTCTTGGGACACAAGGGAACCCAAGACACAAGGGCCCTCAAGCAAATGAGAGGGGAAAACAAATCGCTTCGGTGAGGATGTAGATCAAGGCCTTCTCCTTCGATTCTCCAAAGATCAAGAGCTTTGGTGGGTTGAGGGAGGAGATCTTGTGGATTTGGTGGCTCCAAAAATGGTGTTCTTCAAGCTTGGGACGAGCAGCTCTTTGGGGAAGAAGGAGGGGGGTATTTATACCCCCCCCTCGAAAATCTGACCGTTGCCAGCCAGGAAAGTCCGGCTAAAGCCGGAGTTATGTCCGGCTAAAGCCGGTCCGAAAAATCCGGTCCTGCCGGAAAAAGCCGGACAAATATCCGGGTTACACCAGAGAGGCATTGCCCCTTCCGAAATCTGGGCAGTCCGGCTATAGCCGGTCTGGGGATCGGCTAAAGCCGGCCTTCCTGGCCAAACAACATATAATTCATCTCCCTGAGCATATTAGAACCATTTCCTCAAGAATTTCCTTTGGGCAATAATAATTATCAAGTAACATAGGAAACCCAATATCTTGTGCAAGAATATAACAAAATCCTGCAAAGAATAATCACCACATTAATAGATAATGTATTGTTAACAAACGCCAAAATCAATTAGGCGGGAAATGCTCTTTCAATCTCCCCCTTTTTGGTGTTTGATGACAATTCATAATTTTGCATGTTTCAAACGATATAAAATATAGATGGAGCTCCCCCTTGCTATGTGCCTTATTTTAAACTTTGTATTTGAATACAAAGACACATCAACAATAAGAACTCCCCCTAGATTTTATAATGTGATCCATATGTGCACAAGATATATAATAATTCAATATCACATAATCAACAAGCATATAATATGATAGGGTATAGCAAGTAATAAGACTACTACACACATAATAATAGCACATAGTTCAACACAGAGTAGTAGGTGATAATCCAACTCGAGTTCAACCATGGGACACAAGCGAGCAAGCACACGATAAGAGATAAGAGCTTGTGACCCAACCAAATCCAAATGGAAGAAACAAACTCAAATCCAAATGGAAACACATGCAAATAGGACCTTCTTCCCCTTTGGCATCAAGACACCAAAAAGGGAGACAACACCACGAGATCACTCCTCATAATCATCGAAGTCCTCATCATCATCTCCTTGGTCATCATCTTCTTCCTCTTCATCATCATCTCCATCTTCTTCCTCATCTTCTTCCTCATCTTCTTCATCAACGGCTTCCTTGCCCTTGGAGGTGACTTCGGCTAACTCCTTCTAATCAAAAGATGATCCCTCATTCCACTTGCCAAATGAGAAAGTGTCCTCAGACGGGTCTTGCTCTTGGGATTCTTCTTGAGTGCTAGCTCCTTTGCCCTTCTCCACAATCCTCAAACAAGCATCCAAATCCCTTTGCTTCTTGTGGATGTGCTTGCGGTCCACATAGTCCTTGTATTGAGTTTGGCGCACATCATTGTTCATGCAAAACAAAGCCCTTTGCCACCACTTGAGCTTCTTCATCTCTTGCCCCATTCCACCACTTGGTGGATCCGCGTTCTTCCTCCTACAACCACTAGCATAGCGGTTGCCACCCATCACATCACTCGAAGAAGGGAAAGCACTTGAGGTGCTAGACAACAGGTGAGCGGTCTTCTTGTAGAGCTTGTTGGGCTTGTGCACTTCCAACTCTTCACCGAGAAAATCTTGCTCAATCTCAAAGTCTCCTTCAATGCCTCTGTCAATGATAAGCCTCGTGATGTATGGAGCATAAGGAGGGATCTTCCTATCAAGCATAGCAATCTTCATCTCCATGAAGATAAAGTACATCACATCAAGCTCCATCCCTTCACACTCCCTTCCGGCCTCAAAGACAAGACGGGCATGGTGGAGAAGATGCACAAGCCCACCTCTGCTAGAATCATTGTTGCCCCCACTTGGTGCAATGTTGGCACAAAACATCCTGAGCAAAATATCATAGAGGGGAAGGAGATTTGCAGTCTCTCCCGCTTTGCCCCGGGCACCATAGAGACACTGGATCTTCCTCTTGTTGTACTCTGTGGTGTCAAGATGTAAGCGGGCACCTCTAGGTCGATGAATACCATCAAACCTATAGCCCAAGAGCTGCCCGAAGCGAGTGATGGTAGAGCTCTTCCTCACTTCACCTGACATCCAAGTGAAACCAACTTCATCCCTAGTGTCAAACTCCAAAGTGGCAAAGAACTGCTGGATCAAATGAGGATTGTAGTCTTGTCTGAAGACCATCAACTTGTGCAAACCCAACTTCTGAGTGACCCAGAGTGCATCGGCAAAGTACTCATCCTTGGACAGCGACACAATGTTGGTGAACTTCATGGGGCAAACCTTTGTGCTCATGGTCTCATACACCTGCTCAAAGATCCTCTGATGTTCTGACCGGTAAAAGGAACCACTGGTGATGTCCCTAGGCATGGCATAGAACTTCTGCTCACGGAACTCACGGTAATCTTGCTTGGTCAACCTCTTGAGATCAGTAATGCTGGCAAACAGAGATTTCTTCTTTCTTTCTTCCAACCTCTTCTTCTTCATAGCAGCGGTCACACGTGCATCTTGTTGTTCTTGACGGCGGGAAAGAGAAGGATCAACATAGCGTGTCCGCTTGGGACGCGAACCACCTGCAAACAGCACATAGGTAGCAAGCATATAGGATAAGCATGCATGCCAGAAGAACAAGAGCAATAGCACAAAAGGAAAATCAGGACAGAAGGAGGTGAACTACACCGGCTTTTTCCGGTCAAAGGCCGGCTTTAGCCGGCCAGGCCGGCAATAGCCGGTCTGACACCGGCTTTAGCCGGACTAGATGAGCAGAAATTGGAATCACTAGTGTAGGCCACCAAATCTAGTCAAGGTTTTCGATTTATGCAATGCAGAAAGGAACCACGAATCCAAGACCTCCCATTGAGACAAAGGTACCCAAACACATCTAGCCCTAACCCTAGAGAGACCTAGGGAGAGAGAGAGAGAGGAGAAAGTAGGGGAGAATACCCTGGTCCATGGGAGAGGGC
This sequence comes from Dactylis glomerata, assembly GCA_007115705.1. Classification (NCBI taxonomy): domain Eukaryota; kingdom Viridiplantae; phylum Streptophyta; class Magnoliopsida; order Poales; family Poaceae; genus Dactylis; species Dactylis glomerata. The sequence goes on along the minus strand of QXEO01000247.1, from coordinate 4,821,251 downwards.
GCCGGAGAGGATGGCCGGCCGGAGAGAGGGCTCTGGCGACCGGTGGATGGACGGACGGCGGCGGCGGAAGCAAGGGAGGGGGCACGAGCAGGGGAGATAGGCGTGGGGGAAATGTGAGGAACCCTCACCCCCACAGCCTTTTGAGTGGGGCTCGAAATCCCCAGTCCGGCTATAGCCGAAGTGGCCGGCTAAAGCCGGACACCGGCTATTTCCGGTGACAGACCAGCTAAAGCCGGTCTAGATGAGGCAAATTGGATAGATTCAGTTTTAAGAGAATTCTGGCATGCAAGAGAGAAGAAAGAATCCAGGCTTTTAGGTAAGAAGGCTTAGGGTAGAAAAACATGCATGGAGTGGTTCTCGGCACTTGACATTGCAAAAACAAGAAATATTTGGAAAATCCAATGGAAGTGCCTTCCCATTTCAAGGATAGAGACAATGACGAAAAAGCTCAATCAAACTCAAATAGAATTTGCAAGGAATCAACTCTTCGACAAGAAGAGGTCGGTGGCCGAGGCCACCATGTATGAGTGTTATGGCATTGGACCGCGAAGATGTATCTTGGGTCCATAACCAATACTCATCATTGAAGCTCATATATCACAAAATGATAGAAAGAGAACAATTTTGTTACTATCGGCATTATGGGGGGAGGGATAGCCCAATTAATTAGGACCGCACTCCCCCTATCTCCATGCCCACACCTAAACCAAACAAGCATTGAAATATAGGTGTATTTGCAAGATGCTCAAGCCACACTCCTTGAATCAATGATATTTAGCTCATTCCTCAAATATCCAAATCTTGCTTCATCAAGAGGCTTCGTGAATATATCGGCAAGTTGATCCTTGGTGCTAACATATGCAAGCTCAATATCACCACGGGCAACATGATCTCTAATGAAATGATTCCGGATCTCAATATGCTTGGTTCTTGAATGTTGCACTGGATTATAGGCGATCTTGATAGCACTCTCATTGTCACATAAAAGAGGCACTTTGTCACAATTGACACCGTATTCCTTTAAAGTTTGCCTCATCCATAACAATTGAGTGCATCCACTTGCGGCGGCAATGTATTCGGCTTCGGCGGTGGAGAGAGATATACAATTTTGCTTCTTAGAAGACCAACACACCAAAGACCTACCAAGAAATTGGCAAGCTCCAGAGGTTGATTTCCTATCATCCTTGTCACCGGCCCAATCCGAATCCGTGAAGCCACAAAGAGAGAAATCCGAGCCTTTGGGATACCAAAGCCCATAAGTTAGGGTATGAACCAAATATCGAAAGATCCTCTTAACTGCCATAAGGTGGCTTTCTTTAGGAGCGGCTTGATACCTTGCACACACACCTACACTCAACACAATATCGGGTCTAGATGCACAAAGGTAAAGCAACGAACCGATCATAGAACGGTATACCTTTTGATCCACGTTTTTACCATTGGGATCTAGATCAAGATGACATTTAGTGGCCATTGGTGTGGCGGCCCCATTTAGTTCCTTCATCTTGAACCTCTTGAGCATGTCTTGGACATATTTGGCTTGATTAATGAAAGTCCCTTCTTTCAATTGCTTGATTTCAAAACCAAGAAAGAACTTCATTTCGCCCATCATAGACATCTCGAACCTATCGGCCATAAGCTTTGAGAATTCATCATTAAAAGCTTTGTTAGTAGAGCCAAAAATAATATCATCAACATATAGTTGGCATACGAAAAGCTCCCCATTGACCCTCTTAGTAAAAAGAGTGGGGTCGATTTGCCCAACTTCAAACCCACGGTCTAACAACAACTCCCTAAGGTGCTCGTACCACGCACGTGGGGCTTGTTTAAGGCCATAGAGTGCCTTATGGAGTTTGTAGACATGGTTCGGGAAGTTGAGATCCTCAAACCCCAGGGGTTGCTTAACATACACTTCCTCTTTCAATGGACCATTTAGAAAAGCACTTTTAACATCCATTTGTTGCAACTTAAAATTATGATGAGTGGCATATGCAAGAAGGATACGAATGGACTCAAGGCGAGCCACGGGAGCATAAGTTTCTCCAAAGTCAATTCCTTCAACTTGGGAGAAATCTTGAGCAACCAATCTTGCCTTGTTCCTCACGACAATTCCATGCTCATCTTGCTTGTTCTTGAATATCCACTTTGTGCCAATCACATTCTGGCACTCCATTGGCTTCTCCACTAACACCCAAACATTATTGCGCTTGAAGTTGTTGAGTTCTTCATGCATAGCATCCAACCAATCCGGATCTTCAAGAGCTTCAAATACTTTCTTGGGTTCAACCATGGAGATATAAGCATGATGAGTGCTAAATTGTGCCAATTGACGCCGGGTTGACACTTTGCTCCTTAAATCTCCAATAACCCTCTCAAGGGTATGACCTTTAAGTTCCAAGTCTCTTTCAACTCTTCTCTTGCGACGGGCTTCGATCTCCTCATTTGACCTTGGAGGAATCACTTGATCATTTTGGTCCCCGTCTTGACCATTAACTTGACCTTGATCATCATTGTCTTCATGAGTAGGTTGATCTTGGTCTTGTGAAGAATTGGGGGCGGTTGAGATAACCGGAGAGGATGGTGGTGCCCCTTCTTCTTCATGAAGGTCCTTGTCTTGTTCTTCGGTTGGTGCATTAGTTGCTTCCTTGGGAGAGGCTTGTTGAGCTTGTGAAGATGAAGGCTCCACTTGAGTAGAGCATAGTCCTTCTCGGTCCGCCACAAGGTGTCCCTCAATGGGGCGGAAAAATCCCACGCCCATTCTTCCTATGGCTTCTCGAGGTATTTCATCATCTACATCACAAGAAACAACATCTCGCCCCCCTTGGGAGCCGTCATTCTCTTCGAATACCACACTACAAGATTCTTCAACACGTCCGGTGGACTTGTTGAAGACTCTATAAGTGTGGGATTCGGCACCATAACCAACAAAAATACCTTCTATTGCTTTCGGATCAAATTTACCTAAATGAACTCCTTTTCTTTGAAAGAAACACTTACACCCGAAAACTCGGAAGTAGGAGATGTTGGGCTTGCTTCCGGTGAGTATTTCATATGGAGTCTTGTTTAGGCCTTTGCGGAGGAAGAGCCGGTTTGAAGAGTGACAAGCCGTAGAGATAGCTTCGGCCCAAAAGTTGTATGGAGACTTAAACTCCGCCAACATGGACCTAGCCATATCCATAAGAGTCCGGTTCTTCCTTTTGGCTACACCATTTTGTTGAGGGGTGTATGCAGCGGAATATTGATGACGAATCCCCTCATCACTAAGAAATCCATTTAAGGTGTAGTTCTTGAACTCGGTGCCATTGTCACTTCTTATTGCCAAAATAGTTTGCCCATGTTGATGTTCAACTTCCTTGGCAAAGTCGATGACGGTTTGTTGAGTCTCACTCTTATGCTTGAAGAAGTAGACCCAAGTATATCTTGAATAGTCATCAACAATCACCAAACAATATTTCTTCCCACCAAGACTTGCATGAGAGGGAGGGCCAAAAAGGTCCACATGAAGGAGCTCCAAGATCCTCTTGGAAGAAATGATAGTCTTGCTTGGGTGGGGAGAATCATGCATTTTTCCTAGAACGCAAGCCCTGCAAACACGATCTTTGGCAAAAGAAACATTCTCTTTTAGTCCGAGTATGTGGCCACCCTTGTGAAGGCTTTGCAAAGTTCTCATATTGACATGGGCTAGTCGGCGATGCCAAAGCCAACCCACATCGGCCTTTCCAAATAAACACATTGCACTTGTAGTGGTTTTCCCCGAGAAGTCCACCACATACAAGTTGTTTTCAATGTGCCCAACGAAAGCAACCTTTAGAGACTTGCTCCACAAGAGTACCACAATTTCATTATCAATGAAGACGGCAAAGCCCATCTTACCAAGTGCACGAACTGAAAGTAAATTGTAACCTAGGGTCTCAACAAGCATGACGTCCACAAGGGAAATATCCGGTGCGACCACCACCTTGCCAAGACCCAATACCTCGGATTGTGACATGTCTCCATAAGTGACGGTTATGTTGTTGTCATTAGGCCTCATCTCCGTCATAATCTCCTTGCTTCCGGTCATATGACTTGTGCATCCACTATCAAGCACCCATTTTGATCCACCGGAAGCATAGTCCTACAAGAGATTATTGCTTGGTTTTAGGTCCCCATTTCTCAATGGGTCCTCTTTTGTTAGCAACAAGGGTCTTTGGAACCCAAATAGACCAAGCAACATAACCATCATTTGGACCAACATATTTTGCATAAACATCACCATAATAATCACGAAATAAGACATAGTGAGGGTTAGCAATTCCCGCATGATCATCATGAGTGGCTTTGCCACCCACAATAGGATCCTTCTTTGCTTGTGCGGGCTTGGCCTTCTTTTTCTTGTTGTTCTTCTTCTTCTTCTTTGAGACAAAGCCAATCCCCATTTTATCACCAAATGCCTTTTGCTTACTCAAAAGGTCATTCAAGTTTTTCTCACCTATGGGAATGGAGGACTTGGCAAGCATATCTTTCAACCTAGCATTTTCTTCAATAACATTTGCATGATCACAAGTAGAAGTAGAAGAACTAGGCACATTATTCTTAGTCAATTGAATTTGAAGTTGTTCATGTGACTTGGTAAGAATAGAGTGTTCACTTTTCAAGGCCTTGTGAGCCTTGTCAAGATCTTCTACATCCTTAACAAGTATATCATGACCAACACCAAATTCAACCTTTTCCTTTTTAAGCATTTTTACTTTAGCACGAGCATGGTCTCGCTCTTTAATGAGTTTGGAAACAACTTCATTATTAGAATCCTCAATGGAATCGAGCTTCTCTTCGAGATTTGCTCGTTCCTCTTACTCTTCTTCAAGAGACTCGGTTAGTGAGGCAATATCTTGAGCATATTCCTTTTCAAGCCTCATTTGTTCATCTAGTTTTTTAAGAGTTTTACCATATTGGCTCAATAGACGTTCAAAGTGAAGCTTATGAACGCCATCTACACTAGACACATAATCATCAAAAGCAACAATTTCTTCCTTTACTCTAAGACTAGCAAGATCATTCAAGGGAGCATCATTTGTCTTAGAGGAGGAGAAAGATGTGGGTGATACCTCAGAAGACTTGGACATAAGGCACTTGACGTTCTTGACGAGAGAGTCCTCATTGGGGGATTCAAAGAGTGATGTGGGGGAAGTGGAGGTGGTTGCCATTGCGGCCATCTCACTAGTTGTGGTTTCTTCTTCATCACTCTCACTTGCGGAGTACTCTTCTTGAGTCAAGAACACAAACTTTGGTTGTTTCTTCTTTGGTCCACCCTTCTTCACAAATGGCTTCTTTGATGGTGACTTGGTCTTGCTTTTGAGGATGAGCTTTCCACCATGGTCTTCTCTCTTCTCATAAGGGCACTCGGCAACAAAGTGGAATCTATCATTGCAATTGTAGCATGTCCTCACCCTTTGACCATTGTTGTCATTCCTTTGATAGCCACTTGACTTGCTTCTTCTTTGATTGTCTTCTTTAGCCTTGTGTGGATCAACCCAAAAGGTTTTTCCATAGAAGGCCATGTGCTCATTATACTCATGTCTTATATCCTCGGGACACATCTCTAGTCTTGCTTCAATACTAGCTTGAAGAGGAACCTCTTTCTCAACCACACTTGCTTTTAATGCAAGGTTAGAGCTTCTTTGCATTCCTATGGCACGAGCATGAGCATCTTCCGCATTTTGTGCGGAAACCTTGTAGGCTTGAATCTCTTGCATCACTTGATTGGAGGTCATCTCATTGAAGTTGTGCTTTCCTTGAACACTCTTCACATCCGCGGGCTCATATGGAGTGAGAGCAAGAATGTACTTCATCTTGATCCACTCATCATCAATATGGTGAGCACCGAGGTTCTTGAAGGTGGTAGCAATAGCCTTGAGTCTTCTATACATCTCTTGATGATCCTCACCATCCATCATGAAGAATCCCTCCGCTTGATTTGAGAAGGCAATATATCTTGTTTTCTTCATGCTCTCATTGCCAACAAAGACGTCAGAGAGTCCTTGCCAAGCTTCTTTGGTGGTGGAGAAGTGTTGGATGTGAGGCAAGTCCTTGGATCCAACGGCGACTTGAATCATGTGAAGAGCGGTAGCATTGAGTTGACTATCGACCATCTCTCTTCTTGTCATGTTGTTGGGATCCATGGCCTTGAATCCTTCCTCAACGATCCTCCAAAGCTCGATGCAAGAACTGCGCATATGAGAGATCATTTGATATTGCCATTGACCAAAGTTTAATGCATCAAGCTTAGGTGGGTCTCCTCTATTGTTAATATAAGGATGAGGAACCGGCGGGTCGGGTGAATACCAATGTGGGAATTCACCTTTCCCGTCGTCCTTGGTGGAAGACTTAGCATCGCCATTTTTATCGGTACCCTCCACATCAACCACCACATTCTCCACTTGTGGAGTAGCGGGTTTTTCCGGAGGTGGAGGAGCATTAGCAGTTTTAGCTTGCATGAGTTGCGCTATCATTTCACGCAACTCGCTTATTTGAGATGTCATGGAAGACATGGATGATTCCAAAGATTTGAACTCACCCATGGAAACATGACCCGAGCCCTCACTAGGTGGTGTATCCATACTCTTAGGCGGTTAAGCCCGAATTAAGAGCCGAGGCTCTGATACCAATTGAACGGATCGTATGGGCACCTAGAGGGGGGGGTGAATAGGTGCTACTCAAATTTTAATTCTTTTTCAATTTAGGCTTGACACAAAAGGTAAATTCTCTAGATATGCAACTAAGGTGAATTTACCTAAATGACAACTAGCAAGCTAAGCAAGATACAATATATAAAGGCAATAAAGTATAGAGGTAACCGAGATTGGAGCACATGGAGACACGGATGTAATTCCTGTAGTTCCTTCCTTTTTAGGGGAAGTACGTCTACGTTGGAGGGGTGTGGTTGCCACAAAGGCCCAACCAACGCCACAAAGGCTCACCCTATTCTCCGGTGCAAGCTTCCGCCACAAAGGCCTAGCTCACTTTCCACTAAGGGATTCCTCAAGGTGGAACCGGCCTTTACAATCTTGGGGCACGCATCCACAACCGAATTGGAGGCTCCCAAGCACAACACAATGCTGTCAAACAACAAGTAGCAAGATATCAAATACACAAAAACAAGATCTTGGTACACAAGGGAACCCAAGACACAAGGGCCCTCAAGCAAATGAGAGGGGAAAACAAATCGCTTCGGTGAGGATGTAGATCAAGGCCTTCTCCTTCGATTTTCCAAAGATCAAGAGCTTTGGTGGGTTGAGGGAGGAGATCTTGTGGATTTGGTGGCTCCAAAAATGGTGTTCTTCAAGCTTGGGACGAGCAGCTCTTTGGGGAAGAAGGAGGGGGGTATTTATACCCTCCCCCCGAAAATCTGACCGTTGCCTGCCAGGAAAGTCCGGCTAAAGCCGGAGTTATGTCCGGCTAAAGCCGGCTCCCACACCGGCTAAAGCCGGTCCGAAAAATCCGGTCCTGCCGGAAAAAGCCGGACAAATAGCCGGGTTACACCAGAGAGGCATTGCCCCTTCCGAAATCTGGGCAGTCCGGCTATAGCCGGTCTGGGGACCGGCTAAAGCCGGCCTTCCTGGCCAAACAACATATAATTCATCTCCCTGAGCATATTAGAACCATTTCCTCAAGAATTTCCTTTGGGCAATAATAATTATCAAGTAACATAGGAAACCCAATATCTTGTGCAAGAATATAACAAAATCCTGCAAAGAATAATCACCACATTAATAGATAATGTATTGTTAACAAACGCCAAAATAAATTAGGCGGGAAATGCTCTTTCAATCTCCCCATTTTTGGTGTTTGATGACAATACATAATTTTGCATGTTTCAAACAATATAAAATATAGACGGAGCTCCCCCTTGCTATGTGCCTTATTTTAAACTTTGTATTTGAATACAAAGACACATCAACAATAAGAACTCCCCCTAGATTTTATAATGTGATCCATATGTGCACAAGATATATAATAATTCAATATCACATAATCAACAAGCATATAATATGATAGGGTATAGCAAGTAATAAGACTACTACACACATAATAATAGCACATAGTTCAACACAGAGTAGTAGGTGATAATCCAACTCGAGTTCAACCATGGGACACAAGCGAGCAAGCACACGATAAGAGATAAGAGCTTGTGACCCAACCAAATCCAAATGGAAGAAACAAACTCAAATCCAAATGGAAACACATGCAAATAGGACCTTCTCCCCCTTTGGCCTATGGTGTGGGCCCCCTGGTCCACTTCTGACGATGCCCCTTCGCCTATAAAGACCCCCCAATGGGAAAAACCTAAATACCCGATCATTTTTCCAGAACACATCGCGATCCGCCGCCGCCGTCGACCCAAAGATCAGGAGGGTCCAGAAGCTCTTCCCGGCACCCTGCCGGAGAGGGGAATCGCCACCGGAGGTCTTCTTCATCGCCATGCTTGCCTCCGGCGCGATGAGTGAGTAGTATACCTTTGTAACAACTCAGAAAATTGTAATTCCACTTCTTAATAATCAAAGTACCAAATTTTGGACCAAGATAAAACGTTTATCCATTATTGCATGCATACATGTATTTCCCATTATAAGTTTTCTATGATTTTATGTGTGTTAATTTTGGTTGTGCACTAGTTAGTTAATTCTAACCTAACCAACAGAAGCAAGTGAGAATAATTATAAGAACCAAAGAAAGAAGAAACAAAAGAAAGAAAGAAAAAGAGAAGAATAAGTTGATCTAGGAAATCTGTTTGACTACCCTACTTTGAGCCCTTGGATTAAGAAATCTGTAACTCACCTCCATGTTTGGCCAGTTCGTTGAGCTTAACCAAATCTTATACTAACTCAACCAAGAAGTGGCTACCCAAAACTCAAACCAGAACTTGACTCAAACATCAACCAAACTTTGAATCTGAATCAGTGACAATACCAAAAATTTGAAATAAGATTTCTACAAAACTCATCCTTTCTTCAGAACAAAAATACCACTGGATACCTTGGCTCATATGCTAATCACCCAAAGTGGAAAATTTCAAAAATTCAAATTTAAATCTCTTGCGGGCATTTCGTCGAACACTTAACAGATGAAAATCGAGCAAATCTTAGTTACTGTGATGATCACTGTCGCCGTTCGTCCAGCGCCTGTAGCCATGCTCCTAGGAGGCGCCGCGGTCGAGCCCCGCTCCCTCTGCCCCGACCCGAGCCGTGAGAAGTGGAGGGAAGAAGAGAAATGCGCCCAGGGCCCCCTCCCAGTCTTTCTTCTTCTCTGCACGCTCCCGACCGCCATGCCCTCGCCAGCACCGACCCACAGCCCTCCACAGCCAAGGCGACAACCTCCCAGCACGCCCCCGAGGCCGCCGTGCCCGGTGCGACCTCCGAACGCCGCCAGGACCCCCGCACTGGCCACGCACTGGTTGCCTTGCCCCCGGCCTCCCGCGACTATAAAAACCCCCGTCGATCACCCCCAGAGGAAGCACACACCCACCGCAACCGATCCCCACTCTTCTCTCTTCCTCTCTCCCTCGGAATCGTCCGAGCTCTGCACGGGAGCGCCGCCGCGTTCTGGAGGATTTCAGCCGCCATTGGAGCTGCTGCTGGTGCGAGGTGGAGGAGTCGAGCAACCGCCGCCGATCTGCTATCCCGCCGGCAAGCTCTGCTTCCTCTCCGTCACGCCCTCGTCGTCGAACACTCGTCTCTGCAACGCCGGTGAGCTCCGCCCTGGCCGAGGAAGACGATGCGTAGTAGCCGTTCGATCTAGATCTGAGGGTCGCGTACCGATTCGGTTTAGTTAAGTGACCTGACGGGTGGGACCCCCCTGTCAGGTTCTGTTTTAATTCTTTCCCGCCGCGCGAAACGTTTTCTGGGCCGGCCCGTTCGGGATTCGTTCAGGATTCGGCCCGGTGCGGTTAAGTTTCAGTCCGTTTCAATTTTTATTTTTCCCGCCCGTTTGAATTAATTCAAATAACTTTCAGATATGTTTTTCAAACTAAAATTCCAAGAGATTTACAAATCCATTCTTAGCAAATGAATATGCGTTGGAAAGCTTATCAAATTCTCTACCCAGTAGAACTGGTTAGAATTCAAATTGAGTTAGGAATTTAAATAAATATGAATAGTGTGACCATAGCTTTATTAATCATAGAAGATTTCTAGAAAATTGTTTAAGCCTCCTAAAATCATGAAATTTAAATTGTGAACTCACCAATGACCTCCCTTACTGTTAGTCAACTTTAATCAACTCAAACCTTGTTAGTGGTATCAATTAGACCCTAATCCCATCTCAGTTGGTAGCATAAAATGATAGATCTCTATCCTACACTTAAAATTAAATTGCCCTCAATACCAACTCACTTAATTAGCCAAACTCCACTTGAACTAGCCCTAATAACCCTAGTTACTTACCATACTTAAAAATGTGAACCACACTTGGCATAAGGTAGAAGATTTCACTTACACACTCAATGCAAACTTGGGAGAAAACTTGCAACATAATTCAAATAAAATCCAACAGGAATGATATTGTTTGAAAACAAGTATGTGTGCTTGGTGTGTTGTTAGCATTGTGTAGTGATGATGTGCTTTGTGTTTATTCGTTATTAGACGCTAGTGTTGCCGAGGAGGATATTGAAGGGGATTATTATCAAGAAGAAGAAGAATACCCAGGACACTTTGCCAACCAAGGCAAGCCATCCTTTGAATCATACTCCAAATGCCTAGTTTTACTATTGCATTCTACTTGTTTTAAGTAAATTGCATGATTGAATTGCTAGAGTAGAATGATAGATGTGCGGTGATGTCTTGCTTAGCAAGAGCATCAAGCTGAGTTTATCCAACCATAGCTTAGTGGTATCATCACTCAATATAGTTGCTTAGTCGCTAATAAAATTGAGGCTGTCCCTAAGAGGAACCCCATGTTGAACTTGGTGACTTGAACCTGAAAACTTGAAATGGGGAAATCCCTCATCCATGATGGTTTTTATGAAGGAAAATAACCTTGACTAAGAACTATGGAATGTATTTGTCAAAAATGATAATAACTTATGTGAACTTGGTGAATGACATGACCTGACTTGACCTTGATCTTGACACACCTGAAGTTCCCTTAGATTAAACATAGAGAACTAAACTTCTTTTCTACCAATAAATATTCTTGGGAAATAAAACTAGCTTTTGCAAATAAACTTAGTGCTTAGTCCACCATATCACCCTTGCATATCTACTTCACCATTTCATTTGTAAGATGGTTTGCGAGTGCATCCAATGTACTCACGGCTGTGTCCCTGGCTATCAACTTGGCCAGACGATGGGGAGGAGTATTCGGAGGAAGGTTACGAGGAAGAGTACCAGAACTAAGATCATCTCCTGAGTCGCCATTGCCTGGAGGGTGAAGGCATGGACCCGAAGACGTTATTTCCGCTGCTATATTGTGTTGTAATATGAACTTGGTCTCTATGACCCTCATATTTGAACCATCGTACTGTAATGTCTATGGAACTGTGATATCAACTACGTTATGTAAATCACAACAATGATTCTGGGATTGTGATGGATTACATAACGGGCACTTCGAATTTGTGATAAATTCGGGGTCGTTACAAGTTGGTATCAGAGCCTAGGTTGACCATAGGAGACCTTAGTTAGAATTGGGCGTTCATTGAAAACTTTACAAAAGCAAAGATATAAGTAATGGTTTAAAATTGCTTAGTATTTTCCTCTCTATTTACAAGGTTTTTGTACATGCTTCAGTTTTTACCTACTTAAAATTTTGCACACTTGAGTTGATCACTAACTTAATCTAATCTAAAATTTTGGTAGATGGCACCGGTCTTCACTGAGCAGTACCAGTTGGGCCATGGTGGCAGCCTTTGTTTCGAGCGCGACCTCACCACCCTGACCTTGTTCCTGAACCGTCTGTATCCGGAGTTCAAGGGAGCTGTGCTCAACGAGCACCCGGATGGAGAGCTACGATGGCTTGTCAGGGCCAGTTGCCGTGGCAAGAAGGGAGATTTGGGTTCTCCAAGGATCAAGTTCGAGCTTGTGGAGAACACTTGGGCCGATGGTTTGGTCCGAGCTATGCAGGAGATGCACGCCCGCTTGTGCGGACTGCATGTTGAGGAGGTTCAGGGAGAGCGCTTTAGGAACTTTGCTCGGCGTGATGCGGAGGGGCGTCCCGCAAACATGCCAGGGCAAAATGAGCCGAGTACCTACATCGATCACATGGACTTCTTGCTATACTCCACTCAGCAGGAGGCCGATCGTGCCCGTACCAAGGCCAACCTTGAGCACTTCGCCCTGGTGGAGGCAAGGAGCACTATCAGGATTCTTGCTAGGGATCACAAGAGTCTTCGCCGCCAGCGCGATGAGAGGGATCACACCATTCATGAGTTGAAGGCCAATGTGGCTGAGCTGACTGAGTACATCGAGAGTCTTGAGAGCCACCTTGGTGAGGAGGAAGGCATTGACCTCCGCAAGGAGGATAATGCCCTCATTACTGATGAGGATGACTTCATGGAGGACCTTGATGATGAGGAGGATCCTGAGGAGAATGGATTCATTGTGGATGATGAGGAGGAAGACCCCGAGGAGCCCGATGTTTAGAGTTGGAGAGCCTAGTGTTATTTAGTTATGGGTTCACTTTGAAATCACTTCGTGTAGGTGTGAGTTGTATCCCCATCCCTAGTAGACGAGTCGCAATGGTTTGATGTAAACCATTTGTAATGTGTGAACTCGTATGTATGATATGTTTAATGAGTGTTGAATGAAATATGAATTTGGCCCTTAAGGCCTTAGTAAGACAAAAATTGCATCATCCATGTTACCTTTAAATCTTAGCAAATTAGCTTTTCCCTCTTGTCTTACACCACCTTATCTTCAGATGCCGCGAGCACCCCCACCCCCGAACCCGGAAATGGCAGAACTGCTAAGGTTGATCATGGAAGACCGAGAAGCAGCCCGAGCTGAGCGCCAAGCTAACTTGGCCACTCTTCAGCAACTAACCCAGATGGCAATGAACCACAACAATGGCAATGGAAATGGCCATGGTGAAGGAGAAAACATTGGCCATGGTGATCACCGATCCAAGTTAAGGAGTTTCCAGAACACCAACCCTCCTATATTCACTAAGTCTGAAGAACCCTTAGATGCCGATGACTGGCTTCACACGATGGAGAACAATTTGGCAGTCGCCGAAGTTGGTGAAAGTGAGAAGGTCTTGTACACCACCCACTATCTTGCGGGAGCCGCAAGAGCTTGGTGGGATAGCACCCGTGCAATGCAAGCCCCAGGGTATGTGATGCCTTGGGAGGAGTTCAAGAGCAAGTTTAGCAAAGCCCATGTTCCTATGGGATTCGTTAAAAGGATGAGAGATGAGTTCAGAAATCTGAAGCAAGGCTCCCTATCTGTGGTGGATTACCGTGACAAGTTCTTGACCTTGTCTAGGTATGCCCCAGATGACACCAACACCACGGAGAAGAAGCAAGAAAGGTTTCTGGATGGACTTCACGATGAGATGCAATGTGTCTTGGTCAGCATTCACTTTGCCGACCTGGAGTCACTGGTTGACTCTGCCATTCAGATGGAAGGCAAACTCAAGCAACCTACAGAGAACCGCAAGCGCCGTATGATGTATCAAGGCAACTCAAGCAACTCGCAGAAACCAAGAGGAAGTGCACCGATGGGGTTCGCCCCTAGACCTATGAGGCTGTATGCACCTGCTCCGCGTCCCAACTATCCTAGCCGTCCGCCCGGCAACAACTTCAACCGTGCACCTCCAAGACCTAGTGGCAACAACTTCAACCCCAATACCCCTAGACCCAATGGAGCCCCTGTGCTACCCAAGCCTGGTGACAAGTCTGGTGTTACCTGTTATGAGTGCGGACTAAAAGGGCACTACTCCAATGAGTGCCCCAAGAAGCTGAATGATGCATCCAAGACCCCTGCTCCTGCTCAGCAGCAGCGCCGTGTGGGAAATGGCAAGAATTATCCACCAAGGAACCAGCCTCACCCTCGAGGCCGTCTGAACCACATGAATGTTGAAGAAGCTCAGGAAGCAACCGACGTTGTGCTTGGTATGTTCCCTGTTAACTCAGTTCCTGCCAGAGTTCTGTTTGATTCTGGAGCGTCACACTCATTTGTTACCCAATTATTCGTTGATAAAAGTGGACTTCAACCCACACCCTTGAAAGATATCATGTCGGTGCAAATACCCGGGTCAATAACCAAAGCTAGTTGGACCTGCTTGGCAGTACCCATAGAAATTCATGGAATAGCTTTCTTAGCCAATTTGATAGTGTTGGGAACTAAAGGTTTGGAAGTAGTTCTCGGTATGAATTGGATGTCTTCCCATCAAGGAGTGATAGATTGTGCCAAGAAGACCATCACCATGAGGAGTAGCACTGGAATTGTAGTAAAGCATGTGTCCGTAAAACCACCTCAATCCACCAGATATCATAAAAGTATCTCAGGGCCAACTATAGAGGAAGTCCCCATTGCTACTCGTGTGATGACGCCAGAAAAGAGCTGTGGCGTTTAGTTGACGTGGGAGCAGTATGTCCTTGTGCGTGGTGATTGACCAGCCCGTTGGGAACCCCAAGAGGAAGGTATGATGAGTGTAGCGGCTAGTTTTCCCTCAGTTAAGAAACCAAGGTATATCGAACAGGAGAAGAGAGACGGTGACGACTGAAGGTGTTTGTGGAACCTGCACACACACAAACAAATACTTTGTTCCCAACTTGCGATGAGGTTGTCAATCTCACCGGTTTGCTTGAAACAAAGGTTATGATTGTATCGAGTGGAAAATAGTAGTAATATGCGAGTAAAGCAAACAGTGCGGGAATAGTAAATAGGTGATTGCAATATGATTAAAATAGGACCGGGGTCCACAGTTCACTAGTGGTGTCTCTCCATAGATAAAATAACATGCTGGGTAAACAAATTACAGTTGGGCAATTGATAGAATAAAGATAACGTGATATGTCAAGAAGATCACTATGAGATTTACTCTGGGCATTACAACAAAATACATAGACCGCCATCCAACTGCATCTATGACTAATAATCCACCCCCAGGGATATCATCCGAACACCCTAGAAGTATTAAGTTGCGAACAACAGATAATTGCATTAAGCAAAGTGTGTAATGTAAACAAAGCATATGCCCTTGAGCATATGAATGTTGTTTTCTCCCTAGTAGCAACAGCACATCTACCACCTTAGAGGTTTCTGTCACTCCCCCAGGTGAAATAGAGACATGAACCCACTATCGAGCATAAATACCCCCTCTTGGAGTCACTAGCAACTACTCGGCCAAGATAGCTACTAACAACGGAGAGCATGCAAGATCATAAACAACATAGAGATAACAAAAGATATAATTCAGTACAGCAACTTAATCATAAACACCAATATTCATCGGATCCCAACAAACCAACATCATAGAATTACATAACGGTGATCTCAATCATGTAGGGCAGCTCATGGGATCTAAACATGAAGCACATGGTGGAGAAGACAACCAGCTAGCTACTGCTATGGACCCATTGTCCAAGGTAGACTACTCACTCATCGCTCCGGAGGCAAGCATGGCGATGAAGAAGACCTCCGGTGGCGATTCCCCTCTCCGGCAGGGTGCCGGGAAGAGCTTCTGGACCCTCCCGATCTTCGGGTCGACGGCGGCGGCGGATCGCGATGTATTCTGGAAAAATGATCGGGCCCTTAGGTTTTTCTCGTCAGGGGGTATATATAGGCGAAAGGGCGATGTCAGAGGGGAGACCACGGCCCCTCACGTGGGCCCGGCGCGGCCAGGGGGGTAGCCGCGCCGCCCCTATGTGTGGGGGCCACGTGGCCCCCCTCCGTCAGGTCTTCGGATGTTTGGGAGCTTCCCCGTGAAATATGACTTCAGGAACTTGTTTCGTCCAATTCCGAGAATATTTCCTGTGTATCACTTCTGAAACACAAAAACAGCAGAAAACTGGAAACTGGCACTGTGGCACTTCGTTAATAGGTTAGTTCCGGAAAATGTATAAAAGTGCCACTAAGTGTAACGAAACAATAGGCAAATGGTGTAAAAACAAGCATGGAGCATCAACAATTATAGATACGTTTGAGACGTATCAAGCATCCCCAAGCTTAACTCCTGCTCGTCCTCGAGTAGGTAAGTGATAACAAAGAATAATTTTTGAGGTGACATGCACCTACACAATCTTGATCATATATGTAAGCATTGGTGAGCTGGGATCAATAGAACTTAAAACATGGGCATGAAAGATATAATCATGACAATGAGAACTTAGCAACCATGTTGTAAACATGTAAATGAACACAAACAAAAGATCATGATAATAAAACAATGAAAGTCAAATGTGTGTTCAAATCATAAGGAAAAACATACAAATGGTTTTCAGCTTGTCCTTCAAAGAGAGCAAAACATAAATGCATAGGACACCTCAAAGTTTAAGAGGGCGACTAGATACAAATAATTTAAGAACAAGTGAAACCAACAATATGAGTCAATCAATGAACCTTGGGACAATGCATATCACACTAAGAATGACAACTATGCTCTCTTAATGGTGCATAAAGAAAGAAGGTGGTGACTCAACATAAAAGTAAAAGAAAGGCCCTTCGCAGAGGGAAGCAGTGATTGCAAGTTTTATAACCTTCAAAAATTATGGTACTTACCGGCTTTGAGCTCTCATTGCCCCCATCATAAGCATCTTGAATGGTTAAAGTTAATGCGAGAACAGTTATGATGCATATGCTTGACAAATCATAAGTTGAAAACCTCGTGTCCCGTGAATACGAGTACCCAAACCATGCTAATTTACTTAGAGTCCCAAGCAAGGCTCTTGTCATTGTAAGTATATGCATATCATTGAGAACCGCCAATGGGGTACCTCCGTGCCCGATGACATGGAACAAGCCCACACCAAAATGACAGGACAAGCAGACAATGAACACCTCGACATCTCTTTTATTTTGCTATATTGTTTAGCTTTTTATTATGAGATGCGTCGTCGAATGTTCACCATGGGTATGCTGCAAATTTCCACCATGAATTATGCATGGCTTAGATTGGCGGCCCGGCGTTTCCCTAACACATATAAAAACTCCATGATCCTCACAAGATTCCCAATTCATTTCACACAGCGGGCATCCATAAACAAAAGATCACGATATCAACTCAAAAAGAAGTGCAATGTTGAAAGCTTGCCCCATGACAGCATGGCTGGGCTAGAATCCAACTTACAACTTGCAAGCATAACAACTCAGCATAAAAGACCACAATGTCAAAATTTTAAGAACAGGTAAAAGTAAAGTGTGCCTTCCGGTTCGTGAGAGCTTTACTGACCGAATTTCGCATAACACTGGTAAGAGTTTAATTTGAAGAGAATATAAAAGCAAGTCAAATTTACTTGGAATAGCAAATTGCTAGTAGGTATGTATGGTGGACACTTTGGAAAACTTTGGCTTTTAGGAGTTGGATGCACGAGTAGAGCTCATACTCAGTACAAGGCGAGGGCTAGCAAAAGACTGGGAGCGACCAACTAAGAGAGCAGTAATGGCCATAATCATGCAAAGCGACAAAGCGACATTAAAAGAAGCATACGATGGCATCAAAAGTCAAAAACTAAATGATCATGAAGGCTAATGGCGACTTTGTAAGAGTCTAACATGTGTGAGCATGCGCCAAGTCAACCCAAATAAAGCATCAAGGAGAAAACCAAAATAATGCTTCCATACAATAAAAACAACGCATGATTTTTTCAAAGGCTCATTAAGCAATCTCAGTTATTTGAGACAAGTCATGCTACAGCAAAACTACTAAGCATACTATCAAAAAGACATCAAGCATGACATGAAAAAGCCTAAGCCGCAGTCTACACAAGCTCCTTCTTGTACCACTATTTTGCACAAAGCTTTTTCTCTTTTCCAACACCATTTGAAATTTTTATAAACACCTCTTTTGATGAAAACCAATAAAGATCAGAGGCAAAAATACACCTTGATGAAAAGATATGACAAGATCTGAACGCATATCAAGGCGAAAACGAAAACCAAAAGCAGTAGCAGAAAAAGTAGAACGCTCGATTTTTAATAAGAGTGAAAAGTAGAGCGTTCCTTGCAAATGAAAACGAGTACATCTCCTCCAAAGGGAAATTTGTTGGGGTCCAACCATTTATTGCAGCAAACAAACAAACTAAACAAACTAAGAAAACTAAAACAACTGACGCTCCAAGAAAAACACATAGTGCATGAAGCAATAAAAATATAGTGTCTTGAAAGGTGACCTGATTTTTGCCGATGAAGAAGGGGTGCCTCGGGGGCATCCCCAAGCTTTGACGCTTGTACTTCTTGGATATTTATTGGGGTGATGCATGGGCATCCCCAAGCTTGAGCTTTTGTCCATTCTTCAACTCATCTCATCATTCTCCAATCCCTACACTTGAAAACTTCCTTCATACAAAACTAAACACAATTCTATTAGCAACATTAGTGTAAGCATAAAATATATTCAACCTCTTTTAGCTTCAGGTTTCAACCCAAAACCACCACATATAAAGTATATACTACTGTAGCAACTTCCACAAGAGTTCCATGATAAAAAAGGACTCAAAAGAAAGCGATAAAGTGGCAAAAACAAATATTGGCAGAAATCTGTCAAAACTGGACAGCTGATAATGGACGAATTTTTGAGGGATTTTCCGTTGCTCAAATCAAAAAGTGCTCAACTAAGAAAAGTTTGGATATAACCTGGGGCATATGCACAAGAAATCGCAGGTCCAAAAGATAAACAGAGAATTTTTACGAATTTTTACGGTGCAGCACCGAAAACAGTTTCAGGACAGCAATAACCCCAAATCTTTACCTCACTCAAATTAGAGGCTTCTCTTGGCACAAAAACGAAATAAACAAGATAAGGAGCGGTCATTACAGTAGTAATGACTTCCAAGACTCAAATAAAGAAAAAATTACTGAAAAGTAAACAATGGGTTATCTCCCAAGAGTGCTTTTCTTTAACGCCTTTGAGCTAGGCGCAGAAAATTGCGAATCAAGTAATATCAATAGATGAAGTGCTAGTTACCTCAGTAGGCTCTTTGAAGGTTCCCGAAGATGATTCAACCTGCAAGTCACCCTTAGTGGAACTAAGAGTCTTACCAATCTTAAGAACATGTTGAGATTTAAGCGCAGAAACCTTGGGAACATACATAAATTTTTGCTCTTTTCCAACAAACACTTTCTCCTTCTTAAATTTAAGAGAAGAGAAGATTAAACTAAGAGTTTCCATAGACTCCTCTAATTTACCAATCCTCAAGTTTTGATTGTCATGAGCAGTGCTAGCCTCTAAAATGGTAATCCTCTTATCAATATTTTCTATTAATTCACTAACGCGGCTAGCATTTTCTAGGATACTTGGCAAACTTTTTTCTAAAGAGCTGAGCTTTTCTACCACCTCTTCCAAGGTGGTCTCAGTTTTAGCAACATGAATAGGTGGTACTCCCACTAAACTTTCAATTATAGTGCATGCTTCTCCCGCGGGAGTACCCAGAAAATTACCTCCTGTAAGAGTATCAAGAATATACCTATTCCAGCTAGATATACCAACATAAAAATTTCTAAGGAGGATCGTGGTGGAGTGCTTTTTGGTACACCTATGATGAGCATTGTTAATACGGTACCAAGCATCTTTTAAACTTTCTCCCCCTTGTTGCTTGAAACTACGAACTTCTACTTCAGGATTACTCATTGTAACAAAACTAAAAGCAGATAAGTAAAAACAACTACCAAGGATTCTATTTTTTTTGGGTTTTTGATATAAAAAGCAATGCAGGTAAAATAAAATAAAGTAAAGCAAAACAAATAACAAAGTAAAGAATGTGTGTGCGAAGAACTCCCCTCGCAGAAGTCTTCTCTCTTCCCCGGCAACGGCGCCAGAAAAGAAGCTGCTACTCGTGTGATGACGCCAGAAAAGAGCTGTGGCGTTTAGTTGACGTGGGAGCAGTATGTCCTTGTGCGTGGTGATTGACCAGCCCGTTGGGAACCCCAAGAGGAAGGTATGATGAGTGTAGCGGCTAGTTTTCCCTCAGTTAAGAAACCAAGGTATATCGAACAGGAGAAGAGAGACGGTGACGACTGAAGGTGTTTGTGGAACCTGCACACACACAAACAAATACTTTGTTCCCAACTTGCGATGAGGTTGTCAATCTCACCGGTTTGCTTGAAACAAAGGTTATGAGTGTATCGAGTGGAAAACAGTAGTAATATGCGAGTAAAGTAAACAGTGCGGGAATAGTAAACAGGTGATTGCAATATGATTAAAATAGGACCGGGGTCCACAGTTCACTAGTGGTGTCTCTCCATAGATAAAATAACATGCTGGGTAAACAAATTACAGTTGGGCAATTGATAGAATAAAGATAACGTGATATGTCAAGAAGATCACTATGAGATTTACTCTGGGCATTACAACAAAATACATAGACCGCCATCCAACTGCATCTATGACTAATAATCCACCCCCGGGGATATCATCCGAACACCCTAGAAGTATTAAGTTGCGAACAACAGATAATTGCATTAAGCAAAGTGTGTAATGTAAACAAAGCATATGCCCTTGAGCATATGAATGTTGTTTTCTCCCTAGTAGCAACAGCACATCTACCACCTTAGAGGTTTCTGTCACTCCCCCAGGTGAAATAGAGACATGAACCCACTATCGAGCATAAATACCCCCTCTTGGAGTCACTAGCAACTACTCGGCCAAGATAGCTACTAACAACGGAGAGCATGCAAGATCATAAACAACATAGAGATAACAAAAGATATAATTCAGTATAGCAACTTAATCATAAACACCAATATTCATCGGATCCCAACAAACCAACATCATAGAATTACATAACGGTGATCTCAATCATGTAGGGCAGCTCATGAGATCTAAACATGAAGCACATGGTGGAGAAGACAACCAGCTAGCTACTGCTATGGACCCATAGTCCAAGGTAGACTACTCACTCATCGCTCCGGAGGCAAGCATGGCGATGAAGAAGACCTCCGGTGGCGATTCCCCTCTCCGGCAGGGTGCCGGGAAGAGCTTCTGGACCCTCCCGATCTTCGGGTCGACGGCGGCGGCGGATCGCGATCTATTTTGGAAAACTGATCGGGCCCTTAGGTTTTTCTCGTCAGGGGGTATATATAGGCAAAAGGGCGATGTCAGAGGGGAGACCACGGCCCCTCACGTGGGCCCGGCGCGGCCAGGGGGGTAGCCGCGCCGCCCCTGTGTGTGGGGGCCACGTGGCCCCCCTCCGTCAGGTCTTTGGATGTTTGGGAGCTTCCCCGTGAAATATGACTTCAGGAACTTGTTTCGTCCAATTCCGAGAATATTTCCTGTGTATCACTTCTAAAACACAAAAACAGCAGAAAACAGGAAACTGGCACTGTGGCACTTCGTTAATAGGTTAGTTCCGGAAAATGTATAAAAGTGCCACTAAGTGTAACGAAACAATAGGCAAATGGTGTAAAAACAAGCATGGAGCATCAAAAATTATAGATACGTTTGAGACGTATCACCCATCGTCTGCGAATACCCTGATGTTTTTCCCAATGAGCTACCCGGAATGCCACCGGATCGGGATATTGAGTTTATCATTGAGCTTATCCCCGGAACTGGATCTATAGCCCAACGACCCTATCGTATGAACCCAGCTGAACTAGTAGAGTTAAAGAAGCAATTGGATGACCATTTGAGTAAGGGATTGATTCAGCCAAGTTCTTCTGCTTGGAGATCACCCGTTCTATTTGTGGACAAAAGTGATGGTTCCAGCCGACTGTGCACCGATTACCGCAAGCTAAATGATGTGACCATTAAGAATAAGTATCCTCTTCCCAAGATAGAAGATCTGTTTGATCAATTGACTGGAGCTCGAGTCTTCTCAAAAATAGACCTTAGAACTGGATACCATCAACTGAAGATCCGTGCAACGGATATACCCAAGACAGCCTTCACTACCCGGTACGGATTGTATGAGTACACCGTAATGTCCTTCGGATTAACCAATGCCCCTGCTTATTTCATGAATCTCATGAATAAGGTTTTCATGGAGTTTTTGGATAAGTTTGTTGTTGTCTTCATTGATGACATTCTTATCTATTCCAAGTCCGAAGAGGAGCATGCAACCCATCTGAGATTAATCTTAGAGACTCTTAGAGAGCATCAGCTGTATGCCAAGTTCAGTAAATGTGAGTTTTGGTTGAAGGAAGTTGGATTCCTAGGCCATGTATTGTCAGCTGGAGGAATATCCGTAGACCCAAAGAAGATCAAATCAGTCATGGAATGGGAAGCCCCTACCACTCAAACTGAAGTCAGAGGTTTTCTCGGATTAGCGGGATATTACCGCAAATTTGTCGAAGGGTTTTCAAGCATTGCCCGGCCAATGACCCAATTGTTGAAGAAGGACAAGAAGTTTGAATGGACCCCTAAGTGTGAAGAGAGTTTTCAAGAACTCAAGAAGCGATTGGTGTCCGCCCCCGTCCTAACCATGCCCGATATCACCAAAAACTTTGATGTCTATTGCGACGCTTCCAAGCTTGGACTTGGTTGTATGCTAATGCAAGAAGGCAAAGTCATAGCTTACCTCTCTCGGCAGCTTCGACCTCATGAAGAAAACTATCCAACCCATGATCTGGAGTTAGCAGCCGTGGTTCTAGCTTTAAAGACCTGGAGGCACTATCTGATGGGCAACCGTTGCGAGATCTACACTGATCACAAGAGCTTGAAGTTTATTTTCACCCAGAAGGAGTTGAACATGAGGCAAAGAAGATGGATAGAGTTGATCAAGGATTATGATCTGGAAATTCACTATCACCCTGGTAAAGCCAATGTGGTGGCCGATGCATTGAGTAGGAAGCCCTGCTCGTTGAATATGATGATCAAAGATGAGCAACCCATGTTGCATCAAGAGTTTGAAAGGTTTGGATTGGAACTAGTCAGTCGAGGATTCTTAGCCAACCTTGAGTTTCAACCCACCTTGATGAGCCAAATCAAAGAAGCCCAGAAGGGAAATAAGAGTATCGACGGAATTAAGCGCCGAATTAGTTCCGGCAAGGTGCCAGGATTTGAAGAGGATGATCAAGGAGTTCTTTGGTATAAAGGACGTATTTGTGTGCCTGCGGATTCAGAATTGAAGGAAGTTATTATGAAGGAAGCCCATGAGACACCTTACTCCATTCATCCCGGAGGAACTAAGATGTATCAAGATTTGAAGGAACAATTTTGGTGGCATGGAATGAAGCGTGAGATTGCATCATTTATATCTAAGTGTGATATTTGCCCAAGAGTCAAGGCTGAACATCAACGTCCTGCAGGATTGCTGCAACCTTTGCAAGTTCCGGAATGGAAGTGGGAATCTGTTGGAATGGATTTCATCACCGGATTTCCAAGGTCTAGCCATGGAAATGACTCTATCTGGGTCATTGTGGATAGACTAACCAAAGTTGCCCACTTTATTCCCGTCAAGACCACTTATACCTCAGGACAGCTGGCAGATCTTTATCTATCCAGAATCGTTAGTTTGCATGGAGTCCCAAAAACCATAGTTTCTGATCGAGGAACCCAATTCACCTCAAGATTTTGGAGAAGTTTACATCAAGCCTTGGGAACCAAATTAGCCTTTAGCACCGCTTACCACCCTCAGACTGATGGACAGACAGAAAGAGTAAATCAGATACTTGAAGATATGTTGAGAGCCTGTGTTCTAGCCTATGGAGCCAAGTGGGAAGATTGTCTGCCTTTCGCGGAGTTTTCTTACAACAACAGTTATCAAGCCAGTTTGCAAATGGCCCCCTTTGAAGCTTTATATGGACGAAAGTGCCGTACCCCTTTGAATTGGTCTGAAACCGAAGACAGCCAGATATTTGGACCCGACATTCTGCAAGAGGCTGAAGAGAAGGTTCGCATGATTCGTGACTACCTCAAGGCAGCCCAGTCTAGACAGAAGAGTTATGCCGACAAGAGACGTAGAGAACTGACCTTCCAGATTGGAGATTTTGTTTATCTCAGAGTATCACCTCTCAAGGGAATGCAGAGATTCCAAGTAAAAGGAAAGCTTGCACCAAGGTATATTGGACCCTTCAAGGTATTAAGCCGCAGAGGAGAAGTGTCATATCAATTGGAAATGCCCCCTGAATTGTCTGAAGTACACGACGTCTTCCACGTGTCTTTACTTCGGAAATGTCTTGAAGTACCGGAGAAGCCAGAAATCTTCAAGAATATTGATCACGCTCTGTGGACATCAACAAAGATTTGACCTATCGTGAAGTGCCTACCCGTATCCTCGAGGAAGCATTTAGAACCACTCGAACCCGAAGCATCAAGTTTCTAAAAGTTCAGTGGAGTAATCACACCGAAGATGAAGCCACTTGGGAACGAGAAGATTACCTCCAGAAAGAGTTTCCCAATCTTTTCAGTTCTTAATCAGTGAATCTCGGGGACGAGATTCTTTTTAAGGGGGGAAGATTGTAACAACTCAGAAAATTGTAATTCCACTTCTTAATAATCAAAGTACCAAAATTTGGACCAAGATAAAACTTTTATCCATTATTGCATGCATACATGTATTTCCCATTATAAGTTTTCTATGATTTTATGTGTGTTAATTTTGGTTGTGCACTAGTTAGTTAATTCTAACCTAACCAACAGAAGCAAGTGAGAATAATTATAAGAACCAAAGAAAGAAGAAACAAAAGAAAGAAAGAAAAAGAGAAGAATAAGTTGATCTAGGAAATCTGTTTGACTACCCTACTTTGAGCCCTTGGATTAAGAAATCTGTAACTCACCTCCATGTTTGGCCAGTTCGTTGAGCTTAACCAAGTCTTATACTAACTCAACCAAGAAGTGGCTACCCAAAACTCAAACCAGAACTTGACTCAAACATCAACCAAACTTTGAATCTGAATCAGTGACAATACCAAAAATTTGAAATAAGATTTCTACAAAACTCATCCTTTCTTCAGAACAAAAATACCACTAGATACCTTGGCTCATATGCTGATCACCCAAAGTGGAAAATTTCAAAAATTCAAATTTAAATCTCTTGCGGGCATTTCGTCGAACACTTAACAGATGAAAATCGAGCAAATCTTAGTTACTGTGATGATCACTGTCGCCGTTCGTCCAGCGCCTGTAGCCATGCTCCTGGGAGGCGCCGCGGTCGAGCCCCGCTCCCTCTGCCCCGACCCGAGCCGTGAGAAGTGCAGGGAAGAAGAGAAATGCGCCCAGGGCCCCCTCCCAGTCTTTCTTCTTCTCTGCACGCTCCCGACCGCCATGCCCTCGCCAGCACCGACCCACAGCCCTCCGCAGCCGAGGCGACAACCTCCCAGCACGCCCCCGAGGCCTCCGTGCCCGGTGCAACCTCTGAACGCCGCCAGGACCCCCGCACTGGCCACGCACTGGTCGCCTTGCCCCCGGCCTCCCGCGACTATAAAAACCCCCGTCGATCACCCCCAGAGGAAGCACACACCCACTGCAACCGATCCCCACTCTTCTCTCTTCCTCTCTCCCTCGGAATCGTCCGAGCTCTGCACGGGAGCGCCGTCGCGTTCTGGAGGATTTCAGCCGCCATTGGAGCTGCTGCTGGTGCGAGGTGGAGGAGTCGAGCAACCGCCGCCGATCTGCTATCCCGCCGGCAAGCTCTGCTTCCTCTCCGTCACGCCCTCGCCGTCGAACACTCGTCTCTGCAACGCCGGTGAGCTCCGCCCTGGCCGAGGCAGACGACGCGTAGTAGCCGTTCGATCTAGATCCGAGGGTCGCGTACCGATTCGGTTTAGTTAAGTGACCTGACGGGTGGGACCCCCCTGTCAGGTTCTGTTTTAATTCTTTCCCGCCGCGCGAAACGTTTTCTGGGCCGGCCCGTTCGGGATTCGTTCAGGATTCGGCCCGGTGCGGTTAAGTTTCAGTCCGTTTCAATTTTTATTTTTCCCGCCCGTTTGAATTAATTCAAATAACTTTCAGATATGTTTTTCAAACTAAAATTCCAAGAGATTTACAAATCCATTCTTAGTAAATGAATATGCGTTGGAAAGCTTATCAAATTCTCTACCCAGTAGAACTGGTTAGAATTCAAATTGAGTTAGGAATTTAAATAAATATGAATAGTGTGACCATAGCTTTATTAATCATAGAAGATTTCTAGAAAATTGTTTAAGCCTCCTAAAATCATGAAATTTAAATTGTGAACTCACCAATGACCTCCCTTACTGTTAGTCAACTTTAATCAACTCAAACCTTGTTAGTGGTATCAATTAGACCCTAATCCCATCTCAGTTGGTAGCATAAAATGATAGATCTCTATCCTACACTTAAAATTAAATTGCCCTCAATACCAACTCACTTAATTAGCCAAACTCCACTTGAACTAGCCCTAATAACCCTAGTTACTTACCATACTTAAAAATGTGAACCACACTTGGCATAAGGTAGAAGATTTCACTTACACACTCAATGCAAACTTGGGAGAAAACTTGCAACATAATTCAAATAAAATCCAACAGGAATGATATTGTTTGAAAACAAGTATGTGTGCTTGGTGTGTTGTTAGCATTGTGTAGTGATGATGTGCTTTGTGTTTATTCGTTATTAGACGCTAGTGTTGCCGAGGAGGATATTGAAGGGGATTATTATCAAGAAGAAGAAGAATACCCAGGACACTTTGCCAACCAAGGCAAGCCATCCTTTGAATCATACTCCAAATGCCTAGTTTTACTATTGCATTCTACTTGTTTTAAGTAAATTGCATGATTGAATTGCTAGAGTAGAATGATAGATGTGCGGTGATGTCTTGCTTAGCAAGAGCATCAAGCTGAGTTTATCCAACCATAGCTTAGTGGTATCATCACTCAATATAGTTGCTTAGTCGCTAATAAAATTGAGGCTGTCCCTAAGAGGAACCCCATGTTGAACTTGGTGACTTGAACCTGAAAACTTGAAATGGGGAAATCCCTCATCCATGATGGTTTTTATGAAGGAAAATAACCTTGACTAAGAACTATGGAATGTATTTGTCAAAAATGATAATAACTTATGTGAACTTGGTGAATGACATGACCTGACTTGACCTTGATCTTGACACACCTGAAGTTCCCTTAGATTAAACATAGAGAACTAAACTTCTTTTCTACCAATAAATATTCTTGGGAAATAAAAATAGCTTTTGCAAATAAACTTAGTGCTTAGTCCACCATATCACCCTTGCATATCTACTTCACCATTTCATTTGTAAGATGGTTTGCGAGTGCATCCAATGTACTCACGGCTGTGTCCCTGGCTATCAACTTGGCCAGACGATGGGGAGGAGTATT
This sequence comes from Dactylis glomerata, assembly GCA_007115705.1. NCBI lineage: Eukaryota > Viridiplantae > Streptophyta > Magnoliopsida > Poales > Poaceae > Dactylis > Dactylis glomerata. Next base: position 4,793,880 of record QXEO01000247.1, on the reverse strand, counting down.
CGGAGGAAGGTTACGAGGAAGAGTACCAGAACTAAGATCATCTCCTGAGTCGCCATTGCCTGGAGGGTGAAGGCATGGACCCGAAGACGTTATTTCCGCTGCTATATTGTGTTGTAATATGAACTTGGTCTCTATGACCCTTGTATTTGAACCATCGTACTGTAATGTCTATGGAACTGTGATATCAACTACGTTATGTAAATCACAACAATGATTCTGGGATTGTGATGGATTACATAACGGGCACTTTGAATTTGTGATAAATTCGGGGTCGTTACAACCTTGGACTATGGGTCCATAGCAGTAGCTAGATGGTTGTCTTCTCCACCATGTGCTTCATGTTTAGATCTCGTGAGCTGCCCTACATGATCGAGATCACCGTTATGTAATTCTACATGTTGTGTTTGTTGGTATCCGATGAATATTGGTGTTATGATTGAGTTGAAGTACTGAATTTTATCTTATGTTATCTCTTTGTTGTTTATGATCTTGCATGCTCTCCGTTGTTAGTAGCTATCTTGGCCGAGTAGTTGCTAGTGACTCCAAGAGGGGGTATTTATGCTCGATAGTGGGTTCATGCCTCTATTTAATCTGGGGGAGTGACAGAAACCTCTAAGGTTGTAGATGTGCTGTTGCTACTAGGGGGAAAACAACATTCATATGCTCGAGGGCATATGCTTTGTTTACATTACACACTTTGCTTAATGCAATTATCTGTTGTTCGCAACTTAATACTTGTGGAGTTCTCGGATTGATTCGCCACAAGTGGATTATTAGTCATAGATGCAGTTGGATGGCGGTCTATGTATCTTGTTGTAATGCCCAGAGTAAATCTCATAGTGATCCTCTCGACATATAAACGTTGTCTTTATTCTATCAATTGCCCAACTATAATTTGTTTACCCAGCATGTATTATTTTATCTTATGGAGAGACACCACTAGTGAACTATGGACCCCGGTCCAAATTCCTTTATATTGCTATCACCCGTTTACTTTACTCGCACTGTTTACTTTACTTGCATATTACTATTACTTTCCACTCGATACGCTCATACCCTTTGTTTCAAGCAAACCGGTGAGATTGACAACCTCATCGTTAGTTGGGAATAAAGTATTTGGTTGTGTTGTGTGCAGGTTCCACATTGCTACTGGTTGAAGACGCGCTAACAAGATATCGTTAACGGCGCCCTTGTTAGAGCATCACGCAGCTAGTGGGCATCACCTTCAGTCGTTTGGCTTTCTCCTACTGGATTGACTACCTTGGTTTCATAACTGAGGGAAAAACTTGCTGCTATATTCATCAAACCTTGCTCTTGGGGTTTTCCAACTGGCCGGTCATTTACTACACACAATCAAGCTTTCTCACATCATCATCACCACGCCATCAACAAGTTTTTCTGGCGCCGTTGCCGGGGAGGAAGAAGACTTCTGCAAGGGGAGTTTTCGCACACACATCCTTTACTTTGTTTTAAGTTTTGCTTTTACTTTATTTTTACCTGCATCGTTTTATCAAAAACCCAAAAAAATTAGAATTCTTTGTAGTTGTTTTTACTTGTCTGCTTTTAGTTTGCTAGAATGGCTACTCCTAAAAACACCAAGTTGTGTGACTTTACAAGCACGAATAATAGTGATTTTATCTGCACTCCTATTGCGCCGCCTGCTCCTGCTGCAAATTTTTATGAGATTAAGCCTGCTTTGTTGAACCTTGTTATGAAAGAGCAATTTTCTAGTGCTAGTACTGATGATGCTACAGCTCATCTCAACAATTTTGTTGAGCTATGTGAGATGCAAAAATATGAGAATATTGATGGTGATATTATTAAGCTTAAGTTGTTTCCATTTTCTTTGAGAGGAAAAGCTAAGGATTGGTTGCTTTCTTTGCCAAAAAACAGTATTGATTCATGGGCTAAGTGTAAGGATGCTTTTATTGGTAGATACTATCCTCCTGCTAAGATTATAGCTTTGCGTAGTAATATTATGAAGTTTAGTCAGTTTGATAATGAACATGTTGCTCAAGCTTGGGAAAGAATGAAATCCATGAGAAAGAATTGTCCCACTCATGGACTGACTACTTGGATGATTGTTCAAACTTTTTATGCAGGACTAAATTTTTCTTCGAGGAACCTACTTGATTCAGCTGCTGGAGGCACTTTTATGTCCCTTACCTTGGGCGCCGCAACAAAGCTTCTCGACAATATGATGGTAAATTATTCTGAATGGCACACCGAGAGAGCTCCATAAGGTAAGAAGGTAAATTCTATTGAGGAAACCTCTTCCTTGAGTGATAAGATTGATGCTATTATGCTTATGCTTTCTAATGATAGAAATCATGTAGATCCTAATAATGTTCCTTTGGCCTCTTTGGTTGCTCAAGAAGAGCATGTTGATGTAAACTTCATTAGAAATAATAATTTCAACAACAATGCTTATAGGAACAATTTTGCTAGTAACAATTATAGGCCGTATCCTTCTACCAATGGTAATGGTTATGGTAACTCTTATGGTAATTCCTCCAACAACACTAGGGCCGCACCCTCCGAGCTTGAGGTAATGCTCAAGGACTTCATCGGTAAGCAAAATGCTTTTAACAAGTCTGTTGAGGAAAAGTTAGGCAAAATTGATATTCTTGCTTCTAAAGTTGATAGCCTTGCTCATGATGTTGAACTTCTGAAATTAAAAGTGTTGCCTAATGATGTGAAAGAGAACAATGTTTTTGCTACTGCTAATGCTATCCAAGTTAGAATTGATGAAAATGTCAGGATGCTAGCAGAATTGCATGCCAGGTGGGAAAGAGAAGATGAGATGGCTAGAGAGATGAAGGTATGTACTATTACTACCTCTAATGATGTTGCTCCAAATGTTAGCAATCCTCTTACTTTGATTGGTGTAGAGAAAACTCCTACTCCTTGTGTTAAAAAGCCTAAAACAGCTAAAACTTTTTCTCAAAAGAGTGCTGAAATTTTTCAGAGTGTAGGAGATGATAGCTCTATTTCCTTTAATGATTTTGATGTTGATGGCTGCAATATATCTGAAGTTATTTTGTTCTTGTAAAAGCTTGCTTTGACTCCCAATGCTAGTTCTTTAAATGTTGCTTTTACTAAGCATATTACCAATGCTCTCATGAAAATTAGGGATGAAAAGTTGAAGCAAAAAGCTTCTATTCCCAAGAAATTAGAAGATGGTTGGGAACCCATCATTGATATGCATGTTAATGGTTTTTAATGTCATGCTTTATGTGATCTAGGTGCTAGTATTTCTATCATGCCTAGAAAGATTTATGATATGCTTGATTTACCACCGCTTGAAAAGTGTTATTATGATGTTCCTATTGCTGATGTTGCTAAGAAGAAACCTTTGGGAAGGATTAATAATGTTCTTATTATGGTTAGCAATAACCTTGTTCCCGTTGATTTTCTTGTCATGGATATTGAATGCAATGCTTCATGTCCTATTATTTTAGGAAGACCTTTTCTTCGAACTGTAGGTGCCATCATTGATATGAGGGAAGGCACCATCAAATATCAATTCCCACTCAAGAAAGGTATGGAACACTTCCCTAGAAAGAGAAATAAATTGCTTTTTGACTCTATTTTATAGCAAATTATGAGCTTGACGCTTCAGCACTTGATATTACTTGATTCGCATTTTCTGCGCCTAGCTCAAAGGCGTTAAAGAAAAGCACTCTTGGGAGATAACCCAATGTTTATACATTCAGTTCTTTTTCTTTTATTTGAGTCTTGGAAGTTATTACTACTGTAATAACCTCTCCTTATCATTTTTATTTCGTTTTTGTGCCAAGAGAAGCCTCTAATTTGAGTGAGGTAAGATTTGGGGATGTTGCTGTCCTGAAACTATTTTTGGTGCTGCACCGTAAAAATTCGTGAAAATTCTCTGTATATCTTTTGGACCTGAGATTTCTTGTGCATATGCCCCAGGTTATATCCAAACTTTCATTAGTTGAAAACTTTTTTATTTGACCAACAGAAAACCCTCTAAAAATCGACCTTTGTCAGCTGTTCTGTTTTGACAGATTTCTGCCAATATTTGTGTTTGCCGCTTTATCGCTTTCTTTTTGAGTTCTTTTGATCACGGAACTTTTGGGGAAGTTGCTAAAGTAGTATATGCTTTATATTTGGTGGTTTTAAGTTGAAACCTGAAGCAAAAAGGGTTGATTTAATGTTATGCTTACACTAATGTTGCTAATAGAATTGTGTTCAGTTTTGTATGAAGGAAGTTTTCAAGTGTAGGGATTGGAGAATGATGAGATGAGTTGAAGAATGGAAAAAAGCTCAAGCTTGGGGATGCCCATGTCACCCCAAGAAATATCCAAGAAGTACAAGCGTCAAAGCTTGGGGATGCCCCCGAGGCACCCCTTCTTCCTCGGCAAAAATCAGGTCACCTTTCAACACACTATATTTATATTGCTTCATGCATTATGCGTTTTTCTTGGAGCATCAGTTGTCTTTAGTTTTCAGTTTTGTTTAGTTTTGTTTGCTGCAATAAATGGTTGGAACCCAACAAATTCCTTTTGGAGAAGTTGCCTTGCTTTTCATTTGCCAAGAACACTCCGTTTTTACTTTATTCGTTTCAACGAGTGTTCTTCTTTTTCTAGAACTGCGTTTAGTTTTCGATTTTCGCCTTGATTTTTGTTCAGATCTTGTTATATCTTTTCATCAAGGCGTATTTTTGCCTCTGGTCCTTATTGGTTTTCATCAAAAGAGTTGGTTATAAAAAGTTTGAATGGTGTTGGAAAAGAGAAAAAGCTTTATGCAAAAAAGTGGTACAAGAAGGAGCGTGTGTAGACTGCGGCCTAGGCTTTTGCATGTCGTGCTTGATGTGTTTTTGATAGTATGCTTAGTGGTTTTGCTGTAGCATGACTTGTCTCAAAGAACTGAGATTGCTTAATGAGCCTTTGAAAAAATCATGCGTTGTTTTAATTATTTGGAAGCATTATTTTGGTTTTCTCCTTTGATGCTTTATTTGGGTTGACTTGGCGCATGCTCACACATGTTTGACTCATACAAAGTCGCCATTTCTTCTATGATCATTTAGTTTTTGACTTTTTATGCCATCTTATGCTTCTTTTAATGTCGCTTTGTCGCTATGCATGATTATGGCCGTTATTGCTCTCTTAGTTGGTCGCTCCCAGTTTTTTGCTATCCTTCATTTTGTACTGAGTATGAGCTCTACTCGTGCATCCAACTCCTAAAAACCAAGTTGTTCCATTGTGTCCACCATACATACCTATTAGCAATTTGCTATTCCAAAGTACATTTGACTTGCTTTTATCTATCCTTCAAATTAAACTCTTTTTGGTGTTATGCGAAAATTGGTCAGTAAAGCTCTCACGAACCGGATGGCACACTTTACTTTTCTCGCTTTAAAATTTTGACATTGTGGTCTCTTATGTTGAGTTGTTATGCTTGCAAGTTGTAAGTTGGGAATTGGCCCAGCCATGCCGTCATGGGGCAAGCTTTCAACATTGCACTATCTTTCATTTGAGTTGATATCGTGATCTTTTGTTTATGGATACTCGCGGTGTGAAATGAATTGGGAATCTTGCGGGATCATGGAGTTTGTATATGTGTTAGAGAAATGCCTGGGCCGCTAATCTAAGCCATGCATAATTCATGGTGGAAATTTATAGCATGCCCATAGTGAACATTCGACGATGCATCTCGCAATAAAAAGCTATACCAATGGTAAATAAAAGAGATGCCGAGGTGTTCATTGTCTGTTTGTCCTGTCATTTTGATGTGGGCTTGTTCCATGTCATCGGACACGGAGGTACCCCGTTGGCGGTTCTCGATGAAACGTGTATACTTACAATGAAAAGAGCTTGCTTGGGAATCTAAGTAAAGTAGCATGAGGTTTGGGTATTCGCATTTCACGGGACACGAGGTTTTCAACTTATGATTTGTCAAGCATATGCAGCATAAGTGTTCTCGCATTAACTTTAACCATTCAAGATGCTTATGATGGGGGCAATGAGAGCTTAAAGCCGGCAAGTACCATAATTTTTGAAGGTTTATAAAACTTGCAATCACTGCTTCCCTCCGCGAAGGGCCTTTCTTTTACTTTTATGCTGAGTCTCTGATACGTCTCAAACGTATCTATAATTTTTGATGCTCCATGCTTGTTTTTACACCATTTGTATATTGTTTCGTTACACTTAGTGGCATTTTTATACATTTTCCGGAACTAACCTATTAACGAAGTGCCACAGTGCCAGTTTCCTGTTTTCTGCTGTTTTTGTGTTTCAGAAGTGATACACATGAAATATTCTCGGAATTGGACGAAACAAGTTCCTGAAGTCATATTTCACGGGGAAGCTTCCAGACATCCGAAGACCTGATGGAGTGGGGCCACGTGGGCCCCAGACACAGGGGCGGCGCGGCCACCCCCCTGGCCGCGCCAGCCCCGTGTGAGGGGGCGTGGTCCCTCCTCTGACATCGCCCCTTCGCCTATATATACCCCCTGACGAGAAAAACCTAAGGGCCCGATCAGTTTTCCAGAATACATCGCGATCCGCCGCCGCCGTCGACCCGAAGATCGGGAGGGTCCAGAAGCTCTTCCCGGCACCCTGCCGGAGAGGGGAATCGCCACCGGAGGTCTTCTTCATCGCCATGCTTGCCTCTGGAGCGATGAGTGAGTAGTCTACCTTGGACTATGGGTCCATAGCAATAGCTAGATGGTTGTCTTCTCCACCATGTGCTTCATGTTTAGATCTCATGAGCCGCCCTACATGATTGAGATCACCGTTATGTAATTCTATGATGTTGGTTTGTTGGGATCCGATGAATATTGGTGTTTATGATTAAGTTGCTGTACTGAATTATATCTTTTGTTATCTCTATGTTGTTTATGATCTTGCATGCTCTCCATTGTTAGTAGCTATCTTGGCCGAGTAGTTGCTAGTGACTCCAAGAGGGGGTATTTATGCTCGATAGTGGGTTCATGTCTCTATTTCACCTGGGGGAGTGACAGAAACCTCTAAGGTGGTAGATGTGCTGTTGCTACTAGGGAGAAAACAACATTCATATGCTCAAGGGCATATGCTTTGTTTACATTACACACTTTGCTTAATGCAATTATCTGTTGTTCGCAACTTAATACTTCTAGGGTGTTCGGATGATATCCCCGGGGGTGGATTATTAGTCATAGATGCAGTTGGATGGCGGTCTATGTATTTTGTTGTAATGCCCAGAGTGAATCTCATAGTGATCTTCTTGACCTATCACGTTATCTTTATTCTATCAATTGCCCAACTGTAATTTGTTTACCCAGCATGTTATTTTATCTATGGAGAGACACCACTAGTGAACTGTGGACCCCGGTCCTATTTTAATCATATTGCAATCACCTGTTTACTTTTCCCGCATTGTTTACTTTACTCGAATATTACTACTGTTTTCCACTCGATACACTCATAATCTTTGTTTCAAGCAAACCGGTGAGATTGACAACCTCATCGCAAGTTGGGGACAAAGTATTTATTTGTGTGTGTGCAGGTTCCACAAACACCTTCAGTCGTCATCGTCTCTCTTCTCTTGATCGATAAACCTTGGTTTCTTAACTGAGGGAAAACTAGCCGCTACACTCACCATACCTTCCTCTTGGGGTTCCCGACGGGCTGGTCATCACCACGCACAAGGACTTACTGCTCCCACGTCAACTAAACGCCACAGTCTTTTCTGGCGCCATCACACGAGTAGCAGCTTCTTTTCTGGCGCCGTTGCCGGGGAAGAGAGAAGACTTCTGCGAGGGGAGTTCTTTGCACACACATTCTTTACTTTGTTATTTGTTTTGCTTTACTTTATTTATTTTACCTGCACTGCTCTTTATATCAAAAACCCAAAAAAATTAGGATCCTTGGTAGTTGTTATTTCTTTACTTTAGTTTATCATGTTGTTCCCTGAGTTCGTTTTGGAGGACCTCTCTGTAGGGAGTGGTTCGATTATTGGCAAAAGTAACATTGAGGAGTTCTTTAATCACATTAGTATGCACGATGAAGATGAGGAAAAGTCTTGGGTTGAGCTTGCTCCTAGTATTGAAGTTGCTTCTATTTATTTAATTGACATGTTGGAAACTAGGTTTGCTAGTCTTAATCCTTTTATGCAATACATGTTCCTTAAGCTTCATGAAATTGAGGATCCCAAAAAGAAGGCTTTTATCTTGGAAACTTTGCGCCTAGAATTTAAGGATGTCGTTGTTGAAGCTAGGAAGGTCCTTAAACGTTTTAATAAACTCGGTTCACCTATAAAGGTTATTGATACTAATGACGGGGCCGAGATACCTATACCTTGCAAGCTTTTGGGATTGAATGATGCTTTCGAAAACAATTTTGCCTGGATTTGTCCTGAAAATCTTTTTGATGAGAATAGTGTACCAAAGCATGATCACAAAGGGTCTTCAAAAACTTATGTGGATGAAATACAATGCCTTATTGATAAGACCTCTTCTGTTGATCTCAATGCTTCTGCTGATATTACTTGATTCACAATTTTCTGCGCCTAGCTCAAAGGCGTTAAAGAAAAGCACTCTTGGGAGATAACCCATTGTTTACTTTTCAGTACTTTTTCTTTTATTTGAGTCTTGGAAGTCATTACTACTGTAATGACTGCTCCTTCTCTTGTTTATTTCGTTTTTGTGCCAAGAGAAGCCTCTAATTTGAGTGAGGTAAAGATTTGGGGTTATTGCTGTCCTGAAACTGTTTTCGGTGCTGCACCGTAAAAATTCGTGAAAATTCTCTGTATATCTTTTGGAGCTGAGATTTCTTGTGCATATGCCCCAGGTTATATCCAAACTTTTCTTAGTTGAACACTTTTTGATTTGAGCAACGGAAAATCTCTCAATAATTCGTCCTTTGTCAGCTGTTCAGTTTTGACAGATTTCTGCCAATATTTGTTTTTGCCACTTTATCGCTTTCTTTTGAGTTCTTTTTGATCATGGAACTCTTGTGGAAGTTGCTACAGTAGTATATACTTTATATGTGGTGGTTTTGGGTTGAAACCTGAAGCTAAAAGAGGTTGAATATATTTTATGCTTACACTAATGTTGCTAATAGAATTGTGTTTAGTTTTGTATGAAGGAAGTTTTCAAGTGTAGGGATTGGAGAATGATGAGATGAGTTGAAGAATGGACAAAAGCTCAAGCTTGGGGATGCCCATGCATCACCCCAAGAAATATCCAAGAAGTACAAGCGTCAAAGTTTGGGGATGCCCCCGAGGCACCCCTTCTTCATCGGCAAAAATCAGGTCACCTTTCAAAACACTATATTTTTATTGCTTCATGCACTATGTGTTTTTCTTGGAGCGTCAGTTGTTTTAGTTTTCTTAGTTTGTTTAGTTTGTTTTCTGCAATAAATGGTTGGACCCCAACAAATTTCCCTTTGGAGGAGATGTACTCGTTTTCATTTGCAAAGAACGCTCTAGTTTTCACTCTTATTAAAAATCGAGCATTCATCTTTTTCCGCTACTGCTTTTGGTTTTCGTTTTCGCCTTGATTTGCATTCAGATCTTGTCATATCTTTTCATCAAGGTGTATTTTTGCCTCTGGTCTTCATTGGTTTTCATCAAAAGAGGTGTTTATAAAAATTTCAAATGGTGTTGGAAAGAGAAAAAGCTTTGTGCAAAATAGTGGTACAAGAAGGAACTTGTGTAGACTGCGGCTTAGGCTTTTTCATGTCATGCTTGATGTCTTTTTGATAGTATGCTTAGTGGTTTTGCTGTAGAATGAATTGTCTCAAATAACTGAGATTGCTTAATGAGCCTTTGAAAAATCATGCATTGTTTTTATTGTATGGAAGCATTATTTTGGTTTTCTCCTTGATGCTTTATTTGGGTTGACTTGGCGCATGCTCACACATGTTAGACTCTTACAAAGTCGCCATTAGCCTTCATGATCATTTAGTTTTTGACTTTTGATGCCATCGTATGCTTCTTTTAATGTCGCTTTGTCGCTTTGCATGATTATGGCCATTACTGCTCTCTTAGTTGGTCGCTCCCAGTCTTTTGCTAGCCCTCGCCTTGTACTGAGTATGAGCTCTACTCGTGCATCCAACTCCTAAAAGCCAAAGTTTGCCATTGTGTCCACTATAAATTCCTATGCATGGTATTTGTAAGCCATTCCAAAGTAAAATTTTCGTGTGCTACCTTTCAAAAACCTTCAAAATACTTCTCGTTTTGTGACACTGTTTTCAGCTCATGGGGACGTAGTGGTCGGATTTGCTATCTTCCATATTGCTTATTCCAAAAAGAAAAAAAAAGAAAGAAAAAAGAAAGAAAAAAGGCACTCCTCCAATGAATGTGAATGTTGGTGGGCACCCGATGGAATCGGTTAGCCATGGTATGTGAAAGGAAAAGGTGGGGAGGAGTGCCAAGTTTTATAAAAAGAGCACAAGAGTGCCAATCTCTCTCTCTCAAAAACTTGCTTCATTTTTGTATGGAAGATAGTAAGAACCCCATTGCCAGTCGTTGACAAAGACAACCACCTCTCAAAATCAAGTTTTATCTCTCTGTTTTACAAATGAAAAGCTCTAGCACATGCTTAATCACTGCTTCCCTCTGCGAAGGGCCTTTCTTTTACTTTTATGTTGAGTCACCACCTTCTTTCTTTATGCACCATTAATAGAGCATAGTTGTCATTCTTAGTGTGATATGCATTGTCCCAAAGTTCATTGATTGACTCATATTGTTGGTTTCACTTGTTCTTAAATTATTTGTATCTAGTCGCCCTCTTAAACTTTGAGGTGTCCTATGCATTTATGTTTTGCTCTCTTTGAAGGACAAGCTGAAAACCATTTGTATGTTTTTCCTTATGATTTGAACACACGTTTGACTTTCATTGTTTCATTATCATGATCTTTTGTTTGTGTTCATTTGCATGTTTACAACATGGTTGCTAAGTTCTTATTGTCATGATTATATCTTCATGCCCATGTTTTAAGTTCTATTGATCCCAGCTCACCAATGCTTACATATATGATCAAGATTGTGTAGGTGCATGTCACCTAAAAAATTATTCTTTGTTATCACTTACCTACTCGAGGACGAGCAGGAGTTAAGCTTGGGGATGCTTGATACGTCTCAAACGTATCTATAATTTTTGATGCTCCATGCTTGGTTTTACAACATTTGTATATTGTTTCGTTACACTTAGTGGCATTTTTATACATTTTCCGGAACTAACCTATTAACGAAGTGCCACAGTGCCATTTTCCTGTTTTCTGCTGTTTTTGTGTTTCAGAAGTGATACACAGGAAATATTCTCGGAATTGGACGAAACAAGTTCCTGAAGTCATATTTCACGGGGAAGCTTCCAGACATCCGAAGACCTGACGGAGTGGGGCCACGTGGGCCCCAGACACAGGGGCGGCGCGGCCACCCCCTGGTCGCGCCAGCCCCGTGTGAGGGGGCGTGGTCCCTCCTCTGACATCGCCCCTTCGCCTATATATACCCCCTGACGAGAAAAACCTAAGGGCCCGATCAGTTTTCCAGAATACATCGCGATCCGCCGCCGCCGTCGACCCGAAGATCGGGAGGGTCCAGAAGCTCTTCCCGGCACCCTGCCGGAGAGGGGAATCGCCACCGGAGGTCTTCTTCATCGCCATGCTTGCCTCCGGAGCGATGAGTGAGTAGTCTACCTTGGACTATGGGTCCATAGCAGTAGCTAGATGGTTGTCTTCTCCACCATGTGCTTCATGTTTAGATCTCATGAGCTGCCCTACATGATTGAGATCACCGTTATGTAATTCTATGATGTTGGTTTGTTGGGATCCGATGAATATTGGTGTTTATGATTAAGTTGCTGTACTGAATTATATCTTTTGTTATCTCTATGTTGTTTATGATCTTGCATGCTCTCCGTTGTTAGTAGCTATCTTGGCCGAGTAGTTGCTAGTGACTCCAAGAGGGGGTATTTATGCTCGATAGTGGGTTCATGTCTCTATTTCACCTGGGGGAGTGACAGAAACCTCTAAGGTGGTAGATGTGCTGTTGCTACTAGGGAGAAAACAACATTCATATGCTCAAGGGCATATGCTTTGTTTACATTACACACTTTGCTTAATGCAATTATCTGTTGTTCGCAACTTAATACTTCTAGGGTGTTCGGATGATATCCCCGGGGGTGGATTATTAGTCATAGATGCAGTTGGATGGCGGTCTATGTATTTTGTTGTAATGCCCAGAGTGAATCTCATAGTGATCTTCTTGACATATCACATTATCTTTATTCTATCAATTGCCCAACTGTAATTTGTTTACCCAGCATGTTATTTTATCTATGGAGAGACACCACTAGTGAATTGTGGACCCCGGTCCTATTTTAATCATATTGCAATCACCTGTTTACTTTTCCCGCATTGTTTACTTTACTCGCATATTACTACTGTTTTCCACTCGATACACTCATAACCTTTGTTTCAAGCAAACCGGTGAGATTGACAACCTCATCGCAAGTTGGGGACAAAGTATTTGTTTGTGTGTGTGCAGGTTCCACAAACACCTTCAGTCGTCATCGTCTCTCTTCTCCTGATCGATAAACCTTGGTTTCTTAACTGAGGGAAAACTAGCCGCTACACTCATCATACCTTCCTCTTGGGGTTCCCAACGGGCTGGTCATCACCACGCACAAGGACTTACTGCTCCCACGTCAACTAAACGCCACAGTCTTTTCTGGCGCCATCACACGAGTAGCAGTCTCCACCTTCTATCTTTATGCACCATTAAGAGAGCATAGTTGTCATTCTGAGTATAATGTGCATTGTCCCAAAGTTTTCATTGATTGATTCATATTGTTGGTTTCACTTGTTCTTAAATTATTTGTATCTAGTCGCCCTCTTAAACTTGAAGGTGTCCTATGCATTTATGTTTGCTACTCCATGAGGGACAAGCTGAAAACCATTTGTATGTTTTTCCATATGATTTGAACACACGTTTGACTTTCATTGTTTCATTTTCATGATCTTTTGTTTGTGTTCATTTTCATGTTATAACATGGTTGCTAAGTTTCTTCTATCAAGATTATATCTTTCATGCCCATGTTTTAAGTTCTTTTGATCCTAGCGCACAACGCTTACATATTTGATCAAGATTGTGTAGGTGCATGTCACCTCAAAAATTATTTCTTTTGTTATCACTTACCTACTCAAGGACGAGCAGGAGTTAAGCTTGGGGATGCTGATACGTCTCCAACGTATTCATAATTTTTGAGGCTCCATGCTTGTTTTCACACCATTTGCTTAGTGTTTCATTACACTTCGTGGCATTTTTATGCATTTTCCGGAACTAACCTATTAACGAGATGCCACAGTGCCAGCTCCCTGTTTTCTACTATTTTTGTGTTTCAGAAAAGTTACACAGGAAATATTCTCGGAATTGAACGAAACCAAAGCCAGTCGTCCAGATATTTCACGGAGCTTCCAGAACACCGAAGAGGAGACGGAGCCAGACCAGAGGGTGGCCACACCACCAAGGGGCGCGGCCCACCCCAGGCCCGCGCTGGCCTGTGGTGTGGGCCCCCTGGTCCACTTTTGATGATGCCCCTTCGCCCATAAAGACCCCCCGATGGGAAAAACCTAAATACCTGATCACTTTTCCAGAACACATCGCGATCCGCCGCCGCCGTCGACCCGAAGATCGGGAGGGTCCAGAAGCTCTTCCCCGGCACCCTGCCGGAGAGGGGAATCGCCACCGGAGGTCTTCTTCATCGCCATGCTTGCCTCCGGCGTGATGAGTGAGTAGTCTACCTTGGACTATGGGTCCATAGCAGTAGCTAGATGGTTGTCTTCTCCACCATGTGCTTCATGTTTAGATCTCGTGAGCTGCCCTACATGATTGAGATCACCGTTATGTAATTCTACATGTTGTGTTTGTTGGGATCCGATGAATATCGGTGTTATGATTGAGTTGAAGTACTGAATTTTATCTTATGTTATCTCTATGTTGTTTATGATCTTGCATGCTCTCCGTTGTTAGTAGCTATCTTGGCCGAGTAGTTGCTAGTGACTCCAAGAGGGGGTATTTATGCTCGATAGTGGGTTCATGCCTCTATTTAATTTGGGGGAGTGACAGAAACCTCTAAGGTTGTAGATGTGCTGTTGCTACTAGGGGGAAAACAACATTCATATGCTTGAGGGCATATGCTTTGTTTACATTACACACTTTGCTTAATGCAATTATCTGTTGTTCGCAACTTAATACTTGTGGAGTTCTCGGATTGATTTGCCACAAGTGGATTATTAGTCATAGATGCAGTTGGATGGCGGTCTATGTATCTTGTTGTAATGCCCAGAGTAAATCTCATAGTGATCCTCTCGACATATGCATGTTGTCTTTATTCTATCAATTGCCCAACTGTAATTTGTTTACCCAGCATGTATTATTTTATCTTATGGAGAGACACCACTAGTGAACTGTGGACCCCGGTCCTATTTCTTTTATATTGCTATCACCCGTTTACTTTACTCACACTGTTTACTTTACTTGCATATTACTATTACTTTCCACTCGATACGCTCATACCCTTTGTTTCAAGCAAACCGGTGAGATTGACAACCTCATCGTAAGTTGGGAACAAAGTATTTGGTTGTGTTGTGTGCAGGTTCCACGTTGCTACTGGTTGAAGACGTGCTAACAAGAAATCGTTAACGGCGCCCTTGTTAGAGCATCACGCAGCTAGTGGGCATCACCTTCAGTCGTTTGGCTTTCTCCAACTGGATTGACTACCTTGGTTTCATAACTGAGGGAAAAACTTGCTGCTATATTCATCAAACCTTGCTCTTGGGGTTTTCCAACTGGCCGGTCATTTACTACACACAATCAAGCTTTCTCACATCATCATCACCGTGCCATCACTGGGTCACCACAGATATGCGCCGTTATCGGCTTCAGTCCAGCGCGGCAGGCCCAGGGGTGCCCACCCGGCAGGGGCCATGCAGGCCATGGACGTCGTGGTTCGCCGTCGTTGTTGTCGTGCTCCCAGTCGTCATCGGCTCTAGTCCAATGCGGCAGGCTCAAGGGGCGCCCACCCGGCAGGGGCCGTGTAGGTCATGTGCAATCAACAACGCCGTTGCCTCCAGTCCAGCGCGGCAGGCCCGGGGGCACCCACCCGATAGGGGTCGTGCAGGCCGTGGACGTGGCGGTCGCGGTCTTGGACGTGGGCGTGGTGGTTTGCTGCCGCCGCCCTCCGAGTTTCTAATGCCCTCCCAGTCATCGTTGGCATCACTGCTGCCTTGTGGCGAGTTCGTCGTGCTCCTTTACAGCGATGATTGGGAGAAGCTACGGCTTCCTTCCAAGTTCCCATAAGAGCAAAATCTTTGTCTTGTCCTCTTGCATTTAGAGGATTGGGACACTTTTATTCACTATTTTGTTACCTTTTACTTTATTGCATTAAAACAATCTCCGTTGATACTTTAACTTATTAAGTGCATAAACAACTAGAATTGTGACACTCTAGTTGGAGATAGTTGAAGGAGATATGCCCTAGAGGCAAATAATAGAAGTGTATTTTTTGTTCCATATCTCATTTGTTCTTAATATTATATGTCATGCTATAACCGTATTAAGCAGAAATATTAATACACGTGTGACGTATAAGAAAAGGGTCTCTCGTTAACTTAACATAACTAGCTCATGGGTCATCTGATGATCAAGGTTTCCGGGTCATGGGCAAATGCGTCAATGAACATTGAGGTCATGTTGGACATGATGGACACACACCCAAAGTACTGTTGATGCAACTAGATCAGTCACAAAGTTCAACACTGCATATAACTAAGAAACAAAGTAATCAGTTCCTTAGACCGTGAGGTCACTACGTAATCACTATATCTGGATGTTGTTTCGATTGCATCAATCATCATCACGTAATTGGGTGACTGAAAAGGTGTCTCTTGGGTATGCCAAAGGAGTAGGTAGAGGAGTGTGAACCAAGAGCGGGATTTGTCCATCCACGTGACGGATAGATACTCTGGACCCACTCGATGACAGTTGCATATATGAGCTTGCAAGCATGTGACTAGGTCACGGAGTATACAATGTCATGAGACGAGTTGAAAGACTTGTTAGACGAGGGTGAACGCGATATGGAGATATCGGTGATCTAACCTCGGACAAGATCTAGTATCGTGAGACAAAGAGAATAGAATACTGCATTTACGGATCAACGAAGAGTTTCATGGAATGCACAGGGGTCAGCACGGTTTTCCAGAACTACTTGCTGATCATTGATTAGGAGAGGGGTCTCGATCATGTCTGGCGTATTCCTCAACCCGTAGGGTGTCACGCTTAAGGGTATATGATGCTTAGGGTAGATTTGTAATTACTGGAATTGATAGGGAGGTATTCAGAAAAGTTCCGGGCAATATCGGAAAGGTTTCAGAGACACTAGAAATGTTCTGGACTTTATCAAAGTTGTATCAGTGAAAGAATTATGTCGAGAGGTTAATTGATTAATGTGTTTAGTATTTAGTTAAAGTAATTAAATATTAAAAGTGAATTAATTAATTAATAAAGGAAAATGGGAAAAGGCAAAATGGGCTAGGCCCATAGGCCAGGCCGGCCAGGGACCCAAAGGCCAGGCGCCCTAGGGGCTTGCGGCGGCCAAGGGTGGGGCGGCCGGCCTAGGGTTTCCCTAGGGCCGGCGATCACCAACCCCCCTCTCCCACTATATAAACCCCCCGAGGCTCTTGGCTCATTCATTCCCTCCTCTTCCTCTCTTCCTCCTGACTTGGTTCCCACATTTGGAACTGCGTCAGCGGGTTGAAGGAAAACCTCTAGTTCCGGACACCGTCGCGCTACCAGATTTCCAGCCAAATCCACCTTCTTCTGCTGCTCTGCTGGACCGGAGCCCGGACGACGTCTATACACCGAACGTGTGTAATCCTTCGGAGGTGCCGCTCGTGCGGTGCTGGTCTTATTCGACTGGTACGACAACACGACATTGAGGTCGGCTTCGGTTGTGTTCAACAATAACGTTCATGCTGGAACCAAGGTAGTCAGAGTCGGATCGATTTTGCTCCGACAGAATCGAGTCGTAGAATCAAATCGTAGAATTCTGGATTCTACTAGATTTTTCAGCCAAGAGTTTATCCATGCAGAAATTTTGTATGCTAGTATAGAAAATATGAAAATACTAAGCATTAAAATTTATAGCAATATGGTTTACACTAATATATCCAAAAAAGTAAAGAAAACTCACTAGTGTAAGTTTTTCAATAAAAATACAATGTATAATTTTGGTGAGAGCATACACAAAGTATAATATGTATGGTATTGCATCTTAATTATTTGACATATATTATATCACAAATATATGCCTACTACTTCTATAAAAGTTACATGTATTTTTATTCATTTTGTATATAAATATGGAACATATATCAGTGAAAAAAGTAAATACCTTCAGAATCATCAAATCAGAAATTTATTAAATAAAAACATTAAAGTATTAAAGTAGCATGCCACTTTCCAAGCCGATCTAGAGTGTTTGACATTCAGGTCTCTAGCAATCTATGTTGATAGATCCTTCTTATAAGGCCTACTTTAGACAATGATCAATCATATCATGTCTCCAAACTTTCTTACAATATGCTATGGAAAGATGAATTGAGTGTTTGTAAGAGGAGGACATAGCTTTGCTATTGTAAGGTTTTCTTTAAGGGAGATGAAATATCCTATCGGTTAATCATTGGGGCTTGTGCGATAAATAAAGGATCGTGCGGCAAGTGCAAATGGCTTGGGAGGTTGACATAATATACTACTATAATTAAGAGGATGACTCAACTAATCATTCAGAATCGGTAAAGTCCATAAAGAGGATCGAGATTTTGCAATATTGTATAGGATTCTATGATTTGGATCGGGACTCAACATGGATTCTATCAAGTTGGGATTCATAGTGGGATTTGGATTGACATGATGTTGTAGGGTCGTAAAATCATAGGATTCCAGGATTTGGATCGGGATTCATATTGGGATTTGGATCGACATGATGTTGTAGGGTATGAATTCCGTCGTTGTTGTTGTTACTATTCAACTACATAGATAGATCATGGACTAAGGGTTAGAGAATTTTTTTTGTTTGCTGCATCGAGCCCCCAACAATAGTAATAGCTTTTCCTTCTTGCTCTTGTGGATCAATATCCATACTTCCACATTGAGAGGTGCTACAGTGATCCCCTACTCTTAGGGATTATCATACACCCCCTGCCTGGCTTTATATATGCAACCAGGCTAGGGTTTGCAAGTGTTATTCTAGAGTCTTCTTTCTTGTACTCCAAGTCAGCATGACATGCAGGTCCAACTTGTCAAGTTAGACCATTGCATATGAGTCGATCGAGCCGTCGTGCTAGGCCACCTCCATAGCGGGCCGAACTAGATAGACCAATAGTGGGTACCCGATGGGTTATACCCACGTCAGTAGCCCCAAGTGTCTAGTCGAGTCGTAGACTCAAGTAGAGACTCAGAGTTGCATGCCTTTTATTACATAGTCGTAGTTGACAGTCGTGCAAGGACAAGCCACTGACGCATAAGTGCATCAAGCCAGCGTTTCACACTTGCTCGGGTATTTAATATCCATAGGGATGATAACTAAGCACGTTTGGTTCTTTCCATGGAGCGGGACCAGTTAATTGCTCTTGGGCAAAAACAACACTAGCCTACTCAAGCTCGAGTCCATGGACTCGAACCTGGTATATGTTAGGGTAGCTCGACTCATGCTGCGGAGGCCTTATTGAGTCGAACTCTAGCCTATGAATGAGTACCCAATGCGTCTGTCGAGAGTTTTGTCGCAGATATTATCTAGTAGAGCGCAGCGGATGCGGTTGCCAGGCCGGTAGATTCGATCTACGGGTCTTCTGTTCATGTCATAGACATGGCATCTAGATATGTTCTCACAGCGGATGCGATCTGGGCAGTCAAGGGATTTTGTCTCTTGTACTCGATCCCATATGAGTTTCATCGGATGGAGTTGACGCAGCAAGCAGAGCCACATAGTATATGGTCGTAAGGATCCATGAGTCAAAGATGCAGATGGAGTTGACGCAACAGACAGTCAATTTTGTCATGTGTGCGACTAGAACACCCAGTCGGAGCATCCCCTGAGGCTATGTTTGGCAACTTGTAGTTGTGCATAGGATTGTTTTGTGGTGTCATCAAGTGATGTGATCATCCAAGGAGGTACCTGACTTGGGCCATGCTGGTGGCGCGGTGTTGATGATGTAAATGACCGGCCAGTTGGGAACCCCAAGAGAAGGTGTGATGAGCACAGCAGCAAGTTTTCCCTCAGTTATGAAACCAAGGTATATCAATCCAGTAGGAAAAAGCCAAACTCAAGAAGGTGATGCTCGCTAGCTTAGTGACACTCTAACAAGGGCGCCGTTAACGATTCTTGTTAGCGCATCTTCAACTAGTAGCAACGCGGAACCTGCACACAACACAACCAAGAACTTTGCTCCCAACTTACGATGAGGTTGTCAATCTCACCGGTTTGCTATAAACAAAGGAATGAGCGTATCGAGTGGAAAGCAATAGTAGTATGCGAGAAAGTAAACAGTGCGAGTAAAGTAAATAGGTGATAGCAATATAAAGGAAATTGGACCGGGGTCCACAATTCACTAGTGGTGTCTCTCCATAAGATAAATAACAACATGCTGGGTAAACAAATTACAGTTGGGCAATTGATAGACTAAAGATAATGTGCATATGTCAAGAGGATCACTATGAGATTTACTCTGGGCATTACAACAAGATACATAGACCGCCATCCAACTGCATCTATGACTAATAATCCACCCACGGGGAATCATCCGAGGACCCCGTGAATATTAAGTTGCGAACAACAGATAATTGCATTAAGCAAAGTGTGTCATGTAAACAAAGCATATATGCTTGGACATAAGAATGTTGTTTTCTCCCTAGTGGCAACAACACATCTACAACCTTAGAGGTTTCTGTCACTCCCC
Source organism: Dactylis glomerata (assembly GCA_007115705.1). NCBI lineage: Eukaryota > Viridiplantae > Streptophyta > Magnoliopsida > Poales > Poaceae > Dactylis > Dactylis glomerata. The sequence goes on along the minus strand of QXEO01000247.1, from coordinate 4,773,913 downwards.
CAGATTAAATAGAGGCATGAACCCAACTATCGAGCATAAATACCCCCTCTTGGAGTCACTAGTATCTACTTGGCCAAGATAGTTACTAACAACGGAGAGCATGCAAGATCATAAACAACATAGAGATAACATAAGATAATATTCAGCACATCAACTCAATCATAACACCAATATTCATCGGATCCCAACAAACACAACATGTAGAATTACATAACGGTGATCTCGATCATGTAAGGCAGCTCACGAGATCTAAACATGAAGCACATGGTGGAGAAAACCATCTAGCTACTGCTATGGACCCATAGTCCAAGGTAGACTACTCACTCATCGCACCGGAGGCAAGCATGGCGATGAAGAAGACCTCCGGTGGCGATTCCCCTCTCCGGCAGGGTGCCGGGAAGAGCTTCCGGACCCTCCCGATCTCGGGTCGACGACGGCAGGGGATCACGATGTGTTTCTGGAAAATTGATTGGGTATTTAGGTTTTTCCCGTTAGGGGGGTCTTTATAGGCGAAGGGGCAGCGTCATAAGTGGACCAGGGGGGTCTCACCCATAGGGGGCGCGGGCCAGGGGCTGGCCGCGCCGCCCTATGGTGAGGCCAGCCTCTGGCTCATCTCCGTCTCCTCTTCGGTCTTATGGAAGCTTTGTTTAATATCTGGATGTTCGGCTTTTACTTTGTCCAATTCCGAGAATATTTCTTGTGTAACTTTTCTGAAACACAAAACAACAGAAAACAGGGAACTGGCACTGTGGCATCTTGTTAATAGGTTAGTTCCGAAAAATGCATAAAAACGCCACGAAGTGTAACAAAACTCTAAGCAAATGGTGTAAGAACAAGCATGGAGCATCAAAAATTATAGATATGTTTCAGACGTATCAGCATCCCCAAGCTTAACTCTTGCTCGTCCTCGAGTAGGTAAGTGATAACAAAGAATAATTTTTGAGGTGACATGCACCAACACAATCTTGATCATCTATGTAAGCATTGAGTGCTGGGAGCAAAAGAACTTAAAACATGGGCATGAAAGACATAATCTTGATAGAAGAAACTTAGCAACCATGTTATAACATGAAAAAGAACACAAACGAAAGATCATGAAAAATGAAACAATGAAAGTCAAACATGTGTTCAAATCATATGGAAAAACATACAAATGGTTTTCAGCTTGTCCTTCCTGGAATAGCAAAACATAAATGCATAGGACACCTTCAAGTTTAAGAGGGCGACTAGATACAAATAATTTAAGAACAAGTGAAAACAAAATCATGAATCAATCAATGATAAACTTTGGGACTATGCACATTAAACTCAGAATGACAACTATGCTCTCTTAGACGGTGCATAAAGGTAGAAGGTGGTGACTCAACCTAAAAGTAAAAGAAAGACCCTTCGCAGAGGGAAGCAGTGATTGCAAGTTTTATAAACCTTCAAAAATTATGGTACTTACTAGCTTTGAGCTCTCATTGCCCCCATCATAGGCATCTTGAATGGTTAAAGTTAATACAAGTACAATTATGAAGCACATGCTTGACAAATCATAAGTTGAAAACCTCGTGTCCCGTGAAGTACGAATACCCAAACCTCATGCTACTCGACTTAGAGTCCCAAACAAGCTCTTGTCATTGTAAGTATACACGTATCATCGAGAACCGCCAACGGGGTACCTCCATGCCCGATGACGTGGAACAAGCCCACATCAAAATGACAGGACAAACAGACAATGAACACCTCGACATCTCTTTTATTTACCATTGGTATAGCTTTTTATTTTGAGATGTGTCGTCGAATGTTCACTATGGGCATGCTGTAAATTTCCATCATGAATTATGCATGGCTTAGATTAGCGGCCCAGGCATTTCTCTAACACGTATACAAATTCCATGATCCCGCAAGATTCCCAACTTATTTCACATCGCGAGTATCCATAAACAAAAGATCACGATATCAACTCAAATAAGAAGTGCAATGTTGAAAGCTTACCCCATGATGACATGGTTTGGCTAATTTCAAACTTACAACTTGCAAGCATAACAACTCAACATAAGAGAGCCACAATGTCAAAATTTTAAGGAACGAGAAAAATAAAGTGTGCCATCAGGTTCGTGAGAGCTTTACTGACCAATTTTCGCGTAACACCAAAAAGGGTTTAATTTGAAGGATAGATAAAAGCAAGTCAAATGTACTTTGGAATAGCAAATTGCTAATAGGTATGTATGGTGGACACATTGGAACAACTTGGTTTTTAGGAGTTGGATGCACCAGTAGAGCTCATACTCAGTACAAAATGAGGGCTAGCAAAAGACTGGGAGCGACCAACTAAGAGAGCAATAACGACCATAATCATGCAAAGCGACAAAGCAACATTAAAAGAAGCATAAAATGGCATCAAAAGTCAAAAACCAAATGATCATAGAGGCTTATGGCGACTTTGTATGAGTCTAACATGTGTGAGCATGCGCCAAGTCAACCCAAATAAAGCATCAAGGAGAAAACCAAAATAATGCTTCCAAATAATAAAAACAACACATGATTTTTTCAAAGGCTCATTATGCAATCTCAGTCATTTGAGACAAGTCATGCTACAGCAAAACCACTAAGCATACTATCAAAATGATATCAAGCACGACATGCAAAAGTCTAAGCCGCAGTCTACACAAGCTCCTTTTTGTACCACTTTTTTGCATGATTTTTTTTCTCTTTTCCAACACCATTCGAACCTTTTTGAAACAACTCTTTTGATGAAAACCAACATGGACCAGAGGTCAAAATACACCTTGATGCAAATATATAACAAGATCTTAACACAAATCAAGGCGAAAAACGAAAACTAAACGCAGTAGCGGAAAAAGAGAACACTCGTTGAACAATAAGAGTGAAAAACGGAGTGTTCTTAGCAAATGAAAAGCAAGGCAACTTCTCCAAAAGAAATTTTTTGGGGTCCAACCATTTATTGCAGGAAACAAAACTAAACAAAACTGAAAACTAAAACAACTGACGCTCCTAGAAAAACGCATAATGCTTGAAGCAATAAAAATATAGTGTGTTGAAAGGTGACCTGATTTTTGCCGATGAAGAAGGGGTGCCTCGAGGGCATCCCCAAGCTTTAACGCTTGTACCTCTTGGATATTTCTTGGGGTGCGTGGGCATCCCCAAGCTTGAGCTTTTGTCCATTCTTCAACTCATCTCATCATTCTCCAATCCCTACACTTGAAAACTTCCTTCATACAAAACTAAACACAATTCTATTAGCAACATTAGTGTAAGCATAATATTGAATCAACCTATTTTTGCTTCAGGTTTCAACTCAAAACCACCACATATAAAGCATGTACTACTGTAGCAACTTCCCCAAAAGTTCCGTGATTAAAAGAACTAAAAAAGAAAGCGATCGAGAGGAAAACACAAATAGTGGCAGAAATCTGTTAAAACAGAACAGCTGACAAAGGTCGAATTTTTAGATGGTTTTCTGTTGCTCAAATCAAAAAGTGTATAACTAATGAAAGTTTGGATATAACCTGGGGCATATGCACAAGAAATCGCAGGTCAAAAAGATATTCTGAGAATTTTCACGAATTTTTACGGTGCAACACCGAATCTGTTTCAGGATAACAACATCCCCAAATCTTACCTCACTCAAATTAGAGGCTTCTCTTGGCACAACAACGAAATAAAAATGATAATGAGAGGTTATTACAGTAGTAACAACTTCCAAGACTCAAATAAAAGAAAAATAATTGAAAGTAAAATATTGGGTTATCTCCCAAGAATGCTTTTCTTTAACGCCTTTGAGCTAGGCGCAGAAAGTGCGAATCAAGTAATATCAAGTGATGAAGCATTAGGGTCAACAGGTGCCTTACACCTTCCTTTCTTACCTTTGCTCTTAACTTTAGGGAACACATGATTATTGCAAGGTGTAGAGATGAATCTTATAGTGCCTTTTCCCACATCTATAACGGCGCCTAAGAGCTTCAGTAGAGACCTTCCAAGTGTGATTTGTCCTTTTCCTACACATTCAATAACAAGATAATCAGTAGATACTATTTTTCCAAGGACTTTTGTATAAACTCCTTCAGCTATTCCAACGGGAAATATAGTGGCATTGTTAGTAAGAGAAATTTCTTCTCCCCCCTCGGAAAGTTTCCAAAGACTCAAAGATTCATAAACATCCTTTGGCATAAGACAAAATTCAGACATAATATCACAACGAGCATGAAAAGTTTCACCATTAATGGTGATTTTTACCGTAGGGTACCAACTCGAAGGTTCAGAATTTATTGGCACATAATCACAATGCCGACGCAAAGTACTATAGCAAATATTCAAACTAGCAGTGTGAGTCTCAAGAGTATTAAGTCTATTAAAAATGCTCACAAGAGAGGAATCAAAATCAGTTGGCATGCTATAAATTGTAATCAATTTTTTTTATAATATTGAAAGCTTGATCTCCATCACAATGAAGGAAATTTCCTTCTGTAGTAGCATCCAAAGCATATCTATAATGAAGAGCAAGTCCAAAGTAAAAGCAACTAAGAAGCAAACTCAAAGTCATTTTCGGTTCAGTTTTTCCATGCCAATCATAAATTCTAGACTAAGCTTCTTTGAAACTTTCCTCACTCTTTTGTTTGAAAGTGAAAATCATATCCTCGGGCGACATAGTAGTAGCAACTAAACTAGACATAATAAACAACTATAAAGGAAACTAATTTTTGTGTGTTTTTTATAAAAACGATGCAAGCAAAAATAAAGGAAAGCAAACTTAAACAAAGTAAAGGATGTGCGTGCAAAACTCCCCTTGCAGAAGTCTTCTTTTTTCCCTGGCAACGGCGCCAGAAAAACTTGTTGGTGGCGCGGTGTTGATGATGTAAATGACCGGCCAGTTGGGAACCCCAAGAGAAGGTGTGATGAGCACAGCAGCAAGTTTTCCCTCAGTTATGAAACCAAGGTATATCAATCCAGTAGGAAATAGCCAAGCTCAAGAAGGTGATGCTTGCTAGCTTAGTGACACTCTAACAAGGGCGCCGTTAACGATTCTTGTTAGCGCGTCTTCAACTAGTAGCAACGCGGAACCTGCACACAACACAACCAAGAACTTTGCTCCTAACTTACGATGAGGTTGTCAATCTCACCGGTTTGCTGTAAACAAAGGAATGAGCGTATCGAGTGGAAAGCAATAGTAGTATGCGAGAAAGTAAACAGTGCGAGTAAAGTAAACAGGTGATAGCAATATAAAGGAAATTAGACCGGGGTCCACAGTTCACCAGTGGTGTCTCTCCATAAGATAAATAACAACATGCTGGGTAAACAAATTACAGTTGGGCAATTGATAGAATAAAGATAACGTGCATATGTCAAGAGGATCACTATGAGATTTACTTTGGGCATTACAACAAGATACATAGACCGCCATCCAACTGCATCTATGACTAATAATCCACCCACGGGGAATCATCTGAGGACCCCGTGAATATTAAGTTGCGAACAACAGATAATTGCATTAAGCAAAGTGTGTAATGTAAACAAAGCATATATCCTTGGACATAAGAATGTTGTTTTCTCCCTAGTGGCAACAACACATCTACAACCTTAAAGGTTTCTGTCACTACCCCAGATTAAATAGAGGCATGAACCCAACTATCGAGCATAAATACCCCCTCTTGGAGTCACTAGTATCTACTTGGCCAAGATAGATACTAACAACGGAGAGCTTGCAAGATCATAATCAACATAGAGATAACATAAGATAATATTCAGCACATCAACTCAATCATAACACCAATATTCATCGGATCCCAACAAACACAACATGTAGAATTACATAACGGTGATCTCGATCATGTAAGGCAGCTCACAAGATCTAAATATGAAGCACATGGTGGAGAAAACCATCTAGCTACTGCTATGGACCCATAGTCCAAGGTAAACTACTCACTCATCGCGCCGGAGGCAAGCATGGCGATGAAGAAGACCTCCGGTGGCGATTCCCCTCTCCGGCAGGGTGCCGGGAAGAGCTTCTGGACCCTCCCGATCTCGGGTCGTCGACGGTAGCGGATCGCGATGTGTTTCTGGAAAACTGATCGGGTATTTAGGTTTTTTCCATCAGGGGGGTCTTTATAGGTGAAGGGGCAGCGTCATAAGTGGACCAGGGGGGTCTGATACGTCTCAAACGTATCTATAATTTTTTATGCTCCATGCTTGTTTTTACACCATTTGTATATTGTTTCGTTACACTTAGTGGCATTTTTATACATTTTCCGGAACTAACCTATTAACGAAGTGCCACAGTGCCAGTTTCCTATTTTCTGCTGTTTTTGTGTTTCAGAAGTGATACACAGGAAATATTCTCGGAATTGGACGAAACAAGTTCCTGAAGTCATATTTCACGAGGAAGCTTCCAGACATCCGAAGAGCTGACGGAGGGGGGCCACCAGGGCCCCACACAAGGGGGCGGCGCGGCCTGGCCCCTGGCCGCGCCACCCCTGTGTGAGGACACCTGGTCCCTCTCCTGACATCGTCCCTTCGCCTATATATACCCCTTGACGAGAAAAACCTAAGGGCCCGATCAGTTTTCTAGAATACATCGCGATCCGCCGCCGCCGTCGACCCGAAGATCGGGAGGGTCCAGAAGCTCTTCCCGGCACCCTGCCGGAGAGGGGAATTGCCACCGGAGGTCTTCTTCATCGCCATGCTTGCCTCCGGAGCGATGAGTGAGTAGTCTACCTTGGACTATGGGTCCATAGCAGTAGCTAGATGGTTGTCTTCTCCACCATGTGCTTCATGTTTAGATCTCATGAGCTGCCCTACATGATTGAGATCACCGTTATGTAATTCTATGATGTTGGTTTGTTGGGATCCGATGAATATTGGTGTTTATGATTAAGTTGCTGTACTGAATTATATCTTTTGTTATCTCTATGTTGTTTATGATCTTGCATGCTCTCCGTTGTTAGTAGCTATCTTGGCCGAGTAGTTGCTAGTGACTCCAAGAGGGGGTATTTATGCTCGATAGTGGGTTCATGTCTCTATTTCACCTGGGGGAGTGACAGAAACCTCTAAGGTGGTAGATGTGCTGTTGCTACTAGGGAGAAAACAACATTCATATGCTCAAGGGCATATGCTTTATTTACATTACACACTTTGCTTAATGCAATTATCTGTTGTTCGCAACTTAATACTTCTAGGGTGTTCGGATGATATCCCCGGGGGTGGATTATTAGTCATAGATGCAGTTGGATGGCGGTCTATGTATTTTGTTGTAATGCCCAGAGTGAATCTCATAGTGATCTTCTTGACATATCACGTTATCTTTATTCTATCAATTGCCCAACTGTAATTCGTTTACCCAGCATGTTATTTTATCTATGGAGAGACACCACTAGTGAACTGTGGACCCCGGTCCTATTTTAATCATATTGCAATCACCTGTTTACTTTTCCCGCACTGTTTACTTTACTCGCATATTACTACTGTTTTCCACTCGATACACTCATAACCTTTGTTTCAAGCAAACCGGTGAGATTGACAACCTCATCGCAAGTTGGGGACAAAGTATTTGTTTGTGTGTGTGCAGGTTCCACAAACACCTTCAGTCGTCATCGTCTCTCTTCTCCTGATCGATAAACCTTGGTTTCTTAACTGAGGGAAAACTAGCCGCTACACTCATCATACCTTCCTCTTGGGGTTCCCAACGGGCTGGTCATCACCACGCACAAGGACTTACTGCTCCCACGTCAACTAAACGCCACCGTCTTTTCTGGCGCCATCACACGAGTAGCAGCTTCTTTTCTGGCGCCGTTGCCGGGGAAGAGAGAAGACTTCTGCGAGGGGAGTTCTTCGCACACACATTCTTTACTTTGTTATTTGTTTTGCTTTACTTTATTTTATTTTACCTGCATTGCTTTTTATATCAAAAACCCAAAAAAATTAGAATCCTTGGTAGTTGTTATTTCTTTGCTTTTAGTTTATCATGTCTAGTTTAGTTGCTACTACTATGTCCCCCGAGGACATGATCTTTACCTTTAAGCAGAAAGATGAGGAAAGCTTTAAAGAAGCTTGGTCTAGAATTTATGATTGGCATGGAAAAACTGAACCTAAAATGGCTTTGAGTTTGCTTCTTAGTAGTTTTTACTTTGGGCTTTCTCTTCGTTATAGATATGCTTTGGATGCTACTTCTGAAGGAGATTTCCTTCATTGTGATGGGGATCAAGCCTTCAATACTATAAAAAAGTTGATTACAATTTATAGCATGCCAACCTATTTTGATTCCTCTCTTGTGTGCATTTTTAATAGACTTAATACTCTTGAGACTCACACTGCTAGTTTGAATTCTTGTTACAATACTTTGCGCCAGCACTTTGATTATGTGCCTATAAATTCTGAGCCTTCGAGTTGGTATCCTACAATAAAAATCACCATTAGTGGTGAAACTTTTCATGCTCGCTGTGATATTATGTCTGAATTTTGTCTCATGCCAAAGGATGTTTATGAATCTTTGAGCCTTTGGAAGCTTTCTGAGGGAGGAGAAGAAATTTTTCTTACTAACAATGCCACCATATCTCCCCTTGGAATAGCTGAAGGAGTCTTTACAAAAATCCTAGGAAGAATGATATCTACTGATTATCTTGTTATTGAATGTGTAGGAAAAGGACAAATCACACTTGGAAGATCCATTCTGAAGCTCCTTGGCGCCGTTATCGATGTGGGAAAAGGCAATATAACATTTACTACTCCACCTTGCAATAACCATGTCTTTCCTAGAGTCAAGAGCAAAGGTAAGAAAGGGAGACGTAAGGCACGTGCTGATCCTAGCACTTCATCACTTGATATTACTTGATTCGCACTTTTCTGCGCCTAGCTCAAAGGCGTTAAAGAAAAGCACTCTTGGGAGATAACCCATTGTTTACTTTTCAGTAATTTTTCTTTTATTCGAGTCTTGGAAGTCATTACTACTGTAATGACCGCTCGTTATCTTGTTTATTTTGTTTTTGTGCCAAGAGAAGCCTCTAATTTGAGTGAGGTAAAGATTTGGGGTTATTGCTGTCCTGAAACTGTTTTCGGTGCTGCACCGTAAAAATTCGTAAAAATTCTCTGTTTATCTTTTGGACCTGCGATTTCTTGTGCATATGCCCCAGGTTATATCCAAACTTTTCTTAGTTGAACGCTTTTTGATTTGAGCAACGGAAAATCCCTCAAAAATTCGTCCTTTGTCAGCTGTCCAGTTTTGACAGATTTCTGCCAATATTTGTTTTTGCCACTTTATCGCTTTCTTTTGAGTTCTTTTTGATCATGGAACTCTTGTGGAAGTTGCTACAGTAGTATATACTTTATATGTGGTGGTTTTGGGTTGAAACCTGAAGCTAAAAGAGGTTGAATATATTTTATGCTTACACTAATGTTGCTAATAGAATTGTGTTTAGTTTTGTATGAAGGAAGTTTTCAAGTGTAGGGATTGGAGAATGATGAGATGAGTTGAAGAATGGACAAAAGCTCAAGCTTGGGTATGCCCATGCATTACCCCAAGAAATATCCAAGAAGTACAAGCGTCAAAGCTTGGGGATGCCCCCGAGGCACCCCTTCTTCATCGGCAAAAATCAGGTCACCTTTCAAAACACTATATTTTTATTGCTTCATGCACTATGTGTTTTTCTTGGAGCGTCAATTGTTTTAGTTTTCTTAGTTGGTTTAGTTTGTTTGTTTGCTGCAATAAATGGTTGGACCCCAACAAATTTCCCTTTGGAGGAGATGTACTCGTTTTCATTTGCAAAGAACGCTCTAGTTTTCACTCTTATTAAAAATCGAGCGTTCATCTTTTTCTGCTACTGCTTTTGGTTTTCGTTTTCGCCTTGATATGCGTTCAGATCTTGTCATATCTTTTCATCAAGGTGTATTTTTGCCTCTGGTCTTCATTGGTTTTCATCAAAAGAGGTGTTTATAAAAATTTCAAATGGTGTTGGAAAAGAGAAAAAGCTTTGTGCAAAATAGTGGTACAAGAAGGAGCTTGTGTAGACTGCGGCTTAGGCTTTTTCATGTCATGCTTGATGTCTTTTTGATAGTATGCTTAGTGGTTTTGCTGTAGCATGACTTGTCTCAAATAACTGAGATTGCTTAATGAGCCTTTGAAAAATCATGCGTTGTTTTTATTGTATGGAAGCATTATTTTGGTTTTCTCCTTGATGCTTTATTTGGGTTGACTTGCCGCATGCTCACACATGTTAGACTCATACAAAGTCGCCATTAGCCTCTATGATCATTTAGTTTTTGACTTTTGATGCCTTCTTATGCTTCTTTTAATGTCATTTTGTCGCTTTGCATGATTATGGCCATTATTGCTCTCTTAGTTGGTCGCTCCCAGTCTTTTGCTAGCCCTCGCCTTGTACTGAGTATGAGCTCTACTCGTGCATCCAACTCCTAAAAGCCAAAGTTTTCCAAAGTGTCCACCATACATACCTACTAGCAATTTGCTATTCCAAGTAAATTTGACTTGCTTTTATATTCTCTTCAAATTAAACTCTTACCAGTGTTATGCGAAATTCGGTCAGTAAAGCTCTCACGAACCGGAAGGCACACTTTACTTTTTCCTGTTCTTAAAAATTTGACATTGTGGTCTTTTATGCTGAGTTGTTATGCTTGCAAGTTGTAAGTTGGATTCTAGCCCAGCCATGCTGTCATGGGGCAACCTTTCAACATTGCACTTCTTTTTGAGTTGATATCGTGATCTTTTGTTTATGGATGCCCGCTGTGTGAAATGAATTGGGAATCTTGTGAGGATCATGGAGTTTTTATATGTGTTAGGGAAACGCCGGGCCGCCAATCTAAGCCATGCATAATTCATGGTGGAAATTTGCAGCATACCCATGGTGAACATTCGACGACGCATCTCACAATAAAAAGCTAAACAATATAGCAAATAAAAGAGATGTCGAGGTGTTCATTGTCTGCTTGTCCTGTCATTTTGGTGTGGGCTTGTTCCATGTCATCGGGCACAGAGGTACCCCATTGGCGGTTCTCAATGATATGCATATACTTACAATGACAAGAGCCTTGCTTGGGACTCTAAGTAAATTAGCATGGTTTGGGTACTCGTATTCACGGGACACGAGGTTTTCAACTTATGATTTGTCAAGCATATGCATCATAACTGTTCTCGCATTAACTTTAACCATTCAAGATGCTTATGATGGGGGCAATGAGAGCTCAAAGCCGGTAAGTACCATAATTTTTGAAGGTTATAAAACTTGCAATCGCTGCTTCCCTCTGCGAAGGGCCTTTCTTTTACTTTTATGTTGAGTCACCACCTTCTTTCTTTATGCACCACTAAGAGAGCATAGTTGTCATTCTTAGAGTGATATGCATTGTCCCAAAGTTCATTGATTGACTCATATTGTTGGTTTCACTTGTTCTTAAATTATTTGTATCTAGTCGCCCTCTTAAACTTTGAGGTGTCCTATGCATTTATGTTTTGCTCTCTTTGAAGGACAAGCTGAAAACCATTTGTATGTTTTTCCTTATGATTTGAACACACGTTTGACTTTCATTGTTTCATTATCATGATCTTTTGTTTGTGTTCATTTACATGTTTACAACATGGTTGCTAAGTTCTTACTGTCATGATTATATCTTTCATGCCCATGTTTTAAGTTCTATTGATCCCAGCTCACAAATGCTTACATATATGATCAAGATTGTGTAGGTGCATGTCACCTCAAAAATTATTCTTTGTTATCACTTACCTACTCGAGGACGAGCAGGAGTTAAGCTTGGGGATGCTTGATACGTCTCAAACGTATCTATAATTTTTGATGCTCCATGCTTGTTTTTACACCATTTGTATATTGTTTCGTTACACTTAGTGGCATTTTTATACATTTTCTGGAACTAACATATTAACGAAGTGCCACAGTGCCAGTTTTCTGTTTTCTGCTGTTTTTGTGTTTCAGAAGTGATACACAGGAAATATTCTCGGAATTGGACGAAACAAGTTCCTGAAGTCATATTTCACGGGGAAGCTTCCAGACATCCGAAGACCTGATGGAGTGGGGCCACGTGGGCCCCAGACACAGGGGCGGCGCGGCCACCCCCCTGGCCGCGCCAGCCCCGTGTGAGGGGGCGTGGTCCCTCCTCTGACATCGCCCCTTCGCCTATATATACCCCCTGACGAGAAAAACCTAAGGGCCCGATCAGTTTTCCAGAATACATCGCGATCCGCCGCCGCCGTCGACCCGAAGATCGGGAGGGTCCAGAAGCTCTTCCCGGCACCCTGCCGGAGAGGGGAATTGCCACCGGAGGTCTTCTTCATCGCCATGCTTGCCTCCAGAGCGATGAGTGAGTAGTCTACCTTGGACTATGGGTCCATAGCAGTAGCTAGATGGTTGTCTTCTCCACCATGTGCTTCATGTTTAGATCTCATGAGCTGCCCTACATGATTGAGATCACCGTTATGTAATTCTATGATGTTGGTTTGTTGGGATCCGATGAATATTGGTGTTTATGATTAAGTTGCTGTACTGAATTATATCTTTTGTTATCTCTATGTTGTTTATGATCTTGCATGCTCTCCGTTGTTAGTAGCTATCTTGGCCGAGTAGTTGCTAGTGACTCCAAGAGGGGGTATTTATGCTCGATAGTGGGTTCATGTCTCTATTTCACCTGGGGGAGTGACAGAAACCTCTAAGGTGGTAGATGTGCTGTTGCTACTAGGGAGAAAACAACATTCATATGCTCAAGGGCATATGCTTTGTTTACATTACACACTTTGCTTAATGCAATTATCTGTTGTTCGCAACTTAATACTTCTAGGGTGTTTGGATGATATCCCCGGGGGTGGATTATTAGTCATAGATGCAATTGGATGGCGGTCTATGTATTTTGTTGTAATGCCTAGAGTGAATCTCATAGTGATCTTCTTGACATATCACGTTATCTTTATTCTATCAATTGCCCAACTGTAATTCGTTTACCCAGCATGTTATTTTATCTATGGAGAGACACCACTAGTGAACTGTGGACCCCGGTCCTATTTTAATCATATTGCAATTACCTGTTTACTTTTCCCGCACTGTTTACTTTACTCGCATATTACTACTGTTTTCCACTCGATACACTCATAACCTTTGTTTCAAGCAAACCGGTGAGATTGACAACCTCATCGCAAGTTGGGGACAAAGTATTTGTTTGTGTGTGTGCAGGTTCCACAAACACCTTCAGTCGTCATCGTCTCTCTTCTCCTGATCGATAAACCTTGGTTTCTTAACTGAGGGAAAACTAGCCGCTACACTCATCATACCTTCCTCTTGGGGTTCCCAACGGGCTGGTCATCACCACGCACAAGGACTTACTGCTCCCACGTCAACTAAACGCCACAGTCTTTTCTGGCGCCATCACACGAGTAGCAGGGTCTCACCCATAGGGAGCGCGGGCCAGGGGCTGGCCGCGCCGCCCTATGGTGATGCCAGCCTCTGGCTCATCTCCGTCTCCTCTTCGGTCTTCTGGAAGCTTCGTTTAATATCTAGATGTTCGGCTTTTGTTTCGTCCAATTCCAAGAATATTTCCTGTGTAAATTTTCTGAAACACAAAAACAGCAGAAAAACAGGGAATTGGCACTGTGACATCTTGTTAATAGGTTAGTTCTGGAAAATGCATAAAAACGCCACGAAGTGTAACGAAACACTAAGCAAATGGTGTAAGAACGAGCATGGAGCATCAAAAATTATAGATACGTTTGAGACGTATCACATGCGCATGTGGGCGTGAAGAATCACTATCGCCCCCCGTCGGACATGTAGTCGATGTGGCGCACCGGAGTCGACACGGTGGAAGGAGCCAACACGACGTCATGTTGTCGAGCAGAGGACCGGAGTCGACGAGGTGCACATGTATTCAACGGGGCAGGCAGGGTCGACACGGCAACAGAGTTGTCGTGATGGATCAGAGTCGATGAGTCAGCCATGTAGTTATGCAGCGAACATGTAGTCGGGACGGCAAACCAGAGTCAACGCGACAGACGTGTAGTCGATGCGGCGGACTGAAGTCGACACGGCAACAAAATCGTCGAGGCGGTGGAGTCACACAGTGTACGGAGATGCGGCGGAGGCACGGTGCTCATCTTGTGAACTGCAAAAAATGTAGAGTTGTGAAATATTTTTCACTTAAGAAGTCTTTAGATGCGATTATTGTGGTGCCGAGAATGATGGGGAATATCAATATGGTTGAGCTCAAAGACCAGCAGATCTGATGGCGTGAGTTTTGATGTGGTGAAGATTGTGTGTTGGATGATATGTGTTTTGCAGCAGGCTTGACAAGCATGAGCGGCAACACAAGGGGGCTTCGTTCTTGGTTGGGTTGTTTGGGCACCAAGTCTTGATTTTCAGAGTAAAAATCTTAGGTCTGACCTTCACTGGTTGTACCTGGCTGTGACAGATTTCATTTCTTTGATGGAGGCATTGTTTGGAGTTTATTTGAACTTTCTCCGGGGTGAAATCCCATGAGATCGGAATGATGTTGTGTATATACTGTTTCTTTTCTGAAGGCGTCGTTTAAAGGAGAACCTAGTTTTTAGTATGGGTGAGCCAATTGGTGGTGGTAGTTCCTGCTACTTTGAGTGTTTGGTGGGGTCTCTTTTTTCTTTTAGATGTGTGCATCGATATACTGATATTAATATATTTCATATATTGATTATTTTAAATTATTGATTTGAATTGTTTTTGTAATTTAACTCTATCGTGTTATTTTTAAAACATTTCTTACGTGTCTTCCACGAAAACTATTTGCCCTAATGGATGCTCTTTTATTGTCCCTTTCTTTGAGGGCATGTAATCCACGGTTAGAGTCCAGCAATGTTTTCCGTGGCCTCTATCGAAAAGGTTGGCCACTTTGTTGGCCAAAGACGGCAAAAGGGGTGAAGAGGACTCCTCCGCCGGCAGTTACTAGAGCTGCCGTATCGTCTTCTCGTGATCTCATCCAGTTTCCAGTATTGCTTTCAGTTGCTCAAGGTGCGTCCGCTTGCCCGCAAGCGGTGGCGTGCGGTTTATCGATTCGGACCTGAAAGCTGAGACTTGTGCCCAATTCCAGTATTACTCCGGAGTATAGGAGTACGTCATCTTGCATGATTGCTGTGTGCCTCTGTACATATTTTTTTTGGACTGTATGAAATTCACGTGGTGCTGTTGGGATATGGGTCTCGTGTCTGTCTACTAGCTAGGTGCAGCGAAAATCAAAGCCAATGGCCAGGCTAAAATTTAACGATGGCATCCTGCCAAATCAAACTAGTGCGATTATAATACAGAGAAGATAATGCGATTCTATCTACAACCTAGGACAATATACAAATTTGGATGGCCATGGCACCACCACGGGAAAGGAAAAGACCATGAAAGGGACGGGGCACACGATCACCAGCAAAGCAATCATCACGCCTGCTTCTGACGAATGTATATATACATACTCGCTTGGCCCCATAGAACACATGCTCCATACCTCCGACTTGATGACTGACGTGTCACGTGTGTTGCAATTGCGCGCTTACGCCAAACAGCTGCCTACATTCTTAGAGCTTGGAGCATCACGAGAATTCAACAGTTTCACTTACCATGGGCTCAGGGAGTGATCGATCAACTGATCATCTAAGTATCACTCATCAACTGATCGTAGTCCTAGTGGCAGCCTAAGTGGAAAGCTAGTCACACGCTCGCGCGGCCAACGTATCCGGTAGGAGATCTACTGTAATAAGTGCCTCCTTCAACGGCGTCTTGCTTGTGCGAGAAGAGCGAAACGAGTAGTGAATCCGTTGGCTTTCCACCATCTCAGGCGGCGTCGACTTCGGCTGCCGAACCATTCCTTTTGCCCGATCTGCATCACTTCGCATCGTGCGGCGCCGGGAATGTTGGTGCTATATATCCACAACAATATTTGCTGCCCGCATTCGCATCGGAAAGTTTTTAATTAAGAATCCGGGTAAGCGTGCTGCTTGGTCGCTTTCCATACATCATCTTTCGGAGGGAATTTAAGTGCGCACATTCTTGGTCGTATCGTGTAGGAGGGTCCTCGCCTATGAACTTTTTGTCAAAATCATTCCTCGAGTGACATATATAGGACCAGAAACCAGTGATGCGGCTTGTGAGTGGTCAAACTGTTTGCTTTTTTTTATGTATAGAATGGTCAAACTCTCTAGTGATCTTTTTGCTCTTTGAATGAATAACAATTATACCCGCACAAAAAGAAAGAAAGAATAACCATTATATTATTCTACTACAGTTCTATAAGTACTTAAGGGTACATGCATCCCATGTCGAGAAAAAATGGATTGTATTTACCAAGAACGTTTGATTCATCATGTTTACATTTTAAAATAGTTGTAGAAGCTAAGGTAAATCACGGTGCAATTTTGGCAAGAGGGATTTACAAGAGAAAATACAAGCTCTTTCGTCTTCATGTAATCACAAATGATTTTTCTACATTTTTCGTTACCTAATCATATCAATTATTTTTGCACCTTTAGGCTGCATGCCTCTTTCCCTATCATGTTGCCTAGTCACTTGTTTAAAAACACTACCTGGTCGCATGCTAATACGGTACTGCTGTATATCTCTCTCATGAGAGGTAGCTAGAGAGGCTAGTAGAATCGCAAGCGCCACCGTTCAAAAGGTATCCACAAGGTTGGCAGCGCAAGCTTGGGCCGAGCGAATCCCGGCTTCACGAGCCTTTAGATTAGCTTCTCAAAGGGCAAATATTGTGGACACATAGATCCTTGCTTGATCTTTATCGAAAAAAGATCCTTGCTTGAAGAAAATAAACATGAGCAGTCTGATTGAAATGATCCGACGATCTGTATGGCTGGATATTGCTACACTATATAGGAAAAAAAAAACAAGAGTATAGATACCGTGGAATTTAGCTTATGCATTCTTAGCTCAATGAGACATGGTTTAGCTTCATTGCAAGCTTGCTGATGTGGTTTCCCAGTAGTTGGTACGAACCGTATCATCCCGTGGGCTCATCCCCTCATGGTTGCAAACTCTGTAGACTGTAGTGATACTGGTATGAACCGCTTCACGCTGGCGAACTTCAATTCTGATGGAAACTGCAGGACGTGGCAAACTATTCTTGCGGCGCATGCTTTTATGGCTACCTATGGATAAGCCACGATAAGGATGGGGGCGCAATCTAAATTGTCTACGACCATATAGCCTTGCAACAGATAACTATAGAAATCCATATTGCCGGGTGTTCGCTTGTTTGATTGAGTACATGAAGACGACTTTTTCTTGAGAAATATATGAAGACGTACTCCCTCCGGACCATATTACTCTTCGCTAATACGGATATATCTATCACTAAACTATGTCTAGATACATCTATACTAAAATGTGTCTAGATACATCTATATTAGCGAAGAGTATTATGGATCGAAAGGAGTATCAGTTTTGAAAGAACATGGTTTATCCCAGTGGCGAAGGCAGGATTGCCTTTTTTTTTGAAAATTAATATCACATATATTTATAGCAACAAATAGTACATGGTAGAGTTACACGAGCTATCTTTGACGATTACAAAATAATGTCTAAAAGAAACTAGCAAATCTTCGAGGTGTTCAAATTCTTTCTTCTTTCATGACACAATCTTGTATTTTTCTGAGGGGGCTGGTAAAAAAAAACTGTACTATATCATAGGTGGGAATGGGCCGGGTCAACCCATTGGGTTAGTGGAGCCGGCACCAAATGACCCATGTCAGGGCCCATCTTGGAACAAACAAGGCTATCAAGCAAGGCCCCGCTTGGATATTCTGTAGAATTTAACGCCTGTTTTAACTTCTGGCCCGGATTTGTGGTGCACAACGAAACCTCCGTATTTTTAGCCGGACGTGGGGCGGTCCGTGCAAATTACGGTGATTTACGGGTGAAAACGAGTCGGAAACGGAAACTAAAACAGTCAACCAAGTGCAATTTTGGAAACTGTCCGTTTTTTCTGCCGGGCCGATTAATACCCCTCATTTACGGCTGAAAAACGACCAACCAATCAGGGCCTCAAAGGTGTTTAGGTAACCCGGACTTGACTCTTACCAAATACTAGCTAAATGCCCGTGCGTTGTTACGGCTTTTGCAAAAAATATACCCATCATTGTGTGTTTGCGAACCTTGCCAGCATACCTGATACCTCAATCCTCTATGGACTCCAAAAACATTTAGTTCCATGCTCTGGCAGCAGTTCCTCGATGAGCGCATATCGTTCTGCCGATCCTTTACTTAAGAACGTCACGGTGCTGACTGCTGAGGGCCGTGGGCGTGCTCACGATGGTCGACGCCCTTCTATTTATTCAGGTGCCGCGTCCAGGACTACGCCTCGGGCTTGTGTTCTGTGTCGTGCGGCTACCTGTGGGAAGGTAGGCGCATGGAGACCGGGCTCAAGTTCCTCCGGTGCCTTCCAATGTCTGTGTGGGAGAGGCCAAGAGGGCATCTGCAACCGTGGCAGGAGGTCTAGTACCGTCATATTTTCCAATCGAATCCGATCTAGATATTGTACGTGCGGTTTTTTTCCAGATCAATCGGCAAAATCGGCTCTATCATCGCTGATATTTTAACGCTAGGTTTGTTATAGCTTACTTTACATAGAGGTCCGATCCCAAATTAATACTTCCAAATTTTATCAGGTAGTATAGATTGATTTAGTGTAGTAAACGCCGGACCGGCTTGCCTGTGCGCCCATCCATGCAACGCACCCGTTCGTGATGCATCCCACGGTTCTGCGTCTTTTTGCCATCTCTAACTTGCCTCTTTTCATTTACTCCAGGCGTATAATACCTACCCCCTTCGTTCGGAAATATAAGATGTTTTAGTTTTGTGAAGTGAATGTATCTAAATATATCTTTTAGTGTATATGTTCGCTCGAATCTATACACTAAAAGATATCTAAATACATTAGCTTCACAAAATTAAAACATCTTATATTTCTAAATGAAGGGAGTAATACGGATGGTGGCGTCCAGCGATGTCTTCCCTCTTCAGTTCTTGCGCACCGGCGAGCAGCCGAGCAGGCATACCTCACAGGCCATGACCACAACAGAAAAAAAAGCAGGCGGCTGCGCCTCGCCGACCGGCCGAGCGCTCCCACAGTCCCATCTTACTCGCTCGTCGTTCACAGTAACCCGATCTCTGGTGACCTGACGTCCATCCATCCAGGCCGCCTTCGACTGGCTTCTTGCTAATCAACCTCGTCATCAACCTCGTCACTCAAGGTCAACGCCGGCACCTACACGTGCATGCAATTCCCCATTCTCATTCTGGCTGGTTTTTTTTCTCCAGCAGATGATCCATGAGCATGTATGCGTGCGGCCGGCCTGTCTGTGGGAGAAGTTACCGATATGGCATATGCGCAGCGGTGCGACCTTGGACATGCCGGCCAGGCTGAGAGGTCGCTGATAGGAGATCACCTGCCGTCGGCGCGACGCCACTGTTCTCCTTGACGCCATGACGACGTTCTATTTTTCTAAGGCAGGTTGCCGGCGACGGCACTTGAGGGTAAACATGAAGTATCACTCTCGCCGTTATGGAGGATGTCGTTGGCCGCCACCATCCGACGACCTTGTGCACCCTTGATGTGCCAGCCATCACCGTGCCTTACGGAGGAGACATGTACTACGACCGGGTGCATCGTGAACGGGTGCGTCGCGAACGATTCGGAAAAGGAACGATTCGGGTGATTCCGTGATGTATTTTTGGTCTAAATTTAGCCAGAATTAATATCTCTCAATTGATTGCGTTGATTGCTACGGTCTCAATTATATGTATAGCCTAAATATAGCCTAATTTCATTGATTGCGTGATTCCGTGATGTAAAGATGTCCCTGTTGTTGTGTTTTTTCTTCTTCTTAGGGGTATAATTGGAAGTCAAATGTTTTAACCAAAAGTAGCTTCACCATCACCAACTGGAATCCTATAGTAAAGAAGAAGAAGATTCTATGCCCACAGCCAATACGATTCTCCCCAAGGAAAGATCTTGTTGGAGCAATTCGGAGCTACCTTCAGGCAATGTTGGGCTCATGATTTTGCACGCAAAGAAAAAAAACAGTTTCTGTTTTCTGAGGATCACCATCTCATTCTTTTCAGCCAAAACTTTCTTGCTGTTGTTGCCTATCGCACAAGCACTCTTTTCTTCCCAGTAAAACGCACAACCTTCTCCCCGAAGAAATTAGAAGCAGAGAAGCAGTAAGTGAGTTCCGCATAACGGAATGCATCAGAAGCAGAGAATGAGTTTGGCTTGGTATCTGCACCAGCTTGCTCCGACGTCCTAGCTCCGCACAGCCTTGAGATGCGCAAGGCCTCTAGGTGATTGATGCCAGACCATCAGACGCCCTTCACCGCCTTCAGGAATTACTAACAAATGGATTGACAGATATACAGATCGTCACTTACAGAGGCAACTTTTATAAATAGGAAATGAAAGACAAGACAGGAAAGGGGGACTACAGTCTTACATGATGGGATCTTACCGTCAATTAGTTGTATACAATTTTTTTCTCGGGGATGTACTTAATCTTATGCCAGTTTGGATGTCCAGCTGTTTCACAAGTCATCATGAACTCATCGTTGCAGCGGTAAAGACAAAACTCCTTAAGTGACCGGGGCAGTATTGGAAGAGATCGGATATTCTCGCAGTACAGCATATCCAGTACCTTGAGCGATGTGAGGTGCTCCATGTTGCCTGGTAATGTGTCCCAGTTGCAACTATTAAGCGTGAGCACATGAAGATGAGGGAAAGCCTCAACAAGTTGAGGAGCGGCTTCCCCCAGTGGGCCACAGTTAATTAAATGAAGATGTTGCAAATCCTTTGGGACACCGTTCTTCTTACCCACCATCCAATCTGGGTACCTCGATCCTCTGTAGTCGAAGATAATCAGTGTTTGAAGCCCCACGGGAGGGCACAGGCCCTCAAGTACCTCCGCTTCAAGTTCTTGCAGACTGCAGTCACTGCACCTTGTACAATCAAAGAACAGTGTCAGTTCTGTGAGCCGTTCCTTGGCAGCTAGATTGGCTTCAAGAGCTTCCTCCTTGCTTTTAACATTGTCAAGGCCTCTTATCACCAGACTGTCGGAGAGCTTGTTTAAGTCCCTCAACTGCTTTATCTCATACCCTTGTTTATTCCTTACTGTGAACAATGGTACTGTCTGGAGCGAGGTCAACATGCCTATATTAGGAAATACCAAGTCTCCGCAAATTATGTGCCGCAAGGTGATAAGATCAGCAAACGGAAATTCTGAAATTTCGCCCTCACCGAAATCTAGCAGCTGGATAAGCTGAAGTTCATTGAGAGTGCTTGGTAAAATTGCCTTGCATGAGCCGCTTATCCTGAAAGCAAGATAGCGCAGGTCCTTTAGCCGACCAATGGATTCTGGGACCAAGAACTTACTGGGGTTGCTCGACTGGATCATGTTCCTGGCTGAAAGCAACGGCCAGTACCCGCAATTTCGGCAGCCTCTTGCATATACTCTCAATGACTTTTTCCTCAACAGGCTTATCCTCTTCAACAACATAAACAATGAGAGTGAGTAAATTTTCCAATCCAAGGATCTTCCCAGCAATTAATTCTGCATCATAGTTCTGAATAAGAAGATGCTGGATACCTCGAGGGACATCTCCTTCCCAGCATTCTCCTCTATGGCTCTTTGAATTTTCGATTCTGAAGCAATTTCTAGCGACCTTGTCTAATATATCATGCAGCACATCATGAATTGTAAAGCAATCAGTATCAGAACTAGTTTCGTTTCTTTGCAGAAATGAGTTTGAAACTAACTCTTGAATGTACCCCTCAGCTATGTCTTCCATGTCCTCTGTTGCACAACTGGTTTTTACAAACCCTTGCGCAATCCACAGGCGAACTAACTCATCCCTTCTCAACTTGGATCCTATGGGGAAAATACTGCAATATTTGATGCATCGCTTAATGTCCGGTTTAAGTCGTTCATAGCTCAACCAAAGAGCATCACAGGTTCCAATCAATGTGTCCGGAATAATCTGTTTATGAATACACAGATTGTTATGTTAGCAATTTAGAGGAATAATAGTGTTCGTTTGTCACGTGCATTCAGATGATACAATATGTTTGTCCCAACAAAATATAATACATATATATAATTTAATGTTGAACGCTTACATGAGAATAGTATGTAAAGTATGGGTGCAGCCAAATGGCTTCAAAGAGCACATGCTTCTGGACTAACTAACAGAGAATTCAAAAGAATTGGTTTTACATATGTACATGTTTGCGCTATCTGTGTGTGCATTTTTTTTTGTATGGAAAAACAAAAATTCGACGCTCCAAACAAAAAATCAGGTGCTAAAACTGTTTTGTTCTATAGAAGGGATACAATTTATCTTCTTCCATGAAAATTTAGTGATGAACAATCAGCCTCATACACGTGTAATTATTTTTGGGTACTTGAATATTTTTCCACCAGAGAACCAGTGGTAAAACTGCAACTTCGAATTAACCACATAAATGTTATTATTGTGAATGAAAAAAAATCAGCATGTGGCTGGGAGTTCCAAGAGTACAAACGGAGATGTACACAAGCTCTCAAATTAAGTTTTTTTGGGAGAATGCCATGGATGACACGGGAGTGATCATACCTGTTGTGAAGTAATCACGACAGTTTCGATATATCCATCCATACTTTCTATTTCATCGAATCTACTGATTATATGTTGCGTATCTGGCCTCTTAGCTGGGTTGAAGTTGGTGCACTCTATTCCTATCTCAGCACATACTCGTACTTGTTCCAGTTGTACCTTGCTTTGTGATTTCTCCAACATGTTACTCCAACTTTCAACTACCTACGCATAAAAGAAGTACCATCTCTTAAAATGTGAAGCCAAAGTATGTAGTACTACATACTAGCCCATACATGATGTTAACAACTTACATAAAACTACATCAATTAAGACTTCAAACTAACAATAAAAACTTCATGAGAATTTAATGAGAAGGCACCCATAGTTTATTCTCAGAAATATGCATCAAACTCAGGTTGGATATAGCTTGGACATGGGTAGTGAGATTGTCCAACCACTCTCCTACACAAATGAATTGAGCTTTCCTTCCGTTCTCACATATAGGGCAATGCAAAATTGCATTTTGCTCATTCATCAAGAGGAATATGTATAGAAGCTATTCTTTTCAAGAAAATATTACTCATCAAACCATATATATTTTGATACTCCCTCCTTGCCAAAATGTAGTGCATATAAGATTTTAAAAAGTCAAGCAATGTAAAGTTTGACCAAGTACGTTAAAATTTTTATCAACATATAGAGCAACAAATCACTACCATTAGATTCATCGTGATGTATATTTCATATGGTATACATTAGATATTTTAGATGTTGATACTTTTTTTCTACATCTTTAATCAAACTTAACATGGTTTGACTTTTGGAAAAAAATTATATGCACTACATTTTGGCAAGGAGGGAGTACCTTCTATTTTTATTTTCAGTATTTTTTTGTTAGTGCTAGCAGTGACTCTGTATCGAGCATCCTCACTGCTGTTCTATTTGTAAATCTCGGTGTCATCCTGACACTTGGAAATTTTAAAAACGTCGCTTCATCCTTGTGATAACCAACTTTTTCTTTCTGCCGTTTGAGTGTCACTAAGAATTATATTAGGCAACATGAAAAAGGAAAGATAGATTCAATCATGCACCATTTATTTGTCACAAATCACATGTTGAACTATGTTTTAAAGATACACCACACCGCACTAAACTTTACAGATAAATCACGATTTCAATATATTTTAACGTGTTAGTTTGTGGGATTTTGAAGTGCTAAATACTGGTGCAACATGACAATACTTCAAACGTAGTTCCGCATGGCCTTTTTTTCCACATATATGGTTTAGCCCCCTCTTGCTGAAGAGTGGTTAGAGTTGTGGGTGCCTTCCACCTACCAGAGGTTCCTAGTTTTCATATTTATAATGTTGTAGGATCTCTAGGCCTTTTCAGTCAAAAATCAAAATATATGGCCCATGGTGGTTATGAAGTGATATTATGATACATTTAAAAGGAGAAGTAATAATGCATTAAATTTGGACTACTTGTGACGTTGCTAGAAAACAAAAAGAGAGGAACCGCAACGAGTCGCCCTCTCATACAGAGCAGTATGGGCTGGGGTTGTTAACATATCTCGGCCCAATTCATCACAGGCCGCCCAGGTCAGTCTTCGGAACAGCTGACCGAAGACGCTTGGCTGGGACAATTGGCGCGGTCAAACGTCCACCGTGATGTTCGCACGAAGGCCTACCAATCCTGAGTGTTCGATGACTACATCCGACGGTTGTGGGCATCATCGCTGAGGTAGGTCGTAGGTAGCTTAGGGCCTGTTTGTTTGGGCTGGCTGTGGCTGTGGTGCTGTGCATAGAAAGCTGCTGTGTGGGGAAAGCTGCTGTTCTGAGTTTTACTGTTTGGCAATTTAGCTAGCTGTTTGGCTGTAAACTAAGAATTGTCTGATATACCCTCGGAGTTATGAGAATGTGTATTTTCATTGATTATAGACGAATATATAATAAATTTACAAGTATCAAAAAAATTATTTGTACATCAAATGTCGCCGCGCAACAAACTATATTTGTTTGCCTCACATAATCAGTACTTTGGCTACTAAAATCCAAACGCAAAGAAATACTACTAACAGGCACACCCTGACACGTTCCAGGCAAAGAAGCTACTCTCGTGTTTATCCTCAAAACGGAGCTGGCTCCTGCCGGCTACGGCGGCAAACACTGACACGTCCCAGGCAAAGGACGTCAGCGTAAGACACAAGATGGTATACATGCTCTCAGCATAGCTTGAACTCGTGTGCAAGACCGCAAGAGATCCATTCCCGGCAGCAAGAGGCGCGTCGTAGGCGTCGAGCACCTAGCTGATTCGCTCGTGGAAAACTTACGAGCTAACAGAAAGATGCGTACGGGCATGTGATTCGGAAGGGACCGGTTAGGCCCAGCCGGTGGCATTCTTACGTAAATAATGTAAACGAAATGGCCAAATGCAAATAACGATTCGGTTGTTGAGTGAAAGCTGTGGGAAGCACCTCAATAGGTGCTTCCTATCGGCAGGACGGCTTCGTCAAAGCCAGTGCCGAAGCTGGCCCCTTTGGCTGAGTTTGTTGGCTTATACATACACATACCAATCATAAAGGGAGAGGAGTTCCTTTTTTCTCCTTTTTTTGAATTTTTTTTGAAGGCCTCCATGATTTAACACGTGTACTTCTTTGCCTTTGTCTTTCTCTGTTGGCTGGTTCCTGTGTATATTTCGGGTGCTCTCTAGCGTTTGCGGTTGGGTTATTATAGTGGTTAGAGTTGTGTGGTTTTTAGTGCAGCTACGGTGTTCGTGTAGCAATTTTGGATGTTAGTTGGTTTGTCTGGTCAAGTATCTGACCTGTCAGCTAATCTGGTGCATGGTTGTGTCTCTGTTTAGCGTGTGTTGGATGCATGTTTAAATTATCAGGCGTTGGAGTTTTGCAGCTAGTCAAAGCGGTGCTGACATATGGTGTGGACTGTTCAAAGCGGTGCTGATATTATAGTGTGGGTTGTTTTATTATCTGACACGTGCTATCTTTCTCGAGTCTTCTTCTCTTCTATTATCATCTTCCTCCATCTATTATTATTTTTCCACGAATTCCCACCAACGTGTCCCTATATGATCTCTTCCTTGCTCGGGCTTTTCTTGTACTTGAGTGCTTGATTGGTTGTCCCGATCGACGGTCAATGGAGCTGCGACGCCGCGAGGATCGAGGAATCGGAGGTCTACGGCTGTGCTGGCGTACGTTCGTCGCGCCTCGGGAGTCTACCCGCGTGTCGGTAACGGGCAGCGCCACTGCGCTCCACCTCGCAGTGGCAGGCGGCGCCGCGAGCGTGGTCGCCGCCACGCACCTGCTGCTCACCGCCGACGGTCCACGAAGGGGCTCTCGGCATCCAGACTCTGCGAGGGCGACATCTTCCACCACCGCCGCCGAGACGCTGCTCCGACTCCTGCTCAGGTCCCTGGCCGTGTCGCCATCGTCCTCGCCCAAGAAGTGCGCCTCTCCGCCTGCGGCGCAGGATCCCGGAAGTGCTCCATCGGCCTTCTCCTCGCTCCTCGCTCAAGCACGCTTACCGGTCGACGAGCTGGCAGGCGACGGCGGCCTACAGAAGGTGAGCGGCAACGACGAGC
Organism: Dactylis glomerata; assembly: GCA_007115705.1. Classification (NCBI taxonomy): domain Eukaryota; kingdom Viridiplantae; phylum Streptophyta; class Magnoliopsida; order Poales; family Poaceae; genus Dactylis; species Dactylis glomerata. Next base: position 4,747,721 of record QXEO01000247.1, on the reverse strand, counting down.
TAGCAGGTCTGCAGGTGGGCGACGGCGGTCTGATTCGGGGCGGTACAACGCCTGCTCCTCCCGTGCCGGCTCCTCCTGTGCTGCTGAGGCGGCGGAGAACAGCGGAAGGCATCATGTCGGCCGGGACGAGCTGCGACGCTGCGAGAATCAAGGAGTCAGGGAGGCGGACGGCGGCGACTTACAAGAAAACGGGCGGCAGCGGCAAGATCGCAGGCAGCGGCGGCCTGCAGGGCAGGCGGCGAGCTAGCAGACGTTAACATGCTCTCCCGGAAGCACGTGCACGTGCACTCTGCGTGGTCTGCGCGGCGGCGGCCACGGTAGGCGTGACGGAGGGAGAAGGCAAGCCGGCGTTCGTCTGCACGGACTACGATGGTGGGTGCGACAGCGCCGCCCGAGTTCCCATCGAGGGCTTTTCAGGCCGCCCCGCAGCGGCCGAGCTTGCTGCGCCCTCGGGCCTCAACCTCTTTCCCGGTGGCGGCAGAGTCACCACGGGCGGACGCAGGTTCGGCGGCGGCGACCACGACGATGAAGACGCCTGCAGGGAGGCAGGCGGCGGCAGCCTGCAAGGTGGTGGCGAGCTAGCAGGCGCGCGCGAACACACTCTGCCGGAAGCACGTGCGTGCGGCACGCCCGGCCGCGGCGCGCGTGGCGGTGGAAGGAGGCGAGCCAGCGTACCTCTGCAGACTGCGATGGCGGGTGCGACAGCGCCTCCCAGGTCGCCGATGATCCAGCGGAGGAAGGAGCTGTCCTGCTGTGGGGGCGGCGGCAGGGGCTGCGCCTGCTCCGGCATCGCGGCTGCGTGCGGGTCTTCCCCATCCGGCCAGGTTGTTGGGCGGGAGTTGGTGGACCCAGTCGTCCCCCAAGAACGACGGCGGCCATAGGGGCGCCGGCAGCGGCGGGGAGACGTTCTTGGCGAGGGTCGCCACACTGGCGGCCGCGAGGGGCAAGGCAAGATCGACGGTAGATGGAGCTGCGACACCCGCTCGAGCTCTCCGGTGCCGCGAGCTCCCCATGGCTGAGCACATCCGTGGCCGGCGCTCTGGTGTGGGTCGGGTCATGGCCGAGGCTCTCCGGCTCCCGCGACGTAGCTCCTCACATGGAAGCGGCCCCGGCCCCAATGGCTGGTCCGTCGTGTGACAGCCTCAACGACTAACAATGATGCTTTGTATCTTGGACAGAGGTGGTTCCCAACGCCGCCGTTGATCTCTGTCTCGGCGTGCCCAGACGGAGGTCTTCGAGCAGACGTCCCCGCGCAACACCGCTGCTGATTGGTGTCTCGGCGTGCCCGGGCGGAGGTCCCTATGAGCTACCTCAGCAGACGCCCCGGCGACGCCGTTGGTCTCCGCGTGCCTGGGCGGAGGTCCCGGCCGGTGTGCTGCCTCGGCGGCCCAGCGCCGCCATTGGTCTCCGCGTACCCCGGCAAAGGTCCTTGTGCGCTCCCGGTTTTCCATCTCTGCGTCTGCAGCCGGCACAGGGATTGGCTACACGTACGGGCCTGCTGGCTGAGCTCGGCGGCAGCGAGATGTGCAGCGCCATGGTGCCGTGAGCACGGTGGACGGCGGGCGGGCAAGTACTATGCGCCTAAGGCGGAGTACATGCCACCGATGTGCTACGGCTGGAGCTCGCTTTTTTCATGGTGAGGTTGGGTCTGGGCCACGCCATCATCGGTTGGTTTCCTGCCCCGTCTTGCTCCTCCTTCTCATCTTCCTTTGATTTTATGGCATATGTATCTGTGTGATGATCGGTGTATGTTCGTTTTGGTTCGTTTGACGTCATATGGTTTAGTGTTGCTGTTGCTGGAGGAGCATTTTCTTTTGAGTGAGCTGTAGCATATGAAACTACATTTGTTGAAATGCAATACTCTCAGTTGATTCAGAAGTCTACACCACGTGCCTTTCCTATTTTCATTACTTGTGATCATGGTTAGAGCTCGAGCAGACATTACAAAGATAAACACCACGCTGAACCATTGAGGAACAGGAGCTGCCGCCGCCTACTTTTCTTTCTCTCTCGCTCGCCCTGTCGCTTTGCCCGGCTCTGACAGACTTGCTCTGCTGTGCTCCGGGAGCATGGAATTGTGTGAAATGGGGGCGGTCTGTAACTCTGTACTATATGGCGCTGGATGCTTTCCACTGCGATTTGGTAATTTTTTTGTTCTTGGTTGCAGGCTGTATATATGATCGGGAGCCCCTCACCACCCCCTTGCTACTGCAGGTATGTTCTCTCTTTGTTCTTCACTGTCCTTATTCTTTCCTTTCTGTACGAGTCGTGCTATTTGTTGATCATATTACTTTTTGTTGATTTTTGCAGCCCATACATGAGAGGAGATGAAGGAAAAACTGGTGAACTAATCTTGTGGCACAAATAAGGTCATGGCCCTTCTATCTCTATTATCATTTCTGTTTGAGAGTTTGCTGATTCTTATTGAGATTCTTGGGTACACGCACTGATGACACAGGGCTAAGATTTTTTTTTTATAAAGAACTTTTTTTAAGTATTTACAAAAGTGAGACGTTTTTAGAAGGAATTCGAAAACTAGGACAGGTTCGTAACCGCCGGATACAATTAGGGCTAATCGCAACCGGCCGACGCGATTAGCCGCAGTCGGATCCGGCGGATACGAGTGCAGCTCGCCCTGCATGCCGACACCGCCCCGACAGCGCCTCGACGCGCGTGAAAGGCGCTGCGCCGGCCTGTCGAGTCCGCCAGATGCGATAAGCCCGGCCAAAGCACTCGGCGCCCCCCGTGCTCGCCTGTCACTCACTCCACTCTCACACCTCTCACTCACTCACTCTCACAGCACACTCTCAGCTCACTTCTCTCTCACTTCTCTCTCAAATCAGTTTTCTTTCGATTCTGAGGTGATTTCTTGATGAAATTAAGTGAGATTTTTTGGAAGAAGTAGAGGAGACCCCGATCTACATACGGGTTAACTTGTAGAGAAATTTCGTTGGTTCGTTTAGTCGCATTTTGGTGTAGTTGGTGTAAATATTCCTGTAGCTGTTCATCTGTTCTTGATATTGTTCTTGTGTTCTGCAGGTTGATTTCGTAGCTGGAGAAGAGGTGTGACGTGAGGCTGTTGCAATGTTGTGATTTTCAAGCTTGAAGGGTAAAATGTTAATATCATACGGTGGTCGTGTATTTTTTTGTTGATATAGTTTAGCGGTGTAGAGATATAGGCATAATTATGGAGAAATAATTATGGTACGTATAGTGGCATGTAGATGTAGTATGTGCAAAAAAAAATTGTAGGTGTTCTAGTGTTCTTGTTGTATTATGTAGCGTTCTTGATGTTGTTTTTGTATTCTCCAGGTTATAGTGTTCTTGTTGATTCCAGTGCGTCGGAAGTGGTGTGACGTGAGCAAGTTTTGAGGCGGTGATTCGCACGCTACGAGGGTAAAAATCTTATTCTCAATTGGTGGTAGTGTAATTTTGTGTTTATATATTTTAGCGGTGTAGTTGACAGAAATAGGATTTTTATGTAGCAGGAGTCATGTCTGGATTAGTTAGATTTGTTATTCATTATGGGTACGGTGCGGTATGTAGCAGTGATGCTGGAGCTGATCTTAGTGACTTTGAGTATCAGGAGGTGGAGTTCACTGATCCTCAGAGTATCCGTATTGGGGAATTCAAAAGGACGTTAATGGCGCTCTTAGGATGGGATCGTAAGCTGTACACTGTCAGCTTACAAGCATTGTGGAGCAACTCAACTAGCAATATATATTATCAGTTGAAAGAGATAGAGCGTACCTCTCAGTGGGTGGGCTGGTTGAAAGGGTGTGAGCGGCGGCAAACATCCCCGATCGCCCTTGTGGTTGCGAAGCCGATTACTGTCGGAGGGGAGGCCGAGTCAAGCCACAGCAACCAGACAATTGGTTTTGGTTCTTGGCAGAGCATGCAACCAGCTGATGAGCCTGCTGTGGCCATGTCATATGCCGACGATATTGGGTATGAAACAGGGCAGAGCAGTCATGCATTAGGTGCAGCGGCAGATGATGCAGGTAGCGAGATATTTTCAGACGATGAAGATGAGGTTTTGCAGCAGCAGATGGAAGCTGAAGATGTTGATGGAGATGCTGATGATATGAATTCATCTGACTCAGATGAAGAAGATGAAGAAGATGATCAGGATGAGGCCCCGATTCCGAAAGAATGGAATCAGGACTTCTCAAATTTAATGAGAGTGAACGAGGGGCACGATTCGGCATGGGAGTATCACCCGAACAGCATCTCAGTCGGTTCATTATATCCCGACAAGCAACGTCTTCAGGATGCAATAACTAGTTGGGCAATGTCCACGCAGAGGGTATTTAAAACAGTCGCGTCAAATAAGAAATATTTGATAGTGGAATGTACCAACGAGAGATGTTCCGCTAGGGTGCATGGCTACCTCCGCAAGAATAACACCTTCTGGGTGGTGAGCGACCACGTGCAGCACACATGTATTATTAGAAACCAGTTGGTGGATCATAAGAACCTGAGTTCCACTCTCGTAGCTCGACTGTTTCATACACAGATAGTCGAGGGCAAAGCTATGGAGGTAAAGGCTATCCAGAAGACAGTGAAGCAGAGATACAAGTAAAACATATCTTACGGTAAGGCCTGGAGGGCTAAGCAGAAGGCGTTGGAGACGCGATTTGGGTCATTCTTTGACTCGTACGACTCGGTTGTCCGTATGTTGCACACATTGCAGGAAAGAAATCCGGGCACCTATGTTGACATCCAAGACTCATGGTTTGCGGAGGACTCCACTGTGAAGGTTTTGGAACGAGTGTTTTTCTCGTTTAACATATGCATCGAAGCATTTAGATACTGTCGACCGGTGTTATGTGTGGATGGAACATTTTTGACAGGCAAGTACAAGGGTCAGATTTTGACGGCCATTGGACAGGATGGAAACAACCAAATTGTCCCACTAGCATTTGCTTTTGTGGAGAGCGAAAACACGGAGAGCTGGTTGTGGTTCTTCAGACAGTTAAAGATAGCAATTGTGAAGGAGAGGCCGAATGTTTGCATCATTCATGATAGGCATGCAGGTATACTGAGGGCGGTGAAGACGCTGAAAGAGGCCGGTCCCGATGAAGAAACACCATGGCTTGACTTGCAGAGCCGGTGGTGCATGAGACATCTAGGTGCCAATTTTTTCTCACAGTTCAGGAGTAAGAATCTTATGAACCTATTCAAAAAGTTATGCAAGCAAAACCAGCAATGGAAGTATGCATTTCTCACAAAGAAGCTGCATGAACTAACTGGAGAGCATGTTAAACATAGAAAAGCAGCCCGCGCAGCCGCAGTAGCGGCTCATGCAGCTCTAGTAGCAACTCAACAAGAAACAACATTACCCCCAGAGGAAGAACCAATTGGACTTTGTGATCTGCCAGGATTTGATCCCCCCTCCTCTTAGGAGGCGTCCTGGGTCTCGCATAAAGAACTTTGCACAATGGATAGAGCATGAGCCTGTGGAGAGGTGGTCATTGCTTCACGATGCTCATGGAGCTAGGTTCGGCTGTATGACCACTAAACTAGCTGAGTCATACAACTTTGTGCTTAGAGGAAATATGGCACTCCCACTAACAGCAATTGTGGAGGGAATTTTCTATTACACACTGAAATATTTCAAAGAGAGACGGGAGGAGGCTGAAATGCATAATTTCAGAAATCCAAACACACCATACTGTGAGAAGATAGCAAAATACATGGAGAAGAAGATAGAAAAGGGTAGAGGACACATGGTCGTTGCCACCGGAAATGGGGAACTGAGGTTTGAGGTCCGTTTACAAACGGACAAGTTTGGTACTGGCAACATCATGAGGACTCATGAAGTGAAAATTAGAACTGAGGAGCTTCCAACTTGTGAGTGCATATGCAACAAACCAAAGTTACTTCACTTACCTTGCTCACATGTTTTGGCTGCGTGCGGGATGCTTCAAATGGACCCAATGTCCTTCGTGTCCCCCTACTACGGGAGCATGGCTGTGGTTTACACTTGGACTGGCGAGATGCATGGATATCGTGCTATCGGTAATTTCAACACAGTAGATCCAGGGGAAAGGAAGTATATCCCAGATCCTAGTCTAAGGCGCACGAACAGGGGTAGAAGACAGTGCAGGCGCATCCGAAATGACATGGATGAATCTGAAGCCGGTGGACCAACTCGACAATGCTTCCTATGCAATACATGGGGACATAAGGATGATAAATGTCCCACTTTCTACCCTAACCGAGCTACTCGAGGACGTTCGAACCGTGGAAGAAGAGGTCGCGGAAGAGGAAGAACGTAGATAATATGTGAGAAACTACGTTTTTATTAGAATTATGTGAGGAACTATATTTTTATTTGTAATATGTGAGGAACTATATTTTTATTTGTAATATGTGAGGAACTATATTTTTATTTGTAATATGTGAGGAACTCCGGCGTATTTGTAATATGTGAGGAACTATGTTTTTATTTATAATATGTGAGGAACTACATTAATATTTGTAATATGTGAGGAACTATGTTTTTATTTGTTACTTTGTTTATGTTGTACTAATATTTCTTGTTCATATGTTCAGGTATGGATTATCCATCTTTGCTTAATGATCGCGTTGAATATGATCATTGGGGCAGATTGCTGAAATATTATGGATTCCACGATAATACTCATCGTATCGAGCCTCTACAGTGTCGCACTTCGAATGAGTACTGGATGATACACCCTGCTTGGGTAGACAGGTACAAAGTCATTTGTATTGATATTACTATTAATTTTTGCCTTTTGATTATCTATTACTAATATGTGTAAATTTGTTTGTAGGTTGAAGTGGGCTGGACTTCTACCTTTCGCACGACTAGTAGAGTCAACCCGCGAGGACTTGGAGGAGCATCCTCGCCATGAGGTGATAGAGATCGAGAGGAAGATTACCTTGGACAGGGCTTTGCTCAGTGGTTTAGTGGACCGGTGGAGACCGAAAACCCACATGTTTCACTTCCGTTGGGGTGAGATGGCTCCTACTTTGCAGGACGTCTCATACTTGTTGGGACTTCCGTTGGCTGGTCATCCCATAGGGCCATTGAAAGCACCTAGAAATTGGGCGGCGGATCAGATTGCTCGTTTTAACGGAGTCCGTAGAGACGTGGCATATCCGGATATAGATTCCTCGCATGGGCCTAAATATGCTTGGTTGAGAGAGTTGCAGGTATATTACTGCATTGTTATGTCATGCAATCTATTTCGAAATTCGGTTGCACTGTAATTTCATATGTTTTCTCATTCCTATCTTTACAGATATGGAAGTTTCAACAGACTACTGAAGAACAGATTACTCGGTCCTTGGAGGCGTACCTGATGTGGTTATTTGGGAAGATTATGTTCATAGAGAGTCACGGAGACACTATTTCTGCGGGTTTCATCCCTATTGCACTTGAGATTGCTAATGCAGTGACTCCGGATGACATTACACCGAGGAGTTGGGGTTCTGCCTTGCTAGCATGCATGTACAGAGCTATGTGTATTAGTTGCCGCAAGAGTAAGCCACGTTCTATCCTCCTTGGATGCCCACTTTTTCTTCAGCTATGGTCGTGGGAGAGATTTGCTATTGGACGCCCAGACATTAAAGTGAGTGAGCCATTTCCTGCTGACGAGATGGTGGATCCTGATGACATCGATATGCCAACTATTGCTACACTTTGGACACGTCGAAAGGTACATGCGTAACGATATTGTTTTTATTTTGCATTGCTAAAATACGTGTTTCACAAACTAACTCTTAATTTTTACATACAGAGACGGTTTGCCTTTGACCAGGTTAGGGGCTGCTACCAGTCGATTACCGAGTCATTTGATTTTTACCCCGGCGATGCGGTAATTTGGGACCCATATTCTCCTGCAAGTATCGCAGCTAGATATCCTGGTGGGCTTTCTTATTTGTGCACAAGAGATCGCGAATACTGGCTTACAAAGTCCAAGATTGTGTTTGATATATTTGTGGAGGAGATGTCTCAACAGAGGGTTATGAGACAATTTAATCTTCTTCAGGATATAGTTCCACCTCCAGCGGATGAGCCCTTACTAGCAGAAATCCACGAGTAAGTATTATTGACTGCTGCTATTTTTTATAAGATACATACCTGCAGACTTCTTCTATTTTTTATAAGATATATACATGCAGACTGCTGCTATTATGGTGCTAATGTTATAATTTACAATAACAGGTTAAAAAGGAAGGGCACAAATAGGACCGTGGAGAAGTGGCTCACATTTGTTGGGAAATACATTAGAGAGTGGGAATATGCGCGGAATAATGTTTGGTCCTCAGATGTTCCATTCGATCCTCAACTCTTTGAGGAGTATTGTAGGAGGTACAACAGATATATCCGCACATGTCTCACTAAGGCAAGAGACCCCAAGGGATATTTCGAACCAGCACTATGTGATATGTATGATGCAGGATCATCGGCAAGCTCAAGAATATAAGCTGTAAGTTATTACAATTAAATATTGATATGGTAAACTCTCTATTTTGTAGCTAATCTTACATATTATTTTTTGTTCAATTTTTGTAGGCGGATGAGATTCACGGAGCCGTTCATGATATTTACAACTTCACACGCTCTCAGTCTACGACGTCTCTAATTCCACACCAACCTGTTGTCACCTTTCTGGGCAAGCTGGAGAAAAAGCTACGTTCTATTTACTCCACTCTCATTTGCCGTACTACTGATGATGTTCGTCAGAGAAGTGGACAAATGGACCCTCATACTTGGACGCCGCGTCCACCGCGGTATCCAGAAGTGCCTACGCCTCCAGCCCCTCTCAGGCATGCTCCACGTCCACGTCTTGATCCACAGGGGAGTATGAGGCCACCTTCTACTGTTGAGCCTAGACGTTCAGCTTCGCGGCGCTCCACGTCGAGACAGAGGCCACCTCCTCCTGATCAGGCTGGAGGTTCAGCTTGGCAGCATCAGCAGCAGCCTGATCCTTACCAGCCTGGAGGTTCAGCTGGGCCTTACCAGCAGCCTGCTCCTGATCAGGCTGGAGGTTCAGCTTGGCAGCATCAGCAGCAACCTGATTCTTACCAGCCTGGAGGTTCAGCTAGGCTTTACCAGCAGCCTGCTCCTGATCAGGCTGGAGGTTTAACTTGGCAGCATCAGCAGCAGCCTGATCCTTACCAGGCTGGAGGTTCAGGCTATGTGCAGCACCCGGAGTATGACTACATGAGCCAGCCGCAATATGGAGGCATAGCGTCGCAGATTTTTGGTTATACTCCACAGATGGCCATGTCAGAAGGTACGTGTAGTTCACAGTTGTTGTATTTCTTAAGTTATATATAGCCGTAATTTCCTAATATATTTTGTTGCATTGCACGCTACAGCACAGGGAGGGACGTCACCTATGCAGGGATCGACTTGGATGACTGGTGACATTGATATTAACTCAGACCCTACGGGTGGTTATATGGCCTTGCTTACTACTCCTCCACCTGATCCCACACAGCAGTCACAGACCGACAACCAGGAGGTCGAGAGCACTCAGTACTATCGAGCGGCCCCTAACAGGTATGGATGGACGACGCCTCCGCCACGAGGACCACCACGTGCTCCGCGTCGTCGATGATCTATGTGATCATCATATCTTTGTATCCTAATAATTTGTATACACATTCGTATTAGACATATATTTGTAATCATGTTTATGGTTCTCATTGAACTACTATCCCATGATGTATGAGACACATATATTTGTCACGATTTATTTCCGACTATTTTTCCCCGCTCGTTCTTTCCCACCTATTATTTCGCGCTAGTTGTTTCCCGCCAACTCTATTCCCGCTCCTAATTTTTAGTATAATTTTTCCCGCTTGTTCTTTCTCGCAAACTATTTTCCGCTCGATTTCGCGATGTATCTCGGACTTCCTATATTTGAGAATCGAAGAAATAAGATTTTTTGCAACAAATTTCACTGATTTTCATCAAGAAATGCTCTTACAATCGAAGAAATAAATTTTGTGAATAACGGCAGCTGAGAAAGAGCAAAGAGAGAAGAATAAATCTGCGGGGTGTGTCAAGCGATTTTGGTGCGGCAGCGGCTACTCGCACCCGCCGGTTGCGACGGCAGGCTGGGCAGGCCGACAACACGCGGGCCCCCCACCTAGTCGTATCCGCCGGATACGATTTCTCTAATCGCGTCCGGCGGACGCGACCGTGTCCTAAATCTGCAATTACCTCTTAATTAATGCTACTTTTGAAAATGCTCAAAAAAAGTGCAATAAAAAAAAATTCGCAAGAAAAATATGGTGATTTCTTATGCGCACATGTGTTGACTCAAATGCCTGGAAGATTGAGTGAGTTCCTATGCCAATGAGTACTTGAATGCCGATTGTAATCTCCTTCCATGTGCCAGTAGCCGATCGAGGGATGACTGCAAATGTGCAGAGTTTTTTTTTTTGGCACACATGATATATTTGATATATAGTTGTCCTGTCAAGTTAATGAAGACTGGACCATGTCATCTTTCAGATTTCCTTGGTAAGTAAAGATCATCAAGTGGAAATGTCATAGTAAAAATAATATGGTGTAGGTTCTTCTCGGATAGTTCGTTAGCCTATAATATGGGCGTAGGTTTTTCTCAGATAGTCGTTAGCCTACCATGTGTGCATGTAAGTTATACACATAACTTACATGTAGATACTGACCCTTTGGTCAGCAGTATGTAATTATTTGACTGATTGTATTGCCTATAAATTTTAGAAGTTACCAATTATAGTTGCAATGGTGAATTTATATTTATTCTCTACAAAAATAATGAGTTCATACTTGAGTTGGAGGAATCGTTGTAAGCTGTCATATGTAATTCAGATATGTCATTGTCTATTATCCTATTCGAGACAAATATATTAAAAAGTGTCATGTAGTGTGCACTTCCATTAAGAAGGAGTCCAGAACATACTAAAGTTTTTCATACTATACATAGTCTTTTCATTATTTTAGTATGGCTGACATAAGGTTACTATACATACAGAAAAGGAATTAGTATCATGATAACTGAGTTCTCCTGGAGCAGTGTGTTATCAGAGGTTTTTAAGAAATAATTTATAAAGCTTTGTTTCGAGGGTCCAATGGTCAATTGAAGCCAAACAGAGAATTAGAAGCCTGGTAGTCGGCATTATAAATGCTACGTTTGCTCTGAAATTCAAATGTAGGATAAAGTTTCCTCTAGATAGTTATTGTATATTTTTTCCTCCTCGGTTTGGACTTTGGTATCGCTTCTGCCAAATTCGTGTCTTTGTTGGCTTGGTCATAGTTATTATTGGTCAAAATAATTCAGCAGACTAATCTTCTTTTTCTTGTGTAAAGAAGGATGTTTAAAAATGATAAATTTGGACTGAAAATTTCTCTAGCTAAATTTGCTCACTATAGTTCCCTAGCACAATAACATTGTTTAGAATAAGCTTAAGATACTCTTTTATATGCAATTTCAAGTTGCATTTGGTCAGAGAACTGTAGTGGCATTCATGGATCCTATATGCTGTATCCTGAAAGGCCTGGTGAGCTTCGGTGTTTCCACTGCATGAGGCATGGTTCCTGTAGGTTTCAGATGAAATGTATCAGTGAGGGCCTGATGAACATCCACATGCCGTCGTACCTGAACTACTATGCAGAGGGAAGCAGACTGAACCTTAATGTATCTCCTCATGAGTAATGTTCCTGATGAACTAAGTAGTTGTCTGCTAATGGATTGTTAAGGAGCTTAGCTCTACTGCTGTTTTACAATTATGTTTAAGATATGTTTAGTGATGGATGCTATATCTGACTAATGTAAGACTTGAATTCTGATGTTGTCACATCGCAAGTACTCCTTACTCACCCAGAATCCCAGGTTCACACATTTTTATTAGTGGTTCATTGTGGAAGCACTAGCTGCTGCAGTGCCGCAAGGAAAACTCAATCACAATTGATCATGTTTAGTTGTCGATTAGATGACACATTCTGAATCTACACTGACCCAGGGCAAATTGACTCATTTGCTTTGAGAAGTTCTTGAGTATATAAATATATTACATCAGGCTCTTTAAGTTGTAACTATGACTTACACATCGTAAGCATCCTATTTCCCTAATCAGCAAGTCTTTCTTCTGCTTGCGAGGTTTCAAAAATTCTCTCTTATGCAGGTACCATGGACTTCCAGTTATGAACCGCAGAGTACCATGGACGGCAAGATCATGCCAGTGATGAACCGCAAAGTGGAGGAGGGTAATCGGAAGCTCAAGGCAGCAGTGGACGCGATGAGAAGAGAGATCGATCCATTGCACCCTCGGGCCTCAACCTCTTTCCTACTTGAACTCTTAGAACACATTTCTGATGAACTTTTACCAGAACTTTGCAAATCAACATCAACAGTGGTTGATGTAAAGAAGTTATGAAATCTGAGGCATTTTTCTATAGCCAAAGATCACAACTGCATGTCAACTTATATTATGTTCAGGTTTCTACATCCAAATAGATCACCTCTAGATATATCAGCGACGCTTGCTTATATTTTTTAAAAAATATGTTTTTAATTTTTCATTGGCCTTTACTCAAGGTTAAATTTCTTCATAATAATTGTATAGATCATTTCACCCTGCAGAAATATTTGTTGCAGGCTGTTCCATTCATCTCCTAGGCTACTGTTGATTCGTGACGTACTTTATTTTGAGATTTTACTTCTCCGAAAATCACAATCTTGACTTGTAGTGGTTTTAATCCACAATAGATTGCATGGAGCATTGAGAAGGAGCTACAGTGGCTGCAGACCTTGTTTGGAAATTTCTATGGATTTCATCCTCCTGGCCTTCTACATCCATATGGGGTCAAGTAACATAAGAAAAATATAGATTACATTGCAAGATGTGAATTATGCACAGATATAATTTTGACAAATGTAGGTGAACCTGTTGGTTATGCATCATCGTCAAAGTGTATGAAGGGCAGATATATATGCTTAGCTTTACACCCTAGAAGGTAGGCAACCGAAAAATCAAGAGATCACAACATGAAGGGAGAGTTTTTCGAGAAAACGTAAAGGAGTCTTTGCATTTCATTTCATTCAAAAGATAGAGTGTGAAGAAGAAACACAAGATGAAGGAGCATACACACATGAACGAGCTTGATAGAAAATAATGGGATTGCATAATTGCTTTATGCTTTGTTGTTCGGTACAGAGGATAAACCTTAACCAAACTGCTACATAAAAATCCGAAGCCACAATTATGCTTCCTGGCACAGCACTATCACTGGTGAGAGACAGTTTAGATTAGTATTCTTATGCTCTGTACATTTGATGCCAGTTGGAGACTCGAACTATCTATATTGGTAGATGACCTAGCAATTGGTGCTTGGCATTCCTTTGCATAATAAAATTTGTGTTGTGCTGGGTATAGATTTCTCAATAAAGTCTATGCAAGGGTATATGGATGAGTTATATCTCAGTTGTGTATGACTTGCTCTTGCTGTGATTTTTTTTTGCTCGGGATTTGGATCCCTATTCCAAAATTACCTTCTAGGACGTTGGAACCATTTGACAAATTTTGAGGCACTGTTATTGTTAGCACGTGTTGTCTGCACTTGTGAGGTCATGTTGCTCTTTTCAATCAAGTTAGGGAAAACTGAAGGATAAAAGATGACGAAACCTGCTATATTTTTACCATTTAGATTAAAAGATGTTTCTCAATTCTATGTGTTGGTATTTCTTTTCATAAGTCATAACATGAGAATTCTTATTGTCTTTCTCTGTTATTGTCAGAATGAGAAACCTCTTGTGGTGTCCAAGAAAATGGTTGTCGGTTACAATTCCTTTTTTTACAGCTCAGTTCATACCAGAGAGGTTGTGAGGATGAATTCTCGGTCAAACAATCAGAGACAAAACAAAAAAAAGTTGATGTATTTATCGAACTGGGCCAAGTAATATTGTTCCTTCAGTTAGTATCCATAGTTTGGAAATTGAAGTGGATGGTGAGTTGCATAGTGGTGAATTCATGTCTACGAGAGTTGTCAAAATTCAAACTGTCCATTCCTATTTTATTTACTTCACCTTGAAGCATCTTCGTATTCAAATGTTGGGAAAAACCTATTATCAGTTGTTGTAAAAGTGTAGGTCTTTGGTGTATTTTTCTTTTCCTTTTTGACCTCTTTGTAAAATGTAAGCCCACCACTGAAGTTTTTTTTGAATGGTGACGGGTCTAGAAAGACCCCGAAGATCCTGCATTAATATCGTCGGTCGGTACATTTACAGAAAGGCCCTGAAGAAGATGAAAAATACAAACACAGCCTTGTAAATGAACAGAAAAGACCCTAGGATTAGCAGCAAAAGCGATGAGGTCCGCAGTCTTCTTCCTTCTCCATCTCGATGATTCCGACGATGCAACCGAGGTCGGCTACCGTACCACCGCCAGGAAACGAGCCACTTGGGGTGGAGCGGCGGGAGAACCCAAACTCAGAGCAAGAGAAGGCATGGAGCAGCTGCTCTACAACTTTAGAGTCCGGTGAGGGAACAGAGACGAGCCGACATGGGCGGACCCAAGAAGAGCTGAGTGGGGACATAGGCCCCCACTCAAATTTCTCAAATCTTTTATATTTTAAAAAGAAGTGTTTGAAAATTTAGAACTAACAGCATAATGGCCCCCAGTCAAGCTTTGTGCCCCCACTGATTTTTTTCTTTTGGGTCCGCCACTGCGAGCTGACCCAAAGTCGATGGAGAAGAGCTCCGATGCAAGCGGCGCATCACAGCGCCCAGGACATCACAACTCCCCTTCTGCCAAGACCACCACGGTCAGGAAGCAAGAAAAAAGAGGTGCGCCGGCCACCCTCACGCCGCAGAGGATAGCCGCGCCTGCAAAAATACAGCAAAGCAAGGATTGCCGCCTCCCGCCACCACGGCCGGCCAGAAGCAATCTCACTGAGCTGCACAGGAGGAACAGCAGATCGAGAACCCGGTGCTTATTGAGGGCACCCACCTACCGCCAACACCTCGCCCAACTCCGACCAGAGGAGTACGGGGAAGATGTGTGCAGATGGCCATCCGGCGCTGCGCCTAAGCACCGTTGGGGACAAGCCCATATAGCAGAAATCCTGAGGAAGAAGAAGCTGACCACTCCCCTCGCCACCACAGCCGGCCAGAGGAGAGAGCTTCAACGACAACTCAAGCTCAAAGCTGCGGCAGATCTTATTACCGGAGTGGAGCTGGAGACCCATCGGCGAGTAGCGACGGCAGCCAACCTAGCACACACCACCGGATCAGATCTGAGTGACCCAGCGACCTCCTCACGGCACAAGGCCGGCACCCGGTATAAGGTTGGACTCAACCACTAACCTACTCTATAACTGCCGGCACCTCCCCTCCGTCGCTCCCTACCGACAACGACGGCGGGAGCGGCCTCGGTTCGGGCCGGCGCTTATGGGGAGCTCTCGCATTTCCATGGTGTAAAGATAGTAGCAAATGAGTTTTGTTAGTCCAGATAGCCCCTTCTATTTCCATGTCCTAACAAGCTTGAAGTTTAGGCATGTGTTGTTACTATAGGAAACACAATCCAACGAGCTTATTGATTCGTGCCGTGGTGGATTCTTTGTCCCCTACTTCTTGGTCATACATATAGAATTTATGATTTACTAATATTGTCAATGTTTAAAGTAGCTTTGTCTGCATTACACAGACAATGAAATATTGCTCCGCATAGCTAACAAACCGTCCTCCACTTGAAATCATCAAACATAATTGTGGAACAGGCTGATCATTGTGTTTTCGCATTGAAGTATTTCATATTCAGATATGATGCTGACATTTTTTTCAAATGTTGAGGAAAACCTGTTATTATTTGTTGAAAATTCGCATAAAAAACGACATACTTTTCCAAAAACCAGGTACTAACAGTCTGCCTTAATCATTCATATTACTATGCATATTCTATCTATGTGATGAATTTTTGAACTGTGGATTCAGTTGTAACACTGGTTGATGCACATCAGCTCTACCTGAACAGGCTATATCATCCATTAGACAGTGTTATTTGCTACTATACTTGATTACCCTTATTTCACCAGGAATATGCATGCCTAACCATTATGTATTGTCATGCCCCTAAAACTCTTGCCGGATCTATATCACGGGCGCGGCGTGCCGCCGCGCCGGCTCTTGCTAGTTTTTTTTAGAAAGCTAGCAAATGGTCAAATAAACACCCCATTAGTTTATACTGTCTCTTATCTATATCTATACCAATATAAAAAGGCACAGAGGGGGCAGAACCAACAGATCTCGACCATCGGATCGACATCCAACGATCCAAACGATCACCATCATTAGCGCTAAAACACCCGGAACGGACAACTTCACCCCCTAATAAAACACCCGTTCGCTAATCAAATCATCCTTTATTTTCCCCAAACTCCCCCGCGCGTCGATCGCCGCCGCCGTCCCTAACCAGCGCGCCCTTCGCCGCCGCCGCCGCCCCTCACCAGCACGCCCCTAGCGGCCGACCTTCCCCAGCGCGTCCGGCACCGCCGCACCTCCCCAGCACCGCAGAGTGCCCGTCGCCGCCGTCCCTCACCACCGCTTCTGTCGCCGCCGTCCCTCACCAGCGCGACCAACACCTCCTGCCCGTCACGAGGACGCCGCCGCCCTGCACCTGCCGTCCAGCCCCAAGTCCACTGCACCCGCACCCAACGCCCCACGCGTTCTCAGTGACGCCCCTGTCATGCTCTAGGCGTGCCGCCGCATCCCCGACCAAGTGACCAACGCCATCGGGAGCAATAGCGTGGGGCAGCAGCAGGAAGGCACCGCTGTCTCACTCTATTGCATGAACCTGCGCCACCGGGCAAGCGGCAACAGAGGAATAAATCAGCGCACAAATTTGTAAGCCTTTACTAATTACTACTGTGCGCATCTTGTCACTCGTTGCCTGCTTAATTGATCCAGTACTCTCAGTATATTGTACTATATTAAGTTGAACTGACTTATACGGATCTTCAACCAGTTGGACACATAAATCAAGGTAGTATTATTTATGTACTTAGTTTAGTGATTTGAAAGAATTCACATTTAAATGTACGTCAGACAGAAATACATGATTGTTTGGCCCCAGGACTCTCAATTCTTGCTTCCATTGTAGACTGTTCAGCAGGTCGCCGCCCTTCCGAGCGCGAACACTCACCACTGAACACCGCTGCTCGTCCCAGCGCCGATGTCGACCGTCTTCCACGACGAACTGCCCGTCGCGAGGTCACCGGTGCTCCTCCAAGGTATTTCAACCCCCACTTCATTAGTTTACATTTAGATAGGCTCTCCAAAATTTATTTGCAGACAATTCTGACACCTTCATTAGTTTAATGCAATTCCATGTTAGAATTCTGGAATCGATTTGATGCAAACCCTTGGTTCACATCAGGCTACCTACTGATATATATCAAATTCTGTGTAGAACCCAGTGTGAGTAAAGGGTGGAGCATCAGGTAATTAAGCCTAATGAAATTTTTGGGTACCGATTGGTGTGACAATGATATATATTGAGAGCTGAGAGTGAATAACTGGATCTGTTTTTAAAACAAAGAAAGATACTTCTTAGGATTAATTTTTTAAAGTATAATTTAATTGTGAGATAGATTCATCGATTAGAGCTTGAGAAGCATGTGTTCAGACTTTTGATGTGCAAATGATTCAATTTGTTCAGACTATAGAATTGGGAGAATGCCTACAGATGGATGCCTCATAACCAGTGTTGATTTGTTATATTTCTTAGATCATATATCTTTGTTCTACTTGGGATGCGAATTTCCTAAAAGTAGGTGCTATTTTCTTGGTCACTGGTTATGTAATCTGAACATAAAGAAGTTTAATCAGCTTTGCTAAATATTTTTAGATTCAACAATGGTGCATATATAGGGACGAGTGCGAATTCAGTTTCTTTGAAGAATTAATTGGAAGAAAGCGTACATGGAGAAAGGTATTATTGAGCTGTTCTGAAAGTGTTGGACCCTATTGTCAATATGTATGTTTTCCTGATTAATCTTTTGTTTTAAAGCAACGAACACGAACTTGCAAATTAATGAACTATTACATGCGAGAAATAATGGACAAGATGAAATTATAATGGCAAATACATCATTATTTGGCTTATCTGAAATTATCTGTCCACATTAATATTTGCCTTATTATTAATAAGAGATGCATATTGTTATTCAAGAACATTTTGAGGGTATATAGAAAAACTCCAAGTATTTAAGCATCAGTACATGGATGCATCTCTTGTAACAATGTATATGAATGTGTTGCTGGTGATTTGGATTGCCTACATAGAAATCATGTGTATTTTCATTTGTAGCTTCTATCAGTATTTGACCACATCGGAGCAAGGTCAAGAAACATTCTGGCTAAGCATTTCAATTACCTGCTCATCTATGAGTTCTAGAGTTACAGGATGAAGAAACAAAAGAGTATATCCAAGAAAAGGGATTTATTTCTATCAGACCATCAATATTCAGAACTCAAGCTACCAAAAAGGTTGCTTTACGTGTCAGTTCGACAATTTCATATACTTCTAGCTTGTTAATCCATCATGCATGATACAAAGAGGAGCGGCGAAGAGAACACATGACCTACGGGCATATATTATACGTCAGACATAAATCTTGGTAAGTTTCTGGTCAGTTTTTTGTGCTTTGATTTCTGCAAAAAAAAGTTTTTGTGCTTTGATGTTGGTGATTATAGACTGCTTTTTGGGGGTCTTTCCATATTGAATTTTTGTAGCCGGGGTGGTGCATCCGATTTTGTGTGATCGAATCGAATGCCACGATAAACGGATGGTTATATATTGGATCTTGTTTCAAATAGTTATTGTACAAGTTCTCTTGAATTCAATTCGTGCCTTGATTGCATAGAGGATTCAATGATGAGCGGTTTCTTTAGTAGTTGTAACGGAAACAAGATAGATGAAAAGTATAAAACAGCAACTCATTAAAGCAGGTGGGATTCGAAAAAACTTGCAAACAAAGATGTAATAATACTCAGTATAATTTTCACATGATTACACGTGCATTGCACGTGCACAATTACTAGTATAATTTAAAAGGAGAAGCAGCGCACTGGATTTGGAGTACAACCATTTAGTTCGAAAGAAGACCTAAGTTGTTCTTACCTCATCAACATCGTGATACCCCTTCTTTCCGGTGAGTATCTCTATAATTACTACACCAAGACTGTAGATATCAAGTCGGTATGAGTGTCGGTATGTGACTTCGGTATGGTTAAAAGATTCTGGTGCCAAATATCCTCTGCATAGATATATGTTCGTGTGATTGGTTACTGAGCAAGGTAACGCAGTATTGGTGTAAATCATAGTAGAGGACTGAATTTTTGAAAGGATTAGCAAACTTACAGCGTTCCAGCTATCTTAGTAATAACCTGGCTTTGCATTTCATCAAAGCACCTTGATAAACCGAAATCAGTAATTTTTGGTACCCAATTATGATCCAACAATATATTTGTGGGGTTTAAATCTAAGTGGACAATATTTTTCTGATGAAGATAATGTAACCCTTGACAAATTCCCGTAATGATTTGATAGCGATCTCTCCACCAAAGTCCGCGAGATGTATCTAGAAGGGGAGAGGATAAAGGAAGTTTAGTATATTATTTGACATACCCCAAGTCTGTTGTATTGGAATGAATAGAAAGGGTGAGTAATATATGGGGGATAATTAAACACATGGTGCTTAGCAATGAAAATAGAGGTTAACAGAAAATTTGTGTGCCACATGCTCCTACCAGAGATATACTCATGAAGACTCCCTTTAGGAAGATACTCGAAGCAGAGCAACCTTTGATGTACATCCGCCATAACGAATTTCCCATTGTACCTTTCCATACTCCCTTGCGTGTCGGCACAATACCCTAGAAACCGTACTACATTTTTGTGCTTCACCATCATGAGACATTCAACTTCTCGGTGGAACCCCTTCTCATCCATAAACGCATTATACATCCTCTTCACAGCCACAGTTCTATTCTCAAGCATTCCCTGCAGCGAGAAGATTCCTTGTCAGTAACAACTTCAGTTTTTAGACAAACTTTGATCGAGACCAGGGCCGCTCAGAGTCACTGTACCTTATAAACCACTGCAAAACCACCACTGCCAATTTTCTGCTGATCTGAGAAACCATTTGTGATTTCTTCCAGAAGAGACAATGGCAGGGCCTTCGGCTCTGCCGTTTCATCACATAGCATGCACTCCAGGTTCCTTGGTGTAATACTAGATTGTCGGTCCATTTGCGTACAAGCCACGGTACCCCTGAAACAAGAGCAAGCACGTCCTTTGTGAGGCTACAAGGCCCAAGTTTTCTTTTCATAGTCATGGAACACACAGATACACAGTGATAACCCTCTTCTATTTTGCAATCGAAAAAGTTGCATGGCAATACTCCTATTCCGCGGGATCTTATTTGGACTTTTGGGTACTGCAAGCTGATTCAGTCCATTTGGATGATCAGGAAATTTGAACTTAAATGGCACCCAACCAAGATGCACTAAATGGGTACCAAACATGAATCAAAGAGGTAAATATTGCAAAACAACAGTGATCATTAATACTGATACAGAGCAAATGCTACTAGATATCTCAAGCATAATATCTTAATTTCTCTCTTGTGCCGATAAGACACACGAAGTAGTTAGTTCTTACAAATTGTACAAGTGCCAAAGATCTTAGGCCCAACTAGGGATTGAGCAACCACAGGGTAGGTAACTAGAACAAAATGAATCTGGAGAAGATTATTTCATGGGAACTTTGGTAATTACCTGGTGAAGCACTTTCAAGGTGAGCTTGGTTATGATTTCCACACTAAGAGCACGGCTAGTTACTTAAGCTGTCATCGAAGGGAGAAATTACCAAAGGATAGTCCAACAAGGTGACTGAAATCTGTCAGGGTAGTTAGGCCACTACAACAAGGTCCAGCGAAAGTAGATCTGGAGAAGATTGTTTCAAGGAAATTTTGGTATTTACCTGGCGATTGCCCTATTATGTAGTCAAGGCAAGCTTGATATGATTTCCACAGCAGGACGATAAATAATTTTGCAAGCTGTCGAAGAGAGAACACCAGATAGGAGACTTACGAGTTCCAGAGCCGACACCTTAATAGAAATGAGATCTAGACCAGCTCCTGCCAAAAGGAGGGAGGAAGGAGATACTTAAATCAAAGAAGCGGCTCCAAAGATAAAAGTTTACTACTCCCTCCGATCGGAAAATAAGTGTCAGCAATTTTATACCAGCTTAGTATGAAATTTGTACTATGCCCCCGATAGTTATTTCCGGAGGGAGTAATAGGTGAGCATTTTTCTAATCCAAGTACGCATGCCACTACAAGTTACAACAAATGGTGAGGGAATTGATTACATCACTCGCCTTTCTTTTCTTTTTTCCTTCTCCTTTTGATTGCTACAGCTCCTCCTGCTTTCAATGGATCCACATCAGGATAAGTATCTATCCTCACTAGAGAGAGACATACCTCAATTCTTATGCTCAGACTGATATAAGTTGTTTAGATACAACAATGTAGAGTTTTAACCTGTTGACACATCAAACAAACACACAAATAGTTAGCAATAACCCTGATCCTGATGATCCAGATTATATGCATCATATTTTTTAGTTTCAAACAGAAGAGCCCTCCTAATATATCAACGGAAGGGTTGGCTAAAAAGGAGACAAAAAAAACTCTCTCGACCGCTCTCACTCCTCGGTCGCCCCCACGGGCGGCCAGGGGCCAAACCCTAGCGCTCCCATCTCAGGTCCTCACCTCTCCCCTTCCCCCGCGGCCGCTGGTGTGGTGCCGGCAGCGGCAGAGCTCCCAAGTTCCCGGTCGCGAGGAGGACGGCGCGGGACGACCCCGATCTGGCGGCAGGTACTGCAGCGACGGGCTGCTTTTCCCCATGCGCGGCAGGCCGGCGTGCCGCAGCGGTGGAGGCCCTTCGTGGTTGAGGCGGCGGAGCTCGGCGGCGGTGGGTCTGCCTCGTCGACGACCTCAGTTGCGGCCGGCTTCTTCAATGGATCTTGTGCCGGCGGTCTGGCAGGGCCCAGGACACGCTGCCAGAGTCGGGCGTGGTGAGCGCCAGGACGGCACGCTGTCAGGCGACAACGGAGGGCGGAGCTGGCCTCAATGGAGAAGGGCCTGCCTCGGCCCAGATCTAGGCCCATTCGGGTCTGATCTGGGTTGGCGGGCTCTACTGCCTACGCGGGTTTCAGGGGCACCCGATTTACCATAGAGTGGTTGGGGTGGGAACTCCCTATACGGCGCTCTTAGCGTCCGTTCGTGGGTTTACGCCTGCAGGCGCTCCCAGGTGGGCTGGCCCAATACGGGTGAGCATTTTTCTTTTTCTTCTGTTACATTTTTCTATAAATTTGGAAATATGTGGTGAAATAAAAAAATGCTCAGATTTGAAATTTTCATTTTGAAAAACTGTTCAGATTAAAATTTGTTCAATTCGAAATCTGTTCAATTTCGAAATTCATGTTTAAATTCGAAACATATGTTCAAATTCAAATTTGTTCAAACTCGAATGTGTTCAAATTCAAATTTGTTTGAACTCGAATTTGTTCAAATTCGAATTTGTTCAAATTCGAATTTGTTCAAACTCAAATTTGTTCAGATTCAAATTTGTTCAAACTCAATTTTGTTCAAACTCGAATTTGTTCAAATTTAAAACTGTTCAAAATTTGATTTTTTTTAAAAAAATTAGAAAATAAAAAAGAGAGGAAAAACGAAAAAGAAAAATAGAAAAGAAAAACAGAAAACCGCCTTGAAAAACCAAAGAGAAAACCAACCAGTAGAAAATAAAAAAACAGAAACCTGAGTGTTCCAAAGCCTATAAAAAAGCGAATGCCGTCCTTTTAATGGGCTCGGCCCAACTAAACCTGACGAGTCAAATACAAAAAGAGAGGGGGCGGGGGTGCGCGTCAAGCTGAAATTGGCCACAACGGGCGCTGAATAGGTTTCGCCGGTTGGGGTGCCGGATTTGGGCAGGAGGCCCAGATTTGGTGTCCGCCTAGCAGTCCCGTGATGGGTTCTGCGGGTTTAACCGGCGGGTGCGTCCTACTAGTTGAACCCCTGTTGTCCGAGTGCTGCCGCTGGCTTGGACCTCCATGTCTGTTCTGGTTGATTTGTTGTTGTGGCGCTTGCCGCGTCGTGGGCGAGATCTTGGATGCCGGGGTGGCGGCCCCGGAAGGGGGACTGCGCGGGCGTCTCTACGGCGAGCGATGTGGCGGTGGTGGTGGTCTTGCTTCTTCGGTCATGCGGATGGAGTGGAGCGGATGGTGGGGGATCCTGTTGTTGGCGGTGCTTCGGCTTTGGCAACAACCAGATTGTGGTTCGGAGTCCTAACTCGAGGACAACAGGCGGTTGAGTTCTCGGGCGGTGTGAGGATTTTTCCGGGCGAAAGCTCAGCGTCTTGGCGCCAACGACGGCAATGCCTGCGGGTGTTGTAACCCTCTTGGGGGTGTCGTTGTGGTTATCCTCGCCGTGCTTCGGCTCCGAGTGAAAACCCTTGACCTTTGCGGTCTCGACGGCGGCGGCGCTGTGCGTTGTTACCCTCTTGAGGGCGTTGTTGTGGAGCCCCGATCCTACTCGGTCTCATTTTGTTGCTTTCGGTGGCAAGTTTGGTTTTCCGTATTTTCTTTGCTTTATCTTTGATCTGCTTTTTAAGAGGTTCTGCTCACCATCTTGTATCGGTTTGATCGTTGTGGCTTTATTTATAAAGCGGGACGGAAGCCTGTTTCGAGGAGGATAAAGAGGAGACTTTACAATTGCATGCATGCTCTCTTTGAAATAAACAAATGACTGGATCAAGGCACCAGCAGCCATCGTGCACACTTGAATTACAAAACGTCCATTTCCAGGTAGGAAACTGTTCGAGTGGGAATTGAGAGACAATCACAAGAGAATGAAATCTATATCTTTATTGATGATTGTTACATGGTATTTATACAATCTGGAGAAGTAGCGGTTTCTGGATCGATGGCAGAGATCGTGGCGGTTCCACGATCGAAGGCGTGCAAATGCCCAGGAGGGAACCGTCGGGAGCGGGGGTCGGTTCCCAGGAGTGGGAACGTAACTCCTGAGATTAAGTGGAGATTATCCTTAATTATCTGAGGATAATTATTCTTAACACTCCCCCTAATCACCGCTTAATTGTATAAGTACTCATCATCTTGATTAAATCTCCTCAAAAACCCTATGGGAAAAATGTGAGGAGTATGATAGGATATGCTGTTAAAACTCCTTCAAACCCAGTGGGAAAATAAGGAGAAAATGATACAGCATATTATGATTATTGCCTCTGTTAACTCAATATGAAATAGATCCATAGAATATAGAGGTCAATAAATATGTCGTGTATACTTTCCTAAAAACCCCGATGGGGAAAAGGGATAGTATGACATATGATCTTATGTTGATATTACCTCATTAAAAACCTTAATGAGAACCTGTAAGGTAAACTCATCAAGGGAAAAAGAGTATAATATGATGCTTTGAACAGGAACAGTTCAGGAAGATACTCCCCCTGATTCTTGCAAATCTCGAAGCCGTCGCATACCAATTCCATGAATGTATTTCTGGAATGTTGAAGTTGGTAGAGACTTCGTGAATAGGTCAGCGAGGTTATCGCATGATTTGACTTATAAGATGTTTATTTCCCCACTCTTTTGGAGCTCATGAGGATAAAACAATTTAGGGGCAATATGCTTAGTGATATTGCTCTTGATGTACCCTGTTTGCATCTGTGCAACACAAGCTGCATTATCTTCATAGATAATGGTAGGAGATTCGATAGAACCAATGCCACATGACTGTTGTATGTGGTTTATCATTCTGCGAAGCCACACGCTTTCGCGTGATGCCTCATATAATGCGATGATTTCAGAATGATTGGTAGAAGTCGCAATCAGAGTCTGTTTCGAAGACTTCCATGATATGGCAGTTCCACCATGAAGGAACACAAAGCCGGTTTGTGATCTGGCATTATGGGGATCAGATAAATAGCCAGCATCGGTGTATCCAATCATATCAGAGTCCAGATTTCTCTGAAACTGAAAGAATAGGCCAAGATCCTTTGTGCCTTGGAGATATCGGAAGATATTCTTGACCCCCGACCAATGGCGTTTGGTGGGAGCTGCGCTGTATCTAGCAAGTAGATTTACTGCAAATGCGAGGTCAGGTCTCGTACAGTTTGCAAGATACATGAGCGCTCCAATGGCACTGAGATATGGAACCTCGGGTCCCAACAACTCTTCTCCATCATCCCTTGGCCTGAACGGATCTTTCTCTACGTCTAGAGAACGAACCACCATGGGAGTCTTAGATGGATAGGATTTGTCCATATTGAATTTCTCCAATATTTTCTGGATATAGGCAGCTTGGTGTACCATTATTCCTGAGGGAAGGTGCTCGAGTTGAAGACCCAAGCAAAATTTGGTTTGACCCAAATCCTTCATCTCAAATTCTGTCTTTAGATGATTGCGTGCTTCATTAATGTCTTGTGTGTTACCAATGATGTTCAGATCATCGACGTACACTGAAATGATGCAAAATCCAGATGAGGACTTCTTGATGAAGACACATGGGCAGTCATTACTGTTGGAGTAACCCTTCTGAAGAAGGAACTCGCTAAGTCGGTTGTACCACATCCGTCCCGACTGTTTCAAGCCGTACAGAGACTTGTTCAGTTTTACACAATACATGTTGCGTTTTGTGCTTGCATCCGGTACAGAGATTCCATCAGGAACCTTCATGTATATGTCCGAATCTAGTGACCCATAAAGATATGCGGTCACGACGTCCATCAACTGCATGGATAGACGATTTTGCACTGCCAAAGATATTAGATATCGGAAAGTGATACCACTCATTACTGGAGAATATGTCTCATTGAAATCAATGCCGGGTCTCTGCGTGAAACCCTGTGCTACGAGCCTCGCTTTGTATCTCACCACCTCATTGTTCTCATTCCGTTTCCGGAGGAAAACCCATTTGAATCCCACAGGGAAAACTTTGGGAGGTGTTGGTATTGCTTCTGTGAATACCTTCCTTTTATTAAGCGAAGCAAGTTCTGCTTGTATTGCTTCCTTCCATTTAGGCCAGTCGGAGCGTTTTTCACACTCAACGATAGTCCTTGGATCATGATCATTGAGAAGGGTATCAGCAATTGTAGCAGAAAAATAAGTGTCGACAATCGTAGACTTACGGTTGAATGATTCTCCAGAATCGATATAGTTGGTGGATATCTCATGCACCCTTGATGACTCTTCGTGATTTCCCAATACGCGTGAGTCCAGGTGTTCCGATGTCCCAGCCAGTGTGTGCACGCTGGAGCTGGGTTGTGGAGGTTGCCCTTCCACTGGGTGTATACTACCCATAAGGTGTTTGTCAACGTTGAGCTGACTTGCATTTACTGATTTGGAGGATTTTCTCCTCTCTCTCCTTTGTTGCTTGCGAGAAGCAGGATCCGGGTCAGAGGCCGTACTACTCCCCCTCTTTTTAGGATCAGGGAGCTGAGTGGTTTTTACTGGTACCTCCACTCTTTCGGGCGCGTTTCTGGCCGGTTTCCAGGATTTTGTTACACCTTTTAAATCAGTAAACGAATCTGGCAGATTATTTGCAAGATGTTGCAAATTTATGATTTTCCGAACTTGAAGTTCGGTCTCTTGGGTACGTGGATCCGAGGCTGAAATGGCGATAGCATTCCAATCAATTTCCGGGCATTCTTTCTGGTACTTGAAATCTCCCCCTAATGCCGGAAAATGTTCCTCGTCAAAGATACAATCAGCGTGACGGGCTGTGAATAGATCCCCTGTAAGGGGTTCCAGGTACTTGATAATCGATGGCGATTTGTACCCCACATAGATCCCCAGTTTTCTATGTGGACCCATAGATGTCCGCTGGGGTGGTGAGATCGGGACGTACGTAGCACATCCGAACTTACGCAGATGGGAAATACTGGGAGGATTTCCACGTACCAATTGCAGAGGGGAAGTACTGTGATATGCAGTAGGTCGCAATTGGATTAGGTCAGCAGCGTGTAAGACTGCGTGACCCCAACACGAGCTTGGCAAGCTGCAATTCATTAACAAAGGTCTTGCAATGAGTTTGATTCTCTTGATTAGAGATTCAGCCAAACCATTTTGAGTATGGACGTATGGAACAGAGTGCTGAACTTCAATCCCCAGGGCCATGCAATAGTCATTGAAGGCACGTGAAGAGAATTCTGCAGCATTGTCCATGCGAATTGATTTAATTCGACTTTCTGGAAAATGGGCCTGTAACTTAATTACTTCCCTCATTATCTTGGCAAATGCATGGTTTCGTGTGGAAAGAAGACACACATGTGACCATCGTGTAGATGCGTCAATCAAAACCATGAAATACCGAAATGGTCCAGATAATGGTTGGATGGGACCACAAATATCACCTTGAATGCGTTCAAGGAACTGAAGTGGTTCAGCTTGTATTTTGATGTGCGAAGGCCTCAAAATTAGCTTTCCTGTGGCGCACGATGTGCACACAAAGTCTGATGACTGAGGAAATTTTGACTCATGCAAATTGTGACCAATGGAATTGCTAGTAATTTTCCTCATCATCCCGATGCCGGGATGCCCTAGGCGATCATGCCAGATTTGGAATGCATCAACATTCTGGAAAATTACCTTATAAGCAACATGATCTACGGGCTTGATGTACGTATAGTACAATCCAGACGACAGAGAAGGAATTTTTTCAAGTACTTGCTTGCCATATCCGTAATCCTTTGTGAAGAGTAGATACTCCTCTTTGTTGTCCTCATGGGTTTCAATGTGAAAACCATTTTTACGGATATCTCGATAACTGATTAAGGTACGTGAAGAATCGGGATACAGCAAGGCATCCTCAATTGTCACTTGTGTACCATTTGGGAGGGTAAATATGGCACGTCCAGTACCAACAATTACCGTATCGCATCCAGCGATAGTCAAAATATCTCCATTCATCTTTTTCAGAGTCTGGAAATACTTGAGCTCCCTCAGTATCGAGTTTGTGGTCGCACTGTCCACAAGGCATAATTCCTCTTCCATCGGATTGTTCCCGTAGAGAGCTATATATAAAAATGAAGAATTTTCAGTAAGAAAACCTTATTTAAATATATAGAATACAATCTTATTATATCAAAGTGCTGATACAATATACATGACAACAATACTTATATTCTATTACAATATCACACATGGACATAAATAAAACGATCACTAAGGAGATTGTGGGACTATCTAGTCGAAGTCTCCAAACATGTCCGTTGAGGCGTACTCAACCATCATGTTCTCCGTGCCCATAGGGTCCTGTGACTTCTGGAGGGTCATAGTGCTGCTAGGTTCCGAAGGAACGTCTTGCGAGCAACCAGCTCCATCGGTGTCATCTGGATGAAGATTGAAGTTGGCTTCAAACCTTTTCCCTTGAGGTCCTTTGCGTCCTTGGGATTGCTGGTAGAGAATGGCCAGATGCTTAGGGGTCTTGCACTTGTTGGTAGGATGTGTGTAGCACCCACACCTATCACAAAGCTTGGTTTTTTCAAACTTGGGCTTTGCAGTGCTTTTCCCACGGTCCGAGTTTCTAGGCTTTTTGTTCCGCTTGCGCTTTCGCTTACCATTGAACTTTGATGATTTGCCTTTGGAAGCACCATCAAAATTACGTCCATTTGCAACATTCATATGAACTTCGGGGAGAGGTTGGGAACCAACCGGCCGCTGAGAGCCGTTCTTAGCAAGCAGCTCATCATGCTTTTCAGCCTGAAGTAAGATATGAATGAGGTCGGAATAGACTTGGTAGTCGCGAGCACGGTATTGCTGCTGGAGGAGCCTTTCAGATGGGAGCATAGTAGACAAAGTCTTTTCTATCTTTTCCGCATCAGTAGGTTCCTTCCCGCAAAAGCGCAATTTAGAACTTATCTTATGAACCTCATGATTGTACTCTCCAATGGACTTGAAGTCCTGGAGTCGAAGATGTGTCCAATCATGAAGTGCTTCGGGCAGGACAACTGCCTTCTGCTGTTCATACCTCGTCTTGAGGGCCTGAAACAAAGTAAATGGGGATTCCTCCTCCAAATACTCAGACTTAAGATCTGAGTGAATATGGTGCCTTATGATGTATAAGGCAGAATATTTCTGCTCATCTCTCAACGGCGTGACTCCAGCCGGGAGGGGATCCTCCGGATTCTGGATTGCACGCACTAATCCACGGGATGCAAGAGCGATCTTGATGTCCATGGCCCAAGTAGGGTAGTTGCGGCCATCTAGCTCGAGTGAATCGAACTCTTTAGCCATCGGTTACCTACATGGGTAAACCAGAGATTATTAATTTACTCACGGTAAATCAAAAACCATCATGGTTTTGTTGTAATGAATATTGCAAAATTAATGAAATTCAAGAAGTGGGCTTGAAAATCACTAGTGTAGTCTTCAAACTGTTAAGTGTGACACATTGAAGATAATCTCCAATTCGGAGTAGATCTTGCAGAACTAGAGAGTATAATCTGATGAAATCAGTAGATACTCATGTTTCTAGTACCTTATGTCATCACTTAATGAAATGTATGGGAGAGCACTTCAATAGTGATAGATAGTCTGCAATGCAGTAGATCTTTACACTATCTATTGATCCCAAAACATCAATTTGAAGAAGTCACTTTAAACTTTGCATATCAATTCGTGCTTGTATTAAGCCGAAGGCTCAATTAAGACGATGAATTGATTTATTTGCGCGAAATTGAAAATTCCATGCAAATGGTAGATGCAATTAATCTCAACATGTCGATAACATGGAAATATATACATCACATCAAATAGTGCTGGAATACATATTGTACTCTATAGATCTACAGTACTGAAGATTAGATACTGCAATAAAAACAGGTCTAAAACAGCTTTAAGTTGCTAGAACTACTGTTAAAGATGCTAAAAAGCGAAATATAAAAAGATTTTTATTTCAGCTAATGATTTAGCCCACCGGCCCAGCAAAAGGAAGCAGGCAGAGCCGGCCCGATCCAGCACCGACAGGGGCGAGAGGATAAGGCGTCATGGGGGGCGGTCGGCCGTCGTTGACCCCGACACCACGCCCACCTGCATCGACCCCCATCCATGGCGCTGCTCCTCCTGTCAGATGCGGCCGCCTCCACCCCCTGCTGCCGCCGACGGCGGCTCAACGGCGTCCAGCCGAAGTCCCCATACCTCCTCCGTCCTCTTCTGAAGAAGAATCCCCGGCGAGAAGCGTCCCAGGAGCCACGCCATTGGAGTGGCCATTGGAGAGGGACCTCGCCGGATTCCTCTCCCCCGGCCGACGGCCGGCACGGCTGCCCACCAGGACGGCGCGCGGCTCGACGAAGTGGCCAGGAGGAGGCGGAGCAGCGGCTGCGGAGCCACCCGCTCCGTTGCCGAGGACGTCGCCGGCCGAGGTCACCGGCGCGTGCAGGCGCGGCTCCGGTCCGGCCCTCAACGGCTCATGCGCCGGAGTCGGAGAAGGGAGGACGAGGGACCACGCTGGCGAGGTCGCTGCAGGCGCCATGGGCACGGCCTCCTCGATGTGGATGCGGTGCAGGAGTCTTGGGCATGCCCAGCCGTGTACAGGGCATGGCAGAGGCGGAGGTGGGGCGGCGAGGTCGGCATCGTCGATGCTCATGCCGTCGCCCGCGGGCTCCATCTCCTCATCAGCGTGCAGGAGCGGCGCCGCTGGACCGGCGAGGATCCACGCCGGCAGAGGCGGCGCCTCCGGCATCACTGGCGGAGTTGGAAGGGCGGCCTGGGTGCCTGATGGCCCAGCGCCATCACCACCACTACCGCGACGAGGTCGCGGACCATGGCGACGGCCGCGGCGGACAGCGAAGCTCTGCATATAGCGGCCGTAGCGGTGGCTATCGTGGCGGTGAAGAACATGATGATGGCGGCCACGACCATTGCTGCGGAAGAGGCGGCGCTGCCCATCACGGTGGTAGCGGCGGTGGCCACCAGCACCATGCCGGCGACGCGCGTTGAAGCGGAGGCGACGGTCTTCCTGGCGAAGAAGGTGAAGAAGAAAGCCTCGGTAAGTCATTGCCATCGTTCTTACCTTTCTTCTTCTTTGATTCTTCTTGCTCCGGCGATCGCTGGAATTGCTCTCGGGAGCGTGCTGATAACGTGTTCGAGTGGGAATTGAGAGACAATCACAAGAGAATAAAATCTATATCTTTATTGATGATTGTTACAGGGTATTTATACAATCTGGAGAAGTAGCGGTTTCTGGATCGATGGCAGAGATCGTGGCGGTTCCACGATCGAAGGCGTGCAGATGCCCAGGAGGGAACCGTCGGGAGCGGGGGTCGGTTCCCAGGAGTGGGAACGTAACTCCTGAGATTAAGTGGAGATTATCCTTAATTATCTGAGGATAATTATTCTTAACAGAAACAAACATGCTGCATGCATCATGTGAACAGCCACACACTTGTCGCCGAGAGACAAGGAGACCAGTATGAATACATTTCCGTCATAGAATAAGAGAACTGCAGCACAGTTTGGGGCGGGCGATGATGAGGTATATAAGAGCTAGCAGGGGGTATCTTTATTTCTTGATAGGGCACAAAGAGAGAAGCATGCTAACCTTATGCTCAGACTGATGTAAACTATAGTTTAGGCTCTTCAGTTGATAGGATTAACTGTAGATTTTTAATATGTTGATACATAAAACACAGTTAGCAATAGCTCCAATGTTCAAGATTACTTGCATAATCTTCAACTGGAAAGGGTACAGAAGAGCTAGCGCTGCTAATATTAACACAAGAATTACACGAAAGGTTATACAATACAAACGTGAAGGACAAAGAAAAGGGGGAAGTGACCAGTAAGCATATAGAGTAGTGCCCAAATAAAAAAGTGCCATTTAATTAAAGATGGAGGTTCCAAGTTAATCAAAGTGGCTCCACCGAGGAACCAACAATCAAATCTTTCACAGCTCAGCACTAGACATTATTTTTAGGATGAGGTATATAATAAGAACCACTGGCAGGAGGTACATAGAGAGAAGCATGCTAAGAGCATCTCCACCAGCGCCCCTAAAATGGTGGCCGACAGGGCGTTGGATGGGCCATTTTAGGGGCGCCGGCAGGCCCTCCCAAAATTTTGGGACCGGGCTCCCACACCGGCGGCCCCAAAGCGCCGCTCCCAAAAAACATGAATTTAAACAAATTATAAAAACCCGCGGATTTTCATTGATTTTGGCACAAACTTGCGCGGGTTTACAAATTTTTCTAAACCCTAACCCTAACGGCCGCCGTAGCGCCCGCGGCCACCACGACGACGCTCTCCAGAGCTGCTGCCGGCACCGCCGTCCTCCATCTTCACGTTCGGTTTGACGTCCTCGTCGCTGTCGCTGATGTCGAAGACCGGCTGGCCGCCGGGCGCCCCTCCTGCCGCTCCTCCGGCCCCGGCCAGCGAGTGTGCGACGGCGAGTGACAGGCCGGGCGCGTCTTCCGGGTCGTCGGGGTGGCTGGAGAGCTTCGCCAGCATCTCCCGGTCCGCGACCCACCATGGCCGGGTCTCCTCGAGGAGCTCCGACGGGATCTGCTCCCACTCCTCCTCCTCCGGCTCCTCCTTCTCGCGGCGGGGAGGCGCCGATGAAGACCCACCGGCATCCCGAATGACGATGCCGGTGCTGCACGCTGGTGATGGGTATGGCACGGAGCCGCGGCAGCCAGATGCCCGGGCGGGGCGCGTTCTCCGGCAGCTCCCGCTCGTGGATCAGGAGCATCTGCCAGCGGCGGCCGATGAGGGCGTCCAGCTTCGCGCCCTCCGGTATCAGCGGGATGGTGTAGCCCACCGCCGACACGTTCCACCCGTGCGGCAGGTGCCATGCTGGCAGGACGAGGATCGCGTTCTCCCAGAGAACCCGCGACTCGACCTCGGTGAAGTTCGTCGGCCGGACGAAGCCAGCGCTACCGCTGATACCTTTGTGCGGCATCACCGTCGATGCAGGTAGTGCGACGGGGAGAAGTGAGGCAACGGGAGGAAGAGGGAATGCTGGGCAGCGGGGAGGAGTGAGACGCCGGGAGGAAGACGGGTTTTTATGGCGGGAGGAGAAGCTCCACTGGCACGCATTCATGGCGGCGCAGGCGTCGCCGCGTGGCCGTCGGGCTCCGCTCGGCGCCTCGGGAACCCACGGCGCAATGAAAGCGACAATCGATGGCGGTCACGTCGTCATAAAATAGGCTGACCGTCGGCCGCGCTCGCTTATACGCGGGGCCAGGGTGTCGGTAGCGAGTTGCCGCGTACTGTCGGTGCCCCCGATAGGATCCTGCCGCACAGGAGGACGCGTCGGCTTGATTTTGGGAGCACCGGTGCGACCCTTTTTTAGCCCCCGAGCCCAATTAACGCCGGCCGCATTTTGTGAGCGGTTTTGGGGCCTTCGATGGAGATGCTCTAACCTTATGCTGAGGCTGATGCAATTAGCAGTTACAATCCTCTGCTCCGTAGGAATTGACTAGTCATAGTGCATAGTACCATATAGTAGTATCATGCATATGATACTAGTGTATGATACTACTTCTATAATGGATGGTATCATGTTATAGTATCATAATTTTATCATATTTATTAATTTATAGAATCTCAATACAAAACAATGTAGTACAAGATTTATCTAGCATTAAATTTTCTCGTAATATGCGCTATGATATAGTATCTACCTATGATACACTAATCCTCTCTCACTTCCTTAATTAGCTGCCACATCAGCATTTTAGTGGACCTAAGATGCATGATACTAGCTAAGATACTAGCACTATGGCTAGCCTAATGTAGAATTTATATCTGTTGACACATCAAAAAAATGTAAGAAGTTATTAATAGCTCTGATGATTGAGATGATATGCATCACATTTTCAATTATTAACAGTACAGAAGACCCGCTAATATTAACACAAGAGTTGCATAAAAGGATACAAACGTGGAGGACAACGAAAGGGAGGAAACGAAGAGTGCGCAAACAAACCAAGTGGTGTTATTAACGATGCAGGTATTAAATTAATCTAATGGCTCCACCGAGGCACCAACATCCATATGGATAATGTGCACTTGAATTACAGAACGTCTATTTGCAACCTGGCAGGTAGGAAAATAGTTGTTTCTTTTCAGGGCTTCTTTGGTTCATACGATAGGAAACCATAGGAACTAGCAAAACCATTTTAAAAATGACACGTGCTTTCTTTGGGCGGGAGGAAGGCATTGGTGGTTGGATTGTTTCTCATTTCACGGGACCGATCAAAGTGATTTCTTGCCTGCGAAGTTGGTTTTGTGATTTTGTGTCCACCGTAAACATATGTGTGCAGAGTGTATCTACCTAGCTAGGCCCTGTTCGTGCAAGTTGAATCTCACATTTTTGGTGTGTGAAGGAAATGCAAAACTGTCATTATATTCATGAAGGTTGCATGTACTAGTAAACATCTAAACCACTTTCTCTGGAACAGATAAATAGTGATCGCCAAACGGATCGAATAGAAACAACTTGTGGTAGCTTTGCCTACAACCCCTGGATGTTCCAATCCAATCTTCCACATCAATCTGAGTGAGTTACTGGAGGAAAACTAAAGATAGCATGGCAACCGATGTAACTAGTTGATACCCCGTGCGTTGCTGCGGAAATTATATGCACATGATTCAGAACATTTTGAAGAAAAAATATTGTTTGAAAATTAGATGGGCAATGTGGAATGGCAATGGACATTATGTCGACTACAATTGTATCTGTGTAGACTGAACTGTGTTGACTGTGATGTTGATTGTTGGCTTGTTGAACAGCCGAAATTATCTCATGAGATCTTGCATATTACTATTAGAAGTGAGAACACATGCATTAAACTACAGTAAAGTGATACATAGAAATCACAACTCTGATTCAATTCCAATCGCCATGTACATGGTTTCAATCTCCTCTAAAAAAAGCTTTTAAGTAATAAAGTGCTCTTCATCAGAAAAAATCTCCCCTAAAAAGACTAAGAATAAAATACTGTAGTTTAACCTCCAAAACAATATATAACACATGATGATGTCGTAAACTAAAACGACAGTAAGAAAATTGACTATTACCTTCATGCATATAACAAAATAGTTTCTACTGGAAGCAAGCAGAAGCACACTGATTCAAAATTCAAGGGCAGGATAAATATATAAAGGGTCATCTAGCACGCTCCAAGGACGGTAGGAAACTTCTTTTACCAACACTGACATTGTTGCTAATTAATGTGAATTTTATCACTCAGGTGGTTTCTAGCCGAGGTTGTTGGTGTAGATTTTCCTGGCGTCATTTTGTCAAATACCTGATCAACAGGATTCTGAGCATCAAATCGAATGAATATGCATCGGGCATATGAATGAAAATAGAAACAAAGAAAAAATTGATTGGTGGATAGCACACACAGTCACACATAGACAAAAGAGAGACAAATACCTCTCTGAAGGCACTACTTAACCCGTTAACCTATGGCCGTGGAGCTATGATATGAAGTCTTGATACCTTTCGAGTCTTTGCTTTTCGAGTCTCCCAGGGCGCGATTGCCACTGATGGTTGATATACAACAGAGAAAACGACAGCGCTGTTGATCACCATATTCACGGAGCTAGATTATCTGTTGAGCTATCGTACAGCAATCGTACATGTGATTGTCGTTCGCACAGTTATTCCATTACCTGTCTAGCGTCGCCCTCGCGATGAATTGGACCAGAAAGGGCAAAGCACCTAAAGACGCAAAGGAAGAGATGATAAAACTGACTGCAATATAAAAGTTTCAAAAGATAATCAAATATTAAAAAGGTGAAGAGAGACCATAAAAATGAGAAAACGGATTGCAGCAACTCCATGCACCAATTAAAAGCAATGGCAGATGCTATAATTGATGCTTCAGAAGGCTTCTTAAAAAAGATGAAGAGACAGAAGGCAAATCATCAATGTGCATGAACGAAATCAAGTACTAATGCTTACTGATGAATGAAACTGGACCCAGGCTGTGGACTTGTTGATGCCTAAGCAGTAAGCACACATGGAGCACGTGGGCTTGGTTGCACCAGCACTAGGAGCGGATGACTCCAAGCTCTAGGCCATCGACTTGGAAACGACAACTCTAGCCGGGGACGCTTCCATGGTTACTCACTACACATAAAAAATACTCTAGTAGATGAGGCGCAAAAATTACTTGATTTCTTGCAGTACTACTTGCCTCCGCTGGGGTGGATCTACCATGACGCTGATCAGCAAGGTGGAGTTTCACTGCACACGAAAAGGCGTGATGTCGCTCGCTCTCGCGCTCGCTCCCCACCTCCACCCACCTCCACCGGCGCCACCGCGAATCCTTCCCGCTCGCTTCCCTCTACTCAGGCGTCCTCCGTGCTACTCCCCTCCTCCCTCTCCGCTACTCGGTGATGGCGGCTTCGGGGAGTTCCGGCGGATCGAGCTCGCGGGATCGAGAGGAGGAGCGGCGCCGTTGCGAGATCGATCTGGAGATGCAAGCGCGCCTGCGGCACAAAATCGAGCTCCTCTACTTCCAGCTCGCGTCGCCGGAGGAGCAGATCCTCATGGTGGAGCCACTGGCCTGGAGGCCGGAAATCCCCCCTGTGGATCCTCGGCGACTGCTCCGTTTCCTGCGGGCGAGGCTCACGGAGGGAGGTGCTGGCAAGGGAATCCCTCGATTCCGAGGGGGCGGCGATCTCCAGGCGCTCAGCCACGGGTGGCTGGTCGGATGCCGCCAATCGGAGTTGAGGGATGGAGAAATCGGCGGGGAGCGTGTGCCGCGTCGGTTGGATTCCGTGAGGTATGTAGAGCAAGAGATCCGCCATTGCTCAGAAGCTGGATTCCGTGGGAGGAGCCGGTGAATTGGGAGTCATCGCCGGAGTTGGACTGTGTCGGGCGGTCTGAGCGGTCTGGTACTGTTGCGACCCGTACATCGGGTCGCACCGGACCCACCTCGATTCTCGAGCAGGACAAGAGCTCTGATGTACTTATTTCTCAGCCAGTCTCGAGGCAGCCATTGCCGTGGTCTCCGCCTATCAGCAAGTTCCTCAAGCTCAGATCCACCGCTGCTCGCCGTCTCACGCTGGCGATCGCTGCAGAGGAAGAGCATGAGGAGTCAATGGATGAGAGGGGGCTCGAGGAAATCAGCGAAGGAGAAGGTGAGCTGCATCAATCTGGTATGGGTCATTCGCGCTCATCTAGGGTTCCTGGCCTGGGGTTCCTGGGGTCAGAGGAGAAGGAGATCACCGATTCCTCAATCTCGGCTATCAGATCATCTAAATATGAGCTCTGCATTGGCTCTTTTGGGCCAATCCCCTTTGCTGATGGAGCAGATGAAATTACCTCTGAAGGGACGTCTGGTTCTAGCTCTACCTGCTCAGAGGAAGTGTGCAGTACTCGCATTGCGAGCCGGAGAAGATGTAGGAGTCGAAGGGCAGCAATCAGAGAAGAAATTGCAGCCGCGGTGGAGAGGCAGAGCTCGGAGAGAATTATCCCCTCTGTCTGCTGCACTGCAAAGGGCAAACAAGCAAATGCCACCAATGGGGGATCCTATTCCCTCAGAAAGTGGCTCGAGGAGGGATCGCAAGGCGGCAGCTGCGTTGCGAGTGCTCAATCATCATGCTATGTTGCTAGAGAAGACCTTTCAAGAAATGGTGGCAGAGGCTCAAGGAAGCTGTTGAAAGAGCCATTGCAGGGGATTGCTGAGGTGATCCCAGGCCCATGTGGTACAGGAAACATGGTGGGCTTTAGGTGGGAAACAGAGGTGGAGCCTTTCTTTCACCAGCTATGGAATATTCCACAGCATCCCACCATACCTCTCTGGGTACATAAGGGGGTGGGTGGGGGAGGACATCCAGTTAGGGTTTCTAGTCCTCCCCAGCCGCCGCCACCGTTGCCTCCTGAGAGCTCTATTTCGCCTTGCCTGGGAGAAGAGGAGAAATCGAGTTCTGATTCTAAGGGCATGGCTGACCGTGGAAGAGGGAGGGGTAGAGGAACTGGACGTGGTGAACCTTGGATGCAACAGCAGCAGATGCAACCACAGGGTTTTGAGTTCAATCAAGGTCAAGGCCCCTACCCCTTTCCACCATATGGAGGTTTCATGCCTCCTAACATGCCTCCATGGGGTTTTGGAGGTCCTTTTCCTTCAGATCCACCTCCAGCCTTTGCTATGCAACCTAATCAATGGGTTGCTTGATACGTCTCAAACGTATCTATAATTTTTGATGCTCCATGCTTGTTTTTACACCATTTGCCTATTGTTTCGTTACACTTAGTGGCACTTTTATGCATTTTTCGGAACTAACCTATTAACGAAGCGCCACAGTGCCAGTTTCCTGTTTTCTGCTGTTTTTGTGTTTCAGAAGTGATACACAGGAAATATTCTCAGAATTGGACGAAACAAGTTCCTGAAGTCATATTTTACCCGGAAGCTTCCAGACATCCGAAGAAGTGTCGGAGGGGGGCCACCAGGGCCCCACACAAGGGGGCGGCGCGGCCTGGCCCCTAGTCGCGCCACCCCTGTGTGAGAGCCCCTGGCTCCACCTCTGACATCGCCCCTTCGCCTATAAGTACCCCCCGACGAGAAAAACCTAAGGGCCCGATCAGTTTTCCAGAATACATCGCGATCCGCCGCCGCCGTCGACCCGAAGATCGGGAGGGTCCAGAAGCTCTTCCCGGCACCCTGCCGGAGAGGGGAATCGCCACCGGAGGTCTTCTTCATCGCCATGCTTGCCTCCGGAGCGATGAGTGAGTAGTCTACCTTGGACTATGGGTCCATAGCAGTAGCTAGATGGTTGTCTTCTCCACTATGTGCTTCATGTTTAGATCTCATGAGCTGCCCTACATGAGTGAGATCACCGTTATGTAATTCTATGATGTTGGTTTGTTGGGATCCGATGAATATTGGTGTTTATGATTAAGTTGCTGTACTGAATTATATCTTTTGTTATCTCTATGTTGTTTATGATCTTGCATGCTCTCTGTTGTTAGTAGCTATCTTGGCCGAGTAGTTGCTAGTGACTCCAAGAGGGGGTATTTATGCTCGATAGTGGGTTCATGTCTCTATTTCACCTGGGGGAGTGACAGAAACCTCTAAGGTGGTAGATGTGCCGTTGCTACTAGGGAGAAAACAACATTCATATGCTCAAGGGCATATGCTTTGTTTACATTACACACTTTGCTTAATGCAATTATCTGTTGTTCGCAACTTAATACTTCTAGGGTGTTCGGATGATATCCCCGGGGGTGGATTATTAGTCATAGATGCAGTTGGATGGCGGTCTATGTATTTTGTTGTAATGCCCAGAGTAAATCTCATAGTGATCTTCTTGACATATCACGTTATCTTTATTCTATCAATTGCCCAACTGTAATTTGTTTACCCAGCATGTTATTTTATCTATGGAGAGACACCACTAGTGAACTGTGGACTCCGGTCCTATTTTAATCATATTGCAATCACCTGTTTACTTTACTTGTACTATTTACTTTACTCGCATATTATTACTGTTTTCCACTCGATACACTCATAACCTTTGTTTCAAGCAAACCGGTGAGATTGACAACCTCATCGCAAGTTGGGAACAAAGTATTTGTTTGTGTGTGTGCAGGTTCCACAACACCTTCAGTCGTCACCGTCTCTGTTCTTCAAGATCGACATTAAACCTTGGTTTCTTAACTGAGGGAAAACTTGCTGCTACACTCATCATACCTTCCTCTTGGGGTTCCCAACAGGCTGGTCATCACCACGCACAAGGACTTACTGCTCCCGCGTCAACTAAACGCCACAGTCTTTTCTGGCGCCATCACCGAGTAGCAGCTTCTTTTCTGGCGCCGTTGCCGGGGAAGAGAGAAGACTTCTGCGAGGGGAGTTCTTCGCACACACATTCTTTACTTTGTTATTTGTTTTGCTTTACTTTATTTTATTTTACCTGCACTGCTTTATATCAAAAACCCAAAAAAAATAGAATCCTTGGTAGTTGTTTTTACTTGTTTACTTTCGTTTTGCTGAAATGGGTACTCCTGAAAACACCAAGTTGTGTGACCTTGCTAGCACGAACAATAGTGATTTTATCTGCACTCCTATTGCACCACCTGTTCCTGCTACCACCTTTTATGAGATCAAGCCTGCTTTATTGAACCTTGTTATGAAAGAGCAATTTTCTGGTGCTAGTACTGAAGATGCTGCAGCTCATCTCAACAATTTTGTTGAGCTATGTGAGATGCAGAAATATAAGGATGTTGATAGTGATATTATTAAGCTCAAGTTGTTTCCTTTTTCTTTGAGAGGAAAGGCTAAAGATTGGTTGCTGTCTTTGACTAAGAATAGTATTGATTCATGGGCTAAGTGTAAGGATGCTTTTATTGGTAGATATTATCCTCCTGCTAAGATTATATCGTTGCGTAGCAATATTATGAAGTTTACTCAGTTTGATAATGAA
Organism: Dactylis glomerata; assembly: GCA_007115705.1. Lineage (NCBI taxonomy): Eukaryota > Viridiplantae > Streptophyta > Magnoliopsida > Poales > Poaceae > Dactylis > Dactylis glomerata. Next base: position 4,707,230 of record QXEO01000247.1, on the reverse strand, counting down.
CATGTTGCTCAAGCTTGGGAAAGAATGAAATCTATGGTAAAGAATTGCCCCACTCATGGACTGACTACTTGGATGATTATCCAAACTTTTTATGCAGGACTGAATTTTTCTTCAAGGAACCTACTTGATTCAGCTGCTGGAGGCACTTTTATGTCCCTTACCTTGGGCGCCGCATCAAAGCTACTCGACAACATGATGGTAAATTATTCTGAATGGCACACCGAGAGAGCTCCACAAGGTAAGAAGGTAAATTCTGTTGAGGAAACCTCTTCCTTAAGTGATAAGATTGATACCATTATGGCTATGCTTGCTAATGATAGGACTCATGTTGATCCTAATAATGTTCCTTTGGCCTCTCTGGTTGCTCAAGAAGAGCAAGTTGATGTGAATTTCATTAGAAATAACAATTTTAATAACAATGCTTATAGGAACAATTTTGCTAGTAACAATTATAGGCCGTATCCTTCTACCAATGGTAATGGTTATGGTAACTCTTATGGTAATTCCTACAACAACACTAGGGCCGCGCCCTCCGAGCTTGAGGTAATGCTCAAGGACTTCATCGGTAAGCAAACTGCTTTTAATAAGTCTGTTGAGGAAAAGTTAGGCAAAATTAATATTCTTGCTTCTAAAGTTGATAGCCTTGCTCATGATGTTGAACTTCTGAAATTAAAAGTGTTTCCTAATGATGTGAATGTGAGCAATGTTGTTGCTGCCGCTAATGCTACCCAAGTTGGAATTGATGAAAATATTAGATTGTTAGCGGAATTGCATGCCAGGTGGGAAAGAGAAGATGAGATGGCTAGAGAGATGAAGGTATGTACTATTACTACCTCTAATGATGTTATTCCTACTGGTACCAACCCTCTTACTTTGATTGGTGTAGAGAAAACTCCCACTCCTTGTGTTAAAAAGCCTAAAACTGCCAAAACTTTTTCTCAAAAGAGTGCTGAAATTTTTCGGAGTGTGGGAGATGATAGCTCTATTACTTTTAATGATTTTGATGTTGATGGCTGCAATATATCTGAAGTTATTTTGTTCTTACAAAAGCTTGCTTTGACCCCCAATGCTAGTTCTTTAAATATTGCTTTTACTAAGCATATTACCAATGCTCTCATAAAGATTAGGGATGAAAAGTTGAAGCAAAAAGCCTCTGTTCCCAAAAAGTTAGAAGATGGTTGGGAACCCATCATTGATATGCATGTTAATGGTTATGATTGCCATGCTTTATGTGATCTAGGTGCTAGTATTTCCATCATGCCTAGAAAGATTTATGACATGCTTGATTTACCACCGCTTGAAAAGTGTTATTTTGATGTTCCTATTGCTGATGTTGCTAAGAAGAAACCTTTGGGAAGGATTAATGATGTTATTATTGTGGTTAACAATAACCTTGTTCCCGTTGATTTTCTTGTTATGGACGTTGAATGCCATGCTTCATGTCCTATTATTTTGGGAAGACCCTTTCTTCGAACTGTAGGTGCTATCATTGATACGAGGGAAGGCACTATCAAGTATCAATTTCCACTAAAGAAAGGTATGGAATACTTCCCTAGGAAAAGAAAGAAATTACTTTTTGACTCTATTCTTAGAGCAAATTATGAGCTTGATGCTTCATCACTTGATATTACTTGATTCGCAATTTTCTGCGCCTAGCTCAAAGGCGTTAAAGAAAAGCACTCTTGGGAGATAACCCATTGTTTACTTTTCAGTACTTTTTCTTTTATGTGAGTCTTGGAAGTCATTACTACTGTAATGACCACTCCTTATCTTGTTTATTTCGTTTTTATGCCAAGAGAAGCCTCTAATTTGAGTGAGGTAAAGATTTGGGGTTATTGCTGTCCTGAAACTGTTTTCGGTGCTGCACCGTAAAAATTCGTGAAAATTCTCTGTTTATCTTTTGGACCTTCGATTTCTTGTGCATATGCCCCGGGTTATATCCAAACTTTTCTTAGTTGAACACTTTTTGATTTGAGCAACGGAAAATCCCTCAAAAATTCGTCCTTTGTCAGCTGTCCAGTTTTGACAGATTTCTGCCAATATTTGTTTTTGCCACTTTATCGCTTTCTTTTGAGTTCTTTTTTATCATGGAACTCTTGTGGAAGTCACTACAGTAGTATATACTTTATATGTGGTGGTTTTGGGTTGAAACCTGAAGCTAAAAGAGGTTGAATATATTTTATGCTTACACTAATGTTGCTAATAGAATTGTGTTTAGTTTTGTATGAAGAAAGTTTTCAAGTGTAGGGATTGGAGAATGATGAGATGAGTTGAAGAACGGACAAAAGCTCAAGCTTGGGGATGCCCATGCATCACCCCAAGAAATATCCAAGAAGTACAAGCGTCAAAGCTTGGGGATGCCCCCGAGGCACCCCTTCTTCATCGGCAAACATCAGGTCACCTTTCAAAACACTATATTTTTATTGCTTCATGCACTATGTGTTTTTCTTGGAGCGTCAGTTGTTTTAGTTTTCTTAGTTGGTTTAGTTTGTTTGTTTGCTGCAATAAATGGTTGGACCCCAACAAATTTTCTTTTGGAGAAGTTGCTTGTTTTCATTTGCAAAGAACGCTCTAGTTTTCACTCTTATTAAAAATCTAGTGTTCTACTTTTTCCGCTGCTGCTTTTGGTTTCCGCTTTCGCCTTGATTTGCGTTCAGATCTTGTCATATCTTTTCATCAAGGTGTATTTTTGCCTCTGATCTTTATTGGTTTTCATCAAAAGAGGTGTTTATAAAAATTTCAAATGCAAAGAACGATGATGGATTTCATGGAAATGGAAACGATGACGGAGTCTCATAATAGAATGAGAATACCCTAATGGGAGATAATTGCACAGCTTTTGAAAATGCAAGGAACGATGAATGAATTTCGTAGAAAACTGAGCGATGATGCAATCTCAGAGCAGAATGAGAATACCTTGTGTTACCTGGAAGGCCAAATTGGTTGCCGTCAATGTAGAGCTTGTACTGGACGAGGAGCTGGGAGAGCTTCTTCTTGTCGAGACCATCTGCGAGAGGAAAAGTGAGGTTACAAGAATATTTGGGAGAAGGAGGATGGGGAATCAGTTACTACATAGAGCCGTGGTGGTGGTGGGAGTCTTGGAGGACGAAAATGTTGCCTGCCGCAGCCGCGCTGGTCGGTCGCCGCCATCATGGACGTATTTTTTGACAAATCTGACCCTTTTGGGAAACTTATCCCGCATCTGACCCCAACCGAAAACTATTTCGGCGTCTGACCCTTCCGTTCGGCGCCATCACGATCGGTGCCGAAGTAATGCAGGTCGGCGCCGTAGCTCGCTGGCGCCGAACCGCTCGGCCGGGATCCTAGGAAATCCTACGTGGCAAGTTCGGCGCCATATTCCCTGGCGCCGACGTGGTCATAGGCGAAATTCAGTAAACCTAGGTCGGCGCCGTCCTCCCTGGCGCCGAACCTAGGGTTAATTTAACCAGCTCCCAGCAGTTCCCAGCACTCCCTGGCGCTAGAATGAAGATATGGGGCAGATTTGTGTGGATTTGAAAGGGAGGGGGCGAGACAGGAGAGAGATAGCTCGGGCGGCGGTTGAGAACGGCTGGGAACGGCTGGAAGCTGGTTAAATTAACCCTAGGTTCGGCGCCAGGGAGGACGGCGCCGACCTAGGTTTACTGAATTTCGCCTATGACCACGTCGGCGCCAGGGAATATGGCGCCGAACTTGCCACGTAGGATTTTCTGGGATCCCGGCCGAGCGGTTTGGCGCCAGCGAGCTACGGCGCCGACCTGCATTACTTCGGCGCCGATCGTGATGGCGCCGAACGGAGGGGTCAGACGCCGAAATAGTTTTCGGTTGGGGTCAGATGCGGGATAAGTTCCCAAAAGGGTCAGATTTGTCAAAAAAAAATACAGAAGGCAAGCGGCGGCGGCGGAATTCGTGATGCGAGCAGCCGCCATCACTGTCGGCTCCGACGGGCCTTGGAGTGGGCTGGGCTGGGCTCGGCGAAGCGGGCGCTGGGCCTGTGCGTTCGACTCTCTTGTTTTTTTAGAAGAGAAGATCTGTGTGTTCGACTCGCTCCGCAAGAAAGAAAAAGAACACGTCCCCACAAAGAGAGAGGGCACACAGCTCCAGCCAGAACCAAACCAAACCAGACCGAGACGAACCCAATCCCTCAGACGAGCGAAACCAAATCACTACTCGCGGATCGATGGACGGATCCCACGCGAACGCGGCGGCGCCGGTGGCCGGAGGAGGAGAAGGGACGCAGAGGACACTGTAAGCTTCTCTCTCCTCTTGTTCGATCTGGTTTTGCTACGTTCGCTTTCTTTCGGTACTCGCGTCGCGCCGCTGGGGGAGAGGGGGGGAGCCGATCCGGCGGGTCTTCCTGTTCGTGCGATCTCGTCTAGGACGGCGGCGGCGCGGACGGGTTCCCGGTTCCGGGCGGTGTTCGAGCTGCCGCGCCAATCTTGGGGAAGTAAATATTTGCAGTTACTTAACCCGTCACAGAGCACAATTCAGTTATTTCCAAAATTAACTCTAGCCTCTTTAGAATATCTGAATCAAAAGCCCACTCAGCGTCACTAGGAAAGCACTCATAGACTCGTACATCTTCTCAACCTTTTTTTTGCACGCTCAAACGCAGCCTGCCCTTATAGCAGTTGAAAACAGAGTTCCATCTATTCTTGCAATCAAGTGCTAATTTCTGTTCCATTTTAACTATCAGGAACTTTGCAATCCCCTCAAATTTATCTACTCTTTTAGGTGTAGCTGTCCAAAAGGCTACACTCTCATGGTTTTGTTCTATAGCAGTTTTCATCACATCCAAGCCATCATTTTTTTTTTCGAATTATCATCCAAGCCATCCTTAACTATGAAATTCAGACTATGTGCGCAACAACTCATGTGAAGCACCATACCTTTCAGCATTTGCTTCTCTGTTCCTAACTAAATCACCAACAAATCAATTGCTTTATCATTTGTGGTACAGTTATCAACAGTCACAGCAGAGAGTTTCTCATCAAGGTTCCAAGCAACAAGAGACTCATGGAGTTCTTGCTATAGCCTCTGCCGTATTTGGAGCTGGCACATAAGTGGACCTAAATAAAACACAAGACTACATTGACGGTTTTATTAGAAAACACATTATCAAGTTCATAATGGCATCATTTATACTCTTTGTATAACATCATGAGTTAAATACCTCATAACAATGCTCCTAAGTTTACAATTATCATCAATAATGGGGGCTGTGATAGCCATGTATCCCTTCTTTTGATTATCAGGTGTCCATAGATCAGTTGTGATGGCCACTCTAAGATTTGTTGGTAGCCATAAATTCAGCCACCCTCTTCTTCTTAGTAATCAAATAATGTCCTGCCTATTTAAATCGAGAATTAAATATTGCATTACTATGAAATGAAGTAATGGACGACATAACCATGTTGGAGGGATACTGAAGTGGATACCTAATAGTGTTCCTTATGACCATTTTGAAGAGGGGTTGAAGTGTACTAACAAATATCTCCGAAACCCTGTATGATCAACCATTAGTAACAGATATTCATGTAACACCATCATGTTAGCAAGCTCCCTCCTAGCAGAATCCCGATCAAAATTATATTTCTCGAGTGAAATTTGCCTTGATCTTGGGAGTTAAACCTCAAAGAAGACTAAGCCAACATCTTCCCCTTGTCTTGATCTTCATATAAACACAGCTCCCATCTCCTCCAAGCTTCTTGGAACAATGAAGACATTTGGCCTTCCATCTTCCCCCTATTTTCTTCCTCTTAAACTGCTTTTAAACAGCAGAGGTAAGCTTTCTTCTCTTCGGGCCAATAGCCTTGGCCTCAACTTCTTCTTCACCCTCATCATCATCAGATATTTCTACAGCCACGTTAGCACTTTCCTCTTCACCTGTTGCAGGTTATTGAACGCCCTCTTGCGGTTGTGATGGTGAATTGGTGATGCAGCCGATATAGCTAAATAAATCTTGTGCCTCCTGGCTTTTGTCGGCTCTCCCATTAGGTCTGCACATTATTACAAGATAATATTAGCACATAGTAAATCAGTACAATTATAACAATGATGAGCTAGAATATCTAGGAAATCTAACTTTACTGGGTTTTAAAACTAAACAAGTAATGAAAGGTCAGCGATGAAAGTACAGAGTATCAACTAATTTAGTTCCTAGGTTGTGTTAAATGAGTGCAAATTAGACTGAAGCACACTTCAGACTGTGCCTCCAAAAATTCAGTAATGATTCCAGTTTGTTTACAATTTTTCTGTATAGTCCTTCGAAGGTTTCTTCTGAAATTTAGTTGTTAGTCCCATACTATCCATAACAGATCTGTACAGAACCTTTTGCTCTACTAGAAATAATCTCTATTACATTCCTTATTCACTTTTAGCTTCCAACAAATTTTTGAACAAATGATCACTGCTATACAGAATAAGGATTTCCTTATCAACAATATGCATCAGTCACTACAAAATGTGAGCACTAAAACTGAGGACCGAGTTTTCCATTCAGTTAGCATGCCAGGTGAATAAAATTAACAAAGCACAGTGTGTACGTAAATCTTTATATAAATTATGTGGTTCACTGAAATGTTGTGCAAATTAACCTACAATATACCTTAATCTAAACTGAATTTATGAGATGACAACTGCTTAGCGTTCAAACAAACTGATCTGGCATCACCAATTTAGATAATGACATATCCACACATCTCTAATCTAAGAAAATAACAACTACACAATTTTCTTTAGACATATCCACACATCATTGATTTTGTTAATTTGAAGCTAAGTGAACTGTCACATGCTAGGTTCCATAAGCATACATTCTTATTTCTGAACTTTTGACAGAGCTTGTTTTGAGAATTCTTTACTTTGATAGGATGGATGAAAATTTCTATTGATATATAAACCTCTGTTCAGTTTAACTTATATTAGCCAGCCCAACATATATAATGCCTTTTGTAATTTTCCAAGATGGTTATAAGAATCTTGTGCCTGTTATTATTTTTCCAAGATCAAGCTTTCTCTTGGTGTGCAAGTGCAAGTTTTTAATGGTGCTATTGCTTCTTTCAATAAATCTATGTAGTATGTACACACGTGGTTTACTTTTGACATTGTATTACATCAACAGGCAACCTTATGTGACTGGTAACTCGGTGATTGCAATGAAATACAAGGATGGTGTGATCATGGCATGCGACACTGGAGGTTAGTTGTCACCTCTGCATAGGTAAATATAGCTGCGATTCTACAGAATTCATTATCTAATTACTTGTGCAGCTTCCTATGGGTCAACTTTGCGGTACAAGAGCGTGGAGCGTATTAAGGCAGTTGGTAAGCATAGCCTGATTGGAGGGAGTGGGGAGTTCAGTGACTTCCAGGAGATTTTGCGCTATTTGGATGAGTTAACGTAAGTTACCTTGAATAACTAGCTCATGTTTTTCTTCACTCCGCTATGTAAATCCATGTGACATCTTCATCCCTCTTCTTTTTCAGTTTGTCTGATCATATGTGGGATGATGGTAACTCACTGGGCCCCAAGGAAATCCATGCCTACCTGACAAGAGTAATGTACAACAGGCGCAATAAGTTTGACCCTCTGTGGAACTCCCTTGTGCTTGGTGGAGTGAAAAAGGGCCCAAAGGGTGATGAGAAGTATCTTGGCATGGTATATAAATGATTCACTTGAATAGTACTGTTTTTTGCAGCTTGTCAGCATCTTATCTTATCCCTAACATTTGGTGTTCAGGTTAACATGATTGGTACGCACTTTGAGGAGAACCACATTGCCACTGGATTTGGGAACCATATGGCAATCCCAATACTTCGCGGTGAATGGCGTGAGGACCTGACCTTTGAAGAAGCTGTTAAGCTGATTGAGAAGTGCTTGCTGGTTCTGCTGTACCGTGACCGGTCATCTATCAACAAATTCCAGGTGCAAACTTGTCCTTCTCGGTGAATTAGCGTAGCTCACTAACGCCTAGAAAGAAATTTAGACATTCAACAGCTGCTGAATTGTTCTCGAATGACAGGTTGCAAAGATCACGACCGAGGGATCGACCATCTACCCACCGTACGCCCTGAAGACCAACTGGGGCTATGCCGCCTTCGAGAACCCGTCCAAGGGCGCTGTAGGGACATGGTAGATTTATGCATGCCGTGGCCATGAGCTAGGAAATGAAGCAAAATCTGTTGCTGAAACGGTTTCAGCCCCCGTGAGCGTTTGATCTGAACATGACTGGAACTCTGCTCTGTATGGCATGTTGTGATTTAATTTCAAGTCTTGTGAACATTAAGCATGGATCTCGTATGGTATGATAATGTGTCTTTACTGCTTTTATAACAATCTGGAGCGCTGGCCAAGGGTGCTCATTCCCAAAATTGTGCTCATTCAACATGTCATGGCTGCTTGCTTTGTAGTAGGATTAACCCTTTTTATCTCTGTTATAAAAACTCTCAGTCCTTTTTTTTTTTGAAATAACAACCACTATATTAGGTCAGCAAGCTGCCTCATTAAAAACCTTGCCAGTCTCTTTCGGTACCCTAGCAAGGAAAAGAATGCGTCTGAAACTTACCGCCTTAACCAATATCCATAGTTACATCGTTTATCAGGCTACTAAGTAAGAAGCTAGGGGATCATCGTCCCAAGTACAATTAACTTTATGAACAAAACAATTCCTAGCTATCTCATGAGCCACCAGATTTGCTTCCCTTGGAATATGTTTGAACTCTAACTTGTCAATATTTGAGGCTAAATCCACAATGTCAGCAAAAATAGAAGCCGAATCCTCCACCATGTGTCCACTCCTGTGCAAGAATTAATTGTCTCCAGCGAGTCGGATTCAGCAACGATGGCCTGCCACCCGAGTCTGCAAGCAAGAGCCAAACCCTCTCTCATTGCCAGCGCCTCTGCCATAGCTGCAGAAAAAATATTAGGGACATAAGAACAGCTTGCCGCAATTAGCTGGCCCTTGTAATCGCGTATCACTGCTCCTGTTGCTCTTGCGGCATCGTCTGCATGAAATGACGCGTCGACATTTAGCTTAACCTATCGAGGCGCCGGTCTTGACCATCTCTCTAGCATCCCTTGCCCAAATGGTTTAGAAATTTTCGCCGAATTAGCCACCATTGTAAGAATGGAGAGCTTGCATTTGTACAATGGAGGAACGTCTTCGTCATGAGTTCGTCTTCTTCGAATCCACCATAAGTACCAGCATGTGATAGCGACAGTTTCTTTAAGCCCAACATTGTCCATACCATTTATCACATTATTAGAACGACGCAGGAGAACTTCCAGGATGCCAGACCCAGATCTATCCTCTTGCATTGCTTCCTCAACTATATCGGCAATCCCAAGTGCACTCCAAAGCTCTTTCGCCGTGTGACACTGGAACAATAGATGGCGCACATCCTCAGGTCCACTGCGGCAGATGGGGCCGGCAGATGGGGCATTCACTCGTGGTACCAATATGTCTATTTGCCAAAATGCACTTGAGAGGGATAATTCCGTGTAGAGCCCGCCAAATAAAGATCTTCACTTTACTTTGAATTTTAAGTTGCCACAGCGTCTTCCAAACCGGGTTCAGAGCCGAGCTACCTGGGAGGGTGAGCTGGTGCGAGTAGTTCCCAAATTGGTGTTGCCATTGCATGTGATAGTCAGACCGCACTGTATATCTACCATGAGCAGTACCACTCCAGGCAATAAAATCCTCAAAACCATTATTGTGTAAGGGGATACTCAGGATTCGGTTCACGTCAACTGATAAGAAGGTCTCTCTTAGAAGATCTTCATTCCATCCACCCGTAGAAGGGTGAATTAACTCACTAACCTTACTAATCGTAGCAGAACCCCGTTGAGAAATAATCCGTCTAGAAGGACTTGAGGGTATCCAAGGATCTTGCCAAATATTGACTTTATCTCCGCCTCCTATCCTCCAAATATACCCTCTCTTTAAAGTAGTTAAACCAGCGAGAACACTTTGCCATGTAAAAGAGGAACCAGCCTTCGGACCAGCTTTTAAAACATCTCCATTTGCGAAATATTTGGCCCGCAGGACTTGAGCACACAGGGAGTCAGGATTGGTAATGAGTCTCCACCCCTGTTTCGCTAGCATCGCAAGATTACAGGAATGAAAATCTCGAAACCCCATACCTCCCTCAATCTTCGGGTAACAAAGTTTCCACCAAGCATACCAGTGCATTTTATTGCTGTTATCATCATCCCCCCACCAGAATTTTGCTATAGCATCCATCATACCTTTACAAACACCTTTGGGAATCAAGAACACACCCATAGCATAAACTGGAATTGCCTGAGCCACAGCTTTCAGAAGAATCTCTTTCCCCCCAATTGATAGCTGCTTTTCTTTCCACCCATTAATTCTCTGAATAATCCTCTCAATAAAATGCTCAAAGCAATCACTTCTATCAGCTCCAACCAGTGCCGGGAGCCCAAGATATTTATCAGAAATTACTTCATTATCAATATGCAAGGTCTCACAAATTTCAGCCCGCATCAGAGCATTAGTATTTGGAGAGAAGAAAATACTAGACTTTGCCAAACTTACTAGTTGTCCCGAGTTTGCACAGTAGGTATCCAGAACTTGTTGTAGGGAAGTTGCATTATTCAAATCAGCTTTCATGAGAATAAGGGAATCATCAGCAAAAAGGAGATGTGAGACTGACAGTGCATTCCTGCACACCCTTAACCCATCGATGCCACCAACTTCTTCTTCAAACAACAAAAGACTAGAAAGTCCTTCCGCACACAAAAGAAACAAATAGGGAGATAGAGGATCCCCTTGTCGCAATCCTCGAGTCGGAGTAAACATCTCTGTTTCTTCAGAATTAAATCTTACTTGATATCTTACCGACCTTACACATGCCATCATAATAGAAATCCATCTCTCATCGAAACCAAGCTTGTGCATCATATTCTCCAGAAAAAGCCACTCCACTCTGTCGTAAGCCTTGTGCATATCCAATTTTACTGCACAAGAGCCAACCGCCCCCCTTCTTTTGTTTTTGATAGAATGAATAGACTCATAAGCAATAAGTACATTTTCAGTGATTAAACGTCCAGGAACAAAAGCACTTTGCATGGGAGAAATAACCTCAGGTAGAATCCCTTTCAATCTAAAAGCAAGCATCTTCGATATGATTTTGTAAATAACATTGCAAAGACTTATTGGTCTAAACTGAGTAACTAGTTCTGGAGAGTCCACCTTCGGGATGAGTACCACAGTAGTATCATTCCACCCCCCGGTATAATCCCTGTGTTCATGGCCTCCAAAATTTCTTTAGTAACCTCCTCCCCACAGATGTTTCAGAATTTTTTATAAAAGATTCCATGAAGTCCATCCGGGCCAGGGGCCTTATAATCACCAATACTAAAAGCTGCTTTTCTAACCTCTTCAGCAGAGAATGGAGCAAGCAGTTTCTCGTTCATCCGCTCATTAACCTTCGGTAGAATTTTGTCCATCATCGCTGGGTCTAGAGCATTCACTTCCGAGGTAAACAGGTTAGAGAAATAATCTTAAATCACAGGTTTTAGATTTTCCTTACCTTCAACCCAAGTGCCATCAGCTGTACGCAGCTTATTAATATAGTTTTTCTTACGTCTAGCCGAAGCAAAGCTGTGGAAAAAGGCCGTATTTCTATCCCCCTGCTGCAACCAATTAGCCCGAGACCGTTGCAGCCAATGCACCTCCTCTTGTTCCAGCAGCAACTCGATGATTGCCGCCTTTTCTTTTGCAATTAATTCATTTTCCGCAGTCATAGGGCCATTCATCGCAGTCTCAAGCTCCTGCTGCGCTTTCCGCAATTGTTTCCTTGGCTTTTTAAGGACAGTAGCATCCCAAGCATGCAACTTGCCATGCACAAACCCTAGCTTGCTCAGCACTCCATCATGAGGCGACCTCGCCTGCACCGAGTCCCACGCTTGTTGTACCACCTCTGTGAAACCTTGTTCGTGGAGCCATTTAGCTTCAAACCTCTGCGGTCTGGATTGTTTAACTTGTGGCACGCTTCGGTGCTCTGTGTCAATTAAGATTGGCCTGTGGTCCGATTTGACAAAATCAAGGTGGATTAGTTCAGCACTCGGATGCATACCACTCCAATCTGCATTAGCTCAAGCCCGGTCAAGCCTTTCCCTAATTCTCCCCCTTTTCCAGGTAAACTGATTACCCACAAAACCAATATCCTCCAGTTCAAAATCATTCATTGCATCTCTGAACGCCTGCATATAGACTTGGGGCCTAGGGTTGCCCCCCTCTTTTTCATGGGAGAAAGAAATCTCGTTAAAATCCCCCATGATGAGCCATGGCAGATTGTTGTTACCATTTAAATTCCGCATCATATCCTATGTCTTATATTTATCCTCCCATCTTGGCTCGCCATAAATGCCTGTGAACCTCGAGATTTTCCCCGGGCTCTCAACAATTTTTACATCAATGTATTTTGGGGCAACAAACAGTTGTTGAATAACCACTTCCTTCCTCCAAAGCAAAATAACACCACCAGACCTCCCATTACTAGGACTGACAATTTTAAAATCCATTTTCAACCTCCTTCGAAGACACTTTGCCGGGTAAATATCTAAGTGTGTTTCCGACAAAAATAACACCTTAGGAATATAACGCCTTTGAACATTCAAAAGCGATAGAACTGCCGATGCATTCCCCAGCCCCACTACTAGGAAAACAGCTATAGGTGGAAGACTTACCCGTAGCGCATACAGCACGTGGTGTGCTACGGCTAAGCCGTAGCGCACCCTGCACAGTGCGCTGCTGCTATACATATTACCCGCAGCGCACCCGAGCCAAGCGTGCGCTACGGGTATTCGTAGACCGGGGCGGCCGTTATTCCTCAGCTTACCCGTAGCGCACCCGCCGTGAATGCGCTATGGGTAGTTAGTGTTACCCGTAGCGCATTCGCGAAAGGTGCGCTACGGGTAAGCTGAGGAGAGACATATAGGCATAATCCCAGGTTACCCGTAGCGCATTGGGTAGACATGCGCTACGGGTAAGTTCTCTACCCGCAGCGCATGTCTACCCAATGCGCTACGGGTAACCTGGGATGCTTATTTTTAAGGCATGAAGCCACCTAGCACCAATCATTGCCCCCCTTCTTCCCCCTCCATTCACCACTAGATCTGGTCGTCCTCCTCCTCCTCCCCAACCTAATTTCATCATTCTTCCATCTATTTTAGCTTATTAAAGCTACTTTGGTTGGTAGATATATGAGTGCAATGTCTACTAACCTTTAGATATCACTTTATTACTATCTCGTCCACACACACTCTCTCGTTCTCTCGTGTCGCGGTATCGTCTATAATAGGTGAGTAATATGAGGACATCGGTGTGTGGCATCGGTGTTTGTATGCCCTACGGGTATGCTTGTAGGTGTGTCATTGTTGTTTGTATGTATGCATGCTTGTGGCATCGGAACACGTTTGTATATATATGCATTTGCTTGCATATGTTTATGAATTCTTATTTGTTTGGATCCAAATATTATGATTTTCCGATGGTGCCAATGTTGTTATGCCGAAATGTTGATTTACTTCCATTTCGGTATATTTTGGCACCACGGATAGGTCCATTTTTAGGCAAGGTCATGCCGAAATTTTTGGATGACTATGTGTGTATTTGGCCGGTTCTAAGATATTCTCTTGCTCTATATATATGTATACCAGGCAACCATGGTCCGGTCGATGAATGAAGGCATAGTGGCAAGATATATGAAAGCCGCGACGCACGACATGATTCGAAATAACCAGACGGAAATAAAGTGCCTGTGTCACAAATGCAAACTGAAGTGCTATATCGACCCTTATTCCGGACAACTGCAGAGCCACCTGCTCTCTCGCGGTTTCATGGATGGCTACACTCGGTGGATAAGTGATGAAGATGATGACAACGTCCATGGAGCGGCGATGGGAAATGATGAGGAAGGGCACGGTGGTGACAAAGATTTTCCCGGTCATGATGAAGGCGGAGAAGATGCCGGACATGGTGGAGAAGATCAAGATGCCGGACATGGTGAAGAAGATCAAGATGTCAGACATGGTGAAGAAGATCAAGATGCCGGAGCAGATGGAACACCGTCAGGTAGCTGGGTGCAGAACCCTTACGTTCAAGCACTACTTCTCAAGCAGACAAGCAACGCGCGGGATGCCGCTAGAGAGAAAGCCAAGCTGGCGAGCCTAGAGAAGGACGCGGTTACTCCATTGTATACAGGATGCAGGCCCGGGGATACACGTTTGGATGTCACGCTCAGGGCACTGCAGATGAAGGCAAGACACAAATGGACCGACAAAAGCTTTGACGAAAACATGGCATTCTGGCAGGAGCGTCTTCCCGAGGGGAACAAGTGTCCAACTAGTATCGAGGAGGCCAAGAAAATCGTGTGCCCTCTTGATTTACCTCACGTGAGATACCATGCTTGCATTAATGATTGCATCATTTATCGGGGAGAAGATGCGGAGAGAAACACATGTCCGGTGTGCGGCGCATCTCGATACAAGAGTGGGAAGAAAGCTCCTCGAAAGGTAGTATGGTACTTTCCGATCACTCCTCGTCTACAGCGATATTTCGCAGACCGTAAGGAAGCAAAGCTTATGCGCTGGGACGCAGAAAGGAAGAAGCCAAAAGATGATGACGATGATGATCAGGAGGACATGATACTGAGACACCCTTCAGATGCTCGCCAGTGGAAGGCATTGGACATCGAGTGCCCAGAATTTGGTAATGATCCAAGGAACGTCAGGTTGGGTGTGAGCACCGATGGACTCAATCCGTTTGGCAGCCAGAGCAGCACCGATGAACGTCAGGTTTGCCGACATCTTTGACCTATTTCACATGTATCGGCTATACCAGACCTTCGTCCGCCTATTTTCTCTAAGTATTCAGATGCAGATCATACGAGATAAGACCCCGGGCATCGTGGTAGTCGACCCCTACTACATGCGTGAAAGCCAATTGTCTAAGTTGGCGGGCCGAAATGCCGCTATTAACTATCTCAGCGACGCCATGACGTCAAACATTGGGAAGGACTTGCTCCTGGCCTACTTTCCCGAGTAAGTGATTGGCTCGCCGCCTTCTTTCTTAGATTTCCATCTCGGTCTTTGCCAACATTTTGTTTGAATTGTTTTGCGCAGTGACAAATACTGCACACTCATCCACATCTCCCCGATGTATATGCGTACCCTATTTTTGGACTCGGGCAGTGCAATCAAGAAAAACTATACGCATGTCAAGATAGTTTTGGATGATGCTCTTACCAAGTACGTCCTTCAGGGTGGCTCATTCAAGAGTAAACGGCCGCCCAAGCACGGCTTGTACAGCTTCGCCCATACTACGTCGTTACCCTGCGTCAAGCAGCCCGAGGGAAGTCACAGGGAGGCCTATTACGCCTTATATCATATGCTGGCGATGGTACGGGACAAGAAAAACTTGACGCTGCTAGATTCACTCCAACCCTGGGCCGAAAAGTTGGCGATGATTGATGATGACAATCTACGAGGACAGTTCTATCGCATCCTGGAGCAGTTTGCGACAATCATCTTTCAAGATGTCGTCAGAAAAGGGGTGTCGTGAGAATTTAGAGACAGTAGCCATGGGGAGGCTTATCGGAGGGGCTCGACGTTGGTGACGATGGGTCCGGCTCGGAATTGTGCCAACAGAGACACCTCGGTTTACCCAGGTTCAGGGCCCTCCCGGTTGGAGGTAAACCCCTACTTCCTGCCTGCTTCGTATTGATTAGGTAGTAGCGATTACATTGCTCCTCGAGCTGTTCGGCTAGAGGAGGAAGAAGAAGATCGGATCTCCCTGTGCTAAGGGTCCAGGCCCCCTTATATAGACGGGGGCCTGGTTACAGGTTTTGGTAACGATTCGGCCGGCTGCCGGCTCCTCGGCGGCGGCGTCCTTGGCGTGATCCTTTGACCCTGCTCTGGCAAAGACACTTTATAAAGTGTCTTTTCCCTGGACCGGCATCTGGAGGGCATATCCCCTCTCCTCTGCCTCAGATCCCGTTGTGGGGAAGGGTCTTCGATCTCTCATTGGTTGTACGTGGTCGTGGCGCTCGTCACTCCTGTCCTGCGCCCCTGCCGATCTTGTCGGGGTCGTCCCGCTTTTGGCCAGACAACCGTTGAGAGGCCTTGTCTTCATCGCCCGGCTCCAGTTCTCCTCGGTGGAGTCGCCAGCCGGCTGCTGGAGTAGCCGGCCCTTCGGGCGGAGCCGGTCTTCTCGTGCTGAAGCCGCGGGGACTCCTGGGACGCCAGCCAGCATATTGCCCGGCCCGTGGTGCGCCCCATAAGTCATCCCCACGACACTAGCCCCCGAAACTGGCGAAGTCTCATGGGCTAGCATGGGGCTTCGGCGGGTTCTTCTTCTCGCCGAAGTCTTGCTCGCTTTCGTTGAAGTCCCAGGGTTTCTGGTCCGGCTTGGTCGCTCTAGTCCTTGAGGACAAGTCTCGCGGAGTTTCTCCGGCCGTCTCGGGACGAACCGGCTCCGATGGTGGCCCGACTGGCGACCGCGAGCCGGCGCGCTGCCTCCTGGGAACTTGCGCCGCTTCAGGTCCTGTTCCCACGCAGCGGCCGGCGTAGCGCGCCAGTGACCAGTCTTGTCGTCTTGACTTCGGAATCCCCTCTGTCATAACTTCTCGAGTCATCATGCGAGGTGGGCCGGCATACGTCAGCGACGCGTCCCATCAACCCCTCCCACGATCCGCTGCGGCAACTGCCGCGGTGGCGCACGATGTGGAAGTTGGTTACTGAAACGTCGGGGGGTTACCCTTCCGCCGCTCTCCTTTAAATACCGAGCGTGCTCGTTGCCCAGGGCGTCTCCCACTTCTCCTTCGCGCTCGAGCCCTCTCTTCTTGAACTCGGCCCGACCATGTCGTCCCCTAGCCACTCCTCTACCGACGGCGACAAGGTCCCGGAGGGGGACAGAGAGGAGGTTGCGGTGCCGGGATGGCGCCCTCCGCACCCCGAGGACGCGCTCGCCCAAAAGGAAGCCGCAACAAGCGCACCTTGGAGACCCTCGCGGCGAAAGCCGCCGCTGCCGCCTCCTCCTCCATCGCGCCCCAGGCGACCAGAGCTCCCAGCGGCGCGGGCATCCTGGAGAAGCGGAAGCCCGGCCGCCCGAAGGGGAGCGGGAAGAAGACTGCCCCTGCGGCGGTCGCCGCTCCTTCTTCATCTCGCCGCCGCAGGCGGCCACCGGGCAGCAAAAACAAGAAGGCCCCCGCTATTTTCAGGGTCGACGCCACCCCCGCGGGGCCCCGCGCGACGGCTCCTCCTCCGCTAGGCCCCTCGCGGCCCTGGCTGGAGAAGCCGGCGTTCCAGCCGCCGGAGTACATCTCGGCGCAGGGATGGTCCACCTGCATCATCCCTGTGCTTGCCGGCGCCCGGGATCATCTCCGCCTCCCGACCCAGTTCACCAGCTCGATGGAGGACCAAGAGATGGCTTACGCCAAGCTGCGGGAATGCAGCGGCGGCCAGCCCACGTACCGCGTCGAGGTCTATTACGACGGCCGAGGGGTGTGCTACTTCCGCGACGGGTGGTCGAAGTTCTTCATCGACTACGGCGTGCACGAGGGCTGGTTCATCCTTCTCACCCGCCAAGATGAGAAGGATGACTTCACCATCTGCCTCTTCGACGGTACCCTCTCCACTCGCGCCTTCGCCACCCAGCCGTGAAGGACGGGGGCTCCATCGGCCTCCGGCATGGGCTTCTCCGGGACAAAGTCCATGCGGCGCTCGCGCCAGGCTGAGGAAGGCGAGGATCTCCCGGACGAGGGATCCTTGGCATCCTTAGGGTAGTAGTTTAGGGGAGTTTTGTAATCGTCAGACTTCTTAATGAACTCTTCTAATTTCCTACAAATCTTTCCTTGCTCTGTGAATGCTCTTGCGTGAGACTGTCTTCTGCTTGACACCATTGCAATGCGATGATCCTTCCCTTAACGAAACCGCTGTTCACGCGAATCCGTAGATAGGGACTACGATAGTCACTACCCTACGCAGATGCTTCAGGCGGGCTCTTCCAGCTTCAATGTGGAGGGTACGGTGCTTCTGCTTGCCGGCTCCGGGGGGAGCGGACCAGTCCTGGCTCAGCGGAGCTGGAGCAGAGACTGAGTCCTGTACCGGCTCGGGCGAGGTCGAAGCCGGCACATTTCCCTTCCCAGGCCTTCGCACATCCCAAGCCACGACTGGAGTAGACTTCCCAGTTTCCGGCTCTAGCCGTTGCTTTGCGCATGTTAAGTTTCAATTTCGTTGCTCGTTTGCTGATCGTGTCGCAGCGCCAGCTGAACGGACAGCCGGCGAGGTACTGGAGCCGGCCTGCTTCTGAGGGCCAATTCCCTTTCCCCCTAGCCCCCGAGTTTTGGGGTAGCTGGACTATCGGCTAGCTCGAAACTAACCTTTCGCGAATGATGCCAACATCAAGCGAGGTAGCCCTTGCTTCGCACCTCTTAGACGTGGCTTCTCAGCCCAAGCGTCGAGAGACTGTGACTATCGACTATTCGCTGGTTTTGCCTTTGCCCGGTTCCCTCAACCTTTTCCTTAATCTTCCCACCCTTCGGCCCTTCTACCCCCAACCGACAGCCTGGTGCCGGTTGGTCTCCCTTGGGCCGGCAACCGAATGCCGGCCTAGGGTGGGAGCGTGCCACGGAGTGAGAAGTAGTACTTCGGTCTATCGGGCCCCCGACTCGTGCTAACCAACGCTTAGCTAATAGTCACTGCCCTTAACACCTGGTCGAGCGATTTTTCTATCGTTTGCGGTTCTGCTCTGCGGCTTTCCCTCGTATGCGGTCTGCCGGCTCCTATCCATCCGGCTGCGTGGAGCCGGAAGCTGGAGGTTGGGCTCGAGATCTTTGTCATACGTAGTACTCATCCGGCTGGCGCGAGATCGATCTTTTTCGGGGCTGCCGGCTGTGGCTCGGTGCCTGGAGCCGGCTGCCGGTCAAGTGAATAACGCAGGAAGCAAAACATACACGAAGTGTTTTCCTCGGAACCGGCCGTAACTAGCCGCTCCGTTTTCCTTTATTCATTGACACGTTTTTCGGGGTACAAGCTTTTGCCTTAGCAGAAGAAAGGTCTTAGGAGACTGACATTCCAGGGACGCTCGGTCTCCTTGTCAGAGTTATCTGCCTTGTTCTTTCTGGGCTCTTGTGCGTCGATGAGGTAATATGCCCCATTGCCCAGCACCCGGCTGACAATGAACGGTCCCTCCCAGGGAGGAGACAGCTTGTGCATGCTTTTAGTGCTTTGGACCAGCCGGAGTACGAGATCACCTTCGTGAAACGCGAGCGGGCGAATTTTCTGGCTGTGGTATCGTCGCAGCTGCTGCTGGTAGAGCGGTGATCTAGCCAGAGCCTGCTCTCGAGCCTCCTCGAGGAGGTCGACGTCATCTTCGCGAGCTTCTTTTGCTTGTTTCTCCATGTACTGGACAATTCTGGGCGCGTCGAACTCAATGTCCGTGGGCAGCACTGCTTCTGCTCCATAGACCAGGAAGAAAGGTGTGAAGCCGACAGAGCGATTTGGAGTGGTGCGCAGGCTCCAGAGCACTGAGGGTAGCTCTTTGACCCAACAGCCGGCTGAGCGTTTGAGAGGCTCGATCAGTCTTGGTTTGATGCCGGCCAGGATCAGCCCATTTGCCTTCTCCACTTGTCCATTTGACTGAGGGTGCGCTACTGACGCTAAGTCCAGCTGGATGCCTTTCTGACCACAGTAATCAGCAAAGACTCCCTTCACAAAGTTCGTCCCATTGTCGGTGATGATGCTATGGGGGACTCCGTATCTTGTGATGATCTCGTTGAAGAACTTGATCGTGGACGAACCGTCGAGTTTTTTGATTGGCTTGGCCTCGATCCACTTGGTGAACTTGTCCACATCAACCAGCAGATGTGTCAAGCCCCCGGGTGCGGTCTTGAATGGCCCTACCATGTCCAGGCCCAGACAGCGAACGGCCAGGTGAGCGGGATGGTCTTGAGGGCTGCCGCTGGAGTGTTTCTGTGCTTGGAGAAGCGTTGGCAGCCGTTGCACTGCTTCACCAGCTGCTCTGCATTCTGCTTGGCCGTTGGCCAGTAGAAGCCATGGCGGAAGGCTTTGGCCACCAAGGCTCTGGAAGATGCATGATGTCCACACTCCCCTTGGTGTATCTCTCTTAGCAGCTCTGTCCCTTCTTCCGGCTCGATGCACTTCTGGAAGATGCCTGACACGATGCGCTTGTACAGCTCGCTGTTGATGATGATGTACGCCCCAGCTCGACGCTGAATTCTCCTAGCTTCCGCTTCGTCTTGCGGCAAGTCCCCAGTGATGAGGTAGTTGGAGAATGGTTCCGCCCAGGAAGGTATCTCCCGTATGTGGAAGACACTGGCGACCAGAGGGTCAGCAGCCCCCGGGTCCGTCGTTGAGCCGGCTTCGCCTGATTGTCCGGCTGGGGGAGCGGGCGCGGAGCCGGCAATCCCCTTGTCCTTTGTCGAGCCGGCCATGCTGGGCTGGCCGGCTGTCTCCTTTAGCCCTGGGATGGCAGCCCCCGGGTCCGGTGGCGGTACCTGAGCCGGGGCCGGATCTCCAGGCACATAGATGGACATGGACTCCGGCGAAGGTTTGATAGACGGCTTGTGGATTATCTCCAGGGACACCCCGGCTGGGATATCCTGCTTGGTGGAGCCAATCTTGGACAGCCGGTCTGCTTCCTCGTTGTTTGCTCTGGGGACATGGTGGAACTCGCAGCCCTCGAAGAATCCGCTGAGCTGCTGCACGTAGAAGCGATAGGAGGCCATGTTGGCGTCCTTGGCGTCCCAGTCCCCAGAGACCTGGTGCGTCACCAGGTCAGAGTCTCTGAAACAGAGGATCCTCCTGATGCCGATCTTCTTGGCCATCTTGAGCCCATGTACCAGGGCTTCATACTCGGCGACGTTGTTCGACGCACGGAAGTGCATCTGCATCACGTACTGCAGCTTATCTCCCTTGGGAGAGGTGAGGACAACGCTGGCTCCCAAGCCCCCGAGCAGCTTGGAGCCATCGAAGTGCATGCGCCAGTGGGTGGAGTCCGGAGCCGGCGGCAGGTACTGCTGCTCTCCCCAGTCAGCGAAGAAATCCGCTATGATCTGTGACTTGATCATCGTCCTGGGCTTGTACTGGATGGTATGAGTGATACGTCTCAAACGTATCTATAATTTTTGATGCTCCATGCTTTGTTTTACACCATTTGCCTATTGTTTCGTTACACTTAGTGGCATTTTTATACATTTTCCAGAACTAACCTATTAACGAAGTGCCACAGTGCCAGTTTCCTGTTTTCTGCTGTTTTTGTGTTTCAGAAGTGATACACAGGAAATATTCTCGGAATTGGACGAAACAAGTTCCTGAAGTCATATTTCACCGGGGAGCTCCCAAAGATCAGAAGACCTGACGGAGGGGGGCCACGTGGCCCCCACACACAGGGGTGGCGCGGCCAGACCCCTGGCCGCGCCGGGCCCGTGTGAGGGAGCGTGGGACCCCCTCTGACAGCCTCCTTTCGCCTACATATACCCCCTGACGAGAAAAACCTAAGGGCCCGATCAGTTTTCCAGAATACATCGCGATCCGCCGCCGCCGTCGACCCGAAGATCGGGAGGGTCCAGAAGCTCTTCCCGGCACCCTGCCGGAGAGGGGAATCGCCACCGGAGGTCTTCTTCATCGCCATGCTTGCCTCCGGAGCGATGAGTGAGTAGTCTACCTTGGACTATGGGTCCATAGCAGTAGCTAGATGGTTGTCTTCTCCACCATGTGCTTCATGTTTAGATCTCATGAGCTGCCCTACATGATTGAGATCACCGTTATGTAATACTATGATGTTGGTTTGTTGGGATCCGATGAATATTGGTGTTTATGATTAAGTTGCTGTACTGAATTATATCTTTTGTTATCTCTATGTTGTTTATGATCTTGCATGCTCTCCGTTGTTAGTGGCTATCTTGGCCGAGTAGTTGCTAGTGACTCCAAGAGGGGGTATTTATGCTCGATAGTGGGTTCATGTCTCTATTTCACCTGGGGGAGTGACAGAAACCTCTAAGGTGGTAGATGTGCTGTTGCTACTAGGGAGAAAACAACATTCATATGCTCAAGGGCATATGCTTTGTTTACATTACACACTTTGCTTAATGCAATTATCTGTTGTTCGCAACTTAATACTTTTGGGGTGTTCGGATGATATCCCCGAGGGTGGATTATTAGTCATAGATGCAGTTGGATGGCGGTCTATGTATTTTGTTGTAATGCCCAGAGTGAATCTCATAGTGATCTTCTTGACATATCACATTATCTTTATTCTATCAATTGCCCAACTGTAATTTGTTTACCCAGCATGTTATTTATCTATGGAGAGACACCACTAGTGAACTGTGGACCCCGGTCCTATTTTAATCATATTGCAATCACCTGTTTACTTTTCCCGCACTGTTTACTTTACTAGCATTTTACTACTGTTTTCCACTCGATACACTCATAACCTTTGTTTCAAGCAAACCGATGAGATTGACAACCTCATCGCAAGTTGGGAGCAAAGTACTTGTTTGTGTGTGTGCAGGTTCCACAAACACCTTCAGTCGTCACTGTCTCCCTTCTCCTGAATGATATTAAACCTTGGTTTCTTAACTGAGGGAAAACTTGCTGCTGCACTCTTCATACCTTCCTCTTGGGGTTCCCAACGGGCTGGTCATCCACCACGCACAAGGACTGCCTGTCGCTATCATAGCCATCAGCACTTTTTCTGGCGCCGTTGCCGGGGAAGGAAGAGAAGACTTCTGCGAGGGGAGTTCTTCGCACACACATCCCTTGCTTTGTTATTTGTTTTGCTTTACTTTATTTTATTTTACCTGCATTGCTTTATATCAAAAACCCAAAAAAAAATTAGAATCCTTGGTAGTTGTTATTTCTTTACTTTAGTTTATCATGTTGTTTCCTGAGTTCGTTCTGGAGGACCTCTCTATAGGGAGTGGTTCGATTATTGGCAAAAGTAACATTGAGGAGTTCTTTAATCACATTAGTATGCATGATGAAGTTGAGGAAAAGTCTTTGATTGAGTTAGCTCCTAGTATTGAAGTTGCTTCTGTTATATTAATTGACATGTTGGAAACTAGGTTTGCTAGTCTTAATCCTTTTATGCAATATATGTTCCTTAAGCTTCATGAAATTGAGGATCCCGAAAAGAAAGCTTTTATCTTGGAAACTTTGCGTTTAGAATTTAAGGATGTCGTTATTGAAGCTAGGAAAGTTCTTAAGCGTTTTAATAAACTCGGTTCACCTATAACGGTTATTGATACACATGATGGGGAGGCCGAGATACCTATACCTTGCAAGCTTTTGGGATTGAATGATGCTTTCGAAAATAATTTTGCCTGGATTTGTCCTGAAAATCTTTTTGATGAGAATAGTGTACCAAAGCATGATCACCAAGGGTCTTCAAAAACTTATGTGGATGAAATACAATGCCTTATTGACAAGACCTCTTCTGTTGATCTTAATGCTTCTTCTGAAGGTACTTGATTCGCAATTTTCTGCGCCTAGCTCAAAGGCGTTAAAGAAAAGCACTCTTGGGAGATAACCCATTGTTTACTTTTCAGTACTTTTTCTTTTTCTTGAGTCTTGGAAGTCATTACTACTGTAATGACCGCTCCTTATCTTGTTTATTTCGTTTTTGTGCCAAGAGAAGCCTCTAATTTGAGTGAGGTAAAGATTTGGGGTTATTGCTGTCCTGAAACTGTTTTCGGTGCTGCACCGTAAAAATTCGTGAAAATTCTCTGTTTATCTTTTGGACCTGCGATTTCTTGTGCTTATGCCCCAGGTTATATCCAAACTTTTCTTAGTAGAACACTTTTTGATTTGAGCAACGGAAAATCCCTCAAAAATTCGTCCATTATCAGCTGTCCAGTTTTGACAAATTTCTGCCAATATTTGTTTTTGCCACTTTATCGCTTTCTTTCGAGTTCTTTTTGATCATGGAACTCTTGTGGAAGTTGCTACAGTAGTATATACTTTATATGTGGTGGTTTTGGGTTGAAACCTGGAGCTAAAAGAGGTTGAATATATTTTATGCTTGCACTAATATTGCTAATAGAATTGTGTTTAGTTTTGTATGAAGGAAGTTTTCAAGTGTAGGGATTGGAGAATGATGAGATGAGTTGAAGAATGGACAAAAGCTCAAGCTTGGGGATGCCCATGCATCAACCCAAGAAATATCCAAGAAGTACAAGCGTCAAAGCTTGGGGATGCCCCCGAGGCACCCCTTCTTCATCGGCAAAAATCAGGTCACCTTTCAAAACACTATATTTTTATTGCTTCATGCACTATGTGTTTTTCTTGGAGCGTCAGTTGTTTTAGTTTGTTTAGTTTGTTTGTTTGCTGCAATAAATGGTTGGACCCCAACAAATTTCCTTTGGAGGAGATGTACTCGTTTTCATTTGCAAAGAATGCTCTAGTTTTCACTCTTATAAATCGAGCATTCTAGTTTTTCTGCTACTGCTTTTGGTTTTCGTTTTCGCCTTGATATGCATTCAGATCTTGTCATATCTTTTCATCAAGGTGTATTTTTGCCTCTGAACTTTATTGGTTTTCATCAAAAGAGGTGTCTTTAAAAATTTCAAATGGTGTTGGAAAAGAGAAAAAGCTTTGTGCAAAATAGTGGTACAAGAAGGAGCTTGTGTAGACTGCGGCTTAGGCTTTTTCATGTCATGCTTGATGTCTTTTTGATAGTATGCTTAGTGGTTTTGCTGTAGCATGACTTGTCTCAAATATCTGAGATTGCTTAATGAGCCTTTAAAAAAATCATGCGTTGTTTTTATTGTATGGAAGCATTATTTTGGTTTTCTCCTTGATGCTTTATTTGGGTTGACTTGGCGCATGCTCACACATGTTAGACTCTTCCAAAGTCGCCATTAGCCTTCATGATCATTTAGTTTTTGACTTTTGATGCCATCGTATGCTTCTTTTAATGTCGCTTTGTCGCTTTGCATGATTATGGCCATTACTGCTCTCTTAGTTGGTCGCTCCCAGTCTTTTGCTAGCCCTCGCCTTGTACTGAGTATGAGCTCTACTCGTGCATCCAACTCCTAAAAGCCAAGTTTTCCATTGTGTCCACCATACATACCTACTAGCAATTTGCTATTCCAAGTAAATTTGACTTGCTTTTATTTTCTCTTCAAATTAAACTCTTACCAGTGTTATGCGAAATTCGGTCAGTAAAGCTCTCACGAACCGGAAGGCACACTTTACTTTTTCCTGTTCTAAAAATTTGACATTGTGGTCTTTTATGCTGAGTTGTTATGCTTGCAAGTTGTAAGTTGGATTCTAGCCCAACCATGCCGTCATGGGGCAAGCTTTCAACATTGCACTTCTTTTTGAGTTGATATCGTGATCTTTTGTTTATGGATGCCCGCTGTGTGAAATGAATTGGGAATCTTGTGAGGATCATGGAGTTTTTATATGTGTTAGGGAAACGCCGGGCCGCCAATCTAAGCCATGCATAATTCATGGTGGAAATTTGCAGCATACCCATGGTGAACATTCGACGACGCATCTCACAATAAAAAGCTAAACAATATAGCAAATAAAAGAGATGCCGATGTGTTCATTGTCTGCTTGTCCTGTCATTTTGGTGTGGGCTTGTTCCATGTCATCGGGCACAGAGGTACCCCATTGGCGGTTCTCAATGATATGCATATACTTACAATAACAAGAGCCTTGCTTGGGACTCTAAGTAAACTAGCATGGTTTGGGTACTTGTATTCATGGGACATGAGGTTTTCAACTTATGATTTGTCAAGCATATGCATCATAATTGTTCTCGCATTAACTTTAACCATTCAAGATGCTTATGATGGGGGCAATGAGAGCTCAAAGCCGGTAAGTACCATAATTTTTGAAGGTTATAAAACTTGCAATCACTGCTTCTCTCTGCGAAGGGCCTTTCTTCTACTTTTATGTTGAGTCACCACCTTCTTTCTTTATGCACCATTAAGAGAGCATAGTTGTCATTCTTAGTGTGATATGCATTGTCCCAAGGTTCATTGATTGACTCATATTGTTGGTTTCACTTGTTCTTAAATTATTTGTATCTAGTCGCCCTCTTAAACTTTGAGGTGTCCTATGCATTTATGTTTTGCTCTCTTTGAAGGACAAGCTGAAAACCACTTGTATGTTTTTCCTTATGATTAGAACACACGTTTGACTTTCATTGTTTCATTATCATGATCTTTTGTTTGTGTTCATTTGCATGTTTACAACATGGTTGCTAAGTTCTTATTGTCATGATTATATCTTTCATGCCCATGTTTTAAGTTCTATTGATCCCAGCTCACCAATGCTTACATATATGATCAAGATTGTGTAGGTGCATGTCACCTCAAAAATTATTCTTTTGTTATCACTTACCTACTCGAGGACGAGCAGGAGTTAAGCTTGGGGATGCTTGATACGTCTCAAACGTATCTATAATTTTTGATGCTCCATGCTTTGTTTTACACCATTTGCCTATTGTTTCGTTACACTTAGTGGCATTTTTATACATTTTCCGGAACTAACCTATTAACGAAGTGCCATAGTGCCAGTTTCCTGTTTTCTGCTGTTTTTGTGTTTCAGAAGTGATACACAGGAAATATTCTCGGAATTGGACGAAACAAGTTCCTGAAGTCATATTTCACCGGGGAGCTCCCAAAGATCAGAAGACCTGACGGAGGGGGGCCACGTGGCCCCCACACACAGGGGTGGCGCGGCCAGACCCCTGGCCGCGCCGGGCCCGTGTGAGGGAGCGTGGGACCCCCTCTGACAGCCTCCTTTCGCCTACATATACCCCCTGACGAGAAAAACCTAAGGGCCCGATCAGTTTTCCAGAATACATCGCGATCCGCCGCCGCCGTCGACCCGAAGATCGGGAGGGTCCAGAAGCTCTTCCCGGCACCCTGCCGGAGAGGGGAATCGCCACCAGAGGTCTTCTTCATCGCCATGCTTGCCTCCGGAGCGATGAGTGAGTAGTCTACCTTGGACTATGGGTCCATAGCAGTAGCTAGATGGTTGTCTTCTCCACCATGTGCTTCATGTTTAGATCTCATGAGCTGCCCTACATGATTGAGATCACCGTTATGTAATACTATGATGTTGGTTTGTTGGGATCCGATGAATATTGGTGTTTATGATTAAGTTGCTGTACTGAATTATATCTTTTGTTATCTCTATGTTGTTTATGATCTTGCATGCTCTCCGTTGTTAGTGGCTATCTTGGCCGAGTAGTTGCTAGTGACTCCAAGAGGGGGTATTTATGCTCGATAGTGGGTTCATGTCTCTATTTCACCTGGGGGAGTGACAGAAACCTCTAAGGTGGTAGATGTGCTGTTGCTACTAGGGAGAAAACAACATTCATATGCTCAAGGGCATATGCTTTGTTTACATTACACACTTTGCTTAATGCAATTATCTGTTGTTCGCAACTTAATACTTTTGGGGTGTTCGGATGATATCCCCGAGGGTGGATTATTAGTCATAGATGCAGTTGGATGGCGGTCTATGTATTTTGTTGTAATGCCCAGAGTGAATCTCATAGTGATCTTCTTGACATATCACGTTATCTTTATTCTATCAATTGCCCAACTGTAATTTGTTTACCCAGCATGTTATTTATCTATGGAGAGACACCACTAGTGAACTGTGGACCCCGGTCCTATTTTAATCATATTGCAATCACCTGTTTACTTTTCCCGCACTGTTTACTTTACTAGCATTTTACTACTGTTTTCCACTCGATACACTCATAACCTTTGTTTCAAGCAAACCGATGAGATTGACAACCTCATCGCAAGTTGGGAGCAAAGTACTTGTTTGTGTGTGTGCAGGTTCCACAAACACCTTCAGTCGTCACTGTCTCCCTTCTCCTGAACGATATTAAACCTTGGTTTCTTAACTGAGGGAAAACTTGCTGCTGCACTCTTCATACCTTCCTCTTGGGGTTCCCAACGGGCTGGTCATCCACCACGCACAAGGACTGCCTGTCGCTATCATAGCCATCAATGAGCCGCGAGCTCGATCGCCCATTTAGCCACTCTTCCTGACGCGTCCTTGCACCCGATGATCTCCGAGAGTGGAGTGGTGCTCACCACCGTGATTGGGTGCTCCTCGAAGTAGTGCTTCAGCTTCTTGGCCGCCATATACACGCCATACACGACCTTCTGGTAGTGCGGGTAGTTCTGCTTGGAGAGAGTGAGCACCTCACTCAAGTAATACACCGGGCGCTGAACCGGCAGCTCTTTGCCTTCCTCGGTGCGCTCCACCACGATCACCACACTGATGACGCGTGGGGTTGCTGCGATGTAGAGCAGCATTGGCTCTCACGGAGCCGGCGCTGCCAAGATTGGCGCGGTAGACAAGGCTCGCTTGAGGTCGTTGAAGGCATCATCAGCGCGCTGGGACCAAACGAAGTGGTCCGTCTTCTTCATCAGCTGGTACAGCGGCATGGCCTTCTCCCCGAGCCGGCTGACACTAGTAGGAAAACCCTTATAGGTGGGATGTATTTTTGTGGCGCACTAGCCAGCAGTGCGCCACAGAAAATAATTCTGTGGCGCACCTGGCGTGGTGCGCCACAAAAATAGAACATTTCTGTGGCGCACCAGAAGGACATGCGCCACAGAATTCTGGTGGGGCCCACTCCCTGCCAGCCCCAATCATTGGTTCCACTAATTCTGTGGCGCATCATGTCTGGTGCGCCACAGAATTAGTGGAATTCTGTGGAGCACTTGACCAGATGCGCCACAGAATTAGCTCGTCCCACACCTTTAAAGTGGCAACCTACCACACCTCCCACACTCCCAAGCCATTCATCTTCCTCTCCTCCATCTAGATCTAGCTCTAGCTCCTTTCCCTCTCATCCCATTTTGGCCATAGTTTTCACTTTCTTTGGTACTTATTGTACTTACTTTGGTTGATACATAATTGGCGGTGAGGAGAAGCCTCTCCATACTCTCTCCTCCTCTCCAACTCATCGATCGCGGTCTCGTCTCGGTATCGAATCTACAAGGTGAGTATTTGGAGGGGACATGCATGCGCATGTCGATCTTGTGTATGGATGATTGTTGCATGTGAAGCGCTTGTGTGTGTATGCCGGTGTGGTGCATGGATGTTTGTCAAGACGTTGATTCATTTCCGTTTCGGCAAATTTTTGCACTACCCATACGTCCTACCTTTAGGAGAGGTCATGCCGAATTTTTCCGCTCTATGTATACCTTTAGGAGAGGTCCATGCATGTGTGTGCATGTGTTGCGGTTCTAATTTTCTGCTCTATGTATACCATTTGCAGACAACCATGGTCCTCTCGATGAGTTCCGCTCGAATTAGTAGATACAAGAAAGACGCGAAGGAGGACATGATTCGGAACAATAGGCACCAGATAAGATGTCCGTGTCGATCATGCAAACTCGAGCGCTGGATCAACCCTGATTCCGGACAACTGGAGGAGCACCTGCTGAGGCACGGTTTCATGCAGGACAACCAGGCGCGGCCGGCCCCAACAAATGGTGCGCATGAAGACCATGGTGGCGAGCGAGATGACGAAGCACCACATGTCGGTGGAGAATATCATCATGAAGAAGAAGTCGGCGGAGAAGATCATCATGAAGTAGAAGTTGCCGGCGGAGAAGATCATGATGAAGAAGAAGATTCTGGCGCGACTCCGCTAATTTCGGCCTTGCGGGACTCTCATGTTCAAGATCTGCTCCTCCATGAGACGAGCAACGACAGAGCTGCAGCCAGAGAGAGAGCCAAGCTGGCGCAAATGGAGAAAGACGGGATGACTCCGATATTTCCTGGGTGCCGTCCGCAGGATACGCGCTTGCATGTAACGCTTGATTGTCTGCAGATGAAGACGCAGAACAAATGGACCGATTCCAGCTTCAGCAAGAACATGAAATTCTGGCACGATCGTCTCCCAGAGGGGAACACATTGCCAAGTAGTATCGAGGAGGCCAAGAAAGTTGTGTGCCCTCTTGACCTACCGCATGAAAGATACCACGCCTGCATCAATGATTGCGTGATTTATCGGGGGGAGTACAAGGACATGACCACATGTCCGGTGTGCGGCCACGGACGGTACAAGGTTGGGAACAAGAAGGTACCTCGAAAAGTGGTATGGTACTTTCGTATCACTCCCCGTCTGCAGCGGTATTTCGTGGACCCTAAGGAGGCAAAGCTCATGCAATGGCACGCGGAAAGGGAGAAGCCCGAAGAAGATCCGGAGATGGGCTATATGCTGACACACCCATCAGACGCTGGCCAGTGGGAAGCATTGGACATTGCCTTCCCTAGGTTCGGGGGCGACGGAAGGAACATCAGGCTGGGTATGAGCACCGATGGACTCAATCCGTTCGGCAACCAGAGTAGCACGCATAGCACCTGGCCTGTGTTTGTATGGCCTTACAACCTACCCCCGTGGCTATGCACCAAGCAAAGGTACATACACCTGAGTATTCTCATTCAGGGGCCGAAACAACCAGGTGTCGACATGCATTTGTATCTCGGGCTGCTGAAAGAGGAGTTAGACACGTTGTGGAAGACGCCACCCCGTACGTGGGACGCCTACAGTAGAACTTATTTCGATATGAGAGCCGCGTTGATCACGACGGTCACAGACTATCCTGGTTGCGCATACGTATCTGCCCAGGTCAGCCACGGATTCTGCGGCTGTGTGAAGTGCATGGACGAGACCCCGCATCTACAGCTACCAAGGGATCCCGGGTCCTCGAAAACTGTGTACCCAGGTGCTCGAAGGTGGCTTCGCTTGGATCACCCATGGAGAAAACGCGGTGATATGTTCAATGGTAAAGATGAACCCGATGGACCCCCGCGATAGAGGAGCGGTGCAGAAATCGACGATCTTCTAAAAAATTGGAAGGAGTGCCCAGCGCCGGGAAAGAAGCGACCGAAGCCAGAGCCGCTGCTCGGTGTATGGAAAGCGAGGTCTATTTTCCACGACTTGGAGTACTGGAAGGTCCTCCGCACGCCCCATAGCCTCGATGTCATGCACATTACGAAGAACGTTACCGAGAGTCTGCTTGGCACTCTTTGCAACTCGGAAAAGTCCAAGGATGGGCCGAAAGCAAGATACGATCTGAAACATTTAGGCATCAGAAAAGCTCTTCAAGCCCCCGATACTGATGACAACGACGACGATGATGATGATGATCAGACGGAAGGGACTCAACGTCTCCGTAAAAGGGCTAAGAAGAACGCGGTGGTGCTTCCCGCTGCCTGCTTCACAATGAGTCCGGAGGAGCTCGAGCAGTTTTTCAGGTGCCTCCTACGAGTGAAACTTCCTCACGGTTACTCGGGGAATATAAGCAGATATCTAGACGTAGCGAAGAAGAGGTTCACCGGGATGAAGTCTCACGATTGTCACGTGCTCATGACGCAGATACTTCCCGTTGCGATCCGAGGGATAATGGACGAGCACGTCCGTGATACGCTGTTTGGCCTTTGCAACTTCTTTGACGTTATCACCAGGAAGTCGATCGGCGTGAGGCAGCTCAAGATGCTACAGGATGAGATCGTGGTGATACTATGTGAGCTCGAGATTTACTTCCCGCCCGCATTCTGTGATATATGCGTCCATCTCCTTCTCCATGTCGTTGATGACATCAGGCAGCTCGGCCCGACGTTCCTCCACAACATGATGCCTTTCGAAAGGCAGAACTGTGTCATGAAAGGATACGTTCGCAACAGGGCCCGTCCAGACGCAAGCATGGCCAAGGGGTTCCTAACCTACGAGTGCATCTCCTTCTGCCAGAATTATCTAAGCACCGAGGACGACCAGGATCATGTTGGTCTGCCCACCAGGACGCACCTCGGCAGGCTCGCTGGAGTCGGTCACCGCGAGGGCTACCGCTCAGTCCATGTGGGCATTGTCAATCGACGCGACGACTTTGAAAGGGCTCACCGGGTCGCGCTACAACACTTAAAATTGGTCGAACCTTTTGTGCAAGAGCACAAAAGCATAATCGAGCAGAATTACATCGATATGAGCCGGCCAAGGAAGATGGGAGACGTAACCAAAGAGCACAACTCCGGCTTCACGCTTTGGTTTAAGCAAAGTCAACTGCTTCAAGCACAGAGCAGAAGGCCTTCTACCGAAGATGAAAAACTCATATACACCTTATCACAGGGCCCCGGGCATAACGTAAGGACCTATCAGGGGTACGACATCAACGGTTACAGATTCTACACTGAGGAAAAGGACAGAAATAGTGAAAATCAAAACTCAGGAGTAACTATGCTATCATACGCCGATGACGAGACTAGTGTCAAGGAAAGATTTTTTGGAAGGATCGAGGAGATATGGGAGCTCAATTACTGTGGAGAGACGGTGCCAATGTTCCGTGTGAGATGGGCCAAGAAGGTCGAAAAAGAAGGCCGATATTTCACCACCATGGTTATACCGGATGCCAAATCGAAGAACGCATCCGCGAAAAATGAGCCATGGGTACTCGGTAGCCAAGTTGACCAATGCTTCTTCATCACCGACCCATCGAGGCCTAGCCGTGTTGTCGTGAGGAGGGGCAAGAGGAGCATCATAGGAATGGAAGGAGACGCAAACGAGGAAGACTTGGACAAGAACGGTGACCCAAAGATCGAGGAGGAATTCGACAAGCACTTCGACATGCCTACTACTAGTAAAGTAAGAAGAAAGACCTCCCTACCTACTAAAGGTTGTCCGTTCACACGAAGAAATCTCAAGGTGGCCGGCATAAAGTATTCAACCGCCAACAAGAAGGGCAAGAAGATCGTGAAGAAACGCTAAGCTAGCTCGGAACCGGACGGAGAAGACTTTTTTGGTGTGTGTGATCGAGACTTCTTTGTGTATGCACATTCCAAAGCATAAGGCTTATATTTTTAGAAACTATCGACAACTATAATATTATATAGACATCATATGAAAATTTGGTCAAACTTCATGTTCTTTGAAATTTTTAGAAAAAATATAAGCCTTATTCATTGAAACAGAGGGAGTAATAACTAAAATAATTAAAAAAAAAGGAAATAAATTCTGTGGCGCATCTACTAGTGGGATGCGCCACAGAATTAGCTAATTCTGTGGCGCATCCCACCAGTAGATGCGCCACAGAATATTGACACTTAGTAAAACAGGGGATCGATCCCCCTCCCCTGCGCATGCTGCTTCTTCTCTGTTCCCCTGCCAGATCGAGATCGACTCCCTGCATCGCGTCCACCCTCGCCGCCGCCCCTCTCGAGCGTCGTCCCTCCTCCGCTCCTCGCCCCTCTGGAGCGCCGCCCCTCCGCGGCCCACGGCGCTCGACCTCGCCCACGGCCCACGGCGCTCGACCTCGCCCACGGCGCTCGACCTCGCCCCTCCGCGGCCCACGCCTGCCCCGCCTCCGAGCCGCGCGGCGCTCGACCTCGCCCACGGCGCTTGACCTCGCCCCTCCGCGGCCCACGCCTGCCCCGCCTCCGAGCCGCGCGGCGCTCGACCTCGCCCACGGCGCTCGACCTCGCCCCTCCGCGGCCCACGCCTGCCCCGCCTCCGAGCCGCACGGCGCCGGTCACCACCCCCTCCCCCGCCCCAAGAACGGCCTGGGAGTTCGCCGTCGCCAGGAGGTTCGACGGCGGGGACGCTGTGAGGGCACCTACCAGGCCTCCACGAAGCAGCTCGGGCTCGAGTGGACAAGGAGCTCCAGCGTCGGGGGATCCTTCAAGGTATGTTGAATTTGCATGTGGTTCAGTAGAATTGGATGACAGCGATGTAGATCACTCCCAGCGATGTAGACTCCCAGCGATGTAGACTCCCAGCGATGTAGATCACTCCCAGCGATGTAGACTCCCAGCGATGTAGACTCCCAGCGATGTTGAATATTTTTTATGCTGCTCTGTGGATATATGACAACGCATGATAATGGTTTTCTGTAGTATTGGATGACAGCGATGTAGACTATTTGCCTCTGTTATGTGTTATGCAATGAGATATTTTGACCATAATCTGCTGTTATATATACTTATGAGATGCTGTCAAGTGTGGATGAATAAACTGAGTTGCCCATTTCTCCCGAAGTGTTGATTCGCTTCCGTTTCGGTTGAGAAATGGGCACTCATAGGTAAAAAAATTAGCAAAAGTCATGCCGAAATTTTGAATTTTTCCGTTGCATTATGTACTAATAACTATTTGCCTCTTTTTAATGAAGTGCAAATAAACATGTCGGGCACTTCTAACCCTAAGAGCCAGGAGGAAGTCGCCAGAGAGGCCAACAAGGAATGGTGGGAGGAATACGATGAGGGAGAGGGCCGGGGGGGCGCCGCCGATCGCGGCGATGAGGAAGAGAGCTGGGGGGGGCGCCTCCGAGAGCGGCGATGAGGAAGAAGGCCGGGATGACGCCGCCGAGACCGGTGAAGAGACCACCGACCGCACGGAAGGTGATAGCGGCGGCAACCCTGAGGAGGCCAAGAAGAAGAGAAAGGCGAAGAGGCCAAGGGCGGATCGGAGGCCGCAAGTGCTAGCCAACATCACCGATCCTTTCACGTTGGTCTCCGAAAGTGGCCTATCCTTGGAGCCTTCTAAGGTTGCCAAAGGGTACGCGATGCAACTAGGGTGCATCGTCCGTGAAACCGTGCCGCTCAACACTCAAGACCTCAGAAGCGAGGCCAACGCGGCTTTGGCCGCAACCCTCCTCCAGAAGCTTCACCAACGATACACGTTCCCACAGCCGTTCAATAAAAAGGTGGACTCTTTAGCTCTCACGAAGATGAGCACCGCCTTGAGCAGCTAGAAAACCCGGCTGAAGGACAAGATCAAGAAAGGTAAAAGCTGGGAGCAGATAAGTCGCAAAGACCCGACGCTCTCTAGAGAAGACTTCGAAGCATTCAAGTCGTCCTTAGAGACTGATGAGGCTAAAAAATGGACCGCCTGGGGGAAGAAAATGCGGGAATTGAACCTAGGGGCTCACCGTTGCGGAAGCGGCGGTTACCGAGGAAAACAGCCCACTTGGGACAAGGAGGATGCCGAGATGATACGTCTGGGCAAAGAAAACCCCTGGCTAAAAATCGTGGATATACAGACTAGGAACTATGTTCGGTCCCGCTACTACTTAGACTGGGAGACGGGGGAATTTGTTACGGATTACCCCGACGTGAAGAAGTTCGAGAAACTCCTGGTAAGGATAGTCTATATTATTATTGCGCTGATCTTATTAAGCAATGAAGCCAAATGGGCTAACCTTAAGTTCCTTTGTCTGAAGGACGAAGAGTTGAAGGCTAGTACTACGGCTGGCCCGTCGTCCCAGGGGTCGATGGAACCGTGGGACACGCCTTTCAACAGGGCGACGAACGCATACAAGGAACGGGACCTGGACAAGCCACCGACGTCGGCTGGCCGTGTGTCCGGCTTTGGCACAAGTATGAAGGTATCCGAGTACTACGGATCGGATGCCAAGTCGAGAAAGGAGAGGAGGTCGACTAAGCAGGATAAAGCCGAGGTTCAGGAGCTGAAGAAGAAGGTGGAGTCACTAGAGAAAATAGTGGACCCGACCGAGATGAGTAAGTTACTGGACGAGAAGCTGCAGGAGAGGCTCCGACAGATCATCCCCCCTGGTTTGATGGAGGGGTTAGCTGCTTGGAATGCGGCAGGTCAACAGGGGCCGATATATGTGCCCAGCGTCAGCGGCAGTAACTCAAGTCACCAAGTGTCACCGCTGGTGACCCCGACGCCGCCGCTCCACCTGGTCGCATCGACGCCCCCAACCGCGGAAGCTGATAGGGTGGTGGTGTCTGATAATGCACTCGAGAGTGAGCGGCCCGGCGCCGGCACCGACGCCCTTGTATCAACATTAGCAGAGATCAACGCCGTCAAGAAGGTAACTCATTAGTTAGTCCTCCGCGTCATCTTCTTTAACTATATATGCCTTGCGCTGATCTTATCCAACATGCCCCTGACTCAGGACGAACCTTGCATACTCCTGCATGTGGTGGAGCCCGGCGGCAAG
Organism: Dactylis glomerata; assembly: GCA_007115705.1. Taxonomy (NCBI): domain Eukaryota; kingdom Viridiplantae; phylum Streptophyta; class Magnoliopsida; order Poales; family Poaceae; genus Dactylis; species Dactylis glomerata. The sequence goes on along the minus strand of QXEO01000247.1, from coordinate 4,671,236 downwards.
TTGATGGATGTTGCTAGCGGCACTGTCATGCCCAGCCGAACTATGCACCACAGAAACATTGCAGATCATTTGGTGAAGGTGAAGTTGGCAATGGTAGTGCCGGAGTACCACAACCTCCTCCCCCCGATCAACCTCCGGGCACAGACGAGGACGACGTTATGGTCCTTGGGAATTGCATCGGCTGGCTTATGACATGGCCGAAGAACCAGATTCGTCTGGGTGGGGGTCTTCCGAGTGTCAGGCGCAACATCGGCGCCACCTCCCCTATCATCCGGCCCAAGGTCGTCCGGCCCGGCGCCGGCCCCACCCTTAAGGAACCGGCGGTCGCCGCCGCCACTACCCTGAAGGAACCGGCGGTCGCCGCCGCCACCCGAAAGGAACCAGCGGTCGCTGCCGCCACTACCCTGAAGGAACCGGCGGTCGCCGCCGCCACCCGGAAGGAACCGACGATCGCCGCTACCACCACACGCCACCAACAGCTGTTGGGAAAGCTTCCGCAACGACCGTCGACCAAACGCAAGGTACGCCAAGCGGCGGCATCGCAACCGCCACCACCTAACTTCCAGGACATGGCGCCGCTTGATGCCAACGATGATGATGATGACGTCGATGCCTACATCAACACTGGCGCCTGCAGCCAAGATATGTACATGCCTCATATGGATGAAGAAGCCTTCCGCACTCACGGCGATCAACTTGGTCGTTCCACTACAGTCACGCAGCGCCTGACCTTCACGGGTCTTTCTCTGCAAGACACTCCTCCGGAGGCTGGCAATCCAGCTCAAGTCAAGCCGGCTACCATTTTCAGCCCTAACACGCTGTATAAGACGATCGTCGGGGAGCCACGCGAATCAACCCCAGCACCCCAAGCTCCACCATCAGCACCAGCACCCCAAGCAACCCAAGCACCCGTTGCACCACCATCATCACCACCAGCACCCCAAGCAACCCCACCATCAGCACCACCAGCACCCGAAGCACCACCAGCAGGTCAGGTGAAGAAGCCAAGGAAGAGAGGAAATAAAAAGGGCACATCTTCGAGCCAGACTCTTCCTAAGAAGATGCGGGCCGACGACATGGTACCACGGGCACCTGGTGGCTTGTCCCGGCTTCATGAAGCTGGTAAACTGATACTGCCTGAGGACCTCGAACACCTCGCAAGTGGACCAATGATCAGTTTGCAGCAAAATATTCAGTTTCTAGAGAGCCTCCTTCTTCAAGACAAGGATCCAAATTACCCGGTGTTCACGGTCAGGGTGCCAGCAGCAGACCCGAACTTCGTCCAAGCATACCCCGCGGATATCTTCTTCATAGCGTTCGAGGACGTCTTCAATCTATTTCACTGGAAACGGCTTGACTATAACTTGGTTCGCCTATACGCGATCAATCTTCAGATGAAGATCAAGAGAGAGAGACCCCCCAACGTCGCGGTAGCGGATCCCTACTACATGCGCGATAGCCAGCTGGTGGATGGCTCAAGCACACGGACCGCGGCGGTGCGGTACCTCCAGAGCTTCATGCTCATGAACAAAGAGAAGAACACCATTCTTCTGCCTGTCTTTCCCGAGTAAGTACACATTCGCTCTCGGCCGTCGTAACTTATGCTTTCTTATATATTTCTTCCATTGCCGTTCATTTCCAACATTCCATTTAAATTGCATGTGTTGAGCAGGGACACATACTGCACACTCGTCGTTCTTTGCCCGAAGTGGTCCCTAGCCCAGTACTTCGACTCATCGAGTACGACGACGAAGAAAGACTACAACAGAATAAGGAGTGTTCTCGATGAGGCTATCCTTTTCTACTCCAAAAATGGAGGCATCTTCCACGAGAAGGGGAAATTTATCAGGCCGGACACTAAAGAGCAGGGGTTCAAGCACGTGATCAACTTCCCTTGCATCAAGCAGCCAGATGACAGCATGAAGGAGGCCTTCTATGTCCTCCATCACCTTAAAGGGTTTGTCGCGGATGCAGAGATGATGCGTCTGCCACCTAGTAAGCGAGACCCCAAAAAAATGGCGGGGGAGATCAGCGATGCTGATCTTAGAGAAGACTTCCATCGCATCCAAGTAAAGCTATCGGAAATTATCGTAGAAGATGTATGCAACAGATCGGGGCTCTTACACCAACTCAGAGGGTTGTGTAAGAGGGATATAGAAGAACGCCTACATAGGCAGGGTGATGGAAGGATGTGGACGACGAAGGACATGTACAAACCGTTCCCGGAGCCCATGAACAAGACGTCTCGTTGATCGAGAGGCCGGTGTGCCTACTGTGTTGTAAATAAACTTGCTTAGTGTCGTTGTTCGACTTCAATTACTATTGTAGTCGATGTAGTTGAACTTGATTACTTATGTGATACCGATGCTATATGACTTTTAGGTTTATTATTATTTCCTTGCTTTAATTCTTGTGAATATGTATGCATGTGAACCCTCTAATTCTTTCCATTGCATTATATACTAATATGCCTTGTGTCCATAGACATGACGTGGTACGTCGTGTTCGAGGGGCGGGTTCCAGGAGTCTACGAGGAGTGGACGGACTGCAAGGAACAGGTGCACAAGTTCAGCGGCAACTGCTACAAAGGCTACCCGACTCAACAAGAGGCGGTTGCCAAGTGGAGGAAGCACCAGTCGAACAAGAGCAAGATGAAGACCTTCATTGTGCTCTCGCTCTTGCTCACCATCGTCGGAGCGGTACTCTATTTCATCCTAGTGTAGGCGGCGGCCGGTGTCACTTCATTTGTATCTTGAGATGATGCACTTAATTTGCATGGATTATGAGTTGTATGGAGATATATATGTATGATGATGAGTTGTATATGCATGGAGCTATATGAAATCTGTTAATATTCTATATGAAATGAGTTGTATATGGAGATATATAATTGTGCTACATGAAATCTGTTGATATATCTGTATACTGCTATATTATATCTGTTAATACCTGTATATATACGCCAGACAGAATAATTTCTGTATAAAACCTGTAATATTTCTGTGGCGCACTAACTTGTAATTCTGTGGCGCACCTAATTCTGTGGCGCACCAAGCCATAATGCGCCACAGAATTCCCTAATTCTGTGGCGCATTAGGTCTTGGTGCGCCACAGAATTTCTTATTTCTGTGGCGCATGTGCTGGTGCGCCACAGAATGCTTATTTTTGTGGCGAAGATTCTGTGGAGCACCACCCATGCGCCACAGAATGCATATTTTGGTGCGCCACAGAAGAGGTTTTCCCTACTAGTGTGATGAACCGGCTAAGCGAGGCCAGACAGCCAGCAAACTTCTGCACATCTCTGAGCTGGGTGGGCTTCTGCAGGGCCTCGATGGCTTTTATCTTCGAGGGGTTAGCCTCGATCCCTCGCTGGGAAACGATATAGCCTAGGAGCTGCCCAGCCGGCACACCAAAGGTGCACTTCTCAGGATTGAGCTTCATGCGATAGCGCCGCAGGTTGGTGAAGGTCTCCTTGAGATCATCCAGGAGCGTGCCGCTCTGCTTGGTCTTCACCACCACGTCGTCCACATAAGCGTGCACGTTCCTCCCAATCTGCTCCTGCAGACATTGCTGCATGGTTCGCTGGTAAGTGGCTCCAGCGTTCTTCAGACCGAACGGCATGGTGACATAACAGTAGGCTCCATACGGGGTGATGAAGGAGGTCTTGATCTGATCCGGCTGGAAGAGCGGGATCTGGTGATAGCCTGAATAGGCGTCCAGGAAAGACAACAGGTCGCAGCCGGCTATGGAGTCGATCACCTGGTCAATTCGTGGCAGCGCGAAAGGATCCTTGGGGCAAGCCTTGTTGAGGCTGGTGTAGTCGATACACATTCGCCAAGTGTTATTCTTCTTCAGAACCAAGACTGGGTTCGCGAGCCAGTCAGGGTAAAACACCTCCATGATAAAGCTGACTGCAAGGAGCCGGGCAATCTCCTCGCCAATAGCCTGCTACTCGGTGATGACGCCAGAAAAAGAGCTGTGGCGTTTAGTTGACGTGGGAGCAGTAAGTCCTTGTGCGTGGTGATGACCAGCCCGTTGGGAACCCCAAGAGGAAGGTATGATGAGTGTAGCGGCTAGTTTTCCCTCAGTTTAGAAACCAAGGTTTATCGATCAGGAGAGGAGAGACGGTGACGACTGAAGGTGTTTGTGGAACCTGCACACACACAAACAAATACTTTGTTCCCAACTTGCGATGAGGTTGTCAATCTCACCGGTTTGCTTGAAACAAAGGTTATGAGCGTATCGAGTGGAAAACAGTAATAATATGCGAGTAAAGTAAACAGTGCAGGAAAAGTAAACAGGTGATAGCAATATGATTAAAATAGGACCGGGGTCCACAGTTCACTAGTGGTGTCTCTCCATAGATAAAATAACATGCTGGGTAAACAAATTACAGTTGGGCAATTGATAGAATAGAGATAACGTGATATGTCAAGAAGATCACTATGAGATTTACTCTGGGCATTACAACAAAATACATAGACCGCCATCCAACTGCATCTATGACTAATAATCCACTCCCGGGGATATCAATCCGAACACCCTAGAAGTATTAAGTTGCGAACAACAGATAATTGCATTAAGCAAAGTGTGTAATGTAAACAAAGCATATGCCCTTGAGCATATGAATGTTGTTTTCTCCCTAGTAGCAACAGCACATCTACCACCTTAGAGGTTTCTGTCACTCCCCCAGGTGAAATAGAGACATGAACCCACTATCGAGCATAAATACCCCCTCTTGGAGTCACTAGCAACTACTCGGCCAAGATAGCTACTAACAACGGAGAGCATGCAAGATCATAAACAACATAGAGATAACAAAAGATATAATTCAGTACAACAACTTAATCATAAACACCAATATTCATCGGATCCCAACAAACCAACATCATAGAATTACATAACGGTGATCTCAATCATGTATGGCAGCTCATGAGATCTAAACATGAAGCACATGGTGGAGAAGACAACCATCTAGCTACTGCTATGGACCCATAGTCCAAGGTAGACTACTCACTCATCGCTCCGGAGGCAAGCATGGCGATGAAGAAGACCTCCGGTGGCGATTCCCCTCTCCGGCAGGGTGCCGGGAAGAGCTTCTGGACCCTCCCGATCTTCGGGTCGACGGCGGCGGCGTATCGCGATGTGTTCTAGAAAATTGATCGGGTACTTAGGTTTTTATCGTTGGGGGGTCTTTATAGGCGAAGGGGTATTGTCAGAGGTGGAGCCAGGCTCCCTCACGTGGGCCCGGCACGGCTAGGGGCCTGGCCGCGCCACCCCCTTGTGTGGGGCCCTGGTGGCCCCCCTCCGACACTTCTTCGGGTCTCTGGAAGCTTCCGGGAAAAATAAGACTTCAGGAACTTGTTTCGTCCAATTCCGAGAATATTTCCTGTGTATCACTTCTGAAACACAAAAACAGCAGAAAACAGGAAACTGGCACTGTGGCGCTTGTTAATAGGTTAGTTCCGGAAAATGCATAGAAGTGCCACTAAGTGTAACGAAACAATAGGCAAATGGTGTAAAAACAAGCATGGAGCATCAAAAATTATAGATACGTTTGAGACGTATCAAGCATCCCCAAGCTTAACTCCTGCTCGTCCTCGAGTAGGTAAGTGATAACAAAAGAATAATTTTTGAGGTGACATGCACCTACACAATCTTGATCATATATGTAAGCATTGGTGAGCTGGGATCAATAGAACTTAAAACATGGGCATGAAAGATATAATCATGACAATAAGAAATTTAGCAACCATGTTGTAAACATGTAAATGAACACAAACAAAAGATCATGATAATGAAACAATGAAAGTCAAACGTGTGTTCAAATCATAAGGAAAAACATACAAAAGGTTTTCAGCTTGTCCTTCAAAGAGAGCAAAACATAAATGCATAGGACACCTCAAAGTTTAAGAGGGCGACTAGATACAAATAACTTAAGAACAAGTGAAACCAATCATCATGAATCAATCAATGAACTTTGGGACAATGCATATCACACTAAGAATGACAACTATGCTCTCTTAATGGTGCATAAAGAAAGAAGGTGGTGACTCAACATAAAAGTAAAAGAAAGGCCCTTCGCAGAGGGAAGCAGTGATTGCGCATGTGCTAGAGCTTTTTATTTGTAAAACAGAGAGATAAAAATTGGTTTTGAGAGGTGGTTGTCTTTGTCAACGACTGGCAGTGGGGTTCTTACTATCTTCCATACAAAAATAAAGCAAGTTTTTGAGAGAGAGATTGGCACTTTTGTGCTCTTTTATAAAACTTGGCACTCCTCCCCACCTTTTTCCTTTCACATACCATGGCTAACCGAGTCCATCGGGTGCCCACCAACATTCACATTCTTTGGAGGAGTGCCTTTTTTCTTTCTTTTTTCTCTCTTTTTTTTTCTTTTTGGAATAAGCAATATGGAAGATAGCAAATCCGACCACTACGTCCCCATGAGCTGAAAACAGTGTCACAAAACAAGAAGTGTTTTGAAGGTTTTTGAAAGGTAGCACATGAAAATTTTACTTTGGAATGGCTTATAAATACCATGCATAGGAGTTTATAGTGGACACAATGGCAAACTTTGGCTTTTATGAGTTGGATGCACGAGTAGAGCTCATACTCAGTACAAGGTGAGGGCTAGCAAAAGACTGGGAGCGACCAACTAAGAGAGCAATAATGGCCATAATCATGCAAAGCGACAAAGCGACATTAAAAGAAGCATAAGATGGCATCAAAAGTCAAAAACTAAATGATCATGAAGGCTATTGGCGACTTTGAAAGAGTCTAACATGTGTGAGCATGCGCCAAGTCAACCCAAATAAAGCATCAAGGAGAAAACCAAAATAATGCTTCCATACAATAAAAACAACGCATGATTTTTTCAAAGGCTCATTAAGCAATCTCAGTTATTTGAGACAAGTCATGCTACAGCAAAACCACTAAGCATACTATCAAAAAGACATCAAGCATGACATGAAAAAGCCTAAGCCACAGTCTACACAAGCTCCTTCTTGTACCACTATTTTGCACAAAGCTTTTTCTCATTTCCAACACCATTTGAAATTTTTATAAACACCTCTTTTGATGAAAACCAATAAAGATCAGAGGCAAAAATACACCTTGATGAAAAGATATGACAAGATCTGAACGCAAATCAAGGCGAAAACGAAAACCAAAAGCAGTAGCAGAAAAAGTGGAACGCTCGATTTTTAATAAGAGTGAAAACTAGAGCGTTCTTTGCAAATGAAAACGAGTAACTTCTCCAAAAGAAAATTTGTTGGGGTCCAACCATTTATTGCAGCAAACAAACAAACTAAACCAACTAAGAAAACTAAAACAACTGACGCTCCAAGAAAAACACATAGTGCATGAAGCAATAAAAATATAGTGTTTTGAAAGGTGACCTGATTTTTGCCGATGAAGAAGGGGTGCCTCGGGGGCATCCCCAAGCTTTGACGCTTGTACTTCTTGAATATTTCTTGGGGTGATGCATGGGCATCCCCAAGCTTGAGATTTTTTCCATTCTTCAACTCATCTCATCATTCTCCAATCCCTACACTTGAAAACTTCCTTCATACAAAACTAAACACAATTCTATTAGCAATATTAGTGTAAGCATAAAATATATTCAACCTCTTTTAGCTTCAGGTTTCAACTCAAAACCACCACATATATAGCAAATACTACTGTAGCAACTCCCCAAAAAGTTCCATGATCAAAAGAACTCAAAAGAAAGCGATAAAGTGGCAAACACAAATATTGGCAGAAATCTTTCAAAACTAAACAGCTGACAAAGGACGAATTTTTGAGGGATTTTCTGTTGCTCAGATCAAAAAGTGTTCAACTAAGAAAAGTTTGGATATAACCTGGGGCATATGCACAAGAAATCGCAGGTCCAAAAGATAAACAGAGAATTTTCACAAATTTTTACGGTGCAGCACCGAAAACAGTTTCAGGACAGCAACATCCCCAAATCTTTACCTCACTCAAATTAGAGGCTTCTCTTGGCACAAAAACGAAATAAACAAGATAAGGAGCGGTCATTACAGTAGTAATGACTTCCAAGACTCAAATAAAAGAAAAAGTACTGAAAATAAAACATTGGGTTATCTCCCAAGAGTGCTTTTCTTTAACGCCTTTGAGCTAGGCGCAGAAAATTGCGAATCAAGTACCTTCAGAAGAAGCATTAAGATCAACAGAAGAGGTCTTGTCAATAAGGCATTGTATTTCATCCACATAAGTTTTTGAAGACCCTTTGTGATCATGCTTTGGTACACTATTCTCATCAAAAAGATTTTAGGGATAAATCCAGGCGAAATTATTTTCGAAGGCATCATTCAATCCCAAAAGCTTGCAAGGTATAGGTATTTCGGCCTCCTCATCATGAGTATCAATAACCTTTATAGGCGAACCGAGTTTATTAAAATGTTTAAGAACCTTTCTAGCTTCAATAACGACATCCTTAAATTCTAGGCGCAAAGTTTCCAAGATAAAAGCTTTCTTTTTGGGATCCTCAATTTCATGAAGCTTAAGGAACATATATTGCATAAAAGGATTAAGACTAGCAAACCTAGTTTCCAACATGTCAATTAAATAAACAGAAGCAACTTCAATACTAGGAGCAAGCTCAACCCAAGACTTTTCCTCAACTTCCTTATGCATACTAATGTGATTAAAGAACTCCTCAATGTTACTTTTGCCAATAATCGAACCACTACCTACAGAGAGGTCCTCCAGAACGAACTTAGGGAACAGCATGATAAACTAAAGTAAAGTAAAAACAACTACCAAGGATTCTAATTTTTTTGGGTTTTTGATAAAAAGCAATGCAGGTAAAATAAAATAAAGTAAAGCAAAACAAATAACAAAGTAAAGGATGTGTGTGCGAAAAACTCCCCTCGCAGAAGTCTTCTCTTCCTCCCCGGCAACGGCGCCAGAAAAGATTGATGGCGACCGGTTGACGAGAGAGATTATTCTTCTTCGTTCCCCGGCAACGGCGCCAGAAAAGAAGCTGCTACTCGGTGATGACGCCAGAAAAAGAGCTGTGGCGTTTAGTTGACGTGGGAGCAGTAAGTCCTTATGCGTGGTGATGACCAGCCCGTTGGGAACCCCAAGAGGAAGGTATGATGAGTGTAGCGGCTAGTTTTCCCTCAGTTTAGAAACCAAGGTTTATCGATCAGGAGAGGAGAGACGGTGACGACTGAAGGTGTTTGTGGAACCTGCACACACACAAACAAATACTTTGTTCCCAACTTGCGATGAGGTTGTCAATCTCACCGGTTTGCTTGAAACAAAGGTTATGAGCGTATCGAGTGGAAAACAGTAATAATATGCGAGTAAAGTAAACAGTGCGGGAAAAGTAAACAGGTGATAGCAATATGATTAAAATAGGACCGGGGTACACAGTTGACGAGGGTTAACTCGACAAATGTCCTAGATGAAGGACTTAGGATCGGGGAGATAGGACGTCGGATGAACTCGAAGGTAAAGTTAGTCGAAATAGGTGTGTATCGAAAGTAAACTTGGGTGTTCAACCTGGCTTGCTTTCAATCTGCCCTCCACCGTCCCCTCCTGGCCCCTATATATAGGTGGCTAGGTCTCGAGGATCGGTTCGGGTTCGATACAGATTACAAATATCGACATACGGTAATAACTCGTATTCGACTATCATTACAATTGGGCCTAGCTTATCGGGCCTCAGGGGTACACAACTAACGGGCTCTAGTAACTATACCCTTGTCAGTAGCCCCTGAGATTCTACTAGAATTGCAGATTCAGGTTGAATCTCTAATCTTTAAATCTTCGACTTGGTCATTTCTTCAATTTCTTCAAATCTTCGACTTGGTCTTTCGACTTATGTTTCATGATAATTCGTTCGTAAGGGGTTTTGATGATCAAGCCTGACAACTCTGACGGATCAAGAGGTCAGTTAACTGCCGGAACAGATACTTGTCACCTACTTCAAATTCAATCCCCTTGGACTTGAATTCGGGATACCGGTCAAATCCACTCTTTTGCCTCATTTAGGACTTATAAAGAATGAATCCCAGTGGTTCTCAGGGTACCCAGTGCGTCCACCAGGATTTTCTTCGCGTCGTAGACACGGATACATACCAGCAGAGCGCATCCATGTGCGTATACCAGGCCACACAGGACGGATCCCGGGGTCTTACCTTCGTGACAAGTCACGGCATTCGAGTTTCGTTGCGATAACGTAACTCGAGAATCGCAGTCAAATTTTGACTGAAACAATTCGGGTTTCTTCAACCATAAAACTCGCTCCCGATGGGAGTAACACTTGTCCAATCTTCAATGCTTCACCAATCAACATCGTCGGGTGCGCGCTCAGCGCTCCCGATGGGAGTAGCCCCCGAGGCTATAGTCGAAAAAAGATTTTTTTGAGTATAGGCTCAAGAGATAATAATGCTCGTCATACTTCAACTCGAACCACTTCACCTGCGAAATTCTTCAACTCGAGATACTTTCAAGAACACCCTTTTGTCGAGTACCGACCCTCTCCTTCAAATGTAGAATTCCATTCGATATTTTATGAAAGGAGCAGCCCCCAAGGCTGTACTCAAAAGATCCTTCTTATATGATCCTTTATCTCTGTATTTCTCGGCGCCATCTTTTTACCTTTATATATATTGTTTTTATCGCGTCAATGATGACGTAACTCTTCATTAGTGCGAACCGTTTTATTGGCAATACTGTAACTTCCATGATTTTGTGACCGTTGAACGGGCCGCACGATTTTTTTACCGTTGGTGGGCTGCCGTTTCCGATCTTTACGCCACGTCTCAGCCCACGATCCTTCTCCCAGAAGATATATAACTGGCATAGTGGGGAATCGTACTATTCACCAGCTCGTGACCTCTGTCGCCTCCATTGCTAATCTCTCCTGCCTCTTCCTCTTTTGCTGAGCCCCCGAGCGCACTTTTGTGCTGAATGCGAGTGAAGCATCTGGCCACCAAGAGCGCTATGGCCAAGTCCTCTGCCACCAACTGGGTTCGCTCCACCATCACCAAGAAGGAAGTGGAAAAAGCCACGGCGGACGGCCTCATCGCGGCCGAAGATTCCATCAAGTTCCCCAGCACCGAACGGATCCCGAAGCCCCCGAGCGGTTACCGGGTAATGTTCCTCGCTTTCCTTCTCTGCGGTCTATCTCTTCCTGCCCACGAGTTTCTCCGTGGGCTGCTATTTGTCTACGGTGTGCAGCTCCACCAGCTCACACCAAATTCACTTCTGCACATTGCTTGCTTTGTGACTCTCTGCGAGTCATTTTTGGGCATTGAGCCTCACTTTGCTCTGTGGAGATCGATCTTTCGACTCCGCCCCAATGTTTCTCTGGCAAGGAAACCCGAACTGGGCGGAGCCGTTGTTTCTATGCGCCCTGAGGCACAATATCTTGAATTTTCTATGGCCGCATCTGTCCAAGGGTGGAGGACAAAGTGGTTCTATATCCAGGACCGCAAATCCTCTCCTGAAGATGAATTCGGTCTTCCTCCCTTCGATGCTTCTCAGGAAGTAAAGAAATTGAAGTCATGGGACTCGCTTCCCTCAGATGCAGAAGTTGCACAAATTCTTCCTCTTCTTTCCCGCATTCAAACTCTGAAAACAGGCCTAGGAGGTGCTTTGTCGGGTATCCAGCTCATGGCGTTTTTCATACAACGTCGAGTTCAACCCCTTCAGCACCGCCTCACCAAACTCTGGACTTACTCTGGCTTGGAAGATCCTACTCGCGTATCTGAAGACCTGATGTCGAAAGGAGATGTCGACAAACGAGTCAGGAACCTTACCAAGCTCACCAAGGAACATTCAGTTGCTGACTTGAAGGCAGATTTTTTCGACTCCGTGCACCCTGTTCCTGAGGTAGACATCATGGCATCTACTTTTTGTCAAACTTTCTTTAGTTTCGACTTGCGTTACTCTTTGCCTTTGCACCTTGCTAATTTGTTAATATGCAGGGTCACGAATTTATTGTTTCTCATCCTCCTCTTCCGGAGGCAGGGCCTCTGCCAGCTGATCTCGCCTCTCCTGCATCTAAAGCCCCCGAGGCTGACGAAAGTCAGGACGAAGATGATGTCGAAGAATCGGAAGATGAGACTAGCTCGTCGACATCGCTTCCTCCCGTACTTGCTGATGAGGTTGGTGTCGATAAGAAAAGAAAACGTGTCGACGACATCGCTTCCTCGAGTTCTGCGGCGGCTGGTAAAGCCTCTGTTGAAGTGGAAGACCTTGAATACTTCGACATGCTAGCTTTGTAAGTATTGTAGTCACGCTTCTCAATTGTATCTTCTTCGACTTGTTTTCATAATTTGCCTTTGTCATGTAGTGACGACGAAGAGCCGCCGGCGTATGCTACGGCTGCTCCCTCGATTTCTCCTGCGGCTATTGAGGAGCCTGATGAACCAGCTATTGCGGTGAGGACTACCAGGTCCACTGTGAGGAAGGTGCCTCAATCTCAAACCCGAAACCTCAAACGCGCGAAGAAGACCAAAGAAGTCGAGGTTTCTCTGGAGGCCCATGTTTCTGCGGTTTCTTCTGATGATGTGAGTGATTCTTTTTCCCTTCTTTTCTTTTTATACTCCCATTCTCTGATATATTCTTTTCCTTCAGGCTTTGATGAAGAAATTCGTCGCCTTGGGCACTGAATGCGCCGGGTACCTAAAGGTTGCCAAAGCTTCCGAAGGTGCGAATTTGATTTCCAGCCATTACTTTTCTTCTGGACTTTATCCTCTAATAACTATCTGCCGTCTCGCTATTCAATTTTGTAGCTGCTCTAGCCACAGCAAATGCCCGAATTGCGTCGCTAGAAGCGGAGCTTCGTGCTTCGCAGAAAGCGTATGATGCCGCAGCCGCTGCCAAAGCAAGCGCTGAGAAGTCGCAAAAAGCTGCGCTTGGCAAGGCGAAGAAAGCTGAAAGAGCTTTGGCTGACGTCAACAAAGAGCATGCCCAGCGAGAACAAGCCGTGGCAGAGCGCCTATACACCATCTCGACTGCTTCCGAAAGTAATTATCTTTTGACTTGCCTTCTATTTTCGACTTCTATTGTACTGGTGTACTCTGCTGATACTTGTGTCTTCATTTGTTGTGCAGAATTCACCGGGGTGCCTCCGTCGTCTTTGCCAACGGATGATGATCCGCTGATGGATGCGGTTAACCTACTCGAGGCAAACTGGATATCTATCCAAGAAACCTTTGAGTTAGTTAGCCGCGTTTTATCACGTCTTTTTACTGGGTTATGGCCGAAGAAAAAGGCGGCGATGCCGAAGGATAACTTCACTGAGCTTGTGAAGTCCTTCGACACAGTTGAAGAGCCCACTCTTCATTTGAAGGCGCTTTCCATTAAGCGCGGTGCAGAGGGTGCTATTGCACTTTCCCTTGCGCATGGGACGGATTTTGACTGGGAGAAAGCCAGCTCCCCTCATGGCCATACCCGTGATGAGATGAAGGTGTTCTTCGAGAGGGCGAAGAAGCTGGCGCCTTCATTATTGAATACGATTTCTCCTTCGGCTGCTTCTGCAGCGCCTGATGCACCACCTCCATCGCTGAAAGCACCGGTGCCACCATCGACTTCTAACGAGGAACCGGCCGCACCCCCTTCTTCTATGGCACACAATGCTGAGGTGGCGTAGGCTCAGCTTCTTTGTACCTTTTCTAGACTTTTCCTTTCGAATGTAAAGACTTCTATTAGGTACAACCCGAGAACTGTAGTCATAGGGTTGTACTCTTATGTAAATATACTCTCTTTGTATGATGCTTTATGCTGCCTTTCTGAAAATTGTTTCTCCTCTCCTTTCTTTTGTAGTCGATAAGTGTTCATGATCCTTTGACTCATGATCCTGCTCCTCCCTCTGCTCGTGGATTCGATCCTCAGATTTCTTCGGCTCCTAGTCGATGCAATCAATGCACAGAATATTCTTCGAGGATTACTGATCTTGAGCTTCGCTTGACTTCAGCCAAACGTCAAGCTCAGATGGCGTTTGATAGGGCTAACAAAACTTCTGCCCTGACGAAGCAGGTGTCGATTCTTAGTGATGAAGTGTCAAGCTTGACAGCGAAGATTCTGCATCAGGAAGAGTGCAACTCTTTTGTTCTTGGTATTATCGAATCTGCCTGTGAGATGTTGCGATGTAAGCTTCCTCTCAACTTATGTTCTTCTCTTTGTACTGTTACTTTCGTGATATCGTTTGCCCTTATAGGTAGTTGCTTGGACTTTGCTGCTGAAGATCGTCGAGTTGCCGAACGAAGCGCAGCTCTGGATAAGATGTCCGCAGGTGTTGAGAATTTGTGGTCTGATCCTCGACGCCGAAGTGCTATTGTGCTGCTTCAGGACCGCGCCCAACATATTGGTGAGGCAGTGGATGGCTGTAGGAAAGCTCTCGTAACTATGCATTCGGTGATGCTTCCTCGCAATCCTCTGCCTGCTACTTTTCCATTGCTCCTTGACGTTTTTAGGTCCAGTCAGCGAATTCATCGGCTGATAGAACTTAACCTAGTAGCAGGTGCCAACTTTGCTCTTGGGTGGATACGCAAGTGGCAGCCAAGGCTCAATTATAGTTCTATGTCGCTGAGCTATCCTCCTGGCGGGGCAAGCCTTCGAGTACACTTGGAGAGTACCCTGCAGCCTGCCCGACGCATTATAGCCAGGTTATTGCAGGAAGACTCTGCGTTTTTCCGCGAGTTTCATTACTTAGACCCTTTAGGTGTAGATGATTCTGACAACCCGATGTTGTAATGTGTATGTGGGACGCGAGAGTTTACTTATTTCGCGACTATATGTCTGAAATTTGTTCTCAAGGCGTATTTGTATGGTTCGTGCGTTTGCCGCATCTTCCTTTTGAAAGACTCGTAAGCTCGAATATGAGGAACGTTTTGTCTTTATTTATGCTTGTAATATAAGATACATGGGGTGACCCAAGAGATCCGGCCTGTGACCTGTGTTCTGGATCTAGAGGACATTGCCCCTGGTATAACTCGTGGCTTTTACAGCCTTTGTTGCTCTACTCTATTGTCTTTATGATGCTTATGTCGCCGTGGTTTTCTCTCCTTCTCCAATGCCTTCGCCTTCTCCTGGCGTTTCTACTCGTGGTTTCTTTGCCTCGGGCTCCGCGGCGCGTCCTTCGAGTAGCTTGATGCCTTCTGTAGTCGTGCTCTTCACCTTTTCTGCATAGTTGGCTATCATGCCAAAATTTTGCGCCATCTTGTGGAACTCCCTGTCGCAGAGATCTGAAACTTCAAAACTCCCTTTGACTGTAATTATTCCTCTTGGCCCTGGCATTTTGAGTACTAAGTATGTGTAGTGAGGTACTGCCATGAATCGCGAAAACGCGGGTCGCCCGAGGATCGCGTGATACTGTGATGGCCAGTCCATGACTTCGAAGTCTAGTTTCTCCCTTCTGTAGTTTTGTCGGTTGCCAAAGCGAACATTGAGTGCTATTCGTCCCAGCGGGTAATTGGCACTTCCTGGTACGATTCCATGAAAGGAACAGTCTGTTGGCTTCAGAAACTCTAGTGATATATGCATCGCTCGGAGTGTTTTTGCGTATATCAAGTTAATTCCACTCCCTGCATCCATGAATATTCTGTCGACATCATACGCGCCGATTTGAGCTTTGAGTACCAAGGGCGCGTTTCCTGGCCGAGGTACTGTTATGGGGTGGTCCTCTCTATTAAACTCAATTGGTTGCTCTGACCAATGCAGATATTCTGTTGTAGCTGGCGGCGACATGACTGCTAGATTGACTTGTCGAGTTATACTCTTTTCTTCTTTATTCGACTTGGGCACTGGTTGTATCATTGCCATGATGTGTCCTTTTGATGGGACGTACCCTTCGTCGTCGTCGTCGTGTTCTTTGTTTTGCTGATCTTGCCCTTGGGGGGCTCCATTGTTTCCTTGCTTGCTTGTCGAGGGATTATTACTTCCTTCGAATCCTTGTCGCCTTGCTTCGGTTTGTTTATTGATTGCTGCTTCTTGTAGCTTTAAGAATGTTGTGCAGTCTTTCATTGCGTGCCTTGATACTCGCTTTCCGTCGACGAACGCTGAGTGTATATGACAAGGCCCGTTGAGCATATCTTCTGGTGATGGGTTGTACTCTCTGGATTCTCTTGATGGGAATTTTTTGTAGTCCTCTCTTCCGTAGCTGCGATATCCCGAGCTTCTGCGATCGTTTCCTTGATAACTGTTGTCTTTGTATCCTGCGGCGACTTGGCTATGAGAGCCGTAGGTGTCGTAGTTTCGGGATCGTCTTCTTTGACTTCCATATCTGTTTCTTCTGTCGTCCTCTGGAGATCGTGTCCGTTTGTTGTTGCACGCATCTTCTCCATCCGCAAATCTGTTTGCTGTGTCCATGAGATCTGACACTGTTTTTGGTTTAATTCTACCCATCTCTTCGACTAGGTCTCTTCGCCTTAGTCCAAGGATGAACGCATCTATTGCTCTTTCGTCCGAAACTTCGACTGCTGAATTTTTGATAAGGCTCCATCTTTGGATGTAGGCCCGTAGTGTTTCGTCGCGTTGCTGTACGCACGCCTTGACTTCTTCTATTGATGCTGGCCGTTTGTATGTTGACCTGAAGTTGCTTGTAAATTGCTTTGTGAGGTCTTCCCAGCTTCCAATAGATTCTTTCTCCAATTTACTCAACCATGACCTTGCTGCGCCGGTGAGGTGTAGTTGCAAACTTTGCATTGCTGTTTCTTTGGTTCCTCCTAGTATTTGGACTGCTTGTAAATAATCTGCGAGCCATAACTGTGGTTCCTGTGATCCGTCGTATTTTTGCTGATCATGAGGTAACTTGAATCCCTTAGGCACTGGAGTGATGCGAACCCTACGGGTAAAGCATGATGCCCCCATCTCTTTTTCGTCGTCTTCATAGTCGCGCCTTGGGGATCGCGATTTTCGAGTTCCACCGTGCTGTTTTGGTGATGGCGATCGAGATCGGTGTTTACTGCTTCTATGCCGAAGACTATTGTGATGGCGAGGTGACCTTGCTTTGTGTGCTTCCTTGTAATGATGCGCTTCTTCTCCTTTTGCTGATAGCTTGTGACTTACCATATTGAGTCCATTTAGTGCTGCTCTATGCATATGCTCCCTAGGATCCCCTGGACTTGGTCGAGTTGTAAGTAGATATGCTTGCGCTGCCACTAGTGCTGCTTCGGGAGTTTTTGGTAGGATGTTTCCCTGCTCGTCGACCGATAGGAAGGACGAGTCGAGGTTTTTGGAAATACTTTGCTTGTCGGAGTACTCGAGGTTGTCGTACCTTGAGCCATGTCGACGATATTGCTTCCTCGCGTTGCTGTATGATGCGTCGCTTCGTGCTCTACGGGCAGCTTCGCTGGCTGCAATGGCTGAATCTTTTCTTCTTTGTATCTCTACCTTTTCCTTTGCTAATTGCTTTGCTTGCTGCCTGAGGGCATAATGATACCCAAAAAGCATGTCTTTGCTGGAGCTGGATGGTATTGGTTTTCCGTGTTCTACGGCTTCTCTTATTATTTTCCACTCGTCGACTGATAGTCGAATTTTCTCCCTGGCTGCGAGGGTTTCCGCTGTTTGCCCTTCTGCTAGGTGATTTGCTCCCCTGTCGATATTTGCTGGGTTTATCACTGGGTTGTTATTTTCATCGAATTCTTCTGAGTTGTCGTCCACAATGGCGAGTACTTGGCACTGCTTGCCGATGTTGCTTTTAAAGCTTGAAAAGATCGAGTTGCTGTCCTCAGAAAGCTCTAACCCTGTTTTCCACGTGTCTGTTGAATTGTTTGAGATATTGTCGAGGCAGATCATGAGATCATCGAGTTGGACTTCTACGTCAGAATTTTCTTTTTCTTCGTTGTCTTTTGCGACCTTTCCTTTTTGCACCTCTTCTAGGCTGACCGGCGAATTTACTTCGCTGGAAGAACCTTCCGAATACTCCATCATTACTGTCGTTTCAGGTCCTTGTGCCGATGGATCTTGATCTTGTTTCATCGTATCCGAAAGGCGAGAGGAACCTGACGGCCCGATGAAAATGCTCAAACTTCCGATTGTTAGTTCCACCTCTTCACTTCCGTCGACTTCTGGACTGCTGTTGGCAAGAAGCGAAAAAGCCGTCGAATTCATGATTCCAACGCCCAGAGTCCCCACGGTCGGCGCCAATTGACGAGGGTTAACTCGACAAATGTCCTAGATGAAGGACTTAGGATCGGGGAGATAGGGCGTCGGATGAACTCGAAGGTAAACTTAGTCGAAATAGGTGTGTATCGAAAGTAAACTTGGGTGTTCAACCTGGCTTGCTTTCAATCTGCCCTCCACTGTCCCCTCCTGGCCCCTATATATAGGTGGCCAGGTCTCGAGGATCGGTTCGGGTTCGATACAGATTACAAATATCGACATACGGTAATAACTCGTATTTGACTATCATTACAATTGGGCCTAGCTTATCGGGCCTCAGGGGTACACAACTAACGGGCTCTAGTAACTATACCCTTGTCAACAGTTCACTAGTGGTGTCTCTCCATAGATAAAATAACATGCTGGGTAAACAAATTATAGTTGGGCAATTGATAGAATAGAGATAACGTGATATGTCAAGAAGATCACTATGAGATTTACTCTGAGCATTACAACAAAATACATAGACCGCCATCCAACTGCATCTATGACTAATAATCCACTCCCGGGGATATCAATCCGAACACCCTAGAAGTATTAAGTTGCGAACAACAGATAATTGCATTAAGCAAAGTGTGTAATGTAAACAAAGCATATGCCCTTGAGCATATGAATGTTGTTTTCTCCCTAGTAGCAACAGCACATCTACCACCTTAGAGGTTTCTGTCACTCCCCCAGGTGAAATAGAGACATGAACCCACTATCGAGCATAAATACCCCCTCTTGGAGTCACTAGCAACTACTCGGCCAAGATAGCTACTAACAACGGAGAGCATGCAAGATCATAAACAACATAGAGATAACAAAAGATATAATTCAGTACAGCAACTTAATCATAAACACCAATATTCATCGGATCCCAACAAACCAACATCATAGAATTACATAACGGTGATCTCAATCATGTATGGCAGCTCATGAGATCTAAACATGAAGCACATGGTGGAGAAGACAACCATCTAGCTACTGCTATGGACCCATAGTCCAAGGTAGACTACTCACTCATCGCTCCGGAGGCAAGCATGGCGATAAAGAAGACCTCCGGTGGCGATTCCCCTCTCCGGCAGGGTGCCGGGAAGAGCTTCTGGACCCTCCCGATCTTCGGGTCGATGGCGGCGGCGTATCGTGATGTGTTCTAGAAAATTGATCGGGTACTTAGGTTTTTCTCGTCGGGGGGTCTTTATAGGCGAAGGGGTATTGTCAGAGGTGGAGCCAGGCTCCCTCACGTGGGCCCGGCACGGCCAGGGGCCTGGCCGCGTCACCCCCTTGTGTGGGGCCCTGGTGGCCCCCCTCCGACACTTCTTTGGGTCTCTGGAAGCTTCCGGGAAAAATAAGACTTCAGGAACTTGTTTCGTCCAATTCCGAGAATATTTCCTGTGTATCACTTCTGAAACACAAAAACAGCAGAAAATAGGAAACTGGCACTGTGGCGCTTGTTAATAGGTTAGTTCCGGAAAATGCATAAAAGTGCCACTAAGTGTAACGAAACAATAGGCAAATGGTGTAAAAACAAGCATGGAGCATCAAAAATTATAGATACGTTTGAGACGTATCATTGCCTTCCTCTTTTCTTCTGCAAACCGCCGCAACGGCTGCTTGACCGGCTTGGCGTCCGGCCGGACGTTAAGTGCGTGCTCAGCCAGCTCCCTCGGCACACCAGGCATGTCCTTTGGAGACCATGCAAAGATGTCCCGATTCTCACGGAGGAAGCTGGTGAGCTCGCTTTCCTATTTAGCAGACAAGCCGGTACCGATGACGATGTACTTGGAGGGGTCGCTTTCGTTCAGCAGGATCTTCTTGGTGTCGTTAGCCGGCTTGAATTGCTCTACAGGCGACTGGCGAACCGGTACGTCTTGCTGGGTCAGCTCCACATGATGCAGAAGCTGCCTCTTCTCCTCGGCGACGACCAGCGCCTCTGCCAGCTGCGAGCTCTCCTTTGCGCAGGCCAGGGACTTCTTGAAGTTTCCCGAGACAGTGATCATACCTCTGGGCCCTGGGAGCTTCATCTTCAGATAGGCGTAGTGCAGAACCGCCATGAACTTGGCCAGGGCTGGACGGCCTAGCAGCGCATGGTAGGGACTGCTGATGTCCACCACCTCGAACCAGATGAGCTCGCGGCGGCTATTCCCCTTCTTTCCGAAGAGAACCTCCAGCTGCACCTTGCCCAAAGGGGTGCAAGAATGCCCAGGCACGATGTCATGGAAGGTGAGCCGGCTAGGTTTCAGCTGAGCAAGCGGGATGCCCAACTTCTCTAGAGAGCTCCGGTAAAGAAGGTTGATACTACTACCGCCATCGATGAGCACGCGGGAGAAACGGCACATGTGCGTATCGGAACACACGACAGGATCCACGACCAGAGCATACTCTGCAGGGCTGGGCATCAACCTCGGGTGGTCCTCGCGCCCCCAGGTAATGGCCGCCTCGGACCAATGCATGAACTGGGATTCTGCAGGCATCATGGCGTTCACCTCTGCCTCATGCCAAAGGTCGCTCCTTTTGTCCTTGCCGGGGGTAGTGAAGATGTGATACTGCTCCACGTCCGTCGGGAAGTCATCATCTTGATCCGGCTCGCCTCCAGCCGGGTCGCGCTGTTGGTCCTCCTGACCTTCAGCCAGTCGCGCTTGCGACGTACCAGGGATCTGCCGAGCGCGCTGCTCCAGCTCTCTCGTGAAACGGCACTGACGCGTGGAGTGGGTCGCTTCCTTGCCCGGGGAGGTGTGGAATTTACACGGCTGATCAAGCGCAGCATCGAGGGTGTACTTGCCCTCTTTGCGCCCATGACCGCTGCGTGCAGCCCCCGGGCCTCCTTGGTCGGAAGCCGCTCGCTTTGAGCTAGCAGATCCTCTGGGGAGCGCCTTGGTGT
This sequence comes from Dactylis glomerata, assembly GCA_007115705.1. Classification (NCBI taxonomy): domain Eukaryota; kingdom Viridiplantae; phylum Streptophyta; class Magnoliopsida; order Poales; family Poaceae; genus Dactylis; species Dactylis glomerata. Next base: position 4,650,232 of record QXEO01000247.1, on the reverse strand, counting down.
GGTCAAGCCACAGGTGGATGTGCAGCGCCGATGGGCGAGCCTGGGACTCCGACCCTGGTGCTGACTCCTCGATCGAACATGGTCTGCTCGCTCCGCCGCCTTGCTGGGCGCGGCGGCCTTGGGCGTTGCCGCTCGGAGCACGGCCGCCCTGTCCACGCCCTCCGCGGTCTCGGCTTGCCGATGGCGACCGCTGGATCTGGTCGGGGACTACGGTGGCGAAGCCGCGGCACGAGTCACGGGCGAGCTCGGTCGGTGCATGTCCATGCACGTCGTAGAACTCGCTGAGCGTGGTACTTGCACGGCGCCGGTTTGCCTCGTCCTCAGTCACCTTGCCAAGGAGAACGAGGCGCGTCTGCTCCAGGGCCTCGGCGACCCGGGCGGGATTGATGACGCGGTCGAGGGGAATGCGCAGGTCCACCACGGAGACGTCCGGGGCGTCCCGCTCTGGGAGTGGAGCGTCTTGCTCCTGAGGAGGTGGGCGCTCGAGCGACGGGCGCTCGGGGCGCGGTAAGTCGCCGCCCTCATCCTCTCCCAGTGTCATCACCTCGACCATGGCGCCAAGATTGCTGCTTTCATTGCAGCTCGAGCCTTCATCGCAGAGGGAGTCGGAGACGTCGGTGACCTCCTCTGGGAAGGGCTTGGCGACGTAGAAGCGGTGGCTGCCGACGTCGAGGAAGGAGCCGCTGTTGCCGAAGCCGTTCTTGAAGTGGGCCAATTTGTCGTCGACGCAGTCGAAGGTGCCGAACCTCCAGACGAGGTCGGAGGCGACCTTCTCGCCGGAGGGTCCCGGCCAGAACTTGACTCCGCTCGCCACCGCGCTTTGCCCCACGGTGGGCGCCAACTATCGTGGGAATTTAGAGATAGTAGCCATGGGGAGGCTTATCGGAGGGGCTCGACGTTGGTGACGATGGGTCCGGCTCGGGATTGTGCCAACAGAGACACCTCGGTTTACCCAGGTTCAGGGCCCTCCCGGTTGGAGGTAAACCCCTACTTCCTGCCTGCTTCGTATTGATTAGGTAGTAGCGATTACAGTGCTCCTCGAGCTGTTCGGCTAGAGAAGGAAGAAGAAGATCGGATCTCCCTGTGCTAAGGGTCCAGGCCCCCTTATATAGACGGGGGCCTGGTTACAGGTTTTGGTAACGATTCGGCCGGCTGCCGGCTCCTCGGCGGCGGCGTCCTTGGCGTGATCCTCTGACCCTGCTCTGGCAAAGACACTTTATAAAGTGTCTTTTCCCTGGACCGGCATCTGGAGTGCATATCCCCTCTCCTCTGCCTCGGATCCCGTCGTGGGGAAGGGTCTTCGATCTCTCATTGGTTGGACGTGGTCGTGGCGCTCGTCACTCCTGTCCTGCGCCCCTGCCGATCTTGTCGGGGCCGTCCCGCTTTTGGCCAGACAACCGTTGAGAGGCCTTGTCTTCATCGCCCGGCTCCAATTCTCCTCGGTGGAGTCGCCAGCCGGCTGCTGGCGCAGCCGGCCCTTCGGGCGGAGCCGGTCTTCTCGTGCTGAAGCCGCGGGGACTCCTGGGACACCAGCCAGCATATTGCCCGGCCCGTTGAGCGCCCCATAAGTCATCCCCACGACAAGGGGGGATGTTCTACACTGCCCAGCTGAAGCCGTCAAATGAAGAAGTAGATCAGAGGCTGCTTCTGCAGGGCGACGACAGGGCATTCTTTTTGCCAGGACGCGGCTTCCGCTTTGTTCCTGATACTGGCAAGCAAAAGTTGTAATAATAAGTACACTATGTTCCAAGCTTGCTTAGCATGGCATGTTTCGTAGACATCGGTGAACTTATTAGTTCTGATCGTGTCGTGTGTGATGAACACTTAGTCGTGGTGTAAAGTTAATAAGTACATCCTAGTTAATTATGTCATATTTTATTACTATTGCATACATGTGATGAACTTCTTGCTTTCTGTTATCTAACCTTATTTGTCTTGAAGGTAGGAATGCCGTACGTTGTGTACAAAGGTAGGGTTCCTGGAGTTTATGTCCACTGGGAAGATTGCTTGAAGCAAGTCAATAGGTTCAAGGGAAACAGCTACAAAGGGTACACGACGATGGCGGAGGCGGAAGCTAGGTGGAGGAACCACCTTCGAGAGGAGAGGAGGATGACCTTCTTCAGCGTCACCACCGCCGTCTTGCTCACCGCGGTGATTGCGGTTGTAGTGTACTTCATCGTACCGTAGCTGACTATCTTATTCATATAATGTGGGATAATGAACTTGCGTACTTGACCGGTATCGATGACTTAGAGACATTGAACTCATGTAATATGTGATCGCTTCATTTCGAAAATAATGAGATTCATATTCCGTGTCTATTTCATACTAAATATATTGCATTTTCCTGTATACTTCTTGTAATCTTTTATTTCTGCAATTTCCTGTATAAAAACTGTAATCTGGCAGTATAAATGGCTATATTTTCGAAATTTGAAAAAACATACCCGTAGCGCATTGTACAATGATGCGCTGCTAGTATTGTCTATACCCGTAGCGCATTGTCAACGGATGCGCTGCTGATGTTGTTGTATACCCGTAGCGCATGGTGTAGGTGGTGCGCTACCACTAAAGCACATACCCGTAGCGCACTAGACATTAGCCGTAGCGCACAGGGTGCATGCGCCACGGGTAAATAAGATACCCGTAGCGCACGGTGGTGGTGCGCTACGAGTAATTAGATACCAGTGGCGTGGTAGTGGCAGCGCGGGGGCATGCGCTACGGGTAATATTAACAGGTGCGCTACGGGTAGTTGTTTTCCTAGTAGTGCCCTGGCAGTTCAGAGATAATATTTTCATTGCGCCCGGACGGACTCCTCACTGGAGCCCGCCAATCCTGATGAAGAGGAGAAAGCTCCACCTTCGGTTGTTTGTAGCTCATTTCCAATATCCATCTCTTGGTTTGTAGGTGCTGAATCTACCATCCCATCGTCTTCTTCCACAGTATCAGTCTCCAGAGTATCAATAGCTTCCCCATTCTGGGCCTTCAATTTTTTCTTATTCATGTTTTTCTGGGGAGTTGCTAACTGGTCATCCCCAACTTCATTTTCCTCTTCAGGCAGACCATTACCGCTCTGTACTAGAGCAAGTTTATCCGAAGCACCAGGAGGAGCCATGCTAGCCTCCTTTGTAGCCGAATCCATCGCAAGACGCCTCTTTGCTGAGGGAGCCGATTCCGAGACGTTGGGGTTCGGCAAATTCTCGGTAGCATTCCACCTCCAGCTCTGTTCAGTATTACCTCTGCCCCCATCTCCTCTACCAAAGCCACCACGCCCCCTGCCAGTAGAGTGGAAAGCATTACCACGATTCTCATCGATTTGCTGACCAAAACTCCGGCCAATACCTCTGCCTCTTCTAGGAGCCAATATAAAAGGGCCCCACTCCAGCTTGTCCTCATCGTATTCCCCCGTTCCACACTCCTGATGCCAGTGTCCCATCTTACCACATGCGCGACAAAAGAGAGGGAGCTTCTCATATTTAACTTGAAAGAACTCAATTTTCCCAGCCTTTGTAAAACTTACAAACCTTGTTAATTTCTGCTCCACATCTAGCTTGACCCGAACGCGTATAAATTGGCCAATAAATCCATCCGGCAGAGTTATTTGCAACTCCTGAACTTCCCCAATACGTTTAGCCATATTCCTCACAAAAATCTGGTTCTTCAAGATCGCATCCGGTAGTTTGTGAATTTGGCACCAAGTCTCCAATCTATTGAGCTGAACGGATTCCGGATTTGAGAACCCATCGTACTCCGCCATAATCAGAGCTCCGAACCCTCTAAATTCCCACGGCCCCTGATGTAGCGCTTTATTCCAATCTGCTAAACACCTGAACGGAATAGAGAACAGGTTAGGGTTTATCCGCCGCCAAGTTACCTGCTGTGCCGGGTTCCAGGCAGCCCTCATGTCTGCAATCAGCGCGCCTTGGCTGAAGGATTTCGTTGTCAGCACTCTCGCCACGGCCAGCCACTTTGGGATCTCCGCTGTTGCGTCACCTTCTTCTTCCCATATCAGATCATCCAGTTCGTTTTCCTCCAGATGGAGGCGTTCAAGTAACGCGCTTGGTTCTTCAATCGGTCCCGATCGAGGGTTGCTCCCCGATCCCGCCATGATCTGTCCCCCGAAGTCACCAAACCATAGCCTGAACACCCCACGCGACGGGGATGCGGCAGGAGTTACGCCGCAGGCAGCCGGGAGTACACCACCAGCGATCTTAGGAAACTCACGGCGAGCGCCGCCGAAGGACAGAAAAACCCTAGGTCAGAGCCTTAGGGGACCTGCGGTCGTCCGAGAACAGAGCCAAGGATTTTAATACGGAGCAGATACTTAGAGCATCTTTAACAGCGGTGCTAAAACATACTCGCACTTAGAAAATGAATTTTGTTGGGCACGGCCGGTTTTAAAACTCTCAGTCCTTTGATTCTGCATCGTTCTCTTCATGTCACCATGGAGGCACCTGCAAGCTCTCGCCAGTGGCCACAGAATTTCATGGGATGCGTCGTGGCAGGCCAGCAGCCCGCAAAATCTCAACCAAGACTGCCGCTAGCCCGCCACCATGACAGGAAGGAACAGGCTTCGAAGAGAGATGAGGACACGAGTACTACAGAGTGGAACAGTTGTTGAAAGTCTGAAATTCTATTTCCTGTGTCAAAAGGAGCAACTAAAGGAAAGGAGAGATTAAGAAAACGTTTAGATGCTCAAGTTTCTGGATTGATTGTTGAAAAAAATGGAGAATGGATGCTTCCTCTGAATCACATCACGTCTGAACAAGCTGAACGAGAACGCGTGCTTTGATCTCCTCTTGAATAACTGTACCCTGGACCGCTTACTCCAGATAATCCAGGTTAGAGAATAAATTCTTCTGAAGCTTTTTCAGCCGGAAACATGTTACAAGCTCTGTAATTAGGTAGGAGTTGAACATAAGTGCCACCTCAATTTGGAACTGCGCAGCACTGAAAAAAGGGGAAGCTATTTGCATGGCTCATGTTAAAAGGAAGGATGAAGGTGAGAACTGTCCTCTTCAAGAAAAAACTTTGGATAGCAGCTTGGGACAAGAGAAGGAGTCAGTTCTGCATTTTGCCTTTGGCTGCCTGCGTACCAAGCAAATTTTGAGCAAACTGGGTGTTCAGATGTCTGGTATCACTGACCTGGAAGATATATACGTGGAAGCAAAATAGAAAATTTCAGATGTGAAATTCATGCTTGGGACATGGTCATCAGTCATCACTGCAGCTTGCTGGACTATATGGCTATCAAGAAATTGGTAAGTTTTCAATGTTGTCGAGATCCCTGTGGAGGTTGTAGCTCGGCATTGTGCCGAAATGGTGATTTTCTGGACTGTCAGACCTAATAAGAAGCGGCTAAAATTTGGACTTCCGATTGGCAGTACTGAATTACTGATCATTTTAATCTTCCTTCGCTTTCTCTCTGCATTTTCTTGCTCTGTCCGACTGTTCCCCTGCCCCTCTTGTTATCTTCAGATGTAAACAACTTTGAGCCCTGGTAATGTCTCGGGATTGGCTTTTCACACACCTTCTAAAGAGCCTATGAATTTCTAGAGTGCTCTGTAAACCACTCTTAAAGTCCCAAAGCTGGTAGAGTTGCTCTAGGGCTTCATCAACTTTGGATGTCGGTCGTTATGTTTACTCGGTGTCTTCTCCGGACATGATCTGCATCCCTGAAGATGTTCTGAGTGAAAAAAAAGGCTGCCGCGTCACGCCGGATATTCTTAGATATATTTACCTTGTGGGAAATTCATCTCATAACTTGACAAAATATACCACCTATGCAACGGAACCGCCTGCCATCAGAGAGTAAATAGCACTAGTGGTCATTGAACTTGTAACGTGGGTGCACTTAAGTCACTGAACTTGTAAACCAAACAAACCAGTCACTGAACTTGTATTTTTAGTGCACCCGTGGTCACAAACCAATCAGCTTGGATGTTTTTTTTAGCAAAACCGGTTAACATGGGCCATGTGAAGGTTCTGGGCATTCAAGAACTGACACGTGGAGTTATATTTTTATGTGTGTATTTTTTTTCTAGCATGTGTGAGCTTGATTCTCCTTACGCACGGGTCCCACATGTCAGTGGCGGAAGAGAAAATTTAAAATTCACATGTCCGGTCAGAATCTCAAACTCAGGACGTGGAGCTGCAGAAATCAATCGCACAGCCAACAAAGCTCAAGCAATGTTATATACGAACTGAGGATATCATGTTTTAGTATGTACGCATTCTAGTACACCAACTTTGATTCTGACTGTAAGTTCTAGCTACGTAGTTAAATCTGCGCGTGATAGCCACTACACTCAGCCGGTAGTCAAACAATTAACTGAAAAGAAATTAAAATGGAAATACAAAACTCCGCACAGTAATTTATATAATAAAACCTAATCGCCATCTATAAGCAATTTAATATGTTAGCTCTGGTGGCTATGCGCGCGAGTCCTCGAGTCTTTGATCTTGAGTTCGAATCTCATACCTGCCGGTTGTCATTTTAATTCATTCGTCTTCCGCTGACATGTGAGACCCACATGTAAGGAAGCATGAAAGTTATATATGTCAGAAAAAATACATGTAAATAAAGTCACACGTGCCAGAAAAATATATGAATTTTTTTGTAAAAAGTACAATGTCACGTGTCAGCTTTTGATTGGTTTTGCTAAAAAACCATTCAAGCTGACCGGTTTGTGACCAAGCGTGCACCAAAAATACAAGTTCAATGATCGGTTTGTTTGGTTTGCAAGTTCAGTGACTTAAGTGCACCGACGTTACAAGTTCAGTGACCACCAATGCTATTTACTCGCCATCAGAATTGTATTCGCCTGTCAAGCTCCACCTGATCCCATATGATAAAGTGAATTGCGCTCACAGTTTCTTGTGAAAGAATACTCAATTTGTACTTGTTGTACAAGCCGCCTGGTCTGCGCGCTAGCCGGTCACCCGTAGTCTGGTAGCGAGCGGGAAGGACCGACAAGATCCCTCGTCAGGCCATCGTCGTCGAGATACTCCGCCGATGCGTCAACATTCAGGTTGCGAGACGGCGACAGATATCCATACACGCTACTGCTCCGTGCTCGCTAGGTTACTGAATGTTCAACCAACCAACCAACCAGCTGTGGTTTGTCTTCTCAGCCAGCATCTTGCTTAAACGAAACGAAGCGAGATGAACGTGAGTTCCAGCTTCAGAATGTCTTCGTGCAGAGGAGGTCCAGAACTACAGACGCTGGTAGTTTGGCAAGTGCGCCACCTGGTTCAGAGTCGCCGCTGTCTCTGCAACGAGCGTTTGAGAGATTCTCCACATGTGCGATTCCCCGGGACGACCGGGACGTGTTCGGCGGCACGCCGCCCGGCGATAACCCGACGTTTGCTACAGGGCAATGCAGGACTCACGCTGGTGGCAATGAGGATTTGGAGCATCGGCCAGGCTCAAAAGCTGACGCCGACGGCCGACGCCTGTCGAGCTCGGCGGCAGCGGTGGGCCGGCGGGGCGTCCGGTGCATTCTTATCCCCTGCAGCTGCTCAGCCAGGACGCCGATTCGCCTCGCATTGCTTTCGATCGCTTGCGGGAGAGGTACGTCGCCGGACGCCGGGCGGTGGAGGGCGATAATGAAAACGACGGAGGGATCGCTTGCTCGGGGGGAGGAGTACACACGGGCCTAGCACCATTGCTTTCAGGAATTCGATCCCCTCGGCCGAGAACAAAACCGTACGGCGCCTGTTGCTGTTAAATTTCTGTAGCAAGATGCAGGACAGGACAGGATGGCCGCTGCCCGCTGCCCAGCCGTGCCCCGGCACGTCGAAGGCGGGGCTGGCCCAATACCGCAGCGTCCCGTGTACGATCATGGGCCTGTGGGCCCGGCCTTTTGATGTGCCATCATTCCCAGGAAATCAGGGATTAGGACACTTCAGTTCGTTTCTGGTTCCATTCCGCCCAGTGGTGCACGGGTCAGGATTAATGAGACACTGTTTCCCTTCGCTGTCACTCGGCCAGAGCTGCTTAGCACTGTCGCCTTGTGTTTACTTGCTGCATTGTGTTACTTCCAAGCAAAACCAATCAAGCAAAAAAAGTTTGGCGACTGCTGACCCCGTTAACAGGAACGCTCGCAGATGTAGTAAGGTCTTAAAGCGCGAACCTAAGCAAAAAAGCAAAGTATTACTCCTTTGTACAGTACTTGTTATATAATCCGTGCGCTAAAAGCTCCCAATAATTTGTTTTGCGATGAATAATGCAAATGTAATCAAAGCAACGCCGTCTGATTCTTCCTGTACTGCAAATGCCGTTGCCGATCCAAATCATCTCCCCTCGCTCTCTTTCGGTGCGAGGCGCGTATCATCGATCGTCCGGCGCCTGTGCGTGCGTTCCAGGTAGAGTCTATCCGCACCACACCTGTCCAAAGCTCTTCCCTTTTGAGCGAGACAGAGCATGAGTTTTTCTGCTACTCGCCTTTCCGCAGATCGCGCATATAGGGTACGAGGTGCGCTTTACCTGGACGTCTGGCTGGATTGGATTGGATTGGATCGGGTAGGCTGCTTGCTTCTACGTCTGAAACTTTTCCCCTTAGCGTAGACCTGAACTCTCATCGTCTAGCGTTGAAATGTTCTCGCCCTCCGTCAGGCAGGTCAAGATGGCGTGCGTCAAGGGGGAAACGAGCTTCATCTCCATCTTCCACGCCACTTCTCCTTCCTGTTTGTCCCTGTCCGACTCTGGAAGTGTGGAAGGAGTGCAGACCAGTCGCCCTACCAGAGGAATGTGACCAACCATTTCCCTTTCGTCGAGGATGGATGGCCCTACACGTGTGTGGAATGGAGTCACTGCAGTACCACCAATTTTATCATTCGAAAGCGGCCTTCATTGGCCTATTGCGTGGGTTTCAGCGTAAGCAGTTGTAAGCCTGTAGAGCAGTCGTTGCACAACAAGGGTAGATCGGATCCGATGAAATGCTTTGTACTGTTTGAGCAAAAATTTCCTGCCACGTGCCACTTGCCAGAATCCATATGGTTTTCAAGAACACGACCCAGATTGTTTCCTCCACTCGGGGGAGTGCGGGAGCTGATGTGCAATTGTTCCTGTCGGTACTAGCTTAAAGTAGAGAGGGGAAGTGTGTACTCTGGCTAGATTGACCTCGAATTTTGCAACGAAAAGCCAGGCAGCTGGACGACATGACTGAGCAGCACGCGGAGGACAAAAGGTCACAAGTTAACTGAACGAATTCTGCATCCATCCCAAGGCGCCTAAACTGAACAAATTTAACTTTTGGCAAGAAAGATCCACAGCTCCGCACAAACCTGGAAGACGGAATCTACCTATACACATCCAGAATCTAATCTCCTAGCCTTTTTTTCCGGGCGGTTACTTTACTAATTTTGCCTGCCTATGTACACAGTCTGCTGCAGGCGACTCCCTCCTATTCTTTCCTGGGCGGCCGGCCTCGGACGCGGCGACCTTCGGTCAGCCATGTACTAAAATCGCGCATTCTGCAGGGTCGCCGCCGGCGGCGGCTGGGTGATGGTTCACTGGTACCCGCCGAGTCCGGTGAGGAGCAGCTCGTGCGGCCGCAGCAGAGTCTGCGTGGGTATCGCCGTGCCGAAGTCGAAGAAGTCGAAGTCCGAGGCGTCGGGGAGGCCGGCGGCCGTGGCCCAGAGCGCGCCGGCCATCTCGTCGGGGATGAGCGGCGCGCGGCAGAGCGGGCAGGTGCGCTGGTCGTGGTCCATCCAGCGGTCCAGGCAGGCGCGGTGGAAGACGTGGCGGCAGTTGGTGAGCCTGCGCACCTCGTCGCCGCCGCCGACGCCGCTGAGGCAGACCGCGCAGCCGACGGCGCAGGGCGGGGACGACGCTTCGGCCGAGGCGGAGGAGGAGGGGTAGGACTCCAGCTCGTCGAAGCGCACCACGGGGAGCACCTCGTCGATGACCATCGCCGGCACGGGCCGGAACTCGTACCGCCGGTGCGCCGCATGCTCGGTGTGGTCGTGGAGGGCGAGGTGGTGGAGGGTGGTGTTGTCGTCGTACGCGAGATCCAGGAGGTCGCCGAGGCCGACGGCGTGGAAGGCCCAGAGTAGGCAGCGGCGGAGGTAGCCGAGCAGGAGGAGGAGGTGGAGCAGCTGCTTCGGGAGCAGCAGCTCCGAGTAGCCCACCGGGAAGCCCATGCCTGTCGCCTGGCAAGAAGTTTGGCCCTGCCTGCGTGCCTGCCGCGAGGATGGATGATGATGCGGTGGTGGTGGTGGTGCGCGGGATGGGATGGCAGGCGTGGTGAGCCGAGGCGGGGGGACGGCGTTATATAAAGCGGGTCGGGAGGGGGTGACGCGGAAAGATCCGTCGGGGTCGGGGGTCTGGGCAGGCGTGCGTCCGCTTGGTTGGGTGGAGCGTGCCACTGCCAGTGCCAGTGCCACCGCTGCGGTGTGTCGCGACCCTCTGGGCCCGGCGTGACTGACTGCGGGGCAGGGATTTCGTGTGGCGGACTCGCTGGCCGGGTCCCGCGCCGCCGGGCACGGGTGTCGCTCGCCGGTGGCGCGAGTGACGTTGGGCCTGGTGGCCCGATCTCCTCCGGATTTCGCAACTTGGGTGTGGTGTGCTGTGGCCTCCACAGTCGGTGCACTGCACGTTGGCAACGGAACAAGCCGCGCGTACGGGTGCGTGCACCACCCTTCTCCCCTCGGTACATGTACCCGTACTGCAACTCCATATGCACACGTTGAAACCGCACCAGCTCAACTTCTCTAACTCCATATCAATTCGGGTAAGTAATGCGCCTTAACCATCGGTACGAAATTGTCACAGCCAAAACAAACGGTTTTGCTAGTTCAGAAAAATAGCTTAGGGCCCAGTAAGATCTGTTATCGTCCAAAGGTGCATCAAGATTCGTGCAAACGGTTCTCTTGCCCACTTCTTCTTCCTGCTCCTGTCTGGCGAGGATGCGCCGCGGAGCCGCCGATGTTGCGGCTGGCCGCGACGGAGGCGGTGGAGGAAGCATTGGATCTTTGGGTTGGGGGTGGTGGGGGGGGGGGGGGGGGGGGGGCATGCCAACGCTGGAGAAAAAGCTGCCATTCGTCAGACTTACAGGACGGGGCGGCGATGTGCACGAAAGCGCGTCGGCCGCGGACGGAGTGGGTGGCGGCTCGGCCGGTGGTGCAGTGGCGGTGAGGTGCCGAAGGTGAAGAAGAAGCTCAGTCTACTAAGCCATACTCTGGGGCTCAGAGCCCTAGAGGGACCCATAAAATTATGATTACAGATATGGTTTTACTACTATTTGTATCCGGGCAATATCCACTCTATTTTCACCCTTATGCATAGGTTCATCTGATCTCATGATAAAAAATTCACTCCTGGTCGAGTCGCGATCCTTCTCTTATGAAAATGTTTTTTTAACCATCAATACCATCTATTATAGAATAAATAGTACATGGTAGAGATACATGAGCTGACTTCAACAATTACAAAATAAAGTCTAAAAGTGACGAGCAAATCATCGAGATCTTCAACCTCTTTCTTCTTCCATAATATAATCTTATATTTTCTTGAAGGCAGCCAATGCAATCAAACCATCGACCTATAAATACTAATGAATGTTCCCCCCGGAAACTCCAAATGGAGCTTGGGCTCCGACTGTTTTTTCTTTTAAAAGTTTCAAAAATTCGAGTTTAAGCACTTTAAAAAATTCTGAAAAAAACTTAGACGTACACAATGTTGTACTCTATCATTGTGTAAATTTTAGAACGAAATACATTATACTTTGAGGTCTATAACAATAACAAAATCGCACAAAAAACAAAGTTACGTTTTATGTGCACCGTTCTTTACTGTTCATTGAGGACAAAATCTCAATTTGTTATTTTTGCTGAACCAAAACTGTAGCATATTTTGTTTTGAAAAATTACACACCGATAGAATACAACATTCTCTACATCATGGTATTTTTTCCAAAAAAATTGAAGTCTCTGAATTCAAATTTTTAGAGCTTCGAATTTTGAGCTCTATGGAACTCGAGCTCCAAACGTCTCCTCTCAGGTTCTCCCATAATATTAATTTGAGGCGCAATATCAAGGCTACATCCACGCGCGCAGTCATTAAAATTGTTAATCACCATCGGATTGATCCGGCGAAGCAAAATCTAAAAGACCATATCTAAAGAAACTTAATCTTCCACCACCACCATTGATGTCGGGAAGGAGATCTTGTCGTTGAACGAAGGCCTAAAGACCTCTTATTATAGACGATGATATCTTCATTAAGGTGAGGCCAGAAGAAGACAACCAAATCCTAACTTAATCTATTCTAAATCCTACTTTTATTAGAAACTCCACCCATAGATTGAGTTTCCCACTCCTCCTTACACCGGTGAGGCGAGCCGAGGAAGGGAGAACCGAGATCTATGGTGAAAATGGAAGTGGAGGCGGCGGCGCTCAGGAGCTAGCATCGATTTCTCATATGAAAATTTTACTTAGACCGGAACCCAGACATGGTTTAAATGGCCGAGTAAACAAACCAGAAAATATCAATCGAAACAAAACAATCGTAGCAAAGTAAACGGCACGCACGGACGGGAGACGGCAGCACTGCAGCAGCCTCCAGCGCTCGTGACTTCCCCGCGAGAGGACAAAGTACTTGACGTCTCGGGCCAACTACCTGCGCTCGCCATCACTTTCCGGCTAGGAAAGCAAAAGGATCCAAGAACCTTCGTGCAACCATCCGTTTCTTTTTTACCAGGATAATAAGCCAGCACGACTCGGACTCGCAACCATTTTCTTTTCAGACACGCCACTCGCAGCCTGCAAGTTGCAAGTCCCCGCTCTCGCCGTAGGTCCAAAAGAAATCGCTGAGTAGAACAGCTCCGAGGCTTCTTTTAGCCATAATTTGTTTGCCGAGGACTAGTAAAATTTATTTGATTTGGAGTTGGATGCTGCCCACATTTTCAGGCTTGCTCCTCACGCGAACAAAGGCAGACACATGCTCCTCAAGGAGTTGTACCACGAGTTCATGATTGTTTATAGCAACAAATTTGGTTAATTTTTTCAGATGATCCCGGCGACAAAGAACTCATGCGAGAACAAGATTATACATGCAACATGCTACAAGATTATATATGGTTTAGAATTTGCTAAATTAAGCCGTTCAGAGTTTTTGTCACGCCTAAATCAGAATCCTGAGCCGTCTGATGTCCCCGCTGGAAATTCGTGCATCGGCTAGAAGAAAAATCAAGATTAGATCAAACAACTAGCGCAAAATCAAGACTAGATCAAAAAGCTAGCGATATCAGTTTACACGAAAGATAGAAAATATTGTTCTATTTACATGTGGACAGACTCTTCAAATCAATTAAGGGTACATGTCCCACGAAAACTATGTTTTTAGACCACTTGAACTGGGAAAAATTACAAGAAACTTAATTCTTCTTCCCTTTTTTTTTTGGAGCAACCGGCAGGAGCTCTGCCTATTCATAAAGAAGAAATGGAAGTGACCAGTTTATAAGGGAAACCGGCCAAAAACCAATACAAACACGACACCCACGCCGCGTGTCTAGTTTATAGGGAAACCAGACAAGAAAAACCAACACGGCACGGTTTTGAGGAGAAACCGGCAGAAACCGCACACAGGCCACATGACCTAGCTCAACTAGGTCCGGAGTGCCGCCAAATGGCACCAGCACAACGGCAACGGCGAGCAGAACGGCCACCCAGGTCCACGTCCCCGGAAGGGAAGTCAGAGCCGAAAGGGAACGGCTAGGCCCTTCAAGCTTCGTGGAGGGGGCAGACCATCGGAAGCAAGCCAGCGGCACTCGCGCACCGACGGAACCCGAAGACATCAACCCAAACCAGTAGCCCTAGCATCGCAAAGAATGGCGACCAACACTCCAACAAATGACGCCTGCAAGGAGGTCACGACGTCCAAAGACGCCGCCGTCATCCAATCCGGCAAGCCGGATCTGAGTTTTCACCCCGGAGTGATGGACAGAGGGGTAGCGGGACTCCACAACAACGCCCCCAAGAGGGAAAACGGCGCCCACGGGCGTCGTCGTTGTCGGCACCGACCAAGTCAGACAAGACTTTCGTCCGGAGAACACCGATCCACCACCTCCACTGGACCAACAAGTCCATGCCACCTAACGAGCTAAGAGGACCGGCAAGAGGGACGACGTCGACACCCACGACAGCATACCTCGCCGCCCACGCGGCCAGAGGCATAACTGCAGAAGAAACCTCTCTCCCGGAGCCGCCACTCCGGCGTCCACGCGTTGCCCACCACAACACCTCATGCCGTGGTGCACCCCGCCACACCGCCGTCCCGGAACCGCCGTCCCGGCATCCCCGCCGGACCACCAGAGCAAAGGAGGCTAGCCTGACGAACCGAAACTAGAAGCACCGCACCACGCGGAGCACACCAGCTCGGAGACGACAACCCGCCTAGCCCCATGCTGGCAGGAGTACCGCCCAAACGTGGGCAGCAGCACCACCTCCTCCAACTCCGGCCGCCGTGATGCTCCACCTAGCGAAGCCACCCTCGCGAGCCACCTCGGCCGATCGAAACGACCACAACAGCACCTCTTCGTCGCCGACCTCGCACGCCCGACGCGGCCCGCCTGGCCCATCGCGGGCCCAGAACGGGGCCATCAAGACCGCGCCGCCGCCAGTCGCCACCACCCCTGCAGACGTCGGCGCTGAGCCACCCCGGCCGTCGAAGCGCAGCCCAAGCTGCGGCAGGAGTCGCCGCCGGCAATCAGGCGAAAACCGTGCGCGGATCTGGGCGAGCCCCCGATCCGCCGTGCCCCGCACCCGCCAGCCGTCGACGACCCCTGCAGCCTCCCCAGCGACCAAGGGGAGCAGCACAGCCTCCCGGGGCCGCCGCCCCGGCTTCCACGCGCTGACGAGCAGGTCGTCGTCGTCCCAGTCGCTCGGACAAGCCTGCCGGCGCCTCCCCCAGAGAAAGCGAGCACCCCGAGCCACCTTTGGTAGCCGGGCCCGCCGCCACCGCGGCAAGGGCCAGCGGCAGCGGCGGCGACGGAGGCCGTGGAGGTGAGCGCCTGCCGGCGCCGCGGTTGGTGGTCGCCCCCGGTGTCGCCTGGGTGCGACACGGGGGGGGGGGGGGGGTGTGATGGGTTAATGAGACCGCTATGTGTGTCATGGAGGCGGGGTCTTCCCTTTAGGCTCCAGCAAAACAGCAGTTGCCATCTCTTGGCCCTCATGCATACACTCAAATCTTTGGCTCCGCCCCTCTCTACTGTTTGGATGGACATTTTCGAAACAAGGAGGTGAAAATGTGGTGCACAACCGTACTAGAGTGTAGAGGCACCCGAGCACCAGTGCCCCCCCCAGTTTATGAAATATTTGAAAAATGTATTTATATTGTTTCAAAAATCATAAAATTTATTCCATGAGTACACGTATGTTCTGAATACTGTGCAAAGTTTTGGTAGAAATTGCGCTGTATTTTGAGCTACATGAAAAATTGTGCATACGTATATGGATAAAAAACATAGATTTTTGTCAGAAATTTGCCTTTTTTGTATAGCTCAAAATAAAACATATTTTCCTTTAAAATTTATATCATGAGATTGTAATATTTATATGTATGTGCATAATTAATTTCAGATTTTTTGAAATTTCAGAAATATGCTTTTTAAAAACCGGAAGCATTGGTGCTCATGTGCCAAAAAGGCAGTCTCCATGCCACTAGAAATGTAGAGTTGGTGACACGCTTGATTTTTTGTAGTATACGTCTATTGAAGTTTCTCTTATCGTAAAATACATGTAGCCGCAATAAGTGTTTTCTTAGCTCATACTAAAATTTGACCAAGCTTATAGCGAGTCAAGTTAAAGATCGAGCTGTAAACATTCGTTTGTACTCAGCTTGTAATGATCTTGAGTCGATCTCAATCTAGTTCTGAGCTAATAAATATAATGAAGTCTCCAATTTTTCTTAAACAAAAAAAACTATCCACAACATACAAAAGGAATAAATTAACCTTTCATATTTTCTTAATCAAATATAATAAAAAATTAAAGAAATAAATCTCACCCATAACATATGAGGTAATAAATTTCTGTATTTTTCCAATATAAACAAATTACTGTATATGATTATATTTTTTCAAGCTCTCGAGCTAAATCGAGTGAGCTAGTGTTGGCTCAAGATCAAGTCATGTTCCAGTCGAGCTATATAAGACGAGGGGCGGATTTAGCCTAATGCAAGGCATACCCAATAATTTTTGCAAAGTTTTTTTTATATATATAAGTCTATGTTAGACATTGTATTAGGATTCTATTAGACCGTATAGGACTCCAATTGTAAATCCACCTGTAACCCATGTTGACCTAATATAAATATGAGAGAGCTGAGACCCCGAGGGTCATCGAGGCCTTGCCCTAAACTCTTTGTTTCACATTACAACAAGTATGGTAGTCTTTTTACATGTAGAATTCAGTGACATTTGAATTCAAGCGCTTTCCCATGGGCTCCAATCGCTACCAATACCTATGGGATAAGAATATAACTTTGGAGTATGTATTGATGCCAGACTATGGAAATTTTGATGCAATGCTAGCTGAGAGCAGCAACCAGTAGAAGTAATTTCTTCCGACAAGTAACTAAGCAATTAACGAAGCAAGTAACAAAGTGCCAACATTTTTTTGCCCCGAAATGGTTATCATAGAGGTAAGTTACGGATTATTTTCCTTCCTCTTGCAATGTAACTAATTTATGAAGACACCACTACAAAGAATTTTCCTTCCTCTTGCAATGTAACTAATTTATGGATTTTCGTTTTGGGTAAGCGAAAATCCTAGCTCCACGCCACTGTATAAGACACCTATACTAGACATATATCTTTTCAAGTCAAGCTATAAAACGAGTCAATCTTGAGCTGCGCATGAGTCTCGAGCTTTTCTTGCAGCCCTAGCTGTGAATCGAACATAACAACATATATTATTACAAAGCAAAATAACATCTAAATATAATTTGCCGATGGGACCCAGCAGGCAGCAGAGAAAGTGTGGGTGTAGTCCAACTTTCATGCAGACGCGTGAATCCCCTTTTCTAAGCTCGACCAAACTCCTCGGCTAGTCAAGTGAAGAAGCTCGCTTATTGTTTCTTTAACCACCGCGCGCAGAATTCGTTTCACACCTTTCAGAAGGTTCAAGAAATTTTTTTTTTGAAGCAGGGGAGGGGTCTCGAAGACCCAGAGTGATCATTTCATTAACTGTGGCAGGTACAATATTTGCAAGGAAGTCCTTTCGTCTCTCGTCCTGAGAAACCTAATTTTGAAGAAAAGGATTTCCACTTTACAGAAAACACCCTAATACAAAGATTTTCTAAGCAATCAGGTCCCTGGGCGTCGCTGCCACCGCTCGCCGGCGTCCTCCAGGCGTTGCCGCCGAGGAACAAGAGCAAGGCGCTCGCTGGCTCCCTTCCGGCGAAGAACTGCAGCCGTTGGTCGTTTCCAAGCCACCGGGGACAAACCACTTGGTAGCGAGGATCCGCCGAGCTCCAACGACTGGTCCGAGAGGCCTCCGCACTGGAGGTTGAGTACTCGCCGTCTTTTCGGCAGAGAATCGCAGAGGCGAAGATGCCATCCGCGTGGTTGAGCTCAGGTGAAGTAGAATCCCCTTTACCTTCTCCATTGTCGCATAGCCGCAGTAGGTTCCAGCTTCTATCCGAGCCACCATGACCAGATAGAGGGAGGAGCAACTGTCGCAAGCCATCACCACGCCAGAGAAGGGGCTGCTTATTGAAGAAGTCCTCCTCAGCTTTGAAGCCCTCGCCGGACCACCACCTCGATGGCATGGGAGAGCACAACGCCGACGACCGCCCGGCGCCGCAGCAAGGCACCAGAACGAGAAGACTCCAGAGGAAGAAGGAGAGGGCCTTTTTTAAGAAGAAGCCGAGCTTCCAAATCCTCCCAAGCCACGGCTCCTGCCACCGGAACAGGACTGCGAGGAAGGGAAGCGTCGGAGAGCTCCCGATCTGGCCCGCCGGACCTGGAAATCTTCTTCTGGCATGACGCCAAAGCACGGCCTCTGGCCGGCGATTCTCTCTACTACTTCTAATCCTAAAACTACAGAGAGCCAGACCCCCCCTCCCACCGGCCACCGGCCACCATGGCCGCCGGCGACGAGAGGGAGAGAGGCCGGCGGTGAGAACTAGAAGAAGGTTGAAGAAGGGGACCACTTGGGTCAAGTCGCCACAGGGGCAAGGCTCCAGACACACAATTGTACTCTCCTATAGAAGGTTCAAGATAGCTGCTGATTGCTTCCTCTCCTGGTCAATCGCTTGCGCACGGCCGGTCTAATCTAAAAGTTGTCTCTCTGGGACGCATTCCGTTCCATCTCCAAAATCCCAGAATAATACTCCAGTACTCCCTTTCCAGAGCTAAACAATGGAGAATTAGCGGGTCGGCGATCTTTATCGCCATCTAAAGAGCGAAAGGGAAGTCGTGTCCCTGAGGTAACCAGTTGGATATCCGAAAGATTGCGTCGTCGACGGCAGCTCGTGTGTGCCTGTACGCAATAATCTTCAGGGGTGGGTTTTAGTAGGGATTAATGGACAGCGTTTGTACGTTGACAACACTGTTGATGTGTGCCTGCGACGCCTAATTATTGTTGTCCGGCTTTGGTACCATGCTCGAGTAGTCGACTACGAGTACTCGACCTAGTTATGATTATGTACCAAAAGATGGACCATCGACTCGATCATGAGGAGTAACAGAGCAGTTCTGCCCAAAAGCCGCTAAATGACGATCGACGTGTCATTAGTTAGAACTCTTTTGCATCAGTTATGTAACATGATTGTGCCAAACTCTAGCCGTGCTTTTTAAAAGAGGAAAATGTTTGGCATGGAAAAGGTAGAAAAGGGTAGGTGGCTGGCATTTTTTATGGCCCCATTGCACGAACTGAAAGAGACTTTCGTCGAACCGGTCACCGTAGTCAAACAGTCAAGTGTGTTGACTTTCAAACTTTGCAAGATGAGCGTTGAACAAAGGCCAGGCCGATTGGCAAACAAATAAAACTAATCGTTTTAAAACATACTCGCTCCATCTCATAATATATGTATGTGATGTTAATAGTATTATAAATTGTATAATAAAATAAGATGTTATTGCATAATATATCTTTTTTTCACGCACGATTAACTGATAAACTTACATTCAATAGCGAGGTGCATGTAAACTGGCTGTTGAAATATAATCACGGAGGGCGACAAAACAGTGGTTGATGACGTCATTTCTAAGTATACGTACGGTCTCTTGAATAATGTGAAGCTGCTATATATAATTTGGATATGCTCGACCTTTTTATTAATTCAGGGGATTATATTGTCATTCTTGACGCGGTTTAGGTGAGTGTGATAGTCACCCATGCCGTGGTGTTTGGTCTAACCAATGAGATAACCCGACATAACCGATCAACAAGTCTTGATGATTAAGAACATGTTCCTACTTTTCATCTTGGAATTTTATCCTGAGAGTGACCTGGGCAGAGCATGGCCTCTAACCGCAAAATGAGTCTTGTTTTTGTTAACCTTGTGTATTTTATTTGATTTTACTTAAATATGACAAATTTTGTAATAAATATTATTATTTCAAACAGCTGCTAAGTGATTCAGTACCAAAGTGCTCACATTTTCGTGGTTGGTGTTGCACAATAGTTGCAGCAGTGTAGCGTTGCTGAGAGTCTCCGCATTTACCTAGGTATATTAAGCAATTTTTATGATTTACAAATTATATAGGAAGTAATTTACATGTGTTGTAGAATTCTTATTATAAATTTACTTCTTATAAATGGGATTTCATGATGAGCACGCCATTAAGTTTTGCTTGAAACTTTCAGCTGGTAGTGAATAGTTTAGGTTAGCTAGTACTTGTACCGATCTTGCGCTATTCACTAAACTTTGAGTTAAAGCTAGTACTTGAGTTGATCTTGCGCTATTCACAAAACTTTAAGTTTATGATACTATGATTTTTAGTCATATCACGGATATCTTATTATACTTTATTTTGTAGAATATATGTACCATATTGGTTATGTGTTTCCGATCAAATTAACCGTCTGCATATGTATCTCTTTCTCACGCTTCGAATGTATTTAATTCGACTTCTACTTAACAACACATTAATTATGTCTAAACTTAGGACTATTCATTATGAATAACATGCTATTTACAAACCTCAAAGTAAGGGGGGTTGTGTTATTTTATTAATGATATTTTTCCAAAAGCAAAATACAGGTACACAAAGAAAAGATACATCTACACACTGAACATAGACATGATCATTTGTATATTTGTTCACAATAATTTTGAAATTCGAGAACTCTCTTGTGGGCTAGTGGTAGTTGTGCACAACGCATAAGGGCTAGGTCCTAGGTTCGAGTTCTCACCCCTCCTTAATGACAATGTCGGGTGGAATCCCCCTGGTCTTATTATTTTTTAATAATTTTGAAATTCATAACTATTGACAGAATGAAATTGGTGTCCCTCAACAATCAAATTTGCCAATGAACGTGGCAGTACGTGTATTTGTTCGATAGAAGAGCTTAGAGCAAGAAATATGGATAGACACAATTTTATGCAGGATCGAGCCCACGATTTGAAAGGTGAAAGCCCGACTCCTGCCTCGAAATTGTACTAACAGAGTTGACACCAGTACAAGTTGCAAAAGAGGGTACTCGTCAAGTTGAGCAACTAACTTGGCTAGTTATGTATCCATCTATGGGTGTAGGACAATTTTCGGTGTCTTTCGTTGGTGTCATGGTTCTAAAAATATGTCCTAGTTTCTTGGTCGATCTCTCTCCTTTTTGCAGGCTCCGCCTTATTCGTTGTGACATGATCATGAAATGCTCCCCTTCGTGCAATCCGAGTTAGTTTTCTATACGTAAGGTCGGTGGAGCTCCTCTGTATCATAGACAAATTTACCAATACTGATGTCTTTTTTTCACCTAGGAGCACATGCTCTGGCACAAGTTTGAATTACCTCGCAAATATTTGCTAGCTCATTTTCTTTGAGTATGCATTACGGCGAACAGATGTCACTGTGTCAGATTCTTTAGCTCTTTCATTATGTAAAGATTAGCCGGTAGAAGCCGGATCCACTCTATTTTTAAAAGGTTGGAAGAATCATTCCAGCTGACGTGCAAAGACCTACTAGAACGTTGCCACGGTGCTCTCAAGTTATTGGCAGAGCAATGAGCAGAGCCGTCGGTCGAACAAGTGCACGCTTAAGTATCTTATCTACCCACCCTAGCTGCTTGCCACCGCTTGACCCTGCTGATTTGCGCTTTTGTAGGTGCATAGCCAAAGACGATTCCATCTTATCTTGGGACTAAGCCAAGCTGTACCATTAGCCAGCTACTCGACTGTACTTTAAAATGCTGCTAACTCCCTTGAGCTATAGCTAGCACCGATAACATTGACGAGGACGAGTCATGGATGGACATCGCAGAGGGAAAAAAAAGCAAAATAAAATGGCAGATCCAATGGAATGGAAGTGTAGTGGCCTCGATCACCAGCTGTATCCTCGCTAACACCACGGACCGTACTACGGCTGCAACCTTTTCTTCTCCAACTTGGACACTTGGACGAGCGGTGCTACTCTCCGGCGTGGATCGGCCGCCGGAGAGAGACAAGACGACGACGCGGCCGCTGGCACTGCGCGTGCGCACCTGATCGCTCTCCGAAACAGCTGCGGCGCATGGGGATAGGGATGGGGTCCTCGCTTTCTCCTCCAAGCATTGTGCAACCAATAATTCCATGGCGTTTCAATAGCGCCCATTGCTGTGCTGCTATCCTGCTAGTACTCCTTACGTAACTGTGTCTCGGTGTCCTTGGTTACAGTCCGAATAATGATCACCAGGTGTACAATGTGCGCCAGGAACACGACAACAGGTTTGAATCCGCTGCAGAGAATTTTGTTCACGTCACATGGTACAATGAACCTCGCGGGCCTGTGACAAGACTTTGGCTTCAAGATCCCAATTATGTGTCGCAGTGAGTGACCGGTCACTGGAACCTGCAGTTGCACTCACTCCTAGCACTAGCTAGCTAGCGCCAAGCAGCAGAGTGGTCTCTGCCGTGAATGATTGATCTGATCGACTGCCCTGCTTTCTGGTTAAAACTTCATGTCGATAGGCTTCTAACCTTAATAAAGTTGTCACCCTTGTGTTGCACCACAGAAATGTCATGCGCCGCTCCATCTTATTCGACATTCTGTCTTTGTCCGCTGATTAGCATGCAAGCTTCTAGCGAGAAGCCTGGAATTTTCGTTCTGCAATCTGCATCAAGATGAATACTACTACCACTCATCATGGAGCTCTGTCATGCCCCGACCAAATGTTCCAGTTCACCGAATGGTTTCTTCGCGCCATTTTTTTTGGGTGAAGTCTCCACCAATCTATTGAAGTATTGATAATACTCAACATAGTATACTGAATATCAAAAGTAATAAAAAACTACCAATAGGGCCTTGGATCACCTACCGATGCCTACAAGTGTTCAGGGAGCCAATTGCGCGCCACCATCCTCGTCTCTTCCTTACTAAAATCGGACAAAAAATTGTCGTAATAGAGCTTGTCATAGTAAACAAACGAGAAGTTATCTTTTCTACTTAGTTGGATATATCACTTCAGAAAATCATATATAAAAAACAAGAAAATGGATGGAATCCAATAAAATATCACTGCAGAAAGCAATAAAAGTAACTAAATCACCATCTGTAGCACGAGAACAAGAACTCAAGTTGTTACCAAAGGATCAGTGCGTAAGAGCAATAACCATATCCAATTATGTGAACCCTCGATTGGAAGAGATACACCTACAACCTCCACACCAACGAACATGAAAACCGACTGGATGGATCCCAGAAGATCCGTTAGAGACACAACCCCACGCGCCCTCCAGCGGTGCTAGATGCACCACCAGAGTGGAGATTGGGTGGGGTGGACCTTATTCTAACTTCAGAATGTCATTGCCCCCTCACCGCCATGGAGAAGACAATGAAATTATTTAAAATAAGTGTTGGCGAGGAGCTATGGTCTACCTCACCTCGGAAGCCCCAAGGGCCGCGGAGGCTATACGGACCGCAAACAACGCCTGAGAGAGGAGCGGAAACCCTAGATTGCTTCTGGATCGTGTCTTCTCTCCCTTGCTTGTTCTGACTTTGATTGGTCTCATAGATAATACATCAGCTTTGTCACTTGTTAGTACTACTATTGTGTACTACTCCAGTGTGACCTAGCAACAATTATCGCTTGGATAGCCAAGAGTGAAGGGAATATGCCCGAGAGGCAATAATAAAGTGGTTATTATCATATTCCATGTTTATGATAAATGTTTATTTCTCATGCTAGAATTGTATTAATCGGAAACATTAATACTTGTGTGATTAATAAACTAAAAGGTTCCTAGTAAAGCCTCTCTTTTATACTAGCTCATTGATTAACTGATGATCAAGGTTTCCTGATCATGAACATTGGATGTTGTTAATAACGGGGTCATATCATTAGAAGACTGATATGATGAACACTCACACCCATAGTATGAATAGCAAAACGATCAAGTCATCAAGTTCATTGCTATATGATACGTCTCCAACGTATCTATAATTTTTGATGCTCCATGCTTGTTTTTACACCATTTGCCTTGTGTTTCGTTACACTTCGTGGCGTTTTTATGCGATTTCCGAAACTAACCTATTGACAAGATGCCACAGTGCCAGTTCCCTGTTTTCTGCTGTTTTTGTGTTTCAGAGTGATACACAGGAAATATTCTCGGAATTGGACGAAACAAAAGCCAGAAGTCTTATTTTTCCCGGGAGCATCCAGACATCCGAAAGAGAGCCGGAGAGGGGCCAGGGCCTGCCCTCACACTAGGGTGGCGCGGCCCAGGCCCTGGTCGCGCCACCCATGTGTGAGGAGCCCCTGGCTGCCCTCTCGCGACGCCCCTTCGCCTATATAAAGCCTCAGGACGAAAAACCCTAAGGGATTCGGCAATTTTCCAGAAAGAGTTCCGCAGTTCCGCCGCCGCCACCGACGAATTTCAGGGGACAGAAGTCTCTGTTCCGGCACCCTGCCGGGATGGGGAAGTGCCCCCGGAGCCATCTCCATCGGTCTCCATCGCCGTCTCCGCCGTCTCCATCGACCTCACCGCCATCTCCATCAACCTTGCTGTCTCCTATGCTGAGGAGGGAGTAGTTCATCCCCGGGGCTGAGGGCTCTACCGGTAGCTATGTGGTTCACCTCTCTCTCCCATGATGTGATCTTTATGTGATCGTGAGCTTTGTATCATGTTGAACAAGTACATGTTATTATTCAGATATTTTGTGTACTCTAGTGATGTTATTAAAGTAATCTATTCCTCCTGCTATGGTGTAACGGTGACAGTGCGTGCATCATGGTGGTACTTGGTTTAGGCTATGATTGTGATCTCTTGTGGATTATGAGAATAATTATTGCTATGATAGTTTGAGTGATCTATTCCTCCTTTCATGGTGTAATGTTGACAGTGTGTGCACCGTGTTAGTACTTGGTTTAAGTTGCAATGATTTCTATCTTGAGTTGTTCTTTGATTTGGGTATCGCTATGAGTGGTGTTTGTCAAGTACTTGATGGACTTTAAGGGGTGCTTCTGTAGCCACTACACAATGATTAGTGTTATTCAATAGGAGAGTAATTCAGAGTACCTCAGCAAAGAGAAGTTACTTGTTCATTCATGTTATATTGTTGGGAGTGTGTCCACTAGTGAAAGTATGATCCCTAGGCCTTGTTTCCAAGCTTTGCATACCGTTTACTTGCTATTTTGTTACTTATTTGCTCGCAGCGATATTTATTTCACATCACGTTTGCTACTTATAATCATCACTACTACTTGTATTTCACTATCTCTTCGCCGAACTAGTGCACCTATACATTTGACAAGTGTATTGGGTGTGTTGGGGACACAAGAGACTTTTTGTATCGTAATTGCAGGGTTGCTTGAGAGGGATAGCTTTGACCTCTAACCTCCCTGAGTTCGATAAACCTTGGGTGATCCACTTGAGGGAAACTTGCTGCTGTTCTACAAACCTCTGCACTTGGAGGCCCAACAAGTGTCTACAAGAATAGAAGTGCGTAGACATCAAGCTCTTTTCTGGCGCCGTTGCCGGGGAGGTAAGGTAAAAGTTACTCGCATCCTCCTGTGTGAGTGCTCGAAGTTATTACCTTTAGATTCTGCAATTACATCTTTTTGTTTCTTGTTTTTATTTTCACTAGTTAGGCTTAATGGAAAACAAAGAGTTCGCTAGTCTTTTTCCTGATTTTAGATTTGAAGAGAAAATTGAAAATCCTTTGGAGCTTATTTCGCATAGCAATGTTATTAGTACGAATGCTTTGAATACCGTTATTGCTAATGCTATAGAAAAGTCTAAGCTTGGGGAAGCTGGTTTTGTTGAGTATGATATTTTTAGTCCCCCAGCTTTAGTGGAGAAAGTTTGCTCTGATGATATTTTATCTCCCATATGTGATGTTTCTAATGATGCTTGTGCTCCCCATCCTTTTAAAATACCTATGAAGATTGTTGAACGTATTAGGGATAACTGCTATTTAGGAGATGGAACTGTCCATCCTGGTGATCATCTGCTCTTTATACATGAATTATGCGAGTTGTTCTAGTGTGCAGGTATTTCGATGAACCAAGTTAAGAAGAAGCTATTTTCTTTATCACTGAAAGGCAGAGCCGAGGAATGGTATCGGCTGATTAAAGATGGTCCATCTGTTGGCTGGGAGGAAATTGTACCTCTCTTTTATTCTAAATTCTATCCTCCAAGTGAGATTCATAAAGATCGTAATCAGATATATAATTTTTGGCCTCATGAGGGAGAAAGCATTGCCCAAGCGTGGGGAAGATTGAAGTTACTAATGCATAAATGTCCTATTCATGATCTTCCCCGTAATATTGTTATTAATAATTTTTATGCAAGGCTTTCAGGATATTACAAGGACTATCTAGATGCATGTTTTGATGGGTCTTTCACAAGCAAGGATGTTGACACCAAGTGGGATCTGCTTGAGACAATTCAAAACAATATTGAAGGTTGGGATAGCGACAAAGGTAAAGGATCAGGTATGAATTACGAGTTTGATTGCATTAAGTCTTTCGCTGAAACTGCTAATTTTCAAGAGCTTAGTGCTAAGTATGGTCTTGATCCTCAAATTATGGTTGATTGCTTTAAAGCCTTTGCTTCCCATATAAATGTTCCTAAAGGAAATGGGGATGTGTATCATGAACCTTTTAAGGATACTTGCATAGAAAGTGATATTATTGTTGATGATTGCAATAAACATGCTCAAACTTCTAAAAGTACTATTTCTTATAAGCATGTTAATTTTTGTGGAATACATAGACCTTGTGAACAGAGTTACAACAAGGAAGATTATTGCATCACCCACGCAAATGAAGAAACCAGCATGTGGCTCAAGGATCTAGATGTGCTTGGTGAATGGGTTTGTGAGCTTTATCCTTTTCTTTGTGAATTTTGCGGTGAAAAGGGGCACTTTAATTTTCAATGCCCAATTAATCGAACGAGTACCGCAGATTTGTATTGTGATGATAAGATTACTTTCAATCAGTATGATGAGCTTACTTTGTTTTTGAATTGTGAAGAGATATCTAGAAAGATTGCTTTGGTAGACATGAATGATGTTGATCTTAATAGCACCCTTCGTGGTTGTCATCTCTATTGTGCTAAAGATTGCCTCGCAAATACTTACTTACAAGATCTTATTAAACATGATGTTTTGCCAAGCTATGATAGGACTAATAGATGTTTTGATCTTATTAATAGAGAGGAGGAATCCTCCAAAGTTTCTTCTGTTGTTTCTGTCAGCAAGCCAGATTATGTGGAGAAGATGCCTTTCCCTCCTAAAGAATATGTGGAGAAGATGCCCTTCAAGTCTCTCCCTCCTAAAGGAGAGAGTAAGAAGAGTAAGAAGAAGAAGAAGAAGAAGAGGAGTAAGAGGCGAGAGGACACGGTATCTTCCCCTAAGCGTTATGATCCTGCTATAGATTATGATAATTCTGATTGGGATGATGTTCCTATGCCTATTACTTATGTTAGTGATCATGATTGGGAAAAGCACTCTACTTTTGATATTGAAAATCTTTTTGGTACCAATTCTAAGTTTAATAATTGTTGTACCATTAGTGCTATCCATGTTCCTTCTTATGATGATATGTTTGATGAGTATGCTTTGCGACATAGTAATTCTCTAGCTTGTGATGATGGGTATAATGTTTTCAATTCACCTACTTTTGAGGAGAAAAATAGTTATGATTACAATATGCCTCCTGTTTTTGATGATTATGGTGATGAGAATAATTATTTTGTTGAATCTGCTCCTACTACAATTGTTCATGTGGGGAGTATTAATCCTTTTATGCGTGTGGCTCATGATAGGGATGTTTTATGTGATAGTTATATTGTTAGTTCTATTCATGATGCTACTGAAAGTTATTATGAGAGAGGGAAACATGGTTTGATGGACCTCAATAATATTGAGTTTCCCCTCTTTATGTTGCAATTCTTGAAGTTGTACTTGTTTTGCCTTCCTATGCTTTTTGCTTTGCGCTTTTATGACTTGTCTCTTTACAAGACTATTTTTCATCGGAAGTGGTTTAGATTTAAATGTGTTCCACACTTGCTTTTTGATGCTCTCTATTGCTTCAAGTTCCTATATGGCGCCTTTGCCTCAAGCTTTTATATGGCGCCCACATGAGCATCTTTGCAAATTACTGCGCCTAGCTCAAAGGCGTTAAAGAAAAGCACTCTTGGGAGATAACCCATTGTTTATTTTCAGTACTTTTTCTTTTATTTGAGTCTTGGAAGTTATTACTACTGTAATAACCGCTCCTTATCCTTTTTATTTCGTTTTTGTGCTAAGAGAAGCCTCTAATTTGAGTGAGGTAAAGATTTGGGGATGTTGCTGTCCTGAAACTGTTTTCAGTGCTGCACCGTAAAAATTCGTGAAAATTCTCTGTATATCTTTTTGACCTGCGATTTCTTAAGCATATGCCCCAGGTTTTATCCAAACTTTCGTTAGTTGAACACTTTTTGATTTGAGCAACAGAAAACCCCTCAAAAATTCGACCTTTGTCAGCTGTTCAGTTTTGACAGATTTCTGCCAATATTTGTGTTTGCCACTTTATCGCTTTCTTTTGAGTTCTTTTGATTATGGAACTTTTGGGGAAGTTGCTACAGTAGTATATGCTTAATATGTGGTGGTTTTGGGTTAAAACCTGAAGCAAAAAGAGGTTGATTATATGTTATGCTTGCACTAATGTTGCTAATAGAATTGTGTTTAGTTTTGTATGAAGGAAGTTTTCAAGTGTAGGGATTGGAGAATGATGAGATGAGTTGAAGAATGGACAAAAGCTCAAGCTTGGGGATGCCCAGCACCCCAAGAAATATCTAAGAAGTACAAGCGTCAAAGCTTGGGGATGCCCCCGAGGCACCCCTTCTTCATCGGCAAAAATCAGGTCACCTTTCAAAACACTATATTTTTATTGCTTCATGCACTATGTGTTTTTCTTGGAGCGTCAGTTGTTTTAGTTTTCTTAGTTGGTTTAGTTTTGTTTGCTGCAATAAATTGTTAGATCACATCATGTTTCTTTTGGAGGAGATGAACTCACTTTTCATTTGCCAAGAACACTCTGTTTTCCACTCCTATCGTTCATCGAGTGTTCTTCTTTTTCTGCTACTGCTTTTGGTTAACGTTTTCACCTTGATTTGCGTTCAGACCTTGTCATATCTTTTCATCAAGGTGTATTTTTGCCTCTGATCTTCATTGGTTTTCATCAAAAGAGGTGTTTATAAAAATTTTAAATGGTGTTGGAAAAGAGAAAAAGCTTTGTGCAAAATAGTGGTACAAGAAGGAGCTTGTGTAGACTGCGGCTTAGGCTTTTTCATGTCATGCTTGATGTCTTTTTGATAGTATGCTTAGTGGTTTTGCTGTAGCATGACTTGTCTCAAATAACTGAGATTGCTTAATGAGCCTTTGAAAAAATCATGCGTTGTTTTTATTGTATGGAAGCATTATTTTGGTTTTCTCCTTGATGCTTTATTTGGGTTGACTTGGCGCATGCTCACACATGTTAGACTCATACAAAGTCGCCTATAGCCTCTATGATCATTTAGTTTTTGACTTTTGATGCCATCTTATGCTTCTTTTAATGTCGCTTTGTCGCTTTGCATGATTATGGCCATTATTGCTCTCTTAGTTGGTCGCTCCCAGTCTTTTGCTAGCCCTCGCCTTGTACTGAGTATGAGCTCTACTCGTGCATCCAACTCCCAAAAACCAAGTTTGCCATTGTGTCCACTATAAATTCCTATGCATGGTATTTGTAAGCCATTCCAAAGTAAATTTTCATGTGCTACCTTTCAAAAAAAAACCTTCAAAATACTTCTCGTTTTGTGACACTGTTTTCAGCTCATGGGGACGTAGTGGTCGGATTTGCTATCTTCCATATTGCTTATTCCAAAAAGAAAAAAAAAGAAAAAAAAGAAAAGAAAAAAGGCACTCCTCCATGGAATGTGAATGTTGGTGGGCACCCGATGGAATCGGTTAGCCATGGTTTGTGAAAGAAAAAAAGGTGGGGAGGAGTGCCAAGCTTTATAAAAAGAGCACAAAAGTGCCAATCTCTCTCTCAAAAACTTGCTTCATTTTTGTATGGAAGATAATAAGAACCCCATTGCCAGTCATTGACAAAAGCAACCACCTCTCAAAACTCAAGTATTATCTCTCTGTTTTACAAATAAAAAGCTCTAGCACATGTTTTATCACTGCTTCCCTCTGCGAAGGGCCTTTCTTTTACTTTTATGTTGAGTCACCACCTTCTTTCTTTATGCACCATTAAGAGAGCATAGTTGTCATTCTTAGTGTGATATGCATTGTCCCAAAGTTCATTGATTGACTCATGATGATTGGTTTCACTTGTTCTTAAATTATTTGTATCTAGTCGCCCTCTTAAACTTTGAGGTGTCCTAAGCATTTATGTTTTGCTCTCTTTGAAGGACAAGCTGAAAACTATGTGTATGTTTTTCCTTATGATTTGAACACACGTTTGACTTTCATTGTTTCATTATCATGATCTTTTGTTTGTGTTCATTTGCATGTTTACAACATGGTTGCTAAGTTCTTATTGTCATGATTATATCTTTCATGCCCATGTTTTAAGTTCTATTGATCCCGGCTCACCAATGCTTACATATATGATCAAGATTGTGTAGGTGCATGTCACCTCAAAAATTATTTCTTTTGTTATCACTTACCTACTCGAGGACGAGCAGGAGTTAAGCTTGGGGATGCTGATACGTCTCCAACGTATCTATAATTTTTGATGCTCCATGCTTGTTTTTACACCATTTTCCTTGTGTTTCATTACACTTCGTGGCGTTTTTATGCGATTTCTGAAACTAACCTATTGACAAGATGCCACAGTGCCAGTTCCCTGTTTTTTGCTGTTTTTGTGTTTCAGAGTGATACACAGGAAATATTATCGGAATTGGACGAAACAAAAGCTAGATGTCTTATTTTTCCCGGGAGCATCCAGACATCCGAAAGAGAGCCGGAGAGGGGCCAGGGCCTGCCCTCACACTAGGGTGGCGCGGCCCAGGCCCTGGCCGCGCCACCCATGTGTGAGGAGCCCCTGGCTGCCCTCTCGCGACGCCCCTTCGCCTATATAAAGCCTCGGGACGGAAAACCCTAAGGGATTCGGCAATTTTCCAGAAAGAGTTCCGCAGTTCCGCCGCCGCCACCGACGAATTTCGGGGGACAGAAGTCTCTGTTCCGGCACCCTGCCGGGACGGGGAAGTGCCCCCGGAGCCATCTCCATCGGTCTCCATCGCCGTCTCCGCCGTCTCCATCGACCTCACCGCCATCTCCATCAACCTTGCTGTCTCCTATGATGAGGAGGGAGTAGTTCATCCCCGGGGCTGAGGGCTCTACCGATAGCTATGTGGTTCACCTCTCTCTCCCATGATGTGATCTTTATGTGATCGTGAGCTTTGTATCATGTTGAACAAGTACATGTTATTATTCAGATATTTTGTGTACTCTAGTGATGTTATTAAAGTAATCTATTCCTCCTGCTATGGTGTAACGGTGACAGAGCGTGCATCATGGTGGTACTTGGTTTAGGCTATGATTGTGATCTCTTGTGGATTATGAGAATAATTATTGCTATGATAGTTTGAGTGATCTATTCCTCCTTTCATGGTGTAATGTTGACAGTGTGTGCACCGTGTTAGTACTTGGTTTAAGTTGCAATGATTTCTATCTTGAGTTGTTCTTTGATTTGGGTATCGCTATGAGTGGTGTTTGTCAAGTACTTGATGGACTTTAAGGGGTGCTTCTGTAGCCACTACGCAATGATTAGTGTTATTCAATAGGAGAGTAATTCAGAGTACCTTAGCAAAGAGAAGTTACTTGTTCATTCATGTTATATTGTTGGGAGTGTGTCCACTAGTGAAAGTATGATCCCTAGGCCTTGTTTCCAAGCTTTGCATACCGTTTACTTGCTATTTTGTTACTTGTTTGCTCGCAGCGATATTTATTTCACATCACGTTTACTACTTATAATCATCACTACTACTTGTATTTCACTATCTCTTCGCCGAACTAGTGCACCTATACATTTGACAAGTGTATTGGGTGTGTTGGGGACACAAGAGACTTTTTGTATCGTAATTGCAGGGTTGCTTGAGAGGGATAGCTTTGACCTCTAACCTCCCTGAGTTCGATAAACCTTGGGTGATCCACTTGAGGGAAACTTGCTGCTGTTCTACAAACCTCTGCACTTGGAGGCCCAACAAGTGTCTACAAGAATAGAAGTGCGTAGACATCAAGCTCTTTTCTGGCGCCGTTGCCGGGGAGGTAAGGTAAAAGGTACTCGCATCCTCCTGTGTGAGTGCTCGAAGTTATTTCCTTTAGATTCTGCAATTACATCTTTTTGTTTCTTGTTTTTATTTTCACTAGTTAGGCTTAATGGAAAACAAAGAGTTCGCTAGTCTTTTTCCTGATTTTAGATTTGAAGAGAAAATTGAAAATCCTTTGGAGCTTATTTCGCATAGCAATGTTATTAGTATGAATGCTTTGAATACCGTTATTGCTAATGCTATAGAAAAGTCTAAGCTTGGGGAAGCTGGTTTTGTTGAGTATGATATTTTTAGTCCCCCAGCTTTAGTGGAGAAAGTTTGCTCTGATGATATTTTATCTCCCATATGTGATGTTTCTAATGATGCTTGTGCTCCCCATCCTTTTAAAATACCTACGAAGATTGTTGAACGTATTAGGGATAACTGCTATTTAGGAGATGGAACTGTCCATCCTGGTGATCATCTGCTCTTTATACATGAATTATGCGAGTTGTTCCAGTGTGCAGGTATTTCGATGAACCAAGTTAAGAAGAAGCTATTTTCTTTATCACTGAAAGGCAGAGCCGAGGAATGGTATCGGCTGCTTAAAGATGGTCCATCTGTTGGCTGGGAGGAAATTGTACCTCTCTTTTATTCTAAATTCTATCCTCCAAGTGAGATTCATAAAGATCGTAATCAGATATATAATTTTTGGCCTCATGAGGGAGAAAGCATTGCCCAAGCGTGGGGAAGATTGAAGTTACTAATGCATAAATATCCTATTCATGATCTTCCCCGTAATATTGTTATTAATAATTTTTATGCAAGGCTTTCAGGATATTACAAGGACTATCTAGATGCATGTTTTGATGGGTCTTTCACAAGCAAGGATGTTGACACCAAGTGGGATTTGCTTGAGACAATTCAAAACAATATTGAAGGTTGGGATAGCGACAAAGGTAAAGGATCAGGTATGAATTACGAGTTTGATTGCATTAAGTCTTTCGCCGAAACTGCTAATTTTCAAGAGCTTAGTGCTAAGTATGGTCTTGATCCTCAAATTATGGTTGATTGCTTTAAAGCCTTTGCTTCCCATATAAATGTTTCTAAAGGAAATGGGGATGTTCCTACGTCAAGTGAACAACTACGTCGACTACGTGCGTCTACATCGACTCTCCATTGTCAACGTTTGTGCGGGAACGTAATCCCCGCTTACGGTCGTCGAGGGTTAGTCTCCGTTGCTACCACCTCGTAGAGTATCTTGACTAGTTTATGTGTTCTTGCGTAGGAAATTTTTTGTTTTCTATGCTACGAACCCATCAGTGGTATCAGAGCCTTCTCTATGCGTAGTTGGTATGCACGGTTAGAACACATGTGGATGTGGGCGTTGATGATCATGTTATTGCAATTTATTTGGTATTTTGGATCATAGTGGCATAGTGGGATTGAAGCTGCCCGAGACTAACCTTACGTGACCACGTTCACTAGACTTGTCCCACACTTGACATGCTTCGGCATATGTGGCTTTGCGGGTGTACGTTTCTCCCACTATAGTTATGATCTATTTTACAAATAGTTGTTAATAATATTTTTATCACCGTTGTGGTTACATGTTTGTAGGTAAGAACGGTTCTTCCTAGAAAGCCCCAAACCACGTAAAATATGCAAGACAAATTAGAAACGTCTAACTTGTTTTTGCAGGGCATGTGATGTGATATGGTTAAGTTGTTTATGTTACAAATTGTATGCGATGATCCTTTTTGTAAGTTATAAACAACCGGCAGGAGCCATATGGTTGTCTTTACATTTAAATGGCCTGCGTGCCAAATATATATATCCAAGTGATATATTGTAATAGAGGAAGACAACCAAGGTGGCGCGCCATGGACCTTGGTGCTACGCCGGTGGAATGATGGAGATCATACAATGACGCACAAGATGGAGATCGAATGCGTGAAGGACCATATCATATCACATTATATATGCATGTGATGTTTATCCTTTTATGCATCTTATTCTGCTTAGATTTGATCGCGCGGTAGCATTATAAGATGATCCCTCTCACATAAATATCAAGATAAAAATGTGTTCTTCCATAGCATGCACCGTCAGGAAAGTTCGTCGTTTCGAGACACCATGTGATGATCGGGTGTGACAGACTCTACGTTCACATACGATGGGTGTAAGACAGTTTTACACACGCGAGTGCTATGGTTCTACTTGGCGAGCCTAGCATGTACAGATATGGCCTCGGAACACGAACCGAAAGGTTAAGCATGAGTCATATGGTTGATATGATGAACATGGTGATGTTCGCCTTTGAAACTATACCGTTGCACGTGATGATCGGTTGCGGTATAGTGAATTTGGTTCGTGTAATCACTTAAGAAAACTAAGAGGGATGTTATTTTTAAGTGGGAGTTTATTTAGTAATTTTGAATTATAGAACTTAATTTATCATAAACTAAATCAAAGTGAATTTGCATAGTTTGTTGTAGTTATTGGCATCCGTTTACTACCTTGCGATTAGCTATAATTGAGATAATAGAACTATAGAATTCTGGATGTTAACTTTACGAACTGGTATCGTATTGTTTGAATGTCAATCTAAAGTTTAAAGTCCTATTGTAAACTTTTAGCAAACCTTGTTTACTCGATGAATTTTAATAAGTAGTATTAAATCAAGAGTAACAATTCCAGTGTTAGTATCTAAGTATCACACTTGCCTCCATGATCCTTGATATTCAAAAGTTGTTTTTAGTATCAAGGTTATCTAGGAGTTGAAAGAATTGTTTCATAAACTATCATGTGTGGAAGATATTGTGATATCTGAAACAATGTTTGGTTGCAAAGTGATAGAGTATAATTTAGTAAGACACATGTTCTCGTATTGTATGAGAATTTGCGAAGATTAGAGACGCCAGGCGTCCAGATCTCCTAAAAGGTTTAGGAACTAATATTATACTCGCAATTCGTCCTCATGAGCTATAGTAGCTTGATCATGAAAGTTGTCATGATAGGATGAATGGAAGATGTAGGTAAAATGTTTACTACACTAAAAGATTACTAAAGAATGGAATTTGGAAGAACGCCAAATATTTGATTATGGTGATCTACTTCAAAGTGTGAGTCCAAGGGTATTAGTGTTTGACTAATCATGCCTTGAACTATGTGCCATGTATATGGCGCCACTATTGATGTTGATAGATTCTTCTGGATGAAAAAGAATTGCTAAAAGAGAATCCAAAATTTATTCTAGCGGAAAATAAAAGACTGGAAATGTCCAGCTCAGGTATATAGAAGATATACATGTTATGGTTGTATTCGTTGCTTGTTAAAACAATGTGGTTCTTGGGTATTTGATACTAAATTGGTTGGTATGAACTGTCATACAATGCAATACAAGAACTACAATGGACTAGCAAATGAATATCGGATGATTCTCATCGAAAACAAATAAAGTGTTATTGTGTTTCGTTGGAATTAAACCTAGCCTTCAAGATTTATTTGAATAATTGTTATTTTGTTCTGGTATTATGAGAACAATGGTTGTTCAAATTATTACCACATTCATAAACGTTGAATGAACGCTTATCTTGTTGGAGAAATCACATCCATAACACTGATGCTAAAAATGTCTTAAGACAAATGATTAGAAGATCACTTATGAGTGACACCACCGTTTAAATCATATTGGAAAGAAAACGTGAAGGAACTCCATATTGATGGAATTCTGGAGCCTTTTGATTTTGAATCAATTGACAGTTGTGAGAATTTCCTAGATATGATTAAAACTCCGTTCATAGGCCAAAGGAGAATGGACGACTAACTTATTGGATATTGTACATGTTGATGTATATAGTCCATTATGTGTAGCCGTGTGTGGTGAATTCTTGAACTTCATTTACTTTAACCGATGATTTGAGTAGATATATGTGTATATTTACTTGATAAGGAAGAAGCATGAAATATTTGAATATTGTTCAAAGTATTTCTAGTTGAAGTTGAAAATCATTGTAACGAGAGAATAAAGAATTTATGATTTGATCATAAAGGAAGATATTTGAGTTACAAGTTTAGCAAACACCTAAAAGTTGAGGAATCGTTTCATAGACTTGTATTTCCCGAAACACCATAGGAGTATGGAGTGTTCGAGAAATAAAATCAAACTTTGTTTGACATCGTTGGATCAAAGGTGTCGTCTATAAAACTGCCATTATATTTTAAGGATAAAGCTTTAGAGACTATCGCTTTTTACACTGAAAAGAGCGCCATCATGATCCATTGAAATGACACCATATGAGATATGGCATGGGATAAAACCCAAGTTGTCTTTTCTGAAATTTTGGTATGCTAGGCATATGTAAAATGTTTACAACCAAAGTCGGATAAATACGTCTTTGTAGGTTATCCCAAAATGTTGGGTATTCCTCCAGAACACCTAAGACAAAAGTGTTTGTCGCCGAAAACGTCAAGTTTCTTGAGAAGGAATTTTTCGCAAAAAGTCAAGTGGGAGGACAATAGAACTTTAATTAGGTTGTGGTCACATAGATCAAAGTTCCTATTGAACCGCGTGAGTCGGGTAACAATCAAATAGTTAGATTTGAGAATGAATCATTATTGTTTGACAATGATGAACCGACTGCATGCAAAGAAGCAATGATGGGCCCTGACTCCGTCAAATAGCTATGAGCCATAAAATCCATGATAGTTCCATACACGAGAAATCAAGTTTCTGAACTTGGAAGACCCTCAAAAGGCATGAAGCCTAATGAACGTATTTGGATCTATAAACACAGACATGGATGTTTAACATCTTTGAAATAGTCGACACATCGTTAAAAGAGTTTACGCTTGCGTTCAATGAGTTGACTATGACAAGATTTGATCTTTCATAGCGATATTTTGTCTGGAAGGATTACTGTAGCAACCACTACATTTGCCAAGTTTGGTATATGTTAGTTGAACAAACAAGACAATATTCTTCTAATAAAATGGTTACCTAGGACATGTACATGACATGGTCCAATGGGTTTTGTAAATTCAAAGGATGCTAAAAGGCATGCAAACTTCAATGGTTGAAGTAAGCATCGCGGAGTTGGAATATTCACCATGACGAAATAATTAAAAGGTTTAGTTTCATCAGATACGATGAATATGCTTGCATTTGCAAGAAATTAAGTGGGAGCGCTGAGACATATTTTCAGTACATTATGTAGAAGACATATTGTTAATTGGAAATGATGTATCTTTTATTGGCATAGGTTAAGAATTTCATTAAAATTAGATTTCAATGAAAGACTTAGGCAAAACCAAAATACTGGGTCTCGATGTCTATATAGATAGATCGAGGTACCAATATGGTTGTGCCAAAGTACATAGATGAAATATTGAATGAAGTTCAATATGGAAACGACAAGAAAAGTTCTTGTCGCATGGAAGAGGTTGAAACAAGATTCAGGTATTTTTGACACTTGATGAGTGAAGCCACATGAATGATTTGATCGATCATGTATATCATGATATGTACATATCCAGATATGTCCTATGCTCTAAATGTTATGAGCATATACCAGAGTGATAAAAGTCATAAGATGATCACTGGACAATAGTAGAGATACCCTTATGTGCTTTGGAAGGACTAAGGATATATATTATGTATGACAAAGTGACACATAGTTCATTGTAAAGTGTTACATTGATACTAAGTTTGTCACAAGATACAAATTAAGTTTATCTCAATTTTAGTTGTATGTTTAGGTGGCACAATGTAATGGAAGGAAGTTCCATGATGGATTTGGATGAGTTCCAAAGTTAAGACATTGTGATGGATTCTACAACAAAGGTTGAGTATATGGCTACTTTAGAAGTAGCAAAAGAGGCATTTGTGTCAAGAAGTTTGTTATCAAACTAGGTGTAGTTCCAAGCTGGCTATTACTGTGAAGATCTATTGTGCGACAATAGTGACAACATGATTTTAGCTAAAGGAACTAAGGCCTCACCAAAGGACCAAATTTATACCCAACTATCTCATTTGAGAATGAGTGATGCGTAGAGACGCAAAGACATGCACATACACACAGAACTGAAAGTGTCAGATCTGGAGATCAGATTAACCACTGCAACGCGTACAGATAACACGTGAAAGCCATAAGTGTTATATACACAAGTATCAACTAGATTATTGACTCTAGTGCAAGTGGGAGACTGAAGGGAATATGCCCGAGAGACAATAATAAAGTGGTTATTATCATATTCCATGTTTATGATAAATGTTTATTTCTCATGCTAGAATTGTATTAATCGGAAACATTAATACTTGTGTGATTAATAAACTAAAAGGTTCCTAGTAAAGCCTCTCTTTTATACTAGCTCGTTGATTAACTGATGATCAAGGTTTCCTGATCATGAACATTGGATGTTGTTAATAATGGGGTCATATCATTAGAAGACTGATATGATGAACACTCACACCCATAGTATGAATAGCAAAATGATCAAGTCATCAAGTTCATTGCTATATCAAACTCATACGAAATAGTTCTAATCCTCAGACCATGAGATCATGTTAATCACTGATACCGGAAGAGTGCTTTGATGATATCAAACGTCACACCGTCACATGGTGATTATAAAGGTTGATTTGGGTATTCTGAAAGTATTAGTTGAGGCTCATGGATCAAGAGTGGAATTTGTCCGACCCGATGACGGGAAGATATTCTCTGGGCCCTTCTCGGTGATATTGCATTAGAATCGCTTGCAAGCATGTGACTGGGTCACAGGAATGCATTATCACAGAACGAGTAAAGAGACTTGTCAGGAACGAGATCGAACTAGGTATGGTTGATACCAAATGATCGGATCTCGGACAAGTAATAATATCGCGAGACAAAAGGAATTAACTATGTTCGTTACTGGTTCACACGATCACTAGTTCATCGTTGAGTAAGTGGGAGTCATCATGGATTTCCAGATCCCGCTGTTGATTATTGATCAGAGAGGAGTCTCGATCATGTCCACGTTATTCGCGAACCGTAGGGTGACACACTTAAGGTTTGCCGTCGTTTTTGAGTGGATACGATACTCCGATCGAATTACAGGACAGCATGAGGGTTGTTTCAGAAAAGCACCGAAACTGTTTCGGGATATCGAAATAACTCAAGGGTGTATTTGTTAATGTTTGTTAATTGAATGAATTAACAAATATTAAAGAAATAAAAATGTTTTATTAAATCAATAAGTGTGAATTTTAATTAGCATGAATGTGATGTCTACGCACTTCTATTCTTGTAGACACTTGTTGGGCCTCCAAGTGCAGAGGTTTGTAGGACAGCAGCAAGTTTCCCTTAAGTGGATCACCCAAGGTTTATCGAACTCAGGGAGGAAGAGGTCAAAGCTATCCCTCTCAAGCAATCCTGCAATTACGATACAGAAAGTCTCTTGTGTCCCCAACACACCCAATACACTTGTCAGATGTATAGGTGCACTAGTTCGGCGAAGAGATAGTGAAATACAAGTGGTATAGATGATTATAAGTAGCAAACGTGATGTGAAATAAATATCGCTGCGAGCAAACAAGTAACAAAACAGGAAGTAAACGGTGTGCAAAGCTTGGAAACAAGGCCTAGGGATCATACTTTCACTAGTGGACACACTCCCAACAATATAACATGATTGAACAAATAAACAACTTCTCTCCACTATGGTACTCTGAATTACTCTCCTATTGAATAACACTAAACATTGCGTAGTGGCTACAGAAGCACCCCTTAAAGCTCATCAAGTACTTGACAAACACCACTCATAGAGACATCCAAATCAGATCACAATTCAAGATAGATATCATTGCAACTTAAACCAAGTACTAACATGGTGCACACACTGTCAACATTACACCATGAAAGGAGGAATAGATCACTTCAATACTATCATAGTAATAATTACTCTCATAATCCACAAGAGATCACGATCATAGCCTAAACCAAGTACCACCATGATGCACGCACTGTCACCGTTACACCATGGCAGGAGGAATAGATTACTTTAATAATACCACTAGAGTACACTATAACAATTAAGCATAGGAGTAGCATAATATCTGAATAATAACATCTACTTGTTCAACATGATACAAAGCTCACGATCACATAAAGATCACATCATGGGAGAGAGAGGTGAACCACATAGCTACCGGTAGAGCCCTCAGCCCCGGGGATGAACTACTCCCTCCTCATCATAGGAGACAGCAAGGTTGATGGAGATGGCGGTGAGGTCGATGGAGACGGCGGAGACAGCGATGGAGATCGATGGAGATGGCTCCGGGGGCACTTCCCCGTCCCGGCAGGGTGCCGGAACAGAGACTTCTGTCCCCCAAAATTCGTCGGTGGCGGCAGCGGAACTGCGAAACTCTTTCTGGAAATTTGCCAACTCCTGTAGGGTTTTCCGTCCCGAGGCTTTATATAGGCGAAGGGGCGTCGCGAGAGGGCAGCCAGGGGCTCCTCACATATGGGTGGCACGGCCAGGGCCTAGGCCGCGCCACCCTAGTGTGAGGGCAGGCCTTGGCCCCTCTCCGGCACTCTTTCGGATGTCTGGATGCTCCCGGGAAAAATAAGACTTCTGGCTTTGGTTTCGTCCAATTCCGAGAATATTTCCTGTGTATCACTTCTGAAACACAAAAATAGCAGAAAACAGGGAACTGGCACTGTGGCATCTTGTCAATAGGTTAGTTCCGAAAAATGCATAAAAGCCACTAAGTGTAACGAAACACAAGGCAAATGGTGTAAAAACAAGCATGGAGCATCAAAAATTATAGATACGTTTGAGACGTATCAGCATCCCCAAGCTTAACTCCTGCTCGTCCTCGAGTAGGTAAGTGATAACAAAATAATAATTTTTGAGGTGACATGCACCTACACAATCTTGATCATATATGTAAGCATTTGTGAGCTGGGATCATAAGAACTTAAAACATGGGCATGAAGATATAATCATGACAATAAGAAACTTAGCAACCATGTTGTAAACATGAAAATGAACACAAACAAAAGATCATGAAAATGAAACAATGAAAGTCAAACGTGTGTTCAAATCATAAGGAAAAACATACAAATGGTTTTCAGCTTGTCCTTCATGGAGAGCAAAACATAAATGCATAGGACACCTTCGAGTTTAAGAGGGCGACTAGATACAAATAATATAAGAACAAGTGAAACCATGATCATGAATCAATCAATGAACTTTGGGACAATGCATATCACACTAAGAATGACAACTATGCTCTCTTAATGGTGCATAAATAAAGAAGGTGGTGACTCAACATAAAAGTAAAAGAAAGGCCCTTCGCAGAGGGAAGCAGTGATTAAACATGTGCTAGAGCTTTTTATTTGTAAAACAGAGAGATAAAAATTGGTTTTGAGAGGTGGTTGTCTTTGTCAACGACTGGCAATGGGATTCTTACTATCTTCCATACAAAAATGAAGCAAGTTTTTGAGAGAGAGATTGGCACTTTTGTGCTCTTTTATAAAGCTTGGCACTCCTCCCCACCTTTTTCCTTTCTCAAACCATGGCTAACCGATTCCATCGGGTGCCCACCAACATTCACATACCATGGAGGAGTGCCTTTTTTCTTTCTTTTTTCTCTTTTTTTTTCTTTTTGGAATAAGACAATATGGAAGATAGCAAATCCGACCACTACGTCCCCATGAGCTGAAAACAGTGTCACAAAACGAGAAGTATTTTGAACGTTTTTTTTCAAAGGTAGCACATGAAAATTTACTTTGGAATGGCTTACAAATACCATGCATAGGAATTTATAGTGGACACAATGGCAAACTTGGTTTTTGGAAGTTGGATGCACGAGTAGAGCTCATACTCGGTACAAAATGAGGGCTAGCAAAAGACTAGGAGCGACCAACTAAGAGAGCAATAACGACCATAATCATGCAAAGCGACAAAGCGACATTAAAAGAAGCATAAGATGGCATCAAAAGTCAAAAACTAAATGATCATAGAGGCTATTGGCAACTTTGTAAGAGTCTCACATGTGTGAGCATGCGCCAAGTCAACCCAAATAAAGCATCAAGGAGAAAACCAAAATAATGCTTCCAAACGATAAAAACAACGCATGATTTTTTCAAAGACTCATTAAGCAATCTCAGTTATTTGAGACAAGTCATGCTACAGCAAAACCACTAAGCATGCTATCAAAAAGACATCAAGCATGACATGAAAAAGCCTAAGCCGCAGTCTACACAAGCTCCTTCTTGTACCACTTTTTTGCATAAAGCTTTTTCTCTTTTCCAACACCATTCAAACTTTTTTAATCCAACTCTTTTGAGGAAAACCAACATGGTCCAGAGGAAAAAATACACCTTGATGAAAAGGTATGACAAGGTCTGAACGCAAATCAAGGCGAAAACGAAAACCAAAAGCAGTAGCAGAAAAAGAAGAACACTCATTGAACGATAAGAGTGAAAAATAGAGTGTTCTTGGCAAATGAAAAACGGAGTTCATCTCCCTCCAAAATAACATGATGTGATCAAACCATTTATTGCAGCAAACAAAACAAAACTAATAATGAAAACTAAAACAACTGACGCTCCAAGAAAAACGTATAGTGCATGAAGCAATAAAAATATAGTGTCTTGAAAGGTGACCTGATTTTTGCCGATGAAGAAGGGGTGCCTCGGGGGCATCCCCAAGCTTTGACGCTTGTACTTCTTGGATATTTCTTGGGGTGATGCATGGGCATCCCCAAGCTTGAGCTTTTGTCCATTCTTCAACTCATCTCATCATTCTCCAATCCCTACACTTGAAAACTTCCTTCATACAAAACTAAACACAATTCTATTAGCAACATTAGTGTAAGCATAGCATATAATCAACGCTTTTTGCTTCAGGTTTGAACCTAAAATCACCACATATTAAGTATATACTACTGTAGCAACTTCCCCAAAAGTTCCATAATCAAAAGAACTCAAAAAGAAAGCGATAAAGCGGCAAACACAAATATTGGCAAAAATCTGTCAAAACAGAACAGCTGACAAAGGTCGATTTTTTAGAGGGTTTTCTGTTGCTCAAATCAAAAAGTGTTCAACTAATGAAAGTTTGTATATAACCTGGGTCATATGTACAAGAAATCGCAGGTCCAAAAGATATACAGAGAATTTTCACGAATTTTTACGGTGCAGCATCGAAAACTGTTTCAGGACAGCAATATCCCCAAATCTTACCTCACTCAAATTAGAGGCTTCTCTTGGCACAACAACAAAATAAAAAGGATAAGGAGCGGTCATTACAGTAGTAATGACTTCCAAGACTCAAATAAAAGAAAAAGTACTGAAAATAAAACAATAGGTTATCTCCCAAGAGTGCTTTTCTTTAACGCCTTTGAGCTAGGTGCAATAATTTGCAAAGATGCTCATGTGGGCGCCATATAAGAGCTTGAGGCAAAGACGCCATATAAGAACTTGAAGCAATAGAGAGCATCAAAAAGCAAGTATGGAACATATTTAAATCTAAACCACTTCCTATGAAAGATAGTCTTGTAAAGAGACAA
This sequence comes from Dactylis glomerata, assembly GCA_007115705.1. Lineage (NCBI taxonomy): Eukaryota > Viridiplantae > Streptophyta > Magnoliopsida > Poales > Poaceae > Dactylis > Dactylis glomerata. Next base: position 4,606,810 of record QXEO01000247.1, on the reverse strand, counting down.
GTCATAAAAGCGCAAAGCAAAAAGCATAGGAAGGCAAAACAAGTACAACTTCAAGAATTGCAACATAAAGAGGGGAAACTCAATATTGTTGAGATCCATCAAACCATGTTTCCCTCTCTCATAATAACTTTCAATAGCATCATGAATAGAACTAACAATATAACTATCATTTAAAGCATCCCTATCACGAGCTACATGCATAAAAGGATTAATACTCCCCACATGAACAATAGCAGTAGGAGCAGATTCAACAGAATAATTATTCTCATCACCATAATCATCATAAATAGGAGGCATATTGTAATCATAACTAATTTTATCCTCAATAGTAGGTGAACTGAAAATATTATACTCATCATCATAGCCATCATAAACTAGAGGTTTAGTATCATCACAAGCTAAAGAACAGCTATTTCGCAAAGCATATTCTTCAAACATATCATCATAAGAAGGAACATCACATATGGGAGATAAAATATTATCAGAGCAAACTTTCTCCACTAAAGCTGGGGAACTAAAAATATCATGCTTAACAAAACCAGCTTCCCCAAGCTTAGACTTTTCTATAGCATTAGCAACAACGGTGTTCAAAGCATTCATACTAACAACACTATTAGCATGCAAATTAAGCTCCAAAGGTTTTTCAATTTTCTCTTCAAACACTTCATATCTAAACTCAGGAAAAAAACTAAAGAACTCATTGTTTTCCATTAAGCCTAACTAGTGAAAATAAAAACAAGAAACAAAAAGATGTAATTGCAGAATCTAAAGGAAATAACACCGAGCACTCACACAGGAGGATGCGAGTACCTTTTACCTTTCCTCCCCGGCAACGGCGCCATAAAAGAGCTTGATGTCTACGCACTTCTATTCTTGTAGACACTTGTTGGGCCTCCAAGTGCAGAGGTTTGTAGGACAGCAGCAAGTTTCCCTTAAGTGGATCACCCAAGGTTTATCGAACTCTGGGAGGAAGAGGTCAAAGCTATCCCTCTCAAGCAATCCTGCAATTACGATACAGAAAGTCTCTTGTGTCCCCAACACACCCAATACACTTGTCAGATGTATAGGTGCACTAGTTCGGCGAAGAGATAGTGAAATACAAGTGGTATAGATGATTATAAGTAGCAAACGTGATGTGAAATAAATATCGCTGCGAGCAAACAAGTAACAAAACAGGAAGTAAACGGTGTGCAAAGCTTGGAAACAAGGCCTAGGGATCATACTTTCACTAGTGGACACACTCCCAACAATATAATATGATTGAACAAATAAACAACTTCTCTCCACTATGGTACTCTGAATTACTCTCCTATTGAATAACACTAAACATTGCGTAGTGGCTACAGAAGCACCCCTTAAAGTTCATCAAGTACTTGACAAACACCACTCATAGAGACATCCAAATCAGATCACAATTCAAGATAGATATCATTGCAACTTAAACCAAGTACTAACACGGTGCACACACTGTCAACATTACACCATGAAAGGAGGAATAGATCACTTCAATACTATCATAGTAATAATTATTCTCATAATCCACAAGAGATCACGATCATAGCCTAAACCAAGTACCACCATGATGCACGCACTGTCACCGTTACACCATGGCAGGAGGAATAGATTACTTTAATAATACCACTAGAGTACACTATAACAATTAAGCATAGGAGTAGCATAATATCTGAATAATAACATCTACTTGTTCAACATGATACAAAGCTCACGATCACATAAAGATCACATCATGGGAGAGAGAGGTGAACCACATAGCTACCGGTAGAGCCCTCAGCCCCGGAGATGAACTACTCCCTCCTCATCATAGGTGACAGTAAGGTTGATGGAGATGGCGGTGAGGTCGATGGAGACGGCGGAGACGGCGATGGAGATCGATGGAGATGGCTCCGGGGGCACTTCCCCGTCCCGGCAGGGTGCCGGAACAGAGACTTCTGTCCCCCGAAATTCGTCGGTGGCGACGGCGGAACTGTGGAACTCTTTCTGGAAATTTGTCAACTCCTCTAGGGTTTTCCGTCCCGAGGCTTTATATAGGCGAAGGGGCGTCACGAGAGGGTAGCCAGGGGCTCCTCACATATGGGTGGCGCGGCCAGGGCCTGGGCCGCGCCACCCTAGTGTGAGGGCAGGCCCTGGCCCCTCTCTGGCTCTCTTTCGGATGTCTGGATGCTCCCGGGAAAAATAAGACTTCTGGCTTTGGTTTCGTCCAATTCCGAGAATATTTCCTGTGTATCACTTCTGAAACACAAAAATAGCAGAAAACAGGGAACTGGCACTGTGGCATCTTGTCAATAGGTTAGTTCCGGAAAATGCATAAAAGCCAGTAAGTGTAACGAAACACAAGGCAAATGGTGTAAAAACAAGCATGGAGCATCAAAAATTATAGATACGTTTGAGACGTATCAGAATGTCATGCAAAATTAAAATGGGGGTTACCTCATGTTGATGAGGGAGTTACCACCATGAAGGGAATGAAGAGGGGGTTATCACCATGAAGAGGAGGAGGGCCTCCTTGGCCGGCCACCCCTTGGGGGCTGCCCCTCCTCCCCTATATATACCCCTCCCTCTCCTCCATGTCTCACACTACTTGATCCTCCCCTCCCTCGCATATTTGCTGCCCAATTTCCGTCTCTGCTTAGCGAAGCTCTGCCGGAATTGTAGTTCGTAGTTCATACACTTGGAGAAGTGTGTGGTGGAGTGTCCGGCGGATCCCTTCTTCCGCTGCCCCGCTGGACCGAGGGCGTGGATGAGTCGACGTCGAGTTGTACGTGTGACCGAGCACGGGGGCGCTGCCACTTATGGTGCCGTGTACACGATCTTGTGATCGTCAAGTGAACCACTACGTCGACTACGTCAAGTGAACAACTACGTCGACTACGTGCGTCTACATCGACTCTCCATCGTCAACGTTTGTGCGGGAACGTAATCCCCGCTTACGGTCGTCGAGGGTCAGTCTCCGTTGCTACCACCTTGTAGAGTATCTTGGCTAGTTTATGTGTTCTTGCGTAGGAAATTTTTTGTTTTCTATGCTACGAACCCATCAAAGAGGAGCGAATAGTTTGGAATCACCACCTCTCTTTTTGGCAAAATACTGGTGTCGTGAGCAAGAAGTTGAGCATGAAGCTATTTCGAGAAGTGATATGTACTTCCTCCGTCCCAAAATGTAAGGCGTCTAAGGATTAGTCAAAAGTCAAACCTTACAAATTTTGACCAATTATTTTGAAAAAAATATCTACGTCTACAATATTGAATGGGCACATTGTAAAAATATACTTTATGGTGAATCTATTGGTATTGATTTAGTGTGGTAATTGATTATATTTTTGTGTATAAACTTGCTCAAACTTAGAAAACGTTGACTTTTGACGAGATGCCTTACATTTCGGGACGGAGGGAGTACATGTGTACTGGGGGAGAAGTAATCTTCATACCCTTTGCTATGTTGGTCCCTAACTCCCTATAATGGTGATTAAATTCAAAGGGGGTTCTTAATGAAGCCTGTTTTCATTCTTTCATTATCGATGTACCAGAGTCAAAAGTAAAAGTGTGAATTCCACTTTTTTACTCCATACACTAATTACCTCATCTAGTGAAGAATCACACAAATTATCCACTTCAGAAACTTTGGGCCATCTGTTTCTGATGCACGTATGTTGGCCAAGATGTAAGGTGATGACTGCGGCTAGAAAATATCAAGACGATGCCATTGAATGAAAAAGATGGTGAGTAAAAGTTTGAACATGATCATCTATGATACCCTATGATCTTTACATACTTTGTCACACCAAATTGATCTAACATGCCGGTCTTGTCTAACAAACATTGCATAAAATTGGCATAAAACCGTATTTAAAGATCTTAAATGACCTACTATTTTGGTAGAATGTTCCTTAAATGGGGTAATTTATGTCACAAAGTGTGCAACTGTGGGGTTAAAACAGGAATTCAATCAAAGCAAAATAAAAATAAGAGTGCGACTCCTGAGGGAAATCCGGGAGACTGTGGAGAATATTCTCGTAGACCGGCCTCAAGGATCGTGTGGCATATGTGGTGATCTTGGGTCAGGCCGTTCACTCGCATCCCCACTCTCGCGGGGGGGGGGGGGGGGCAAATGTGTGCACCGGCAGAAAATGACCATTTACTACACACCAATTTGAGGCTTGTAAGAATACCCTTTTGATGGTCATGCTTACGACTTCTGGATCTGCAAATGGCGCAACACACGATTATCTTTGACATGTGCAATCAACGCGTTGGTCTACCTGACATAATGAAGGCGGAAACCAAGTTGTGCGCGACGATAGGAGACGAGATTGGATTTGATCCGGCTCATCAGCTTCTATGCGCAGCAACTCATGCAGAGGCGTCAATTCATGCCTGATGTCGGTAGGTGCTATGCACGTGAATCCTAAGGATACAAGATGTCATATGTTTTGATGCTGGATCGAAGGTGATGCAACATTGACAGGAGATGAGGCGGTATAGGACATCTCAGTCACCCGGTATATCCTCAGGAGGTATGCCCCTTTTATATAAATGAAAAGGAAAACATGAAGTTGATCCACGGAAGTAATTTTGTGGATCAGATCGCATAAAATTATTTTCCAGGGACAAGTGCGAAAGCGTTGATTAGCACAAGAATGGTTCCAGCCGCTACGCAAGTCATGCTAGGAAGGATATGGAACTTACAAATCTCTTGCAAGATTGGTACGCTAAATTTTAAAGTGAAAAGAAAATTGAACAAGGTTGTAGCTGTCCTAGAGGAATCCGAAGCATGGGTTTCTCTGGTAACGGGATTCTCTCCCATATCCTTCTAGACAATAGATAAAACCTACGTGTTGGACGAGTGGCACATGAAATCAGATCGAGCTAATCTGCTTTCTCCTTAGATTATCGTCAGCTCAAGCGATCAACCACCGCGCGCGATTAGTATACGCGTACGTACCTTGGTTACAAAATGATTCGAGGATCCAGAGGGGATCTTTGATTCCATTTCCATGAGATAATTTTCCGGATATGCTGCGCTAACAGACAAGCCCAAGAATCGTCATTATTTATCGAAGGCCTGCCTGGAGGTTCAGTTAACTAAACAATTCGAATGCAGGATCAATGGATCATGCGTGCTGCCGTCCGTCCACGGGCAAGCCATCTTGCATTGTCATCTTCTGAGAGTGAGAAAAACGACTGTGCTTTTTCGTAGACGCTGCGGATTAAGGTGAACTCGCGTATGACGTCGTCCCACATTAGAAAGTGATCGATCAAGCAGAAATATTGGGCCGGTCGTGTAAACTGAACTGGGACATTAGTTAAACTGAACCTCGTGGGTCTTTGATTTCTTTTTGTGTGGCTGACAGCTCCATTGGGGGAAGTGCTTTGGCCGGACATCTGGATGACTGAACGTACCACCTAACCCGACGCGCAGTCCGGCGATTGTTTAACCACAGCGGCGACGTGCTTTCCCTCTCGCTCGTGACCGGCCAGGAAGCGGGCAGTGCGTACACGATGTGGTGGCTCGAGACGTCGACAGATGATGTTATTTGGACATGGGCGCAGCTCCCCTTAGAGCAAGATAGAGCGGGTGTCCTATCTTTTATATGTATATAATTTTTATTATTTTCTGCTAAGTAAAGTGGACTTTGGTCGCATAAGAATTTGGAATCAGATGCTTAAATAGGGAAACATAAAGTTTAAAAAAGTCCACAACTCTCATGTTTTAATTTATTTAATTTGATATTATCTTCCAATAGGCTTTTGGCGATCTCTAAAAACTAGTCCCATCGCAATGAGAGGCTACTTTCCATAAAAATGTAAATCCTTGTGCATTTTACAACTATTAATATGTTAGTCCCCATAAATATAAGGGATTTCTATTTTCGTGCCCCTGGTTCGTTAGTTGTACTCAGTTTTCCCCACCTCGTTAGTTTTTTCTCAGTTTTCCCCAAGCCGTTGTCTGAAACCGTCACCAGTGCTGGAACGGCCGGTTGCCCGACGGTTGAACACCTTTGACCGTTAACTGCTGACTAGTGGGGCCACGTAGAGCCCGCAAAGACACGTCAGAGCATCCATCGTTGTTTGACCGTAAGCATCGCCGTATCCCTGACCAAAACGCGGACGAGTGGGGCTTCGGTATATCGAATGACAAGTGGGGCCATGACGCTGATACAAGGGGCAATACACGGGTAGGATTAGATTTTTAAACGGAGCTCTACAGCGATGGCACGGAGGAGGTGGCCTGCGGGGTGCCGAAATGAGATCGACGTCCACAAAGAACTGCATGAGGCGAGACCAGACGCATTAGATAGATATGATCTGGACGCGTTTAACCATGCAAAGAAGAGAAGAAATGGTCGAGGACATCGACGACGACCTCAACACTTTGACTGACGGTGTCGGACACGAACGCGAGCAATGTAGAGAAAACTAGTGTCTCTCCTTTCTGGCGTGTATAGATAGGTGCTAGGGGAGTGTGGTGGCGAAGGGAAAGACCTCGCGGTGGTCTGTGGCGTCCAGCATAGCGGGGCGGCGTGGCCGTGCCCACAGCGGCGTGCATGTTCGGCATTGGCATCAGCATGTACGTTCGTCATTGGCCTCGGCGGTATCTCTGGTGTGTCAGTGATCGAATGAGGGGATGGGATTGAGGGTGCATCCCGACGGTGACCTAGCAGTGGCGGCGAGCATGCATACCCGTTCTGACCATGCCGATATCGGCATCGGCATCGTTTGGAGGCTGTGGTGCTCGAATCATAGTGGAAATTGCGATTTCCTATTATTTTTACATGCATAATATATAGAAAATAGCTAGATCTATAAATCGATGCATATGAAGCTACATATATATTCTTGGTCATAATCCCCTTAGATGCATGGCTTCACGTCGTCGTCGCTTTCATCGTCAGTATCTTCGTCGTCCGTGTAGTAGTACTTCCTGCACATTGTTCCGTCGAACACCTTCACTGTGAGCACATAATCGCCTTCATATTTGAAGTGTAGGAAGCAGCCGAAATCCACACCGTGCGCGATGGCGAAATTCTCCCAGCCCTTGTCGAGGTACATCCGGCCTTGTCCGTCAAATAGGACCTCCACGGTCCAGAGACGAGGACCGCAGTCAGCTGCTCGCAGATACACCTTTGCGGGCTCCTGGCCGTCAAGATAGTCCGCAAACTTTTGTGGGAGTGCCTGCAAAGAAATTAAAGGTTTTTTAGAACATGCACATAATTAATCACATGCATCATATATGTGGGAACGCGTACGTACCTTCTTGGCCAAAGGGTCTTCATAGATGGTGATGAAGAACTCCTCTATGATCAATGGCAGTGTTGACGGTGGTGGTGGCAATGATGATGATCCACCACCCCAGCCGCCCCTTCCCCTTCCCCTTCCCCTTCCCCTTCCCCTTCCGGTCGGCGTCCGAGACGTGGAAGCCATGGCAATGGATCAAGTGTATGTGAACGAAGAAGAGAGAGGCAGAACCTATTGACATGAGGGATGGCCGTTGTGGGGGTTTATAAGGGAGAGATGACCGTTGTGGGGTTTACACCATAAATTAAGGTAGAGATGACCGTTGTGGGGTTTACACAATAAATTAAGGAGGAGATGACCGTTGTGGGGGTGGTTTATATCTCAACAAAAAAAGTAATGCCTAAAAGAAATGGAAATTCGTGAAAGTTCATCATTTTACCGTGAAAAGTAAAGCCTACAAGAAATGGAAATTCGTGATAGTTTATCATTTCAGCGTGAAAAGTAATGCCTACAAGAAATGGAAATTCGTGATAGTTTATCATTTTACCGTGAAAAGTAATGCGTAAAAGAAATGGAAATTCGTGATAGTTCATCATTTTACCGTGAAAAGTAAAGCCTACAAGCAATGGAAATTCGTAATAGTTTATCATTTCAACGTGAAAAGTAATGCCTACAAGAAATGGAAATTCGTGATAGTTTATCATTTTACCGTGAAAAGTAATGCCTAAAAGAAATTCGTGATTACCCAACTTGTTGAATCCGGTGGCAAACTCGTCATTTAGCATACATAGAGGGGTAGTAGTTTGCCACCGACAGATAGAGAGAGGGCGGCACGATCCTGCCCGTTGGATCATAGGATCGACGGTAGGTGGGCACGATCCGTGTGACAACAGCTCGACCAATCAGGCCAAGTTTGGGCTTCTGTGAGAAGGGAGAGGGTAAAACTGAGTAGTATCAAGGATACAAGGGCAAGTAAATAGTAAACAGGCTAAGGAATTCAAATAAGAGATTTAGAAAAAGAAAAACACATGTTTTGTACAATGAAACCCATGTTGGCCTACCTCAAAGTATTAGCAATTCAAATATATATGAGTGTAAAAATTATGGCCTCATTCAGACAAACTACGTTTTGGGTATAGATGTTTTGAGAAGGGGTTTGAGTGGAAAGCCATGAACCTTCATAGCTACTAGTGATTTCAGAAGTGGCCATTTGTGTGAAAACTTGATTTATATATGTTTGTTATGATTTTATTTTGCGCATGAGTTGGAGGCACTATGATTTTATTTTTTTGATTTTTTTTGCGCATGAAATGACTCAATTAGATGGCTTAATCCCATCTGTTGACTCTCTGTTGACCAGCCACTTGAGGGTAAAACTGAGTATATTGCACTAGGCAGTATTAGTACTCGAGGGGAAAACTGAGTACAGATATTTTTCCAGTGTAAGATTCGAGGGTAGAACTGAGTACACGTAACGGTGCTGACGTGTAGTCCCACGGACGCGTGTCGCGGTGAGCAGCGGTTAGCCGCGCGGTGCGCGTGTTGAGACCAAAACGTCAACTGCTGAGACGAACCGTCACTTTGCCAGTACAGAGCCCCTCTCCCTCCCTCTGCACACAGTCTCATCATAACTCACGCACGCAACCACGCCTCTCACGTCCCATCACCTTCTCAAAAAAACCCCAGCCGCCCTACGCGCGCTCCCCTGCCGGCGATGGAGAAGAAGAATGCGCCGGCGGCCATCGCCCCCGAGCCCGTCGCCTCCGAGCCCATCGCCTCCGAGCCCGTCGCATCCGAGGGCGGCGCATCCAAGCGCGGCGCCTCCGTGAACTGGGCCTCTCTTAAGGGTGACGGATCACTTTACAAGATCGGCGACTGCTTACTGGCGAACGAGGAGTACGTGGACACCTACGCTGCTTTGAGGCAAGTTTGTACAAATTGGTGCTCAGATCTACCTGAGCCCGACGTGCACCTGCACGAATGGATCGTGGTAGAACACGCCCTTCCACGCGCCGCTGAGTTCTCCTTCGTCAACCTCCGCACATCCCGCTACGTCACCATCGATCTAACGGAAGTTCATGCAAGGTTCAAATTCCTCCATATCTATAGAGTTAATCTATTTTTATTTTCAATTGTAAACATCTTAGTGCTGAATGTTATCTTCATCAACTCCCTTTTAGATACTACTTCGTCGGCTTTTACCGTGGCGTCATCGTGCTTGCCCAGAGGAATCTGCCGCACAAGATATGGCTTCTGAACCCACTCACAAAGACATTGAACGCTACGTTTGAGGCGCAGATGCCATCTATGATTGTGGAGTCAGTCGCTGTAATGAAGTCCCCGACTATGGTCTTCATTTGCACAGGTTACCCCAATGAAATTGCTTGGGTCGATGAGAGCTCTCCTACTAAGGATATAGATGTAGAAGATTGGGGAGAAGGAAGATTTTCGATCGAGGAAGATTCTCTGCGTTGCCTTACCCCGTTCAATGGTGAATTGTATGCAATAGCTGTGAACAATTTTGATGTCGGAACATTAGTGTGCACCAACAATGTCCAGTTGGAGAAGCGCGCGAGCACTATCAACATGGAGACACTATTTTCATTTCCAGAACTTGGAACTGACAAGTTCTACCTTGTGGAGTCTGATGGTGATCTGCTGCTTGTGTTGTTCGGCGGCAGCCCTGGCAACAGACATTTGGAGGAAGGTCAACCATTGGTGTACCGTGTGGACACTGAGAGCCGCTCTCTCCATGCCGTCAACATTGGCAGTCGTGCCTTCTTCGTCAGTTATAAACGGTGTATCTCCGTCGACACCAGAGTGCACCCGACAGTTCGACCTGGCTGCATCTACTACGAGGGCGGTTATATCAGACAGTACTTTGATGATAGAAAGGCCTGGGATGAGTGGCCACGACTTGTGGATAGATTAGATTCCGACGGTATGAAAATAGAACCAAGGCCATACCGTTTGGAGGATCTATTGGCTGCACACTGCAGACGGAAGGAGTTCAGTCAATATTTTTTTCGTCTCATGGAATATAGCGACTCCGAAATATATGATGAAGAATGAAGAACCTTCATGTTGGGCATACATTGCATCTTATATTATTTTCAGCTTAGTTTGTCGTGAATATTAACATCGTTATTGGCTTCTTTTGGCTGCTGTATGCATTTTATGTATTATACTATACTAGCTTCTAGATTTGTTACCATATTGGGCAAAAAACGAGGGCCAAAAGGCAGCAATCATTGAAGAAAGACAGAAATAGAAGCTTCTCTAGATTTGATACTAATTTAGTGAAAAGAGAGAGAACTGTTTACAGAGAGAGAGGGGAAAAAGGCGCTCTGAAAATGCGCTCTGAAAAGTCAATGCCAATTTGGCCCGAGAGAGACAGAACCGAGCTCTCACGTACAACCAAACGCGGTCTCGTCCTGTCCCACGCGGTCCCTTTCTACCAGCCCCACGCGACGCGGCCCCACACGTCAGCACGGAAACGGTCAACTTAATGGGAATCCTCACGTCCGAGCTCATTGAGGGTTTCAGACAACGGCTTGGGGAAAACTGAGGAAAAACTAAGGAGCTGGGGAAAACTGAGTACAACTAACGACCTGAGGGCACGAAAATAGAAATCCCTAAATATAATCAAAGCTTTCAAATATCATGAATAATTACATACAAACGCTAAAATACATTGATATGTTTCTCATGTGTGCCAACATCGAGTGAGGGATATTCGAAGTCCCGAACTTGCTAAAATTTAAAAAGATTTTCAAAAACAAGCTAGGGTTTTGCCATTGCCTAGGACTTCTGGATGGAATTAAAGCTTCACTATCGCTACCTTTCATAGGTTGTACTCCTATGTAAATATGTTGCTATTATCTTGTGTTTGTAAATAATATAATAATTCAAATAAATATTATTTATCTTGTGCTATGCAATCAGTTCAGGATTAAAATCCTTTAACAGTCGACAAAACTAACTCTTAGTACACATATATGGGAGGGGGCATCTGTCCCCCACCCCTGTGTTCTAGTTAAGGTGTTAAACAATGATATATGTCTCGTGTTGAGGATTTACCCATGGGAGATTGTCCGGTGAGCTCTTTGTCCCTAGCCATCATCATCCTCGTGTCGTTTGCGGTAGGAGGCCTACTTCGTTGGCGTGAAGGCAGAGGCAGCCAGGCAGATCGCTAGGCACCGCCAGGTGACCTGTTCTCAATGAACCGCACATTTTATCATTCCTCGTCATCCCTACCTGCTGATGCTTCTTCGTGCTCACAATTAATGTTTACCTTGTGTTATGGATAGGAGCTAATCTAGCTCGTGAGTGTGCTGCACAAGCCAAGGGAGAGCTGGAAGCCGCCAGGAGGGGCCACGCAGAGGCGTAGCCGCATAGGAGGGGCGGCACAAAGCAACTGGTTCAGACGATAACGCACTACACGAGTTGATGGAGCAGTATGAGAGAGTAGTATACTACTCCTATTATTACTAGTATAGATGTCCGTACGTCCGAGTATTCGGAGGGAGTGTCCTTCTAGTATTACAAGGAAGGTTAGCGCGGCAACACACCACGCCTGTGTGTCGGATAAAAGGTTGTATTAATTAGAATGGAGATTTTAGTAATACAGAATGTTCAAACCGAGTTGTGCGGGGAAGTAAGACATAGCTAGAAGACTACATGTAAGAATTATTTAAAACTAAAAACCTATCAATCAAATTGAAGTAAAATTTAAAAATTAATGAAATAACCCATTTCCCATTTCAAAAGTCTTTTAGACTTTATTGTGAAATTCATATCATGCACAACAAAATATTAGGAGAGCTTTTCACAGCCCGCAACGCGTAGTGTCGGCATTCTTTAGTGGTGACATCATTTTAAAATAATTGTTTGAAAATACATGTATTCTATTCATTAGTAGTTCGTCTTATCATTTTACTAATGATGGTTTACTTGTTTTTCTAGTTATAATTCTAATTTTTATATTTGAGTAAGTGAAGAAATAATAATTACATACACCTCGGACTATACAACATAGACGATACACAAAATAGTAATCTCTCAATCCAAATTGAGTTTTCGCTCTCATTCATGTTTCTTTATCTAAGCCGCAAACCGCACATGCCTAAAACTGCATCTTGAAGCAGAGCACGCATGAGTTGGGGGCATGTAGAAGCCTTGGTTAAATTTTAATGTCGTAGCTCTCGGAGCCCCTTCGGAGGCGATTAGGGCTTAGTGGATTTTGGCAGCGCACGTCGATCTCCGGCGGGGCGAGGACTCTTATGTTCAACGAGGGATGGCTTCATTGGATCGAGGCAAGGGGAAGGACGGAGAAGCCGCTATATCTTAATGACCTAATGTTGATCCATGTGGTTAGTAAAAATAATCGGTAAAATTGTGCACACCGTACAGAAGGTGACACGTGCTCCATCCCACTAATACATCTTTACATGAAACCTCACCACATCTCTGTTCTGCCTCTTCACGTAAATATAGACTTTGTCACCATTCTGATGAGATTTGACTATCCGCCATCAGGCATCCTGCAGCTTGCTGAATAGGACACACGTAACCACATAACCTGATGACTGTAGGTTCGATGTTATAATGTATCCCAGAATGTTAGTCTATCGAACACCATATGTCACCCTTAGTTGGTAGATGATTATACGGGAGATCCTTGCTCTCTTGGCGGATTTGATATCAAGATTAGGTGATCTCAGTTTAGGGTCGTCGCCTTCGTCATCACCGTATTTGTTCCCTTCTTTACCCTTTCGGACAACTTCATCACCTAAAAATTTCTTGGACTTCCTCCGTTGAGAGAACCATGCGGATCCACGTCATAATCAGAATCCGGATCAGAATCTTCCTGCACCTCCTCCACCTCAACAACTTTCAGCTTCTGACATATGATTGAACACACGTTAACATGAAGATATGTTCTTATACATAATAACATATTTTGAAATAAACAAAGTTGTGTACTACCTTGTCATCTTGGCTATTTCCTTTCGAAGAGCCTTCTCCATCGAAAGTGTGCTTCTTGCCCGATCCACTACCGTCATTCATCGTTATATGGTCAAGTTACAACTATATTAGGAAGTAAATCAGGCTTTTGAAGTAAAAAAATATACGAATATACCAAAATAAAATTGATACATACCACTCTAGCTAGCTGAAGAGGGCTCCCAGCTAAAGATGGTTTAAATAATGTTAGCCATCCCTTTATAAAGACTACGAAAGAACATCCCTATATTCACATTTCGGATAAGTGAATAAAAGCTAGGGATAAAGGTTCTATCCATTAATTTGTTGCAGATATTTCCTTGGAGAAATAAAAGGTTTCATGTTACCTCTTGAAGAGCACATTACCAGGTGGCGGCTGACCCGTTGCAACAACTGTGTCGATGACGAGGGGGTGCCGACGACGCGTGGGTCCATGAGCTGGGCAAAATAGAACATGAGTGAGACAACGCTCTAGTGTCTAGCCAATCACGTCGCAGAACCAGATACCCGCGGATCGCGAACCAGTCACTCGCAGAAGGGCTTCTATAAGAAATGGTCCAATGACATAGATTGAGCGCTAGGGTTTGATCCAACAGTCATATTTGATCATTGGGGTTAGGAGAGGTCCTGCGGGGTTTTGGCTAGGTTTTGAGGCGGTCAACGAGGTTTTCAGAGGTTTGACTAACTTTCAAATAGGCATAACTAATTTAGAAAAAATCATAAAAGTACAAAACATGCGCACATTGTCTTATTTTGTGACCTAGTTACTAGGAAAAATAATAAACATAATCTACGGGCATTTTCACAAAAAAGTTTTTACAGAAGTGAGCTACCTCGAACAAGTTAGCGTGGATTTCAAAGGAAATAAGCTAGGGTTTGGGGGTTTGAAAAGGCAAACTTTCAAATCTTGGCACCATATTTGGTAGTATTGTGCACCTTTCTATTTCCAACAACTTTCGCAAGTAGAGTAATTTTACCTGCCACTCAAAAAATGGAATTTCCATTTTATTGTTGCCTGGGAGGGCTTGAATGGGCAATTTTTTGTGAAGAGGTTATCAGGGAAAGGGTACAGATCGGCACCTCTCAAATTTTCAAAGACATGTGACCTTGAAGGATAGTCATAGCCGTGATTTCATGGATTTTCTAGGTGTGCTTGCATATATTGCATTATCTTGTATATTAGGGTGTTTAAATTCAAATTTGAACTCTTGGTACATTAAACACTCTTCAAACTTGTTGGAGGAAAATACGTGGAGGTGCCCAGTAGGTGTGGAACCCCATAAACCACGTCATACTTGGGTGCACCATCCACCTAGCATACTTGGCGCCCGTCGCTAGTTTGACCTAGACTTGAGATGGGGCCAAAGGTGACCTTAAAAATCCAAAATATTTGAAAATTAGGGCATGGGGTCATGACATGTGATGTTTCAAATATGAAAAATATAAAGCTTGGCATACCAAGACTTTGACATACCAAGGTAGGAGTTGAGTGGCATTTTACCCAAACTATGCATGGTTTGCGCAATAAGCAAGGAAAACTTTGGAATCTTGGACCCATATTGGTAGGTTTGTGCATATTTCAATTTCCAATAGCATATATTGCATTTTCTTAGATATTTGGTTGTTTAAATTCAAATTTGAACTATGTGGGTCCTTGGAATACACTTTTTGGAGGAAAAATGTAAAGATGCCATGTAGTTGTTGGGCCCCATGAACCAAAAGGTGGTAAAAAAATCAAAAAATGGTGGAAACTGCAAAAAATCCATTACACTTTAATAATATTATTTTATTTTTGTTACGTATACTGTGACAACCCTTGACTTCGTGCATGGACGTTCCTACTTGATATTTCACTCAGGGGTTGGAGACGCCTGGGAAATCGGAGAAGCTATCATTGCATTAAAATGGGGCGGTTCCTGGCCTACAAAGCGCAGGCCGGCTCACGATGGTAGTCAGTCAGTCATCCTTCTCCTGCCCCTTCTTATCCTACTCATCCTCTCCTAGCCTAGCTGTTTGAGACCACCGTGGATGGAGCGGCTTTTGAGAGGTTGAGGCCGCGGTGGCGGGCGTGGAAGCGGCCGCGGGCGTGTGACTCAATGATACGTCTCAAATGTTTCTATAATTTTTGATGCTCCAAGCTTGTTTATACACCATTTGCTTTGTGTTTTGTTATACTTCGTGGCGTTTTTATGCATTTTCTAGAACTAACCTATTCATGAGATGCCACAGTGCCAGTTCCTTGTTTCTGTTGTTTTTGTGTTTCAGAAAAGCTACACAGGAAATATTCTCGGAATTGGATAAAACAAAAGCTAAAGTTCCTATTTTTCCCAAGCGTCACAGAGTCCAAAGCAGAGACGGAGGGGAGCCAGAGGGCGGCCGCACCATCCAATGGCGCAGGCCACCCCTGGCCACACCAGGGCCTAGTGTGAGCCCCTGGTCCACCTCCTGACGCTGCCCTTCCGCCTATATATTCCCCTCGACGGGAAAACCTAAAGAGCCCGATCAATTTCCACGAAACATACTGCAAGCCGCCGCCATCGTCGACGCGAGATCGAGAGGGTCTAGAAGCTCTTCCCAGCACCCAGCCAGAGAGAGGAATCACCGCCGGAGACCTTCTTCATCACCATTCCTGCCTCCAGAGTGATGTGTTAGTAGTCTACCTTGGACTACAGGTCCATAGCAGTAGCTAGATGGTTGTCATCTCCTCCATGTGCTTCATGTTTAGATCTTGTGAGCTACCTAACATGATCAAGTTCATCGTTGTGTAATTCTACATGTTGTGTTTGTTGGGATCCGATGAATATTGATACTATGTCAAGTTGATTTGCTGAATTATTATCCTTATGTTATCTCTATGTTGTTTATGATCTTGCATGCTCTCCGTTGCTAGTAGATATCTTGGCCGAGTAGATGCTAGTGACTCCAAGAGGGAGTATTTATGCTCGATAGTGGGTTCATGCCTCTAGTAATCTAGGGGAGTGACAGAAACCTCTAAGGTTGTAGATGTGATATTGCTACTAGGGAGAAAACAACAATCTTGTGTTCAAGGACATTTATATTGTTTACATTACGCACTTTGCTTAAGGCGATAATCTGATAATCTGTTGCTTGCAACTTAATACCCAATGGTTGCTCGGACGATATCCGGAGGGTGGATTATTAATCATAGATGTAGTTAGATTATGGTCTATGTATTATGTTGTAATGCCCAAGTGAATCTCATAGTGATCCTCATGACATTTGTATGTTTGCTTTACTCTATCAATTGCCCAACTGTAATTTGTTTACCCATCATGTTATTTATCTTATGGAGAGACACCACTAGTGAACTGTGGACCCTTGTCCATTCTTTTACACTGTTATTACCGTTTACCATTTACTCGCTTTATTTACATTCTTGCAAACTACTATCTTTTACCACTCGATACGCTTAATCCTTTGTTCACAGCAAACCGGTGAGATTGACAGCCTCACTGTAAGTTGGGACAAAGTACTTGGTTGTGTTGTGTGCAGGTTCCACGTTGCTGCTGGTACAAAGCTACGCCCTGGACAAGGCGCCATACTACATACATTGTCCAGAGCTGTCGTAAAGCTAGCGAGCATCAACCTTTGGAAGTTACTTTCTCCTACTGGTTCAATAAACCTTGGTTTCACACTGAGGGAAGACTTGCTGATGTGCTCATCATAATCTTCTCTTGGGGTTTCCAACTGGGCGGTCATCTACAAAACTCCTACATCAACACTGCACCACCAATAAGTTTTCTGGCGCCGTTGTCGGGGAGAAAGAGGATTTCTGCAAGGGGAGTCTCTCGCTTCCAATCTTTTACTTTATTATTTTTTTTCTTTATTTTATTTTTGCTTGCATCTTTTTATCAAAAATATAAAAAAATTAGTTCCTTTGATAGTTGGCATTCTGTTACTTTTACTTTTAGTTCATTATGTTGTTCCCTAAGTATGCTCTGGAGAACCTTACAATAGGCAGTGGTTCTATAATTGGGAAAGGTAACATTGAGGAGTTCTTTAATCATATTAGTATGCATAAAGATGTTGAGGATAGATCTTTAGTCGAGCTTGCTCCTAGTGATGAAGTTGCTGCTGCTTATTTAGTTCACATGTTGGAGGCTAGATTTGTTAACCTTAATCCTTTTATGCAACAAATGTTTCTTAAGCTTCATGATATCGAAGACTCCGAAAAGAAAGATTTTATTTTGGAGACTTTGCGTAGAGAATTTAGAGATGTTGCTATAGAAGCTAGGAACTTTTTGAGCGTTTTAATACGCTTGGCTCACGTGTAGAGGTTGTTGGTACAAACAAGGAAGAAATCAAAGTACTCATACCTTGCAAACTCGTAGGATTGCATGAAGCTTTGGAAAAGAATTTTGATTGGATTTATCATGAAAACCTTTTTGATGAAAGGAGTGAACCCAAGAGTGTTCATAAGGGATATTCAAGAAGTCATTTGGATACAATACAATGCCATGTTGAAAAAACTTCTGCAATTGATCTTAATGCTTCATTTGAAACTACTTGATTTCCACTTTCTGCGCCTAGCTCAAAGGCGTTAAAGAAAAGCACTCTTGGGAGATAACCCAATGTTTTCTTTTTAGTACTTTTTCTTTTATTTGAGTCTTGGAAATTATTACTACTGTAATGACCTCTCCTTATCATTTTTATTTCTTTTTTGTGCCAAGAAGAACCTCTAATTTGAGGAAGGTAAGATTTGGGGAAGTTGCTGCCCTGAAACAGATTTCTGCACTGCACCGTAAAAATTCGTGAAAATTCTCAAAATATCTTTTTGATCTGCGATTTCTTGTGCGCATGCCCCAGGTTATTTCCAAATTTTTATTAGTTTTGCACTTTTCGATTTGAGTAACATAAGGTCCTCTGAAAAATCGATCTTTGTCAGCTGTTCTATTTTGATAGATTTCTGCCACTATTTGTATTTGCCTCTCGATCGCTTTCCTTTTGAATTCTTTTGATCACGGAACTTTTGAGGAAGTTGCTACAGTAGCTTATGCTTTAATGGATGGTATATTTGAGTTTGAAACTGAACCAAAAGAGTAGATTTATTATCATGTTTACACTAATGTTGCTAATAGAATTATGTGAAGTTTTGTATGAAGGAAGTTTTCAAGTGTAGGGAATGGAGAGTGATGAGATGAGATGAAGTATGGAAAAAAGCACAAGCTTGGGGATGCTCATGTCACCCCAAGAAATATCCAATAGGTACAAGCATCAAATCTTGGGGATGCCCCCGAGGCACCCCTTCTTCATCGGCAAAAATCAGGTCACCTTTCACCTTTCAAGACACTATATTTTTATTGCTTCATATACTATGCGTTTTTCTTGGAACGTCTTTACTTTCGCTTTCAGTTTTTTTTTTGTTTTTTTTTGCTGCAACAAATGGTTGGACCCCAACAAATTTCTTTTGGAGAAGACACACTCCATTTTTCATTGCCAAGAACACTCTAGTTTTCACTATTATCGTTCAACGGGTGTTCTCCTTTTCTAGTACTGCGTTTAGCTTTCGTTTTTCGCCTTGATTTTTGTCAGATCTTGTTTTATCTTTGTATCAAGGTGTATTTATACCACTGGTCTATGTTGGTTTTCATCAAAAGAGTTGTTTCAAAAAAGGTTTGAATTGTGTTGGAAAAGAGAAAAAGTTTCATAACTATAGTGGTATAAATAGGAGCTTGTTTAGACTGTGGCTTAGACTTTTGCATGTCATGCTTGATGTCATTTTGATAGTATGCTTAGTATTTTTTGCTGTAACATGACTTGTCTCAAATGACTGAGATTGCTTAATCAGCCTTTGAAAAAATCATGCATTGTTTTTGTTATATGGGAGCATATTATTGTGGTTTTCTCCTTTGATGCTTTATTTGGGTTGACTTGGCGCATGCTTACAACATGTTTGACTCTAACAAGTTGCCATATAGCCTCTATGATCATTTGGTTTTTGACTTGTGAGACCACTTTATGCTTCGGTTAATAATGTTTTGTCGCTATGCATGATTATGGCCGTTATTGCTTTTTAGTTGGTCGCTCCCAGTCTTTTGCTAGCCTTCATTTTGTACTGAGAGGGAATACTTCTCGTGCATCCAACTCCCAAAAACCAAGTTTATTCCAATGTGTCCACCATACATACCTATTAGCAATTTTATATTCCAAGTACATTCGACTTGCTTTTATCTGTCCTTCAAATTAAACTTTTTGATGTGATGTGAAAATTAGTCAGTAAAGCTCTCACGAACCTGATGGCACACTTTACTTTTCTTACTTTAAATAAATTTGACATTGTGGCTCTCTTATGTTGATGTTATGCTTGCAAGTTATAAGTTGGAAATTAGCCCAGCCATACCGTCATGGGGCAAGCTTTCAACATTGCACTTTCTCTCATTTAGTTGATATCGTGATCTTTTGTTTATGGATACTCGCGATGTGAAATAAGTTGGAAACTTATGAGCTCATGGAGTTTATATATGTGTTAGAGAAACGCCTGGGCCGCTAATCTAAGCCATATATCATTCATGGTGGAAATTTATAGCAAGCCCATAGTGGACATTCGATGATGCATCTCACAATAAAAAGCTATACCAATGGTAAATAAAAGAGATGTCGAGGCGTTTATTGTTTGTTTGTCTTGTCATTTGATGTGGGCTTGTTCCATGTCATCAGCAAGAGGTACCTCGTTGGCATTCTCGATGATACATGTATGCTTACAATGACAAGAACTTGCTTGGGACCTAAGTCGAGTAGCATGATATTTGGGTCTTCGTACTTTGATGACCCACAAGTATAGGGGGTGTATCATAGTACTTTCGATAAATAAGAGTGTCGAACCCAACGAGGAGCAGAAGGTGTTGACAAGTGGTTTTGATCAAGGATTCACTGTAAATACTAGCAAACGGGTTTTTAGGAGTATTTGGCAATGCAAGTAAATAAAGTACGAGTAAATAAAAGACAATAGTAATAATTGCTGCAAGTGGCCCAATCCTTTCTAGAGCAAAGGATAAGCCGGTTGTGTAACTTATGATAACCAAACGTTCTCGAGGACACACGGGAGTTTCTGTCAAGTGCTTTCGCTTCATACCGCTAAATAATCTTTACTGGTTTGATAAGTGTTATGGGGGTGAACCTGTGCTAGCACACTACCCTTACTAGGATAAATACACTCTTATGATTATACCCCTTGCAAGCATCCGCAAATTCAAGAAAGTAATTAAGATAAATCTGACCACAGCCTTAAACTCTAAGATCCTACGCTCCCTGGTGTAATGGTTTCCCAATGGAGGTTTAGGTTTCTGTCACTCTAGCAACCCCACAATTGGTAGCCAAATACACAATGCATCTCACTAGGCCCATAAATGGTGAAGTATCATGTAGTCGACGTTCACATGACACCACTAGTGAAATAGCACCACAACAAATAAATATCAAACCATTAAATATTACTCAACATAATTCCACTACTAACGACTTGACTTCTCCCATGTCCTCAAGAACTAAACGAACTACTCACAAGACATCATATGGATCATGATCAGAGGTGAAATAATGGTAAATAACAATCTGAACATAAACCTTAATTCAACGGTTCCACTCAATAGCATCAACCACAAGAATAATCAACATCGGGAAAGTTTCCCCTAAGAATTTAACAAGATTCAACTCAAGATGTTACAGCGGGATGGCGTGGTGATGGTGGAGATGAAGGTGCTGGTGATTGAGATGATGATGATGATGATCCCGATGAAGTCCGATGCGATGATGATGACGATGGCGATGATCTCCCCTCTCCGGGAAGGAATTTCCCTGGCAGATTTCGGCCTGCCGGAGAGCTTTTCTCTCTCTGGTGTTTTCCGCCCTGCAGAGGCGGCGGTGTCTATCTCTGAGCCTCCCTTGACTTAGGTTTTTGGGGACGATGAAATACGCGAAGGGGCGATGGCAGAAGTGGGCCTGGGTGGCCTCACCACAGGGTGGCACGGCCAGGGGCTGGGCCGCGCCCCTGGTGGTGAGGCTGCCCTGTGGCCCCTCTCGCCTCCTCCTTCTGGCTTCTTCAGTCTTCTAATAAAATATAATTTTCTGGTATTTTTTCTAGAATTTTCCTGATCTTCAAAATATGGTGTCTTGATGGTCCTTTTTCTAGCAGAATCCTGACTCCGGCAGCAAATCCTCCAATGATCATCAAACATGTAAAAACAGAGGAAATAACATAAGTATCATCTCTAAATGTGAAATATATCAATGAATAACAGTAAATTATGATACAAAATAGTGATGCAAAATAGACGTATCAACCCTCCCCCCCAAGTTTAGACCTCGCTTGTCCCCAAACGAAAACTAAACTCGGTAAACATGACCACAGGTTTATGGAGTGAAGTGTCGATAATCAAAATACGGATAGGAAGCATCACATTTACTAAGGCACGAGTTATAATAGACAGCAACTTCCCTTTATATGATATAGGCTTGCAATAAGTAAAAGAGAATCACAAATAAAGATGCACAAGGTAAACTATAATTGGTGATGGCAAACCTTAGTTCTTGGTCAGAGAACAATGAACAAACTATACTAGCTTTTGAATGGAGCCTTTTTAAAACAGAGCTAATATAGCAAAAACCATATGCTCAGCGAAACAAACTTTTTGCGTTCATAGAAAGCTTTCAAAGATATATTCCTTCAGAAAAAAAAGCATTGTACTAACAAAAGAAATTAGTAAACATGATTAAGCGGATCAACATATGGATGAGTGAAACATAACAACTCAAATGCTTGCTTGAGATAGAAGGTAATAGGTTGACTCAACATGAAAGTAAAAGACAGGCCCTTCGTAGAGGGCAGCAGGGATTAAACATGTGCTAGAGCTTTTCATTTGTAAAAACAGAGGTAAAAATTGTTTTGAGAGGTGGTTGCTTTTGTCAACGACTAGCAATGGAGTTCTTGATATCTTCCATACTAAACAAGTGAGAGGGGTTCTGAGATGTTTGATGAATTGGCACATCGGTGCTCTTTTATAGCTTGGCACTCCTCCCCACCTTTTCCTTTCTCAAACCATGGCTAACCGATTCCATCGGGTGCCGACCAACTTTCACATACCATGGAGGAGTGTCTTTTTCTTTTCTTTTTGAGATTATAATGGTCTGACCAGCTCCCTTGCAAAATTAATGAAGAGCAGATGAAGCTGCCTAGTCGAGGGGTACTTAATTTAGTATGGAAGATAACAAACCCATCCACTACGTCCTCATGAGCTAAAAACAGTGGCACAAAATGAGAAGTGTTTGAAGGTTTTTGAAAGGTAGCACATGAAAATTTACTCGGAATGGCTTGAAATACCATGCATAGGAATTTATAGTGGACTCTTTGGAAGTGACTTGGTTTTTAGGAGTTGGATGCACGAGAAGTATTTCCTCTCAGTACAGGTCTTTGGCTAGCAAGGTTGGGTAGCAAGCATAAGGGTTGCATGAAACAAACAAACATACATATAATAAGAACAATCATGCAAACTTTCTTGAAGGTACAACGATTTTAACTTTGAGAATAATAATGCTTATAAGCCAAACATGAAGGAAAACTAAAATGATGTAACTACAAGCACTTCTTCTTCTTTTCTACTCAAACCTCAAGGTAATGTTGCTACTGACCAAGCTAAGTTTGCCAAAACCAACTAAATTTACTCATGCTCCCAAAGTGATACCAGTACTAATCAACAAGACTAATCATATAAGAAACATTGCAAACTAAAATAAAGTGTGCGGAAAGTAAACGATAAAACTTCTCATTAATATTTCATTACCGCAACTCACACCAAGGGATACATAGATAACCAACTAAGGAGGATACTTCCACGCTGCAAACTATTCTATAAGATAACTTCTCTATTCATGATATGACTCTACTTGAAAAGTAAATGAGTAAAAGGTGATGATGTGATACTGCGGCACTCCCCCAAGCTTGGAACAAGCCAAGGGGATGCCAATACCGATGGCGAATTACTCCTTCGGCGGTGGTGGTGAGTCCTTATCATCATCGTACTTCCAAGGCAGAGGTCCCCCGTCAAGGAAGGATGTCTTGGTCTCCAATATCCTAAAACTTGCAGCAGCACTCATTTGTTGAAATATAGCTTCATACTCGCAGTTTTGGTTCTGCAAGTCGTAGAGTTGTGCTTGTAATTGGTTGGTGGTCTCATAGAGTGAAAAGATGTCCTTCCAAAGTTCTGTAGTCTCCCTCTTGTACTTGGTAATAAGCTCTTGATTAATCCTATGGATGATGTCCACCTCGTGTTCCGCCATCTTATATTTAAAAACTTCTTGTTCCAGTGCTTCCATCCTGGCTTCGAGGCTCCCTTCTCTCTTAGGAACTTGGACATCTTTGATCTGCAACTCCCCATCTTTGAGCAACAACTCCTTTGGATGCATCTTTATTTCCCTCATATACGTATTAATGGTATCACAAGAGGGTTCTCCTCGGATGGACCGGACGAAGACATTGCAACTCCAAAGCTGAGAACAATCCCCTGACAGAAATAGCTCAAAACAAAACACGACAAGAAAACGATATACAAACCTCGGGGTCTCCGGGGGGTTATATAGGTGAAAATTATACATCGAGATGAAATCACAGGAGGAAACCGGGACGGAAACGGGCTCCGGGGTGGTCTCACCACAGGGCGGTGCGGCCTGGGGTGGGCCCGCGCCCCCTGGTGGTGAGGAGCCACCGGACTTCGTCTCCTGCCCGTTTTCATCTCGAGATTTTTCATATTTAGTAAAAACAATAAAAATATTAATGGAAAAGTTTTCCGCGAACCTTTTCTGACTAGAACTATTACCTATTCAAAAACGAACTCTGTAGGTTCCTGCAAATTGTCCTGGATGAATTCTTCCGGAGAAACTGTTTCAATTACATCAACATCTTCATTATAAGAATCTCCAGCAATATAATGTTTGAGTCTTGGCCCATTCACCACTTGTTAGTGTCATCTTTCAACAAAGCAATCTTTATCGCACCTGAGCGGTACACTTCAACAATAACATATGGTCCTTCCCATTTAGAGAGTAATTTTCCTGCAAAAAACTAAGACGAGACCTATACAATAGAACTTTCTCACCAACATGAAACTCTCTTTTAAGAATTCTCTTATCATGCCATTGCTTGACTTTCTCTTTGAAAAGTCTGGCATTCTCATAGGCTTCGTTTCTCCACTCATCTAGAGAACTCAAATCTAACAACCCTTTCTTACCGGCAAGTTTAAAATCCCTATTAAGCTCTTTCACTGCCCAAAAAGCTTTGTGTTCTAATTCTAAGGGCAAGTGACACGCTTTTCCATAAACCATCTTGTAAGGAGACATGCCCATGGGGTTCTTATAAGCAGTTCTATAAGCCCATAAATCATCATTTAACTTGCTGGCCCAGTTTTTCCTAGATCTATTAACAGTCTTTTGCAAGATAGACTTGATCTCTCTATTTGAAAGCTCTACCTGCCCACTAGTTTGGGGATAATAAGCTGAAGCAATTTTATGGTTAACGTCATATCTAGCAAGAGTTTTTCTAAAACCACCGTGAATAAAATGAGAACCTCCGTCTGTCATAAGATATCTAGGCACACCAAACCTAGGAAAATAATGTCTTTAGGCATTTTTAACGACGTCTCACCATCGGCACTCTTTGTAGGTATGGCTTCTACCCACTTGGTAACATAATCAACCGCAACAAGTATGTGAGTATAGCCTTTTGAAGGAGGAAAAGGACCCATAAAGTCAAATCCCCAACAATCAAATGGTTCAATAACAAGAGTGTAACTCATAGGCATTTCATTAGGTCTAGAAATATTACCAACTCTTTGACATTCATCGCAAGATAAAACATACCTTCTAGCATCTTTAAAGAGGGTTGGCCAATAAAAACCTGACTGTAGAACCTTTTGTGCGGTTCTATCTCCAGCATGATGTCCTCCATAAGCGCTTCCATGGCATTTCCTCAATATTTCTTGTTGCTCATATTCTGGTACGCATCTTCGCATAATACCATCAACTCCTTCTTTATATAAGTGTGGGTCATCCCAAAAGTAATGCCTCAAATCATAAAAGAATTTTCTTCTCTGCTGAGCTGTAAAGGTTGGAGGAAAATACTTGGAAACAATAAAGTTAGCATAATCAGCATACCAAGGAAGGTCTCGCAAAGTTACATTTATTGAAGCCAACTGTTCATTTGGAAAACTATGATTAACAGGAATAGGATCAAAAGAAATATTTTCCAATCTAGACAAGTTGTCAGCCATAGGATTTTTAGCACCTTTCCTATCTACGATATGCAAATCAAACTCTTGTAAAAGCAATACCCATCTAATAAGCCTAGGCTTAGCGTCCTTCTTAGTCATAAGATATCTAATAGCAGCGCCTGATCAGTATGAATAGTAACTTCAGAATCAACAATGTAAGGTCTAAACTTATCACATGCAAAAACAATAGAAAGAAACTCTTTCTCAGTGGTAGCATAATTCTTTTGAGCAGCATCAAGAGTCTTACTAGCATAATGAATAACATTCAACTTATTATCTACGCGCTGTCCAAGAACAGCACCAACAGCAAAATCACTAGCATCACACATAATTTCAAAGGGTAAATTCCAATCAGGTGGTTGAACAATAGGAGCAGTAGTTAAAGCCTTCTTAAGAGTTTCAAAAGCTTCCTTATAATCATCATCAAAGACAAATGGTACATCTTTTTGAAGAAGATTGGTAAGAGGCTTTGAGATCTTAGAGAAATCTTTAATAAACCTCCTATAGAAACCAACATGACCAAGAATACTACGAATACCTTTAACATCTCTGGGACAGGGCATTTTCTCAATTGCCTCAACTTTTGCTTTGTCAACATCAATACCTCTTTCAGAAATTTTATGTCCAAGGACAATTCCTTCATTCACCATAAAGTGGCATTTCTCCCAATTAAGAACAAGATTAGTTTCTTCACACCTCTGCAAAACTTTATCAAGATTGTGCAAACAATTATCAAAAGAAGTTCCATTGATGGAGAAATCGTCCATAGAAACCTCCACAATTTCTTCACAAAAACCATGAAAAATAGCAGACATGCATCTTTGAAAAGTAGCAGGAGCATTGCATAAACCAAATGGCATACGTCTATAAGCATAAGTTCCAGAAGGACAAGTAAAAGTGGTTTTCTCCTGATCTTTCTTTTTAACAGCAATCTGAGAGAATCCGGAATAACCATCAAGAAAACAAAAGTGTGTCTTCTTAGACAACCTCTCTAGCATTTGATCTATAAACGGTAAAGGATAATGATCTTTCTTGGTAACTTTGTTTACCTTTCTAAAATCAATGCACATTCTATAACCAACTACTACCCTTTGAGGAATAAGCTCATTATTCTCATTAGGCACAACATTCATACCTCCTTTCTTAGGAACGCAATGAACAGGACTAACCCATCTACTATCAGCAATAGGATAAATAATACCAGCATCAAGGAGCTTCAATACCTCATTTCTTACCACTTCCTTCATCTTGGGAATTAAGCGGCATTGATGTTCGACAACTGGCTTTGCGTCTTCCTCCATATTAATAGCATGCTGACATAAAGTGGGAGAAATCCCTTTTAAATTATCGAGAGTATATCCCATAGCTCCTCGATGTTTCCTCAATATCTCCAATAACCTTTCTTCTTCCTTTCCTAAAAGTTTAGAACTGATAATAACAGGATATATTTTCTTATCATCTATATAAGCATATTTAAGATCATCAGGTAAAGATTTTAATTCAAAAACAGAATCTTCCTTAGGTGGCAAAGTGGTACCAAGATCCTCCACAGGTAAATTGTGCTTGATCAACGGTTGTTGACGAAGGAAAATATCGTCAATCTCTTCTCTTTCCTTCCTGAAAATATCACTTTCATGGTCCTCCATGAATTGTTGCAAAGCATTATTAGGGGCAAGATCAATAGAAGCAAGCTGTTCAACTCGAAAATTTTCATCAGGCATGTCATTTTCATAAGAAGTCTTAGCAAACTTAGAAAAATTAAACTCATAAGACTCTCCATTAAACTTAGTGAAAATTTTCTCCTTCTTACAGTCTATCACAGCACCACAAGTATTCAAAAAGGGTCTACCAAAAATAATAGGACAAGTTTTACTAGCCTCCTTACCAAGTACTAGGAAATCAGTGGGATATTTGGTCTTACCGCAAAGAACTTCCACATCTCGAATAATACCCAGAGGCCAAACAGTCTCTCTATTAGCAAGCTGAACAACCACATCAATATCTTTAAGTTGACAAGCGCCAATCTCATGCATAATTTCTTTGTAAAGCTCTAAAGGAATGGCACTTGAACTAGCACCAATGTCGCATAATCCATAATAGCAATGATCGCCAATCCTGACAGAAATAACAGGAACACTTGCTTTCCTATGCCTTTTAGGATGTGAGATAATGTTAGAAGCATCTTCACAAAAGATAATATATTCATCCCCTACATCTTTAGTAACAAGGTCCTTTAATACAGCCATAGGAGACTTAATAGTAATTTGCTCATCAGGCTCTACAGCTTTCTTAGTACTTTTATTAGACACACTTACCAAAGTAGAATACTCTTTTACCTTAGGAGGGAAAGGTGTCTTCGCAAAATAAGGTTCAGGCACAATGCTATCAACAGTACAAACTTCAGTAGCTGCAGCAGGAATAAGACTAATAGAATCTTTATAAGGCGCATGATACTTGTTCCAATCTTTCTTTGGAACATCAAGATAAGAGGCAAAAGCTTTAAGACAATTAGCAAGTATTTGAGAATCAAGACCATAAGCAATGCTAACACTATGAAAGTCATCGGTTCCCATAAAAGTTTTAATGCATTCATAATCATAATTTATACCTGTCTTCCTACCTTTGTCGTTTTCCCATCCTTCAGTATTTTCTTGGATACGGTCAAGGAGATTCCACTTAGCATCTTCCTTCATCTGAGTAAATGATCCAAAACAGGAGGCATCCAAATAATCCTTATCATGAAGAGCAAGCCTTGCATAAAAATTATCAATAACAATATTATTGGGGAGCTCATGAATGGGACATTTGAGCATTAGTAACTTCAATCTCCCCCACGCTTGGGCAATACTTTCTCCATCATGAGGCCAAAAGTTATATATTCGATTACGATCTTTATGAATTTCACTTGGAGGATAAAACTTGGAATAAAAGAGAGGCACAATTTCCTCCCATGCAATAGATGGGCCATCTTTAAGCAGCTGATACCACTCCTTAGCTCTGCCTTTCAATGATAAAGAGAATAGCTTCCTCTTGACCTGGCTCGGTGAAATACCTGCACACTTGAACAACTCGCATAATTCATGTATAAAAAGTAAGTGATCACCCGGATGGACAGTTCCATCTCCTGAATAGCAGTTATCCATAACACGGTCAACAATTTTCATAGGTATTTTAAAAGGATCTAATTGAGCAGGTGGTGGTGGTGGTGGTTCATCCACATGTGCAGCAGTGGTAGAAGTGTTCCCAAATAGGAAACCAAATGGAGAATTCTCCATAGCAAAATAAAATAAAAGTAAAAGACAAAAATAAAAACAATAATCACAGCGACAGTTACCTTTACCAAATCCACTCTTCAATAGCACTTCACTCCCCAGTAACGGCGCAAGAAAATAGTCTTGATGACCCACAAGTATAGGGGGTATATCGTAGTACTTTCGATAAATAAGAGTGTCGAACCCAACGAGGAGCAGAAGGTGTTGACAAGTGGTTTTGATCAAGGATTCACTGTAAATACTAGCAAACGGGTTTTCAGGAGTATTTGGTAATGCAAGTAAGTAAAGTATGAGTAAATAAAAGACAATAGTAATAATTGCTGCAAGTGGCCCAATCCTTTCTAGAGCAAAGGATAAGTCGATTGTGTAACTTATGATAACCAAACATTCTCGAGGACACACGGGAGTTTCTGTCAAGTGCTTTCGCTTCATACCGCTAAATAACCTTTACTGGTTTGATAAGTGTTATGGGGGTGAACCTGTGCTAGCGCACTACCCTTACTAGGATAAATACACACTTGTGATTATACCCCTTGCAAGCATCCGCAAATACAAGAAAGTAATTAAGATAAATCTAACCACAGCCTTAAACTCTAAGATCCTACGCTCCCTGGTGTAATGGTTTCCCAATGGAGATTTAGGTTTCTGTCACTCCAGCAACCCCAAAATTGGTAGCCAAATACACAATGCATCTCACTAGGCCCATAAATGGTGAAGTATCATGTAGTCGACATTCACATGACAGCACTAGTGAAATAGCACCACAACAAATAAATATCAAACCATTAAATATTACTCAACATAATTCCACTACTAACGACTTGACTTCTCCCATGTCCTCAAGAACTAAACGAACTACTCACAAGACATCATATGGATCATGATCAGAGGTGAAATAATGGTAAATAACAATCTGAACATAAATCTTAATTCAACGGTTCCACTCAATAGTATCAACCACAAGAGTAATCAACACCGGGAAAGTTTCTCCTAAGAATTTGACAAGATTCAACTCAAGATGTTACAGTGGGATGGTGTGGTGATGGTGGAGATGAAGGTGCTGGTGATGGAGATGATGATGATGATCCCGATGAAGTCCGGTGCGATAATGATGACGATGGTGACGATCTCCCCTCTCTGGGAAGGAATTTCCCCGATAGATTTCTGCCTATCGGAGAGCTTTTCTCTCTCTGGTGTTTTACGCCCCGCAGAGGCGGCGGTGTCTATCTCTGAGCCCCTCCTTGACTTAGGTTTTCGGGGACGATGAAATACGCGAAGGGGCGATGGCAAAAGTGGGCCTGGGTGGCCTCACCACAGGGCGGCGCGGCCAGGGGCTGGGCCGCGCCCCCTAGTGGTGAGGCTACCCTGTGGCCCCTCCCGCCTCCTCCTTCTGGCTTCTTCAGTCTTCTGATAAAATATAATTTTCTGGTATTTTTCTAGAATTTTCCTGATCTTCAAAATATGGTGTCTTGATGGTCCTTTTTCTAGCAGAATCCTGACTCCGGCAGCAAATCCTCCAATGATCATCAAACATGTAAAAACAGAGGAAATAATATAAGTATCATCTCTAAATGTGAAATATATCAATGAATAACAGTAAATTATGATACAAAATAGTGATACAAAATGGACGTATCATACTTCACGGGACACGAGATTTTCAACTTATGATTTGTTAAGCATATGCTTCATAATTGTACTCACATTAACCTTAACCACTCAAGATGCCTATGATTGGGGCAATAAGAGCTCAAAGCTAGTAAGTATCATAATTTTTGGAGGTTTATAAAACTTGCAATCACTGCTTCCCTCTGCGAAGGACCTTTCTTTTACTTTTATGTTGAGTCTCCACCTTCTACCTTTACGCACCGTCTAAGAGAGCATAGTTGTCATTCCGAGTTTAATGTGCATAGTCCCAAAATTTATCATTGATTGATTCATGATTATGGTTTTGCTTGTTCTTAAATTATTTGTATCTAGTCGCCCTCTTAAACTTGAAGGTGTCCTATGCATTTATGTTTTGATATTCTATGAAGGACAAGCTAAAAACCACTTTGCTATGTTTTTCTATATGGTTAAAACACACACTTGACTTATTCATGTTATAACATGGTTGCTAAGTTTTATTGTCAAGACTATGTCTTTTATGCCCATGTTTAGAGTACTTTGATCTCAGCACTCAATGCTTTACATCGTTGATCAAGATTGTGATGGTGGATGTCACTTCAAAAATTATTGTTTTGTTGTCACTTACCTACTCGAGGACAAGTAGGAGTTAAGCTTGGGGATGCTTGATACGTCTCAAACATATCTATTATTTTTGATGCTCCATGCTTGATTATACACCATTTGCTTTATAATTAGTTACACTTCGTGACGTTTTTATGCATTTTCTAGAACTAACCTATTAACGAGATGCCATAGTGTCAGTTCCTTATTTCTACTATTTTTGTGTTTCAGAAAAGCTACATAGGAAATATTCTAGGAATTGGACAAAACAAAAGTCAAAGTTCCTATTTTTTCCAAAGCATCACGGAGTCCAAAGCAGAGACAGAGGGGAGCCAGAGGGCGGCCGCACCACCCCATGGTGTGGGCCACCCCCTGGTCACACCAGGGCCTGGTGTGGGCCCCTGGTCCACCTCCTGACGCTGCCCTTTCGCCTATATATTCCCCTCGATGGGAAAACCTAAAGAGCCCGATCAATTTCCATGAAACATACTGCAAGCTGCCGCCGCCGTCGACGCGAGATTGGGAGGGTCCAGAAGCTCTTCCCGGCACCCTGCCGGAGAGGGTAATCACTACCGGAGGCCTTCTTCATCACTATGCCTGCCTCCGGAGTGATGTGTGTGTAGTCTATCTTCAACTACAGGTCCATAGCAGTATCTAGATGGTTGTCATCTCCTCCATGTGCTTCATGTTTAGATCTTGTGAGCTGCCTAACATGATCAAGATCATCGTTGTGTAATTCTACATGTTGTGTTTGTTGGGATCCAATGAATATTGATACTATGTCAAGTTGACTTGCTGAATTATTATCTTTATGTTATCTCTATGTTGTTTATGATCTTGCACGCTCTCCGTTGCTAATAGATATCTTGGCCGAGTAGATGCTAATGACTCCAAGAGGGAGTATTTATGCTCGATAGTGGGTTCATGCCTCTAGTAATCTATGGTGACCTAACATACCACTGCATGTGTAGTATGCAAGTCATTGACATAACACTAATGAAACACCGTCTCACTAGTATTACATCCATCAGAGTGGTACAACAGAAACATCGCAGGTCCATGGTATGTCTATAAGATTACAATTTTTAGCATACAGAAGATCTTCAGGACCTCCTCAACAGGTAGAGGTTAAGTCCTGGCGACTATAATCGAGAAAGAATACAATGAAGACTAAACTAAACTACAACTAATGCAGTTGGTTACTACTCAACTACAGAATACTCCAACTACTAGGTTCTAGGATTAGGAAACTGATTCCTTTCTAACCCTATTCTAGTTTTTCTCCAAGCTTCACGCAATTGTAGGCTCCGCTGATAATCATGACATTGGTAGAATGCTTCATCTTCATCTTTAATGTCTTGAGGTTGCCTCCTTGAGTTGTCTTCCATCTAATTCTTCATAGTCTAGCAAGGGTTTAAGAGATTGGGGTGAGTAACGAGCGTTACCCAACAAGTTTCTTTAGAACGAAGTTGTGTGATATGCACTGACTAAAGCCATGGACCCAAAAGAGTCGTAGGCCAATGCAAGCTTTTAACAAGGGTTTCTTGAAAGATTGCTTTTACTTATGAAAACTATGCCCAACAGCCAACACAGGTATAGTACCTTGAGAGCACCTTTCCTGTCGCGTTCGCAGCTCCTTCCCGGAACAAGGGGTAACATGTCACATCCTTTTACACTCTGCAGAGGTGTGTCCTTCCAAAAGAGATCAAAGCCTTGTTGCACAACCGAGTAGCTTGCTCGTCCACACTTCCTTGGTGTGGGGCCCAGTCATTGATCCAAGCCAATCACTGCCTTCTCCGCACAACGCATGCCCACCCAATTCACGCAAGCAGGTTGTGCCCCTGATATTCACCCCCAACGATGAAGTACCTAGGCGTCCCTTGCGGACCATCATAGACACCAGGGCCGTGAGAACTTAGGTGTCCCACCCATATGCAAGTAGTCCCGCAAGACCTACTGCGACCGGCAGCTGGCTGTCCGTTGACATGCGAACGAGAGAAGATACAGCTGACTTTCCCGTCCCATTCCAAGTCTCTTGGATGACACAGTTTTTACGGCGCCGGACTAACTGTGGCATTGGTAATTAATCCTAGGTTTACTTTCCCGTGCAAGTGGAACCTCCACCACCACAATCTTACCGTGGTTCCACCTGCCAGCCCTCCTAGGTTATCACCACTGGTCGATAACCACTAGTCATATTACTTATGAAACTAGGTTTTCCATCCCTTTTGAAGAGTTAGAGTTTGAAGTCATCACTTTGCAAGAAGTTTCAAAACCAGTGCAATCAAGAGATATGAGCAAGATAAACTTGCCTTTTTGACTGCAAGATTATGCAAGTCAAGGTCTTCGATACGTAGGAAATCCAAATATTGAAATAGCTCCATCATCTGGTAAAGATGATGTTAAAAGAACTGCAGCATGATATGCATCATATATGCTATGCATCGTTCTAAGTGTAACCTAACCCCGATGATTTGCTAATATTGAGTTGTGGTGAATTCTTGTGATGTGTTGCACTTTTAAGTTCAAAGACACACACAAGGTTGTTAAGGGTTTTAGGTTAACTGACAATTCTTCAAAAGCAGTAGAATAAAGCTTCAAACCAAAGTTATTGCAAAAGATAGGTATAGCAATAGGTGAAGACTTAAAAGTAACACTTTTAAGTGGTATCTTGTTATTAGCAATCAAGTAGTTGGTTATGGACAAGCAAAGTTGAAGTAATTCTTATTTGATAGGAATACACAGTTAGTCTTAGGGTTGACAACAATCTTAAGACACAATAGAGTTACATATGTTCAAGCTTAATGGAATGATTAGTTACTTTAAATGTCTCTGAAAAGAATAACATTTGAAGAACATGCTTATTGTTGATTAGAAGCACTACACCTAAGGTTTAGTGTTCTAGGGGTTAGCATGATTCTAGCATAATCAAAGAGTAGTTAATAGTTGAGCATACCAAGGTAACAAGCTAGGTTTCATTCAATGTTAAAAGGGTTTTAGTAAAGCATGCTAATGTTCTACAAATTGAATGGTAAAGCATAACAATATAATAACATGCCATTGCTTATTGTTGGCATACTCAATAATATTTACTTACTTTAAATCTTATAAGAGGCATTTTAATGTTTACTTGTTATATATTCTAAAAAGAATAGATTTTGAAGAACATATTTCTTAATGCATAGAAGTATTTCAAATCAGAGTTAATGTTCTAGGAGTGATTATAATTCTATATTGATATCAGAGTAGTGATTACATAAAACAAATAAAGGAAACAAAATAACATTCAATTAGTATAGTACTTGTAGTCTTAGTGGAGCATGATCACCCAAGTGTTAATTATGCATTAGGTACTTAGAAATTCCTTTAAATGGCATATTACTTTTATCAATACTAACCATAAGACTATCAATTTAAGAGTTGTGGAACCAATTTAAGTATGAGTTGACGTTCAAGTTTATGTTGTATTAATTTTATAACATTTCAAACATAGCAATGACTATTTGTTCAATGTATAAGTAATAGCTAAAATTATCATAAATAAACACAATTCAGATATTTGCTTTTGTGTTTCAATAGAAACACTAGATTGTTAATGGTACTCAGAAATTATTTTCAATGTATTTTAACCTGTTTCTAATGTGTTACTAATATCTAATTACTTGTAGAGTTAATACAATTTATTACCTAAAACAAAATGGGCTGCAACAATAATCCAATTGGACTGGCCCAACAGGCTGAGCCCAGCTGACCTAGTCAGACCACTTCGGTCCACCAGGCCCAAACTGGCTCGGATCAAGACCTTGACCCGATCCACTTCCCCTCTCTCTTCCCGTTCTGTCTCAGACACGAACCTCCCCGAACCCCCCATGGCGCTGCCGTACCGCTGCTTCTTCTCGGCCGCTCCTGGCTCTCTCCAGCGCTGGTGAGGTGGGGGTTTTGGTCCGCCTCGTCATGCTCTACCTTGCCCTCCTCTTCGATTTGATCTTCACACTCTCCTTCGCTCGCCCACGACCCCATGAACCCTAGGGTCACCGGAGAAACTCTGGCTGGTACGGCCCCTCTGGCCGGTCTGGCGCTGCCACCTGCTTCCCAGATGGTAACCCAGCGCCACTATGCTCTCTTACACCCCTCACACGCCTTCACTCGTGGAAGCCCGAGCTTTCCTGTCTCGATCCCCTCGGTCGATGTAGACCGCAACGGGCGTTGCCGTTCTACTGCTTGACCCCGACGCCTTCCTCCTCCGGTGCTGCTCTGGTTGCTGGTTGTTCCTAGTCCTCTACATCGTCATCCTCGATCACCTCCTATTTCCCTCCAAGATGCTGGCGGGACGACAGTAATCTGCAACTCCAGCATCCTCTCTTACGATTATCACGACTATGTGCTGCGATGATGATGGTACTGGTAGTGCTGGTGATGAAGTGGTGTTGCTGCGGTGCTGTCTACTACAACCATGATGGCAGGACGGTGTTGCCGAGGTAACCATGGCATCGCCTCTACCTCTACTGTACGGCAGCTCTGTGAGCTACCCCATTCCTAATCCTCTGACTGTGTGCTCTGCTTGGTACTAGTTGAATCAATATTGTTAGTGGTAACTTATTGGCTATTGTGCTGTGGTAATTTTACCACACTCTAGTGGAATTCATGCATAAGTTCAGTTAAAGTTTTAACTGAACCTTGGATTCAGTTTTGACAGACAGCTATCTGCATGTGGTGTTGCGGTATTCAGTTCTCCTGGCAATTCCTATTAGTAATGCACCTATTAAAATGGTATGTGAAGGATTTGATCACTGTGATGATCCATAGGATGTAATGATGGATTTAACTGAATTTGCTTCAGAGTATGAACTGAATATCAATTCAGTAATGATTCAATTAAGATCTTTCCTAGATTCTATATCTAGATCAGAGCAATTATTGAAATGGCTATTACTATGCTCTTTTATAATTACTGTGGTGCCTCCAAAGGAGTGTGCACTGTAACTATGTGCATATCTGTGTTGGCTGCTTTAATCTGTTGTGCACCCCTGGTGCTTGTGGTGGCTTTTTTTGAAGTTGTGTGCAAAGAGAAACATTGTCTAAGAAATATACTGATAAGAACAGAGGATTACTTGCTTGCTTAATCTAGCCAGTGATGCAAAGGCCGAGGCAAAAATCTTGGATAAGAACAGATGTTTAAATGTGACTTTTATATTCCTTTGTGATGATTTTGCATAGCACCACTATGCAAGACTGAGAGAAATCCATCTCTCAATCCTCCTAGATGGGAATCTAGTTGAAGGGTAGTTAGAGGGACTTGCTTTGGATCATTTCTTTATATTACTATGACCCTAGCTGTGCAAACTGATAAGAACAGATATATACTTGTTTGCTAATCATGTCTATGATGCAAAGTCTGAGACTAACTTCTTTTGAAAGAACAAATGCACACTTTTGTTGGATTTTTACTTCTGTGATGATTTAGCATAGCATCTCTATGCCAATCTGAGAATACCCCTGCTACCCCATGCTTTATGATCTTATAATGATAAGGACATATACTACTACTTTGATTTTCTGGTGATTCACCTTGTTGCTGAAATTGTGGGAGAGGTGAAGTTGGTATTGGAGATATAATCTAGTGCCCTTCTCCTTCTTCTTGATCTTGTTCTTCTGGTGGACTTTCTCCTCCTTGGCAGCCCTGCTCCTCCTAGCTTGCTGACCTGCTCCTCCTAGCTTTAGTTTAGCTCCTGGTGCTTCACTTGGTGATCCTAGTCACTGCTTGCTTTTGCTGGGATCTTGTGATGATGTTTTGGAGCGGATCCTGATGTTCTTGGAGTTCCTGGTTGTGTATGCGCATGGCGGTGTATGGAGTTGTGATGCTACGATATGTGCTTTTGGTGGCTTTGTGTCTATCTACTACTACTGTGGTGTTGACAGCACAAATATTGCATGCTATGGCTAAGGTGCTGTCTAGTGGGTCCCATTCTTGTGCATGTGGCAAAGTTGGTTTTCTTTTACCTCCAGAGCAAGCTGCGGCTGTTGATCTTTATCCTTTGGTTGGTCTTTATTTTTGGTACTGCCAACTATATTACTCACATATGGCTTTCTGATAATTACTTGTTGGCTGAAATATACATGTGAACAGTGAACTGAATTGCTGCTGGTTAAAATATAATTAAGTCCTCGACTTAATTATACATGGGGCTTAATTATTTATTATTAGTAGGCTAATGGTTCATCTTGACCATTTAATGTCAATGGAGAATCCTTAAATCTGAAAATATGTGGGCTTGCAAAGGACCCTAGCTAGATTAGAGGGAGATGGCACTGTTGCCTTGTCCCTCTTCTGATATGGATCAATCATTGTTGCCTCTAGTCCCTGTTGCCTTCTTGATCATTGTTGCCTCTTGATCCAAGTGTGTGGTCAGTGTTGACCTAATTATGCTCAAGTGACCCTAATGTTGCCAAAATAAGATCTACTCCCTCTAATCACCATTTGGGGATCAAGACTAGTTCTTGACTCCCTGTTAGCTAGTTTCCAACACTAATAATGTCTCACCAAAGGTGAAGACAAACATTTTAACATTAACACACACCATTTCTTTTGTCTTTGTTGTTTTGTTTTGCAGGAAAAGAATATAAGAAGATTACGAAGATTAGTTTAGGATTTTATTTTATCATTTCTGTAGCTCCTTTGTAATTTATTTTCTTATTCATGACTTGTAAGTATTAATCTCATGTATTGGTAATAAAGAATACAATTTCTTTAATTTCATTTTACTTTTAGTAAATCATCTCATTTACTGAGATCTTTGAAATAATAACATCTCTATTTGTAATAAAGAACATTGCTCTTTATTCAATGTTGTAATTTACTTTATTCATTTAAATTTTAATATCACTATTTGTGATTTGAATTTCCCAGTCAATTATATTTGAATTATTCTCTTTCAATTTTGAATTACGAATTCAAATTGTTTCCCCTCAATTCAAGAAAATCAACAAAGGTCATGTCGAAATTTATCGCACTCATGTCGACGACTAACTCCATTCCCATTGACATAAGCGAAACCTCGATCACTTTGACAGTTTTAATTAAAAGCGCGAAAATTACCCGGATTTTCTATGCATGAAATGCAATGCACACACCTGTTGACTCTATTTTATAACCTCTAATCCTGGGATATTATAGTCTCCCCCCTTAAACTAAACTTTGTCCCGAAGTTTTCGCTCTCATACGTAGTTGGACGATCTTGATGTTGGTATCATATATCTCGAAGTTCCTTCACCAACTAATTGAGATATAGATGGCATCCTTTGTCCAGAGTGTTCCTTGAATCTTCTGTTGTCTAACTTCGAACAAAAGTCACTTGAATTCCATCCCTCTTGATCTCTTCTTGTTTATTCTCCTGGATTATCCATATTTTCAACACCTTATATGGCTTATAGGGTCCTACTAATTGTTCCAACATATCTTCCTAATTGGCTCTTGGTTTTACCACCTAAGAACGGATTAAACACATGTAGTGTGTCCATTCAAATTCTCTGATCCAATTCTATAGATCTTAACCGGTCTTCTAGGTTCAAGACTATGGTTAACTCTAATCTCAAACTTCTCTAGCTGCGGTTCATGATATACCAGCTGTGGTTTATACTTGGTGTGATTATGGTCAAAATCATCTCACTCCTTTGTTGAACTCCATAAGGTTACGACAAAACTTAGAAAGAATCTACTTTCGACATACTTCATCCAACTTCCAATACTTTTGGTTTTTTGAAGTCCTTCTTCAACCAGGTTTTTCTTCTTACTCTAATTTATTTGGCCTACTTCATTCAAACTCAGAGTCTGCCCTCCCCCTTAGGCTTGTCTAGAGGTATCTAAAGGTCTTGTCCTCTAACCATCTGGACTCCATGGTTAGTCTACCAGTCCGAGTTGGTCTTACTACTATGTCTGCATAAAGATCTCTCGAAGATACCTGCAGTGTACCCACACAATTGTGGACACCCGGTACGAATTCTTCGATTATGTGTTTAGGTAGGGTGTTCTATTCCACTTTTGGATGTATGTTTTTACCCAAAAGTTCTAATAGTTGATGAGAATTGGGTTTTCTCAATGTTATCTATCCTAATTCAAAAGGTAAGGTCCATACAAAGCCACGGGAGAAATCCGGCAGAGTTTCTCTTGAACCGGAGGACATCCACAACAGGCAATTGTATAAGTTGAACAAAATAAGAACTATCAAGGCTATAAATGAACCAATGGTCACAACGGATCATTGTTGACACGAATCCTCACAAGTCTTAGTCCATAGACAAAGACTACAACTCTAGGATAAGGAAAAGTATTGCTAACGTCTTAACCACCAATCTACAATTCAAGATTTCGGGACTAGAAATCCATGTTATGCAGAAATGTTATGTGTCTTAGTCACGCTATCAACGAGGGTTACTGGGGTTAGCACTCCCAGGCTGAATAAAGCAGCAGGCAATACCGGAATGGATCATCGGTATCACAACACCTCAATCAACCCGTGATGTACTAAGCATAACCAAGGCTGCATAACAATGAGCTCAGGTACCTTAAACTCAACTGCGGTTACCTAATTAGTGGTTCTACTCAATAATCTAGAGTTACCTCTAGTGTTTTAAGAACTAGAGTGTTACTAAATTCCAACTTTTTTGTTGTTTTACTAAACTAGCTGTGGATCCTTCTAATCTTTCTTCGAAGTATCACTGGAGCTTTCTTCTCTTGGCTTCCTTTATCTGGTGATCCTTCATCTTCTGGCTTGATTGCCTTTGGAATTCGTCTCTCCCTCACACGAATCCCTTAACCCTCTAGAACTATAACATCAAATAAAGACTTGATAATGCAACATGCACTTGCACATCAAAGTCATACTTCATGCATAGATCTAGTCACACAATAAAATCCAAGAAAATCCAAATTTGTGCAGGCAACATACATCATCATAAGCCCGTGAGATAGTAATAAGTAAAACATCTCTAGATTCCAGGCTTAGATGTGTACCTTATAGCACCAAGTAATATAGGTTTATATTATGCTATATGCACGTAGTGGTGTACTACTACTCTTTGTCTCAATATTTACTCCAACTGCTCATTTGCAATCGATTAAATTTGAGCAAAGGGGTTTGGGAATAATTGCAGTTGATCTATCGTCCATTAGGACTTCTACTTCTAGCTTACCTTCCGTTCTGTTGAAGACGAATCTCATAAGATCTCTCGAAACTTCATGTATTCGTATACATTGTACTACTTCAGTACACATGGTTCCCATAACTCCATAACTCCATGACTTTTATAAGGTTTCTCCATGGTGCTTCGAAGAATATTCTCCGACTAGGACTATGGTTTTGGTACACTTGACCGAGTTACCATGATTTGGAACACTTCATTCACCAATCTCCTTAAGCATCTTATTCCTGAACTTGAAATTGCTGGTCTACTACAAAGATCTACTCCTTCATGTGAAGATTCTCAAGTGAATCCAACATGATTAAGGTTTTTATACTGCCAATACATCTTACTTGTATATGACATTCTTGAGTATCCATATACAAGACTAAACCCTGAGGCCTACTACCTCCTATAGTCTCACTTCATCACCTAACATCATCCTACTACAATTTCAGATGACTTAAGTTTAACAAATTGCCCTTGGTATACTTCTTCCAATGGGATAGTTCCCATTCTGGTTGTATCCTCTCTTTGGACTACCATGTATTGTATACCAAATGTGATCTACTTCCAACCTTTATATAAGGCTCTAATGATGTCATACTACTAGGTATGGAACAAGATGTCTAACTTCACTTAAGAAAACAGGTAAGAACATTTGACTCAAGTGTGTCAGGAGTATTCTTTTATTAAATATCCATCCCAAGTCATAAGAAGAATTGGTTTAGATAAGAAGGCTTCCTATAGTCAGTACCAATCCTACAGGTCTCCTATTAAAGGGTTTTAATCCTAGGGTCAAAGCGTTTGCTCTGATACCAGCTGTGGTGACCTAACATACCACTGCATGTGTAGTATGCAAGTCGTTGACATAACACTAATGAAACACCGTCTCACTAGTATTACATCCATCAGAGTGGTACAACAGAAACATCGCAGGTCCATGGTATGTCTACAAGATTACAATTTTTAGCATACAGAAGATCTTCAGGACCTCCTCAACAGGTAGAGCTTAAGTCCTGGCGACTATAATCGAGAAAGAATACAATGAAGACTAAACTAAACTACAACTAATGCAGTTGGTTACTACTCAACTACAGAATACTCCAACTACTAGGTTCTAGGATTAGGAAACTGATTCCTTTCTAACCCTATTCTAGTTTTTCTCCAAGCTTCACGCAATTGTAGGCTCCGCTGATAATCATGGCATTGGTAGAATGCTTCATCTTCATCTTTAATGTCTTGAGGTTGCCTCCTTGAGTTGTCTTCCATCTAATTCTTCATAGTCTAGCAAGGGTTTAAGAGATTGGGGTGAGTAACGAGCGTTACCCAACAAGTTTCTTTAGAACGAAGTTGTGTGATATGCACTAACTAAAGCCATGGACCCAACAGAGTCGTAGGCCAATGCAAGCTTTTAACAAGGGTTTCTTGAAAGATTGCTTTTACTTATGAAAACTATGCCCAACAGCCAACACAGGTATAGTGCCTTGAGAGCACCTTTCCTGCCGCGTTCGCAACTCCTTCCCGGAACAAGGGGTAACATGTCACATCCTTTTACACTCTGCAGAGGTGTGTCCTTCCAAAAGAGATCAAAGCCTTGTTGCACAACCGAGTAGCTTGCTCGTCCACACTTCCTTGGTGTGGGGCCCAGTCATTGATCCAAGCCAATCACTACCTTCTCCGCACAACGCATGCCCACCCAATTCACGCAAGCAGGTTGTGACCCTGATATTCACCCCCAACGATGAAGTACCTAGGCGTCCCTTGCGGACCATCATAGACACCAGGGCCGTGAGAACTTAGGTGTCCCACCCATATGCAAGTAATCCCGCAAGACCTACTGCAACCGGCAGCTGGCTGTCCGTTGACATGCGAACGAGAGAAGATACAGCTGACTTTCCCGTCCCATTCCAAGTCTCTTGGATGACACGGTTTTTACGGCGCCGGACTAACTGTGGCATTGGTAATTAATCCTAGGTTTACTTTCCCGTGCAAGTGGAACCTCCACCACCACAATCTTACCGTGGTTCCACCTGCCAGCCCTCCTAGGTTATCACCACTGGTCGATAACCACTAGTCATATTACTTATGAAACTAGGTTTTCCATCCCTTTTGAAGAGTTAGAGTTTGAAGTCATCACTTTGCAAGAAGTTTCAAAACCAGTGCAATCAAGAGATATGAGCAAGATAAACTTGCCTTTTGGACTGCAAGATTATGCAAGTCAAGGTCTTCGATACGTAGGAAATCCAAATATTGAAATAGCTCCATCATCTGGTAAAGATGATGTTAAAAGAACTGCAGCATGATATGCATCATATATGCTATGCATCGTTCTAAGTGTAACCTAACCCCGATGATTTGCTAATATTGAGTTGTGGTGAATTCTTGTGATGTGTTGCACTTTTAAGTTCAAAGACACACACAAGGTTGTTAAGGGTTTTAGGTTAACTGACAATTCTTCAAAAGCAGTAGAATAAAGCTTCAAACCAAAGTTATTGCAAAAGATAGGTATAGCAATAGGTGAAGACTTAAAAGTAACACTTTTAAGTGGTATCTTGTTATTAGCAATCAAGTAGTTGGTTATGGACAAGCAAAGTTGAAGTAATTCTTATTTGATAGGAATACACAGTTAGTCTTAGGGTTGACAACAATCTTAAGACACAATAGAGTTACATATGTTCAAGCTTAATGGAATGATTAGTTACTTTAAATGTCTCTGAAAAGAATAACATTTGAAGAACATGCTTATTGTTGATTAGAAGCACTACACCTAAGGTTTAGTGTTCTAGGGGTTAGCATGATTCTAGCATAATCAAAGAGTAGTTAATAGTTGAGCATACCAAGGTAACAAGGTAGGTTTCATTCAATGTTAAAAGGGTTTTAGTAAAGCATGCTAATGTTCTACAAATTGAATGGTAAAGCATAACAATATAATAACATGCCATTGCTTATTGTTGGCATACTCAATAATATTTACTTACTTTAAATCTTATAAGAGGCATTTTAATGTTTACTTGTTATATATTCTAAAAAGAATAGATTTTGAAGAACATATTTCTTAATGCATAGAAGTATTTCAAATCAGAGTTAATGTTCTAGGAGTGATTATAATTCTATATTGATATCAGAGTAGTGATTACATAAAACAAATAAAGGAAACAAAATAACATTCAATTAGTATAGTACTTGTACTCTTAGTGGAGCATGATCACCCAAGTGTTAATTATGCATTAGGTACTTAGAAATTCCCTTAAATGGCATATTACTTTTATCAATACTAACCATAAAACTATCAATTTAAGAGTTGTGGAACCAATTTAAGTATGAGTTGACGTTCAAGTTTATGTTGTATTAATTTTATAACATTTCAAACATAGCAATGACTATTTGTTCAATGTATAAGTAATAGCTAAAATTATCATAAATAAACACAATTCAGATATTTGCTTGTGTGTTTCAATAGAAACACTAGATTGTTAATGGTACTCAGAAATTATTTTCAACGTATTTTAACCTGTTTCTAATGTGTTACTAATATCTAATTACTTGTAGAGTTAATACAACTTATTACCTAAAACAAAATGGGCTGCAACAATAATCCAATTGGACTGGCCCAACAGGCTGAGCCCAGCTGACCTAGTCAAACCACTTCGGTCCACCAGGCCCAAACTAGCTCGGATCAAGACCTTGACCCGATCCACTTCCCCTCTCTCTTCCCGTTCTGTCTCAGACACGAACCTCCCCGAACCCCCCATGGCGCCGCCGTACCGCTGCTTCTTCTTGGCCGCTCCTGGCTCTCTCCAGCGCCGGTGAGGTGGGGGTTTTGGTCTGCCTCGTCGTGCTCTACCTCGCCCTCCTCTTCGATTTGATCTTCGCACTCTCCTTCGCTCGCCCACGACCCCATGAACCCTAGGGTCACCGGAGAAACTCTGGCTGGTACGGCCCCTCTGGCCGGTCTGGCGCTGCCACCTACTTCCCAGATGGTAACCCAACGCCACTATGCTCTCTTACACCCCTCACACGCCTTCACTCGCGGAAGCCCGAGCTTTCCTATCTCGATCCCCTCGGTCGATGTAGACCGCAACGGGCGTTGCCATTCTACTGCTTGACCCCGACGCCTTCCTCCTCTGGTGCTGCTCTGGTTGCTGGTTGTTCCTAGTCCTCTACATCGTCATCCTCGATCACCTCCTATTTCCCTCCAAGATGCTGGTGGGACGGCAGTAATCTGCAACTCCAGCATCCTCTCTTACGATTATCACGACTATGTGCTGCGATGATGATGGTACTGGTAGTGCTGGTGATGAAGTGGTGTTGCTGCGGTGCTGTCTACTACAACCACGATGGCAGGACGGAGTTGCCGAGGTAACCATGGCATCGCC
The DNA here is from genome assembly GCA_007115705.1 of Dactylis glomerata. NCBI lineage: Eukaryota > Viridiplantae > Streptophyta > Magnoliopsida > Poales > Poaceae > Dactylis > Dactylis glomerata. The sequence goes on along the minus strand of QXEO01000247.1, from coordinate 4,562,218 downwards.
TCTACCTCTACTGTACGGCAGCTCTGTGAGCTAACCCATTCCTAATCCTCTGACTGTGTGCTCTACTTGGTACTAGTTGAATCAATATTGTTAGTGGTAACTTATTGGCTATTGTGCTATGGTAATTTTACCACACTCTAGTGGAATTCATGCATAAGTTCAGTTAAAGTTTTAACTGAACCTTGGATTCAGTTTTGACAGACATCTATCTGCATGTGGTGTTGCGGTATTCAGTTCTCCTGGCAATTCCTATTAGTAATACACCTATTAAAATGGTATGTGAAGGATTTGATCACTGTGATGATCCATAGGATGTAATGTTGGATTTAACTGAATTTGCTTCAGAGTATGAACTGAATATCAATTCAGTAATGATTCAATTAAGATCTTTCCTAGATTCTATATCTAGATCAGAGCAATTATTGAAATGGCTGTTACTATGCTCTTTTATAATTACTGTGGTGCCTCCAAAGGAGTGTGCACAGTAACTATGTGCATATCTATGTTGGCTGCTTTAATCTGTTGTGCACCCCTGGTGCTTGTGGTGGCTTTTGTTGAAGTTGTGTGCAAAGAGAAACATTGTCTAAACAATATACTGATAAGAACAGAGGATTACTTGCTTGCTTAATCTAGCCAGTGATGCAAAGGCTGAGGCAAAAATCTTGGATAAGAACAGATGTTTAAATGTGACTTTTATATTCCTCTGTGATGATTTTGCATAGCACCACTATGCAAGACTGAGAGAAATCCATCTCTCAATCCTCCTAGATGGGAATCTAGTTGAAGGGTAGTTAGAGGGACTTGCTTTGGATCATTTCTTTATATTACTATGACCCTAGTTGTGTAAACTGATAAGAACAGATATATACTTGTTTGCTAATCATGTCTATGATGCAAAGTCTGAGACTAACTTCTTTTGAAAGAACAAATGCACACTTTTGTTGGATTTTTACTTCTGTGATGATTTAGCATAGCATCTCTATGCCAATCTGAGAATACCCCTGCTACCCCACGCTTTATGATCTTATAATGATAAGGACAGATACTACTACTTTGATTTTCTGGTGATTCACCTTGTTGCTGAAATTGTGGGAGAGGTGAAGTTGGTATTGGAGATATAATCTAGTGCCCTTCTCCTTCTTCTTGATCTTGTTCTTCTGGTGGACTTTCTCCTCCTTGGCAGCCCTGCTCCTCCTAGCTTGCTGACCTGCTCCTCCTAGCTTTAGTTCAGCTCCTGGTGCTTCACTTGGTGATCCTAGTCACTGCTTGCTTTTAATGGGATCTTGTGATGATGTTTTGGAGCGGATCCTGATGTTCTTGGAGTTCCTGGTTGTGTATGCGCATGGCGGTGTATGGAGTTGTGATGCTACGAGATGTGCTTTTGGTGGCTTTGTGTCTATCTACTACTACTGTGGTGTTGACAGCACAAATATTGCATGCTATGACTAAGGTGCTGTCTAGTGGGTCCCATTCTTGTGCATGTGGCAAAGTTGGTTTTCTTTTACCTCCAGAGCAAGCTGCGGCTGTTGATCTTTATCCTTTGGTTGGTCTTTATTTTTGGTACTGCCAACTATATTACTCACATATGGCTTTCTGATAATTACTTGTTGGCTGAAATATACATGTGAACAGTGAACTGAATTGCTACTGGTTAAAATATAATTAAGTCCTCGACTTAATTACACATGGGGCTTAATTATTTATTATTAGTAGGCTAACGGTTCATCTTGACCATTCAATGTCAATGGTGAATCCTTAAATCTGAAAATATGTGGGCTTGCAAAGGACCCTAGCTAGATTAGAGGGAGATAGCACTGTTGCCTTGTCCCTCTTCTGATATGGATTAATCATTGTTGCCTCTAGTCCATGTTGCCTTCTTGATCATTGTTGCCTCTTGATCCAAGTGTGTGGTCAGTGTTGACCCAATTATGCTCAAGTGACCCTAATGTTGCCAAAATAAGATCTACTCCCTCTAATCACCATTTGGGGATCAAGACTAGTTCTTGACTCCCTGTTAGCTAGTTTCCAACACTAATAATGTCTCACCAAAGGTGAAGACAAACATTTTAACATTAACACACACCATTTCTTTTGTCTTTGTTGTTTTGTTTTGCAGGAAAAGAATATAAGAAGATTAAGAAGATTAGTTTAGGATTTTCTTTTATCATTTCTGTAGCTCCTTTGTAATTTATTTTCTTATTCATGACTTGTAAGTATTAATCTCATGTATTGGTAATAAAGAATACAATTTCTGTAATTTCATTTTACTTTTAGTAAATCATCTCATTTACTGAGATCTTTGAAATAATAACATCTCTATTTGTAATAAAGAACATTGCTCTTTATTCAATGTTGTAATTTACTTTATTCATTTAAATTTTAATATCACTATTTGTGATTTGAATTTCCCAGTCAATTATATTTGAATTATTCTCTTTCAATTTTGAATTACGAATTCAAATTGTTTCCCCTCAATTCAAGAAAATCAACAAAGGTCATGTCAAAATTTATCGCACTCATGTCGACGAATAACTCCATTCCCATTGACATAAGCGAAACCTCGATCACTTTGACAGTTTTAATTAAAAGCGCGAAAATTACCCGGATTTTCTATGCATGAAATGCAATGCACACACCTGTTGACTCTATTTTATAACCTCTAATCCTGGGATATTACATAATCTGGGGAGTGACAGAAACCTCTAAGGTTATAGATGTGCTATTGCTACTAGGGAGAAAACAACAATCTTGTGTTCAAGGACATTTGCATTGTTTATATTACGCACTTTGCTTAAGGCGATAATCTGTTGCTTGCAACTTAATACCCAATGGTTGCTCGGACGACATCCGGAGGGTGGATTATTAGTCATAGATGCAGTTGGATTACGGTCTATGTATTATGTTGTAATGCCCATGTGAATCTCATAGTGATCCTCATGACATTTGTATGCTTGCTTTATTCTATCAATTGCCCAACTATAATTTGTTTACCCAGCATGTTATTTATCTTATGGAGAGACACCACTAGTGAACTGTAGACCCCAGTCCATTCTTTTACACTGTTATTACCGTTTACCATTTACTCGCTTTATTTACTTTCTTGCAAACTACTACCTTTTACCACTCGATACGCTTAATCCTTTATTCACAGCAAACCAGCGAGATTGACAACCTCAATGTAAGTTGGGACAAAGTACTTGGTTGTGTTGTGTGCAGGTTCCACGTTGCTGATGGTGCAAAGCTACGCCCTGGACAAGGCGCCATACATACATTGTCCGGAGCTGTCGCAAAGCTAGCGAGCATCAACCTTTGGAAGTTGGTTCTTTCTCCTACTAGTTTGATAAATCTTAGATTCACACTGAGGGAAGACTTACTGCTTTGCTCATCATAACCTTCTCTTGGGGTTTCCAACTGGGCGGTCATCTACAAAACTCCTACATCAACACCACACCACCACTCAACACGGGCGCGATGGCAGTCATCGCGAAGGACGAGGGTCGTCGGTTGATCTAAAACCTGAGTCATCTCTTGAGATGTCTCTTGAGACATCTAGGGAATCATCACCTGAGCCCTCGTCTGAGCCATCACCTCAGAGATAGGCTCCATACCTACCAGGGTTTGAGTTCACCCGATGATACGTCTTAAACGTATCTATAATTTTTGATGCTCCATGCTTGTTTTACACCATTTGCTTAGTGTTTCATTACACTTCGTGGTGTTTTTATGCATTTTCCAGAACTAACCTACTAACAAGATGCCACAGTGCCAGTTCCCTGTTTTTTGCTATTTTTGTGTTTCAGAAAAGTTACACAGGAAATATTCTCAGAATTGGACGAAACAAAAGCCGAACGTCCAGATATTAAATTAAGCTTCCAGAACATCGAAGAGGAGACGGAGCCGAGCCAGGGGCCAGCCTCACCATGAGGGGGCGCAGCCCAGCCCCTGGCCGCTCCCCCTATGGGTGAGACCACCCTGGTCCACCTCTGACGCCGCCCCTTCGCCTACAAAGACCCCCCGACGGGAAAAACCTAAGTACCCGATCAATTTCCAGAAACACATTGCGATCCACCGCCGTCATTGACCCGAGATCGGGAGGGTCCAGAAGCTCTTCCCGGCACCCTGCCGGAGAGGGGAATCACCACCAGAGGTCTTCTTCATCGCCATGCTTGCCTCCGGCGTGATGAGTGAGTAGTCTACCTTGGACTATGGGTCCATAGCAGTAGCTAGATGGTTGTCTTCTCCATCATGTGCTTCATGTTTAGATCTCGTGAGCTGCCTTACATGATCGAGATCACCATTATGTAATTCTACATATTGTGTTTGTTGGGATCCAATGAATATTGGTGTTATGTTGAGTTGATGTGCTGAATATTATCTTATGTTATCTCTATGTTGTTTATGATCTTGCATGCTCTCCGTTGTTAGTAGGTATGTTGGCCAAGTAGATACTAGTGACTCCAAGAGGGGGTATTTATGCTCGATAGTTGGGTTTATGCCTCTATTTAATCTGGGGGAGTGACAGAAACCTCTAAGGTTGTAGATGTGTTGTTGCCACTAGGGAGAAAACAACATTCTTATGTCCAAGGGCATATGCTTTGTTTACATTACACACTTTGCTTAATGCAGTTATCTGTTGTTCGCAACTTAATACTCATGGGGTGTTCGGATGATATCCCCATGAGTGGCTTATTAGTCATAGATGCAGTTGGATGGTGGTCTATGTATTTTGTTGTAATGCCCAGAGTAAATCTCATAGTGATCCTCGCGACATATGCACGTTATCTTTATTCTATCAATTGCCCAACTGTAATTTGTTTACCCAACATGTGTTATTTTATCTTATGGAGAGACACCACTAGTGAACTGTGGAACCCGGTCCAATTTCCTTTATATTGCTATCACCTATTTACTTTACTCGCATTGTTTACTTTCTCGCATACTACTATTGCTTTCCACTCGATACACTCATTCCTTTGTTTACAGCAAACCGGTGAGATTGATAACCTCATCGTAAGTTGGGAGCAAAGTATTTGGTTGTGTTGTGTGCAGGTTCCATGTTGCTACTAGTTAAAGATGCGCTAACGAGTTATCGTTAATGGCGCCCTTGTTGGAGTGTCACTAGGCTAGCAAGCATCACCTTCTGGAGTTTGGCTTTTTCCTACTGGACGATTAAACCTTGGTTTCTTACTGAGGGAAAATTTGCTACTGTGCTCATCATACCTTCCTCTTGGGGTTCCCAACTGGACGGTGAAATTACATCAATACCATGCCGCATCAAGCTAATTTTCTGGTGCCATTGCCGGGGAAAAAGAAGACTTCTGCAAGGGGAGTTTCGCACGCATATCCTTTACTTTGTTTTAAGTTTTGCTTTACTTTATTTTTGATTGCATCTTTTTATCAAAAACACAAAAAAATTAGTTTCCTTTATAGTTGTTTATTATGTCTAGTCTAGTTGCTACTACTATGTCGCCCGAGGATATGATTTTCACTTTCAAACAAAAGAGTGAGGAAAGTTTTAAAGAAGCTTGGTCTAGAATTTATGATTGGCCTGGAAAAACTGAACCGAAAATGATTTTGAGTTTGCTTCTTAGTAGCTTTTACTTTGGACTTGCTCTTCGTTATAGATATGCTTTGGATGCTACTGCAGAAGGAGATTTCCTTCATTGTGATGGAGATCAAGCCTTCAATATTATAAAAAAGTTGATTACAATTTACAGCATGCCAACTGATTTTGATTCGTCTCTTGTGAGCATTTTTAATAGACTTAATACTCTTGAGACTCACATTGCTAGTTTGAATACTTGCTATAGTACTTTGCGTCAGCATTTTGATTATGTGCCAACAAATTCTGAACCTTCGAGTTGGTACCCTACGGTAAAAATCACCATTAATGGTAAAACTTTTCATGCTCGTTGTGATATTATGTCTGAATTTTGTATTATGCCAATGGATGTTTATGAATCTTTGTGTCTTTGGAAACTTTCTGAGGGGGAAGAAGATTTTTTTTTACTAATAATGCCACTATATTTCCCATTGGAATAGCTAAAGGAATTTATACAAAAGTCCTAGGAAGAATGGTATCTACTGATTATCTCGTTATTGAATCTGTAGGAAAAGCACAAATCACACTTGGAAGGTCTCTACTGAAGCTCCTGGGCGCCGTTATAGATGTGGGAAAGGGCAATATAAGATTCATTTCTCCACCTTGCAATAGTCACATCTTTCCTAGAGTCAAGAGCAAAGATAAGAAAGGAAGACATAAGGCACCCGTTGACCCTAATGCTTCATCGCTTGATAATACTTGATTTGTACTTTCTGCGCCTAGCTCAAAGGCGTTAAAGAAAAGCACTCTTGGGAGATAACCCATTGTTTTACTTTCAGTTCTTTTTCTATTATTTAAGTCTTGGAAGTTATTACTACTGTAATAACCGCTCCTTATCCTTTTTATTTCGTTGTTGTGCCAAGAGAAGCCTCTAATTTGAGTGAGGTAAGATTTGGGGATGTTGCTGTCCTGAAACAGATTTCGGTGCTGTACCATAAAAATTCGTGAAAATTTTCAGTATATCTTTTTGACCTACGATTTCTTGTGCATATGCCCCAGGTTATATAAAAACTTTCATTAGTTATACACTTTTTGATTTGAGGAATATAAAACCCTCTAAAAAATCGACCTTTGTCAGCTGTTCTGTTTTGACAGATTTCTGCCATTATTTGTGTTTGCCGCTCGATCGCTTTCTTTTTGAGTTCTTTTGATCATGGAACTTTTGGGGTGCTACAGTAATATATGCTTTATATGTGGTGGTTTTGAGTTAAAACCTAAAGCAAAAAGGGTTGATTTATTATTATGCTTACAATAATATTGCTAATAGAATTGTGTTTAGTTTTGTATGAAGGAACTTTTCAAGTGTAGGGATTGGAAAATGATGAGATGAGTTGAAGAATGGACAAAAGCTCAAGCTAGGGGATGCCCTCGCACCCCAAGAAATATTCAAGAAGTACAAGCGTCAAAGCTTGGGGATGTCCCCCAAGGCACCCCTTCTTCATCGGCAAAAATCAGGTCACCTTTCAACACACTATATTTTTATTGCTTCATGCATTATGCGTTTTTCTTGGAGTGTCAGTTGTTTTAGTTTTCAGTTTTGTTTAGTTTTATTTGCTGCAATAAATGGTTGGACCCCAACAAATTCCTTTTGGAGAAGTTGCCTTGCTTTTTATTTTCCAAGAACACTCCGTTTTTCACTCTTATCGTTCAACGAGTGTTCTCTTTTTCGGCTACTGCGTTTAGCTTTCGATTTTCACCTTGATTTTTATTCAGATCTGGTTATATCTTTGCATCAAGGTGTATTATGACCTCTGGTCCATGTTGGTTTTTATCAAAAGAGTTGTTTCAAAAAGTTCGAATGGTTTTGGAAAAGAGAAAAAAATTCATGAAAAAAAGTGGTACAAAAAGGAGCTTGTGTAGACTGCGGCTTAGACTTTTGCATGTCGTGCTTGATATATTTTTGATAGTATGCTTAGTGGTTTTGCTGTAGCATGAATTGTCTCAAATGACTGAGATTGCTTAATGAGCCTTTGAAAAAATCATGTGTGGTATTAATTATTTGGAAGCATTATTTTGGTTTTATCCTTGATGCTTTATTTGGGTTGACTTGGCGCATGCTCACACATGTTAGACTCATACAAAGTCGCCATAAGCCTCTATGATCATTTAGTTTTTGACTTTTGATGTCATTTTATGCTTCTTTTAATGTCGCTTTGTCGCTTTGCATGATTATGGCCGTTATTGCTCTCTTATTTGGTCGGTCCCAGTCTTTTGCTAGCCCTCATTTTGTACTGAGTATGAGCTCTACTCGTGCATCCAACTCCTAAAAACTAAGTTGTTCCAATGTGTCCACCATACATACCTATTAGCAATTTGCTATTCCAAAGTACATTTGACTTGCTTTTATCTATCCTTCAAATTAAACTCTTTTTGGTGTTATGCGAAAATTGGTCAGTAAAGCTCTCACGAACCTGATGGCACACTTTACTTTTCTCGTTTTAAAATTTGACATTGTGGCTCTCTTATGTTGAGTTGTTATGCTTGCAAGTTGTAAGTTGGAAATTAGCCCAGCCATGCCATCATGGGGCAAGCTTTCAACATTGCACTATCTTTTATTTGAGTTGATATCGTGATCTTTTGTTTATGGATACTCGTGATGTGAAATAAGTTGGGAATCTTGCGGGATTATGGAGTTTTTATATGTGTTAGGGAAACGCTTGGGCCGCTAATCTAAGCCATGCATCATTCATGGTGAAAATTTATAGCATGCCCATAGTGAACATTAGATGACGCATTGTCGGACCCCGGGTTCTAAGCTATACAGAGATTTTATGTGTATTAGTCACGCTAGCAACGAGTGATACTGGGGTTACCAGTCCCAGGCCGGAACACCATTGGCAGGCAGGCCGGAATTAAACATCGGCTCTACACATCTCGAAGCGCCGTGAAACTAATCATAACCAAGACTGCATAACAGAGAGCTCGAGAGCCTTAAACCCCTCTCGTGCACTTTATATCCATACACGCATCATGCACGAGATGGGTAACCACAACTGGTAACACAACAGTGACTCTACGACTCAAAGTAGTAGTAGTTCAACTCTTAACAGAGTAAAGATCCAACTTATTACAAGCATAGGTCACTGACCACACATTACATCAAGCAACGGAAAACAAATATGTTATGCTACATAACAAGATAGCAAATGGCCTAAGAGGCCCTAAACATAAGCGATGTCCCAACCCGTAGATCTCAGGCTGCTGCCTGGGAACCCCAAACTAGTCGTCGAAGTCGATATCGGCGTAGAAACCACCTTCGTTGCCTGCGGCGGTCTCTTCTGTGGAAAAACAACATTAAACAAGGGTGAGTACGAGGGTGTACTCAGCAAGCTGACCTGCTACACTATATAGATGGCATCAAGGTCTTTTGTGTAGCTCTTTGCATAAAGCAAGTTTTCTTTGTGAAAAAGACACAAGGCGAGGACTACTCAGAATTTGTAAAGGGGATAAGAGAGCATCTCGCAAACTCTTTTAATCCTGGAGCATCCACCGAATCATTACCTTCAAAACCCACTCCTTCCGGTCACCCCCTCGACCCCGAGGAAGTGATCCAGAGTCTCACTCTTAAGTTGGCACTTTTAAGATTAGGTTCAAGTTGTCTATGATCTAGTATCTGTCTCCAAGTCGTCCATAACCGTGGACACGGCTTTTTGAAAAGATTTAACCCTGCAGGGGTGCACGACTTTACCCACACGTGACGACCGTCCCCTGGACCCTTGCAAGGAGTCTTAGCGGGGTGATGGCCGCCTACAACCTTTACCTTACGTCGACCTATTCCATGAGTCACGCCAAAAGGTTTTAGTCCGCCATCGCGAGATCGGCCGTTCTCGGACGCGGAACCGTTCGTTGTGTGCAGGGGATCTAGTTCAATGCCACCAAGCACCCTTCACCCCGGCCACATCCTGTATGTATGCACCTTTCCACCATCTCGTTTCAAAACATTTTCGATGCGTATGCCAAATGGAAAGCCCGAACTAGGTAGCTCATGGATAAGTCTAAGCAAGTTAGTCAGTCGACAGGAGTCCCATACCTCCACGTGCGGTTGTATGCTCATCTTGGATCAAGAGACAAGAACTCGGGTCCTAGGGCGGCGAGAATGAGTCAAACAACCACAACCCGCGTGGCGGCTCATCCATGCCTATTGTCAAGTTTTACCAGTTCACCACAATCACCACGACAAGCTATCATGCTAGATTCATATAAAGCTTCAAGCCCAAGTACCGGAATTGTAACAGTAAATGCTAAGCATGGAATGGTAAATTTCCGGTGACGCAAGAGCAGAACCTAGTCATGCTAGGAGCATATGGATCATGGATATATAGTTGACAATAGCAGGGCATGCATCAGAATAGGTTTACTCTAAGTTCTGGTAAACGACAGTTGAACGCATGCAGATATGGTGGAGGCTCGAAACATTTGTAAATCATAGGATTAGAAATGCATCAAAGGGTTTACGCTTGCCTTGTGCTTCGATGTAGTTGATCTGAATAGTTTCGGCGTTGAGCTCAGACGCGGTCTTAGATTCTACCGAGAAGAAGAAACACCGGAAAGGAAACAATACATTCAATACAAGTGCATCGATGCGCAATCAAGTATGATGGTATGACATATTTAGAATGCACGAAATAAACCCTAAGACAAGAATAATAGATTGGAAGGGTTTCGGACGCTTCATACTAGCAACCCGACGAACCCTAATTTGCCATAAGGGGTTCCGATTAGTTCTTCTATTTCGGCAGGGATTAAAGTTGATTAGAAATGCATGAATTTGACATAAACATGTAGAGCATGTTTTTCTGAGCATTTTGGTATATCATATGCATTTTTCCGACAAACAGATATTTTTCTATGATTTTTCCAAGTTTCTCTTATTTTCTGCAAATTTTCTGAAATTGAACAGGCTGCTGGAAACCTTTTTGTTCCGGGGTCATTTTGACCCGTGGTGACTGACCAGAGGGCCCGGGGCCACGCGGGCAGGCCAGCCTGGCCTGGTCGGCTGGGCACGGCCCAGGCCGACCGGCTCCCAGGCACCTCGCCGGCGACGGTCATGGCGGCGGCTGCGACGCGGGAAGAGGAAGGGGGAGGGGTCCAGGAGGACCGGGGGCTCACCCTGGGTGCGCCGGTGGGCTCGGTTTGGGCGGAGGGTGGCCGGTGGCAGTGAATTTGGCAGCGGCGAGCTCGGGTCTCTGGCGAGAAATCCGGCGAAATGGCGGCGACTCCGGGCGATTCCTTGGGCGAGGAGGAAGAGGGCGGCGTCGGGGACCTTCTCAGCTTCTCGGAGGAGCAAGGGGCGGCACCGAATGGCGACCCTAGGCGGCAGCCATGGCGGTGGAGCCCTGTTACTGGGAGGAGGTTCACGGGAGAGAGAGAGAATCGAGCCAGAGAGAGGGGAAAAAGGGAGGGCGGCCAGGGAAAGAGATAAGGAGGAGGGGGAGGCATCCAGGTGCTGCTCCACGAGTCCTCCTCGTCGTCCAGAGCGGCAAGCAGGAGGTGTCGACGGTGGCCTCCTGGGAGCCTCCTGCTAGCATGGGAGCAGACGGTCCTTGTGCGTGGTGGATAACCAGCCCGTTGGGAACCCCAAGAGGAAGGTATGATGAGTATAGCAGCTAGTTTTCCCTCAGTTTAAGAAACCAAGGTTTAATGTCGATCAGGAGAGGAGAGACAATGACGACTGAAGGTGATGCGCACTGGCTTAGTAACACTCCAACAAGGGCACCGTTAATGACACTTGTTGACTCGTCTTCGGCCAGTAGCAACGCGGAACCTGCACACACACAAACAAATACTTTGTTCCCAACTTGCGATGAGGTTGTCAATCTCACCGGTTTGCTTGAAACAAAGGTTATGAGCGTATCGAGTGGAAAACAATATAGTATGCGAGTAAAGTAAACAGTGCGAGTAAAGTAAACAGGTGATAGCAATATGATGGAAATAGGACCGGGGTCCATAGTTCACTAGTGGTGTCTCTCCATAGATAAAATAATACGTGCTGGGTAAACAAATTACAGTTGGGCAATTGATAGAATAAAGATAAACGTGATATGTCAAGAAGATCACTATGAGATTTACTCTGGGCATTACAACAAAATACATAGACCGCCATCCAACTGCATCTATGACTAATAATCCACTCCCGGGGATATCAATCCGAACACCCTAGAAGTATTAAGTTGCGAATAACAGATAATTGCATTAAGCAAAGTGTGTAATGTAAACAAAGCATATGCCCTTGAGCATATGAATGTTGTTTTCTCCCTAGTAGCAACAGCACATCTACCACCTTAGAGGTTTTTGTCACTCCCCCAGGTGAAATAGAGGCATGAACCCACTATCGAGCATAAATACCCCCTCTTGGAGTCACTAGCAACTACTCGGCCAAGATAGCTACTAACAACGGAGAGCATGCAAGATCATAAACAACATAGAGATAACAAAAGATAATATTCAGTACAGCAACTTAATCATAAACACCAATATTCATCGGATCCCAACAAACCAAACATGTAGAATTACATAATGGTGATCTCAATCATGTAAGGCAGCTCATGAGATCTAAACATGAAGCACATGGTGGAGAAGACAACCATCTAGCTACTGCTATGGACCCATAGTCCAAGGTAGACTACTCACTCATCGCTCCGTAGGCAAGCATGGCGATGAAGAAGACCTCCGGTGGCGATTCCCCTCTTCGGCAGGGTGCCGGGAAGAGCTTCTGGACCCTCCCAATCTTCGGGTCGACGGCGGCGGCGGATCGCGATGTGTTCTGGAAAACTGATTGGGTACTTAGGTTTTTTCTGTCGGGGGGTCTTTTTAGGCGAAGGGGCGATGTCAGAGGAGGGGCCAGGCTCCCTCACGCGGGCCCCGCGTGGCCAGGGGGCTGGCCGCGCCGCCCCTGCGTGTGGGGCCCTGGTGGCCCCCCTCCTACTCCTCTTCGGATCTCTGGAAGCTTCCGGGTAAAATAAGACTTCAGGATGTGCTTTCGTCCAATTCCGAGAATATTTCCTGTGTATCACTCTGAAACACAAAAACAGCAGAAAACAGGGAACAGGCACTGTGGCAACTCGTTAATAGGTTAGTTCCGTAAAATGCATAAAAGTGCCACTAAGTGTAACGAAACAATAGGCAAATGGTGTAAAAACAAGCATGGAGCATCAAAAATTATAGATACGTTTGAGACGTATCAAGCATCCCCAAGCTTAACTCCTGCTCGTCCTCGAGTAGGTAAGTGATAACAAAAGAATAATTTTTGAGGTGACATGCACCTACACAATCTTGATCATATATGTAAGCATTGGTGAGCTGGGATCATAAGAACTTTAAAACATGGGCATGAAGATATAATCAAGACAATAGAACTTAGCAACCATGTTGTAAACATGCAAATGAACACAAACAAAAGATCATGAAAATGAAACAATGAAAGTCAAACGTGTGTTCAAATCATAAGGAAAAACATACAAATGGTTTTCAGCTTGTCCTTCAAAGAGAGCAAAACATAAATGCATAGGACACCTTCAAGTTTAAGAGGGCGACTAGATACAAATAATTTAAGAACAAGTGAAACCAACAATATGAATCAATCAATGAACTTTGGGACAATGCATATCACACTAAGAATGACAACTATGCTCTCTTAATGGTGCATAAAGAAAGAAGGTGGTGACTCAACATAAAAGTAAAAGAAAGACCCTTCGCAGAGGGAAGCAGTGATTGCAAGTTTTATAACCTTCAAAAATTATGGTACTTATCGGCTTTGAGCTCTCATTGCCCCCATCATAAGCATCTTGAATGGTTAAAGTTAATGCGAGAACAATTATGATGCATATGCTTGACAAATCATAAGTTGAAAACCTCGTGCCCCGTGAATACGAGTACCCAAACCTCATGCTACTTTACTTAGAGTCCCAAGCAAGGCTCTTGTCATTGTAAGTATATGCATATCATTGAGAACCGCCAATGGGGTACCTCCGTGCCCGATGACATGGAACAAGCCCACACCAAAATGACAGGACAAGCAGACAATGAACACCTCGACATCTCTTTTATTTGACTTTTGTTTAGCTTTTTATTGTGAGATGCGTCGTCGAATGTTCACCATGGGTATGCTGCAAATTTCCACCATGAATTATGCATGGCTTAGATTGGCGGCCCGGCGTTTCCCTAACACATATACAAACTCCACGATCCCTACAAGATTCCCAATTCATTTCACACCGCGGGCATCCATAAACAAAAGATCACGATATCAACTCAAATAAGAAGTGCAATGTTGAAAGCTTGCCCCATGACAGCATGGATGGGCTAGAATCCAACTTACAACTTGCAAGCATAACAACTCAACATAAGAGACCACAATGTCAAATTTTTAAGAACAGGAAAAAGTAAAGTGTGCCTTCCGGTTCATGAGAGCTTTACTAACCGAATTTCGCATAACACTGGTAAGAGTTTAATTTGAAGAGAAAATAAAAGCAAGTCAAATTTACTTGGAATAGCAAATTGCTAGTAGGTATGTATGGTGGACACTTTGGAAAAATTTGGCTTTTAGGAGTTGGATGCACGAGTAGAGCTCATACTCAGTACAAGGCGAGGGCTAGCAAAAGACTGGGAGCAACCAACTAAGAGAGCAATAATGGCCATAATCATGCAAAGCGACAAAGCGACATTAAAAGAAGCATAAGATGGCATCAAAAGTCAAAAACTAAATGATCATTAAGGCTATTGGTGACTTTGTAAGAGTCTAACATGTGTGAGCATGCGCCAAGTCAACCCAAATAAAGCATCAAGGAGAAAACCAAAATAATGCTTCCATACAGTAAAAACAACGCATGATTTTTTCAAAGGCTCATTAAGCAATCTCAGTTATTTGAGACAAGTCATGCTACAGCAAAACCACTAAGCATACTATCAAAAAGACATCAAGCATGACATGAAAAAGCCTAAGCCGCAGTCTACACAAGCTTCTTCTTGTACCACTATTTTGCACAAAGCTTTTTCTCTTTTCCAACACCATTTAAATTTTTTAAAGACACCTCTTTTGATGAAAACCAATAAATATCAGAGGTAAAAATACACCTTGATGAAAAGATATGACAAGGTCTGAACGCAAATCAAGGCGAAAACGAAAACCAAAAGCAATAGCAAAAAAAGAAGAACACACAATAAACGATAAGAGTGAAAAACTGAGTGTTCTTGGCAAATGAAAACGAGTACATCTCCTCCAAAAGAAATTTGTTGGGGTCCAACCATTTATTGCAGCAAAAAAACAAACTAAACCAACTAAGAAAACTAAAACAGCTGACGCTACAAGAAAAACACATAGTGCATGAAGCAATAAAAATATAGTGTCTTGAAAGGTGACCTGATTTTTGCCGATGAAGAAGGGGTGCCTCGGGGGCATCCCCAAGCTTTGACACTTGTACTTCTTGGATATTTCTTGGGGTGATGCATGGACATCCCCAAGCTTGAGCTTTTGTCCATTCTTCAACTCATCTCATCATTCTCCAATCCCTACACTTGAAAACTTTCTTCATACAAAACTAAACACAATTCTATTAGCAACATTAGTGTAAGCATAACATATAATCAATCCTCTATTTGCTTCAGGTTTCAACTCAAAACCACCACATATATAGTAGATACTACTGTAGCAACTTCTCCAAAAGTTCCGTGATCAAAAGAACTCAAAAGAAAGCGATAAAGTGGCAAACACAAATATTGGCAGAAATCTGTCAAAACTGAACAGCTGACAAAGGTCGAATTTTTGAGGGATTTTCTGTTGCTCAAATCAAAAAGTGTTCAACTCACAAAAGTTTAGATATAACCTGGGACATATGCACAAGAAATCGCAGGTCCAAAAGATAAACAGAGAATTTTCACGAATTTTTACGGTGCAGCACCAAAAACAGTTTCAGGACAGCAACATCCCCAAATCTTTACCTCACCCAAATTAGAGGCTTCTCTTGGCACAAAAACGAAATAAACAAGATAAAGAGCGGTCATTACAGTAGTAATGACTTCCAAGACTCAAATAAAAGAAAAAGTACTGAAAAGAAAACATTGGGTTATCTCCCAAGAGTGCTTTTCTTTAACGCCTTTGAGCTAGGCGCAGAAAATTGCGAATCAAGTAACATCAAGTGATGAAGCATCAAGCTCATAATTTGCTCTAAGAAAAGAGTAAAAAAGTAATTTCTTTCTTTTCCTAGGAAAGTGTTCTATACCTTTCTTTAGTGGGAATTGATATTTGATAGTGCCTTCCCTCATATCAATGATGGCACCTACAGTTCGAAGAAAGGGTCTTCCCAAAATAATAGGACATGAAGCATGGCATTCAACATCCATAACAAGAAAATCAACGGGAACAAGGTTATTGTTAACCACAATAAGAACATCATTAATTCTTCCCAAAGGTTTCTTCTTAGCAACATCAGCAATAGGAACATCAAAATAACACTTTTCAAGCGGTGGTAAATCAAGCATATCATAAATCTTTCTAGGCATGATAGAAATACTAGCACCTAGATCACATAAAGCATGGCAATCATAACCATTAACATGCATATCAATGATGGGTTCCCAACCATCTTCTAACTTCTTGGGAACAGATGCTTTTTGCTTCAACTTTTCATCCCTAATTTTTATGAGAGCATTGGTAATATGCTTAGTAAAAGCAATATTTAAAGAACTAGCATTGGGAGTCAAAGCAAGCTTTTGCAAGAACAAAATTACTTCAGATATATTGCAGCCATCAACATCAAAATCATTAAAAGAAATAGAGCTATCATCTCCCACACTCTGAAAAATTTCAGCACTCTTTTGAGAAAAAGTTTTGGCAGTTTTAGGCTTTTTAACACAAGGAGTGGGAGTTTTCTCTACACCAATCAAAGTAAGAGGATTGCTACCAGTAGGAGCAACATCATTAGAGGTAGTAATGGTACATACCTTCATCTCTCTAGCCATCTCATCTTCTCTTTCCCACCTGGCATGCAATTCCGCTAACAATCTAATATTTTCATCAATTCCAACTTGAATAGCATTAGCGGTAGCAAAAACATTGTTCTCTTTCACATCATTAGGAAACACTTTTAATTTCGGAAGTTCAACATCATGAGCAAGGCTATCAACTTTGGAAGCAAGAATATCAATTTTGCCTAACTTTTCCTCAACAGACTTGTTAAAAGCAGTTTGCTTGCCGATGAAGTCCTTGAGCATTACCTCAAGCTCAGAGGGCGCGGCCCTAGTGTTGTTGTAGGAATTACCATAAGAGTTACCATAACCATTACCATTGGTAGAAGGATACGGCCTATAATTGTTACTAGCAAAATTGTTCCTATAAGCATTGTTGTTAAAATTATTGTTTCTAATGAAATTCACATCAACATGCTCTTCTTGAGCAACCAGAGAGGCTAAAGGAACATTATTAGGATCAACATGAGTCCTATCATTAGCAAGCATAGCCATAATGGTATCAATCTTATCATTCAAGGAAGAGGTTTCCTCAACAGAATTTACCTTCTTACCTTGTGGAGCTCTCTCGGTGTGCCATTCGGAATAATTTACCATCATGTTGTCGAGTAGCTTTGATGCGGCGCCCAGGGTAAGGGACATAAAAGTGCCTCCAGCAGCTGAATCAAGTAGGTTCCTCAAAGAAAAATTCAGTCCTGCATAAAAAGTTTGGATAAGCATCCAAGTAGTCAGTCCATGAGTGGGGCAATTCTTTATCATAGATTTCATTCTTTCCCAAGCTTGAGCAACATGTTCATTATCAAACTGAGTAAACTTCATAATATTGCTACGCAAGGATATAATCTTAGCAGGAGGATAGTATCTACCAATAAAAGCATCCTTACACTTAGCCCATGAATTAATACTATTCTTAGTCAAAGACAGCAACCAATCTTTAGCTTTTCCTCTCAAAGAAAAAGGAAACAACTTGAGCTTAATAATATCACTATCAACATCCTTATATTTCTGCATCTCACATAGCTCAACAAAATTGTTGAGATGAGCTGCAGCATCTTCAGTACTAGCACCAGAGAATTGCTCTTTCATAACAAGGTTCAACAAAGCAGGCTTAATCTCATAAAAGTTTGCAGCGGTAGCAGGTGGTGCAATAGGAGTGCAGATAAAATCACTATTGTTCGTGCTAGAAAAGTCACACAACTTGGTGTTTTCAGGATTGGCCATTTCAGCAAAACGAAAGTAAACAAGTAAAAACAACTACCAAGGATTCTAATTTTTTTGGGTTTTTGATAAAAAGCAATGCAGGTAAAATAAAATAAAGTAAAGCAAAACAATAAAACAAAGTAAAGGATGTGTGTGCGAAAAACTCCCCTCGCAGAAGTCTTCTCTTCCTCCCCGGCAACAGCGCCAGAAAAGAGGCTGCTAGCGTGGGAGCAGATGGTCCTTGTGCGTGGTGGATAACCAGCCCGTTGGGAACCCCAAGAGGAAGGTATGATGAGTATAGCAGCTAGTTTTCCCTCAGTTTAAGAAACCAAGGTTTAATGTCGATCAGGAGAGGAGAGACAATGACGACTGAAGGTGATGCGCACTGGCTTAGTAACACTCCAACAAGGGCGCCGTTAATGACACTTGTTGACTCGTCTTCGGCCAGTAGCAACGCGGAACCTGCACACACACAAACAAATACTTTGTTCCCAACTTGCGATGAGGTTGTCAATCTCACCGGTTTGCTTGAAACAAAGGTTATGAGCGTATCGAGTGGAAAACAATATAGTACGCGAGTAAAGTAAACAGTGCGAGTAAAGTAAACAGTGCGAGTAAAGTAAACAGGTGATAGCAATATGATGGAAATAGGACCGGGGTCCACAGTTCACAATTGGTGTCTCTCCATAGATAAAATAACACATGCTGGGTAAACAAATTACAGTTGGACAATTGATAGAATAAAGATAAACGTGATATGTCAAGAAGATCACTATGAGATTTACTCTGGGCATTACAACAAAATACATAGACCGCCATCCAACTGCATCTATGACTAATAATCCACTCCCGGGGATATCAATCCGAACACCCTAGAAGTATTAAGTTGCGAACAACAGATAATTGCATTAAGCAAAGTGTGTAATGTAAACAAAGCATATGCCCTTGAGCATATGAATGTTGTTTTCTCCCTAGTAGCAACATCACATCTACCACCTTAGATGTTTCTGTCACTCCCCCAGGTGAAATAGAGGCATGAACCCACTATAGAGCATAAATACCCCCTCTTGGAGTCACTAGCAACTACTCGGCCAAGATAGCTACTAACAACGGAGAGCATGCAAGATCATAAACAACATATAGATAACAAAAGATAATATTCAGTACATCAACTTAATCATAAACACCAATATTCATCGGATCCCAACAAACCAAACATGTAGAATTACATAACGGTGATCTCAATCATGTAAGGCAGCTCATGAGATCTAAACATGAAGCACATGGTGGAGAAGACAACCATCTAGCTACTGCTATGGACCCATAGTCCAAGGTAGACTACTCACTCATCGCTCCGGAGGCAAGCATGGCGATGAAGAAGACCTCCGGTGGCGATTCCCCTCTCCGGCAGGGTGCCGGGAAGAGCTTCTGGACCCTCCCGATCTTCGGGTCGACGGCGGCGGCGGATCGCGATGTGTTCTGGAAAACTGATCGGGTACTTAGGTTTTTTTCCGTCGGGGGGTCTTTATAGGTGAAGGGGCGATGTCAGAGGAGGGGCCAGGCTCCCTCACGCGGGCCCCGCGTGGCCAGGGGGCTGGCCGCGCCGCCCCTGTGTGTGGGGCCCTGGTGGCCCCCCTCCTACTCCTCTTCGGATCTCTGGAAGCTTCCGGGTAAAATAAGACTTCAGGATGTGGTTTCGTCCAATTCCGAGAATATTTCCTGTGTATCACTCTGAAACACAAAAACAGCAGAAAAAAGGGAACTGGCACTGTGGCAACTCGTTAATAGGTTAGTTCCGGAAAATGCATAAAAGTGCCACTAAGTGTAACGAAACAATAGGCAAATGGTGTAAAAACAAGCATGGAGCATCAAAAATTATAGATACGTTTGAGACGTATCACCTCCACGCACCAGCTCCGTTTAACTCAACGAAGAAGACAAAGCTCATTTGTGAATAGCCCCCTGATTTTGGGGAGTTTCCCAGAGAACTTCAAGACAGCACTAGTTTTGTATAATTCTATGCTTTACTATTTGTCTAAGAACTCCTCGAAAACTTCAGGGGCTTTTTACTATTTAGCAAAACCCCAAATTGTTTTTAATTGGCATTTTTACACACTTGAACTCATTTTGCAATTGTTTGATTAGAGTTTAAATTTGGTCACTTGTAGGGTTTCCATTTCAAATTCAATTGCAAAAATTTCTTAGTGCATTTTAGATGATGCTCATGATGCAAAGTCCTTTATTACAAACATGGGATGTTACACGCATCTCATAATAAAAAGCTATATCAATGGTAAATAAAAGAGATGCTGAGGTGTTCATTGTCTGTTTGTCCTATCATTTTGATGTGGGCTTGTTCCATGTCATCAGGCAGGAGCTACCCCGTTGGCGGTTCTCGATGATACACATATATTTACAATGACAAGAGCCTGCTTGGGACTCTAAGTCGAGTAGCATGAGGTTTGGGTATTCATACTTCACAGGACACGAGGTTTTCAACTTATGATTTGTCAAGCATATGCATCATAAGTGTATTCGCATTAACTTTAACCATTCAAGATGCTTATGATGGGGGCAATGAGAGCTCAAAGCTAGTAAGTACCATAATTTTTGAAGGTTTATAAAACTCGCAATCACTTCTTCCCTCCAGGAAGAGCCTTTCTTTTACTTTTATGTTGAGTCACCACCTTCTATCTTTATGCACCGTCTAAGAGAGCATAGTTGTCATTCTGAGTATAATATGCATTGTCCCAAATTTTTCAGTGATTGATTCATGATGTTGGTTTCACTTGTTCTTAAATTACTTGTATCTAGTTGCCCTCTTAAACTTGAAGGTGTCCTATGCATTTATGTTTTGCTATTCCATGAAGGACAAATTGAAAACCATTTGTATGTTTTTCCTTATGATTTGAGCACACATTTGACTTTCATTGTTTCATTTTTATGATCTTTCATTTATGTTCTTTTTCATGTTATAATATGGTTGCTAAGTTGCTTCTATCAAGATTATATCTTTCATGCCCATGTTTTAAGTTCTTTTGATCCCAGCACTCAATGCTTTATATAGATGATCAAGATTGTGTAGGTGCATGTCACCTCAAAAAGTATTTCTTTTGTTATCACTTACCTACTGGAGGATGAGCAGGAGTTAAGCTTGGGATGCTGATACGTCTCAAATGTATCTATAATTTTTGATGCTCCATGCTTGTTTTTACACCATTTGCTTAGTGTTTCGTTACACTTCGTGGCGTTTTTATGCATTTTCTGGAACTAACCTACTAACAAGATGCCACAGTGTCAATTCCCTATTTTCTGCTATTTTTGTGATTCAGAAAAGTTACACAGGAAATATTCTCGGAATTGGATGAAACAAAAGCCGAACGTCCAGATATTAAACGAAGCTTCCAGAACACCGAAGAGGATACGGAGCCGAGCCAGGGGCCAGCCTCACCATGAGGGGGCGTGGCCCAGCCCCTGGCCGTGCCCCCTATGGGTGAGACCACCCTGGTCCACCTCTGACGCTGCCCCTTCGCCTATAAAGACCCCCTGATAGGAAAAACCTAAGTACCCGATCAATTTTCCAGATCACATCGCGATCCGCCACCGTCATCGACCCGAGATCGGGAGGGTCCAGAAGCTCTTCCCGGCACCTTGCCAGAGAGGGGAATCGCCACCGGAGGTCTTCTTCATCGCCACGCTTGCCTCTGGCGCGATGAGTGAGTAGTCTACCTTGGACTATGGGTCCATAGCAGTAGCTAGATGGTTGTCTTCTCCACCATGTGCTTCATGTTTAGATCTTGTAAGCTGCCTTACATGATCGAGATCACCGTTATGTAATTCTACATGTTGTGTTTGTTGGGATCCGATGAATATTGGTGTTATGTTGAGTTGATGTGCTGAATATTATCTTATGTTATCTCTATGTTGTTTATGATCTTGGCCAAGTAGATACTAGTGACTCCAAGAGGGGGCATTTATGCTCGATAGTTGGGTTCATGCCTCTATTTAATCTGGGGGAGTGATAGAAACCTCTAAGGTTGTAGATGTGCTATTGCCACTAGGGAGAAAACAACATTCTTATGTCCAAGGGCATATGCTTTGTTTACATTACACACTTTGCTTAATGCAGTTATCTGTTGTTCGCAACTTAATACTCATGGGGTGTTCGGATGATATCCCCGTGAGTGGATTATTAGTCATAGATGCAGTTGGATGGCGGTCTATGTATTTTGTTGTAATGCCCAGAGTAAATCTCATAGTGATCCTCGCGACATATGCACGTTATCTTTATTATATCAATTGTCCAACTGTAATTTGTTTACCCAGCATGTGTTATTTTATCTTATGGAGAGACACCACTAGTAAACTATGGACCCCGGTCTAATTTCCTTTATATTGCTATCACCTGTTTACTTTACTCGCATTGTTTACTTTCTTGCATACTACTATTGCTTTCCACTCGATAGGTTCATTCCTTTGTTTACAGCAAACCGGTGAGATTGACAACCTCATCGTAAGTTGGGAGCAAAGTATTTGGTTGTGTTGTGTGCAGGTTCCACGTTGCTACTAGTTGAAGACGCGCTAACGAGTTATCATTAGCGGCGCCCTCGTTGGAGTGTCACTAGGCTAGCAAGCATCACCTTCTAGAGTTTGGATTTTTCCTACTGGACGATTAAACCTTGGTTTCTTACTGAGGGAAAATTTGCTACTGTGCTCATCATACCTTCCTCTTGGGGTTCCCAACTGGATGGTGAAATTACATCAACACCGTTCCGCATCACCCGACACCTGCTCAATGGGTTTATGGCTCCCAAAAAAGTACACGCTGGCTCTTGGGGGTCATGAGCCTGCCGAATTAGGTGTGCAGGTAGCAGGTTGTGCCCGAGGTACCTGGCCCATCAAGCTATACGTGGATTCAACTGGCGACATGTACCTTGGGTGTGGCTGGGGTGCCTTTGCCCACACGCATGATTTGCAAATTGGAACCTCCTCAGCTTCAAATACAACGGAGTAGATGCGTTTTCCGTCAAGGTATATGACATATATATTTGTCACAAGATCTACCACATAGATAGCGACGACGAGTTTGATTAGTTATACCTAGTCACGGTGTGCCACAAAATATGTACTAGTATCTATATCACTTAAAAATCAATATTTCATTTTAGTTTCCTTTAAAATATTCCCTATCTTAATTCCATGACATGCATATCCTTGAAAAAAAGATTGCACACGGCAGAGATGCACGATAGGTGAGGGCATAAATGTATGCTTGGTCGTGCAGGTCGTGTCGCCACTTAGCTAGGCCCCAATGCATAGTCCCATCGAGTCCAATGTCTTGTCCCATCATGGCAGTGCGCAATGAAAAAGCAAGGGGCTACTGTGTCCTATTTGTTTGTAGCTCTGGTGACCCTTCGTCGGCAAGGAACCAAGGGTTAAACTTAGATTCAAATAGACGGCCAAGATTGCTTGCAATGGTGCCTAAGACACGGTGGTCTAGATGAAGCTGGTCCAAGCTGGTCCGTAACCGACTAGCACTATTCAGCAGAATCCCACTTCCTTGTCTTCATCCTCTTGCCTTCTCCTCCCTCCATTCTTCGACAAAGCCATGCCTTCCAAGAAGCAGCCCCGATGTGCGGTGCAGAATAATAGGGTATCCACTAGGCCGATGGAGAATAAGGAGTTAACCCGCTGGTAGCCTAATCAGTAGTTCATGTTCATCCACACTAACTTAGACTTTTCTTTGGAGCCCTAAGAAATTCTACTGTGAAGAATGTCAACAAGCTGTAAACACACACAATCTCACTACAATTCACAATCAACTCCATAGTATGAGAAGCCATAGTCCTCTCCAATCGATAATCTAATTTAGCAATATACGGATGAACTCGGACATTTATTTTGTATAGGATCTCTGAATCAACGTTGTTTCGCAATTTTGGAAAACAAAAAAATGGCAGTTTTATGCTATTGCATAAAGTGGAGCCTTCTGATCTAAACATAAACTATCAGTATTGTGCTGTCTTGGCTACTTATCGGTGTGATAGATATTGAGGATGACTTGCATAAAAATCATACCACAATTTAGGAAAATATAAGATAAAAATCAGTTGCTTCTCTACAATTATTTAAATACTGACAGTTCCGAATTAGCAAAGATCACAAATATTCACCCCTGGTTTCTATCGCTCACACTGACAATATAAGGCCCAACTCCTTCAATTTTAGGGATTTGTACTGTTGCTCCAATCGGCAGGCGACGCTGCGCCAGCGATGCCATAGGGCTAGCACTCTGCTTGGTGCTGATCGGCGGCGCCGCCGCCATCGGGCCAGCTCTTCGCTTGGTTGGCGATGCCAATGCCGTTGGGCAAGCTCTTCGCTTGTTGCTATTCGATGCTATGCTGCTTATTACAAGTTCTCTGGCTGCTTTCCTGGCTCCTACTCTAGCTCTTTCCTCTTCCGTCGGCGATTCTCTTCGTTTTATGCTGCTAGCCATGCGCCACCGCTGAAGTTCATCGTAGACCTAAAGGTCTAGGGTTGTTAGGACAAGAAAGAGATTTCTAATACATCCAAAATGTATCTACTTTCCTGAACACTTTTGCTATTGTTTCTCCTCTAATTTGTGTGTTTTGAATACAACTAACATGGACTAACACTATTTTCAGCAGAATTGCTCGGGTGTCTCGTTTTTGTGCAGAAATCCAACTTTCAGTAAAAATTCAGGAAAAATCATCAAAAATCCTATTTCACCAGAAGACCCACGGAGCCAGAAGATGAGACGGAGTGGAGGCACGAGGCCTTCACACACACAAGGGGCGTGGCCCAGCCCTGGCCGCGCCCACCTGGTGTGAGGGCGGCTCGGCCGTCTCCTCGACCCCTCCTTCCGCCTACATATACCCCTTTACCTGAAAATATCGAGGAGATGGCATTTTTCCCAGATAGACTTCCGCTGCACCGCCGCCATCAGAAACCGCGATTCGGAACCAGAAACTCCATTTTGGCACCCTACCAGGATGGGGATTTGGAGGAGATCTTCATCGCCATCATCACCGACATCACTTCATCGACCATCCATGACTCCCCCATCCATGTGTGAGTAATTCCCCCGCTGTAGGTGAGGGGATGATAGGGATTGGATGAGATTGTTCATGTAATTTGATATGAGATTATTAGGGCATAGTGCCTAGTATCTTTATTTAGTGCCTATGACATTGTTGCAACTTGTTGTGCTTAATGCTTGTCACTTTAGGCCCAAGTGCCATGATTTCAGATCTGAACATGTTATTATTTCTATGATGATACTTGTTGTTTATGGTCTTACCTACAAGTTGTATACACATATTGTTATCCGGAACCCGAGGCCCCAAAGTGATAGAAACTGGGATAACCGGAGGGGATGGCTATGATGTGAGGATCACATGTGTTCACCGAGTGCTAATGCTTTGCTCCGGTACTTTATTAAAAGGAGTACCTTAATTACCAATAGTTTTCCTTGAGACCCTGCTGCAACAGGCTGGTAGGACAAAAGATGTCGTGCAAGTTTCTCCTTGTGAGCACGTACGACTATATACGGAACACATGCCTATGATTGTTTGTACTAGGATGCTTTATCATTATTTATCTGCAATGCCCATGTCTCATTGATTTCATGAATTATCTTATCCATGCAACGCCCATACATCCATCCCTATGCCTACAGTATTTATTCCTACTGTTTACTATTGCTACTATTACCGCTGCTATTTTACTACTGTTGTTACTGTTTCACTACTATCACCACTATAAAACTATCACTACTGATAAACCATTGCGAGCAAGACTGTTTCCAGGTGCAGCTGAATTGACAACTCATCTGTTAAGGCTTACATATATTCTTTGGCTCCCCTTGTGTCGAATCAATAAATTTGGGTTTTACTTCCCTCGAAGACTGTTGCGATCCCCTATACTTGTGGGTCATCAAGACTATTTTCTGGCGCCATTGCCGGGGAGCATAGCTTTATTTATAAGTTCACTTAGTATTCATATTGTTCGCTGCAATCCTTTCATCATGGGTAAACCTCGTGATGGAAAAGTTCCTATATTGCCATCCACTACAAGAAGAGGTATAACTCTCAACACTTCTGTTGCTCTTGATTCACCATCTGTTATGAGTAAGTTGCTTACACCACCACATGCACACGCTACTGCTACTACTTCTGCTGAGATTGAAAATGCCACTGATAATTTAGATGATGCTTCTACTGTGCTTGATGAGAGTGGTTCACTAGGTTCCTTTTTAGATGCTACTATTGCTAGAGCTAAGTTGGGAAACACCACTCTTACACCTGTTAGTTCACCTGAGTCTAGGGAATGTCCTAGTGATGATTTTGATGATGCTTATATTGAGCTTAATGATGATTTTATTATTGAAGCACGTGCTACTTGTAATGCTGCTGAAGTTAAAGAACTTCTTGCAAGACGTACTGTTAGATATAATTTGTCTCCTGATCCTAAGTTTGCTGCTTCTCCCATATATATTAGAGATAAGGATTATGATTTCCCTTTGGATTTATCTTACATATCTATTGTTGAGAAAACTCCTTTTTGTGGTACTAAAGATGAGAGTGCTATGGAGCACATGAATGAGCTTTCTACTTTGAGTAATTTGTTTTCTGATGATATTAAGCTCCGCACTTACTTTGTTGCTAAGATTTTTCCTTTCTCATTGAAAGATGCAGCTAAAACTTGGTTTAATAGCTTGTCTCCTGGATCTCTTAGTAGTCCTATTGCTTTGGTTAATGCTTTCTTGCAGAAATATTTTCCTGCTAGTGCTCAACATGCCGCTGTGCAGAAAATCTTTGATTTTGAACAGGGAAAAGGAGAGATATTGCCTGAATCTTGGACAAGGTTTTGTTCTTTAATTAGACCTTTGCCTAAAGAACCACTGCCTAAAAATGAACTCCTTGATATATTTTATAATGGACTAACTGATGAATCTAAGTCATATTTGGATAGTTGTGCTGGTTGTGTTTTCAGGGAAAGAACTCCGGCTGAAGCTGAAGAATTAATGGCTAAAATAAGTCAGAATCATGATGATTGGACTCTAGTTGAGCCAACAGCAGCACCAGCACCTGCGCCGGTTCCAGAGCCTACACCAAAGAAGAGAGGGATGATTGAACTAAATGATGAAGTGATAAGGGAAGCCAAGAAATCTCTAAAGGAGAAAGGCATTAAAACCGAAGATGTTAAAAATTTACCTCCTATAGAAGAATTATGCAAGCCAATCCCTCACTCATCTACAATTGAGGTAACCTCTCTCCAACACTTTGACGAAATAGATATTCCTTATTCTAAACCTCCTGATCAATGCTTAGATGAATTTGATAATTTTATTGTTAAGCAAGAAAATTTTAATAGAATAGTGCATAATCATTTGTTGGAAAATTCTAGAGCTATTAACAAGTTGCAGGATATTGGGGAGAGAACCTCCAATGATGTCAAGATACTTGTTAAACATTTTCAAATGGTTCAAACACAAATTGATCAGCTTACCAAGTTGCAAAAAGACTTACTAGTTAATACCGCAAGAGAGAAGCAAGCATGTGAAATTCGCACAAGAAGTGGTGCTACTACTCAAGATCCATTATATCCTGAAGGACATCCTAAGAGGGTCGAGCAAGATTCTCAACGCACTTCAAATGATGATATTCCTTCCAAGAAGAAGAAGAAGAAGCATAAAACAACTATAGAATCATCCGATGCAGGTAAATATCCTAACGTGCTTCTATTTCTAATGCTGAAACTGAACCAGGAGATGCTTCCGATAAAGAAGAAGTTGAAGAGGAACCAGAAAAGATTGATAAGAATGCAAAGTACACCAAAGAAGACTTTATTGCCAAGAAGCATGGTAATGAGAGAGAACCTTGGGTGCAGAAACCAATGCCTTTTCCTGGTAAGAAACACAAGTCCAAGGAAGAAGAACACTACAATAGGTTTTGTGAATGGATGAGACCTTTATTTTTGCAAATTCCTTTGACTGATGCTATTAGAATGCCTCCTTATGCAAAGTATATGAAAGATATTGTCACTAACAAAAGGAAGATTCCTAATGAGGAAATTTCCACTTTACTTGCTAATTATTCTTTTGAGGGTAAAGTTCTGGAGAAGCTTGGCGATCCAGGTATACCAACTATTCCTTGCTCCATTAAAAATAACTATGTTAGAACTGCTTTATGTGATTTGGGAGCTGGAGTTAGTGTCATGCCTTTTTCTCTTTATAAGAGACTTGATCTAGAAAAGTTGGTATCAACTGATATATCTTTGCAAATGGCTGATAAGTCTACTACTATTCCTATTGGTATATGTGAAAATGTTCCTATTCAAGTTGCTAACAGTTGTTTGATTTTAACTGACTTTGTTGTGTTGGAAATGCCTGAAGATGATAATATGTCTATTATTCTTGGGAGACCTTTTCTAAACACTACAGGTGCTGTTATTAATTGCAATCAAGGAAAAATAACTTTTAATGTCAATGATAAAGAGTACATGGTTTATTTTCCCAAGAAGATTGATAGGAAGAATGCTCTAAATTCAATCAAGCATGTTGAGACCATCAAAGTTGGTCAAATTATTTGTTCAGAGCGAAAGCCCAAGGAAGAATATAAAATTGTTATGATTGGGACTATGCCTATCAAAGTTGAGGTAACATAAGCATTAAGTGAAGTGCAAAGTTTTGCCTCATATAAAGTTAGTTTAGGAACAAGACTTGATCAACCTTGTTAATAAAGTGATTTTATATGAACGAAACTTCGTTTTCACCGCATCCACTCCACCTCACTTTTATTTACGTTCACCAATTTTATTCCTTTAGTTTAGTTACATGATTAAGAGTATCTCAGAGCTGCTGCATACTTGGTTTTGATTTGCTTGAAATCATTTCATCTTCGTTTTTCTGAGTTTTTATCGATATGCCAATTTCTGAAAAATCCTCGAAAATAAAGTTTCTCGCAAAATTCCAGAAAATTCTTTTTAAATTTTTATGTCAAAAATGGGATAGAGAGACACCTGGGAGACACCAGGAGGGGCTGCCACGCCACCTCACAGACAGGGGGCGCGGCCCAGCCCTGGTCGCGCCCACCTGGTGTGAGAGGGCCCCACCTGGCTCTCACTTATCTCTTCCTCCCCTGCTCTTTCTCTCTCCCGAAAACAACGACGCACCCAGCTCAAACCCGACTTCTTGCTATTCTTCACCTCGACTTTTTGATCTCCTTGCTCAGCCCATCATTTCTGCTGAGATTTGGAGCATTTGTTCTCCGGTATGTGACTCCTCCGCTTGTCCAAGCAGAATTTCTTTTAGTGAAGTATTTCTTGAGTATTTTAGCATTGTAGGTGGCAGGATAAATGAGTATGCATGCTTGTTCTATTGCTTAGAAATGATATTTTGATGCATGTTAGCTCTCTAGTAACTCACTATAGTAGTTTCCTACATTTGCTTGTCTCAAAGTCATATTTTATGAGGTTTGTTAAAAAAATTAGAAATGGAGGAGAATGCATATCAACTTTTTTCAACATGAACTAGAAGTGCACAAAGTCATGAGAGTTCACCGTGAAGAGAGGGTCTTTCCCTCACACTATCCATGCTCAGAGTTCATGAATGCTGCCAGAATTCTGCAGGATTTCCAAACTTACTCTCTAATGCAGGATTGGAACATTTTATTGAGGGCGAACCTCCCCAATATGTTAAACTAACAATGTCTGTGGTGCAGGATTTCAGATTTAGTTGGTCCACTTCTAACCCCATGGTTCATTATAAAATTTATAACAAATCTGTGGACTTGCCTCTTGATGTTTTCGGTACAGCTATTAGAGTACCACAGTGGGGATCGCTCGAGAAGATAAGGGGACAGCCTAGGGCATTGTTGGAACTATACGAGGAGATTTGTCAAGGAAGAAACTTCACAGGAGAGGGTGGTAAAACTCGAAATATTCATTTCCCATCCATTCGGTATTTTGCCTTCTTTATCACCAAATGTGTTCTTGCTAGGAAATCTGCAAGTAAATTATCTCTCCATGATCTAGCTTTTATTGCTGCTGCTTTGAGGCATGATAGGACTTACCATTTGGGTGCCTTAATAGCTTTCCATCTTGATGTTAATCGTGAGAAAGGGGGAGTCTATGGGGGACTTATAGCTTCACGCATGTTAGCTTTGCATGGTGTAATGCCTCATTTTCTAGATCTGCAGTTCTCCGAAGAGAAACTTGATCTTAGTTTTATGATTCATCATAAGTTTATTTCTCCTCCTGCTAGTTTGATTAATTTAACATTTGAGCTAACCTTTTTTAAGAAGACTACCTGGAAGGTAGTAAAGAATGATCGATCGGTCCGTTTGTCTGCACCTCTTTTGTTTAACCTTGATCGCAGGAATGGATGGTCGCTCACGGAGGATGAGCTCGACGCGTACGTAGAGGAGCACCCGCCGCTTGTGCACGATGAGGAGGGCGCCGAGGAGTTGGGTCAGCCCTCCAACATTGCGAATTTCCCATACGAGCAACCTTATTATGATTATGCGCCATCAGCTTCATCTTCACGAGAGCCGGGGTACGATTACACCCATGATGACCCACCAGCCTGGAGCAGCTACCAGGGCCAGAATTGATCTCCACTTAGGCAAAAGACTAAGCTTGGGGGGAGGTACGCCGACGATTCACTCATCTACATATCATATTTTATCAGTCCTTTGTATATCCATGTTTCACTTTCTTTATTGTTTTAGTTCTTATTTCCACTTTTTCCAAAACACAAAAAGACCAAAAATATTTCCGTTGTTTCTCTTTGTTTGCCTTTTAGTTTGCTACCTTTGGTTTGCTTTACTTGCTATTTTCGGTTTGCTATTTGAAAGATCCAAAAATATTTTGCTTGGTTGCTATTTCCTTTCGTTCTTGTTTCAAAAATTGAAAACCCAAAAATATTTGTTGTTCTTCTTCGGTTTTGTAAAGCTTGTTGCAGAGTTCAGTCCCTCATTACTCCATTAGAGCCTAGTATTCACTTTATATTATTCAAGCCACACAAGTGAAGAGCAATAATGACGACATATGACAATCCGAGATGTGGTAAGAGGCTGGTATGAACTCTATTTGTTTTCATTTTTGTACATATACTCATTTATGTGGACATGCTTAGTCGGTTCATGTAAGGTATATGTTATCTAATAGATGCTTTGTAGTTCTTGCTTTCATATGATTAGTTCCAATTTACTAATAGTTTGTAGCATGTCATGTAGACGCTTGCATGCATTGTTTTATTCATAATATGGTATGTTATTGTGGTATCCACCTCTGAAAGCTTCATTTGAATCGACTTGGCACATGCTCAAGCATGCTTATGACTGAATGAAAAGTCAATTAAGCCTCGATGATTTACTTTGCCTCAGAGTTCTTGTATCATTTTTATGCCTGTATTAATTTTGTTTTGTCGCAAGCATGATTATGACAGTTATTGCTCTCTCGATTGTCGCTTCCCAGTCTTTTGCTAGCCTTCACTTGTACTGAGTATGAGCTCTACTCGTGCATCCTACTACCAAAAACCTAGTCTTCCGAAGAGTCCACTATAAATTCCTATGCATGGTATTTGTAAGCCATTCCAAGTAAATTTTTATGTGCTACCTTTCAAAACTTTCAAATACTTCTCATTTTGTGCCACTGTTTTTAGCTCATGGGACGTAGTGGTCGGAATTGCTATCTTCCATATTAAATTGAGTACCCCTCGACTAGGCAGCTTCATCTGCTCGTCATTAATTTTGCAAGGGAGCTGGTCAGACCACTTTAATCTAATTCTAAAAAGAAAGAAAAAGGGCACTCCTCCAAGGAATGTGAAAGTTGGTGGGCACCCGATGGAATCGGTTAGCCATGGTTTGAGAAAGGAAAAAAGGTGAGGAGGAGTGCCAAAGCTTTATAAAGGAGCACCAATGTGCCAAAATTTCAAAGAACTCGGAACCGCTCTCACTTGTTTATTATGGAAGATAGCAAGTCCCCATTGCTAGTCGTTGACAT